>CM061524.1:44722500-45395000 GCA_030068015.2 Neoceratitis asiatica | reverse complement strand
TCTGCAAAACTCTGTTTATGCTAAAAAATATAGCCCACCGAAGAGCCGCTGAAAATAATTTTGCCAGGTTTTGCAACGATAGATCTTCAACTCGGATAGAATTATGAAGCTATCCGAGTCATGAAAAAAGGTCATATATATGTACCTGATTAAATTTAATTTTCAAAGAATAAAAATCCTCAAACCGCTCAAACTGGAAGGAGCTGTTAAGCTCTTTTATTATGGAGACTGTAAAAGCTCGTCAGATCGGAACAAATGACACTAGTGCCAGGAGTAGTACAAAAAGAAATATTTTTATTTTAATTTCTCAGAAACGGCCAAGAAAGAATTGTTGCTAAATTTTTTTTAAACACAATTTAATAACTAATTCATTTATTCGCTGCAAATACAATAAAAAAAATAATAACCAAAGTCTAGTAATTAAAGCTGTGTTAACCTACTTGCTGTCTATTACAACTAATTAAAAAAATAGGAATAAGTTTTATTTTATAGTCTACACATTTATAAATATCTAATAATTACAACCATATTTTTAAATAAATTATATATTAATCTACATACTTTTACTATATAACAAAATTTCTAATATAACTATTTCACTCATCAACAAATAAACAATTCGCATAATTCAATAATTAAAGATGGGATAAATACGCGGGTTGTCTTCCAGCTTCCTGCTTGATTAAAAAGTAACACATTTATAAAAAAATGACCAAATAGTGAAAGAATTTTTTGGACTTTAAAGTATTTTCGCAATATATAAGTACATAGGAAAAAAACTTTTTGTGAGAATTTTAAGGAAAACAAAGATATTTTCCGAGATAAAACTGAATTTTGAAAAAATGTAACTTTAAGCTACTTTTGAAACATAAAACGCGTTTTTCTCAAGAAGATTGGTGATCTCGATTTTTCAGCAAATTTTCTGAAATATATTCGGTAGGGAGGAATAAGTTTTAAAAAAGCTACAACGATTTTTTTGAATTTCTAGCGAATATTTCAGTCAAAAAAGTTTTGCCGAGACGCAGTTTTTTAATATTCCTTCGTTCAACACCTTCTAACATATATTCTATATGGAGTTCGTAAAAGCATACTCCATTTGAATTACTACATTTGTAACTGATAAATAAAAATTATTTCTATAATAAATGAATAAAAAAAATATGCCTTTTTTTGTCTCACAACTGCCGAGATAGCCATTTAGGGGTTAGGTCACTCTAGAAATTTCGGAAAATGGATTTTTTCTTTCAAATGATGCATTATGGTCTCAAAAATGTTATCCCGAAAGATTATGACAGATAAAAATTTCTAAATGTCATTTTCGTTCTCTAGTTCAAGGCCGTCCGGTCGGCAGGGAGCCTACTCAAAACTTTAAACGCGTTTATCTCAAAACTGCTTTTTTCAAGTTGGCCGGAAACATAAGTCAAACAATTTACAACCGATTAACTTGAAATTTTGAAAACATCTTCAGAAATACATTATCTACGGAAGTACGTAGAATTTTTTAGGCCAAATTGTTTTTACGTTTAAGAGACCCATTTTGTTAAAACTGCATATATTGAAAAATTCCTACGTACTTCTGTGGTTATAAGCAGTTAATTATATGTATAATAAATGCCTTTTGTCAAAAATCAGATTTATTTAATAGTTTTCCCGAAAAAAAAATCAAAAAAGGTCTATTTTGTGGCCCTCTAGAATGGTCTAACCCCTTATGACAACATTTGATGGTTAATTCTTAATGATTTTGCGGAAAATTTATAATATGAATATGAATAATTAATATGAATTCTACCAGCAGTAAAGAATTTGAGCAAATAAGCAGCCAATGCCGTTCTAAAATCACTACAAATTTGTTTCTAAAAAGCAGAAAATGTGTTCATTATGCAGCCCTAAAAATATTGTATGATATTTTGGTTTTTTTAATTATTATAAATAATTAATTAATTAATAATAATAAATCGCTCTTTTATATACTTTTCAGCCTTCTTTTTGGTTAAACTTTCACCACAAAACTACACTTCACTTTACTACAGCTACTTTTTCTTACTTTTCAAATCAACACTTTGTAAGTCAAGGGAGTATCGAAGACCACTTTTGTCATTGCCAACCTTTAATTATTGAATTATGAAAAATTACATTAACTTTCACTATGCAGTATATTTTAAAATTAATTACACTATTTATTATGATATTTTATTTATATGTATGTAAGTATTAAACTATTGATAATGCATCTATGTATGTAAGTATTTAAAAGGCATTTGTTTGGTTTTAATTTCAATTATATGTATATTTATTTATATTATTCTTTTTTCCTTTTTTTCTTTGATAATTCACTAATTAGCATTTTAATGACATACATACATCAACTTATTTTCAACCTCGTTATGATTTCTCTTGACATGATTAATACAATGAAATTTAGCCACATTATTTCATTAAAGCCAAATTTTATTTTAGTACATTTTTTTTATATTCTTTTTTTTTTTTTGAGAAATTTTATTATAAATACTCATATATAATGTACAAAGTGTAGTTTCTTGCATTTTCAAGTGGAAGAACGGTGTTTTTATGAATTGCTTGGTATGATACGCATTAGAAATAAATTTGAAATGTTTTTCTATTTTATTAAATAAAAATAAATAAATAACAAAATGTGTTATGCCGCGGTTGGAGTATGGAGTTCAAAACTCAAGCACTTGGCAGTTTTCTTTTCGGGTTTGAGTATTTGTGTTTGATAAAAAAAAACTTTTCCATTACTCCGTTCCTGTAAGTAGTACATATATACTTACCTCAAACCGTAGCAATTCACTCAGTTAAGTTAAGCACACACACAAGAGTTTTAGCGTTTATCCTGTAAAAATCTTGTATACTTTGGTATATTAATTTTATTGCGAGAAATTATAGAGCCTTTTGATACGGTTGAAGTATTTGCACCAAGAAAAAATTCCAACGCTGTAAAATTTTTTTGTAAAAATCATCCCCGGGAGAGCTTTAATCGTATTGGTTACATATATTAAACCAAAAGCGCTCATGCCAAATGAGAATTGATTAAGGCCAAACATACAACACAACATGCAAATGAGGATTTTCCTAATGAAAACGACCTGTGTGTGGAAATTTTTTTTAAACAATTGTCTCAACACTGCTCGAAAAGGTCAAAATTGTATATTCATACGGTCATTTCGCGGTTATAAATATTCAATGGCATATACAATCTACGCCTATTACATGCTTTATCAAGCAATAATAATTAAAAAAAACCAAACCATTTTTATAGAAAAATAGAAAAAGTACGCTGTTGTTGTTAATTTTTTTTTTTTTTTTGGTTTTATTGTGTACAATTTTTTCGCATTTTCATTTGCCCATTTTGTGAGTATATATGTGTATGCGTGTTTTATTGTGTTACTAGTGATAGTACATATAAGAATAATTCATTAATATAAGAGAATGCGTTATAATGATAATAATTAGAAGAAAAAAACTGTAAAAGTTATCCAATATATGTATGTATGTACATACGTAATAACTCTCTCATATGTACGCCATAAGAAATTTTGGTTTTTTTATTGTTAAGTGTTCATATAATAATAATAATAATAATAATAATAATAATAATAATAATAATAATAATAATAATAATAATAATAATAATAATAATAATAATAATAATGTTGATAACAAAATTGACCAGTTTGCTTTTGATATATATTTATGTAGTATGTTAGTGTTTTTGTTTTTGTTTTAATTTGTTTTAATGCAAAGCTGCTTATGATCTTGCGTTCTATACGTTTATCGTTTAAGTATACCAATACAATGTTTTAGCGCCGATTATTTTTGCGTTTTTAAAGAACTAAAATTCAAATTATAGTTTTTTAAAATGACTAAGTTCAAGTCTAAAAATGGACATCTAGAGTTTGTTTAAACAATTGCTTGTGACATATGTATATTTCTGGAATTTTTCAATTTTTTTCTTTGACAAAATCAAAATAAGCAACAACAAAAAATAGTTTCACAATTCCTTGGAATGAAATTCTCAAATATACTTTGTATCTATGTATGTATATATGCATATCATATTCGCACACCGTATGCATTTAAATTCATATTACTTTTATTTTATGTATGTATGTATGTATGTACTGTATGTAAGTAGTAGCTATGTTTTTTTTTTTAAATCAACGAACAAAATTAACAGCGTCGTACGTAACATCTCGAAACTCGTATAATCAAAAACCCAAACTTAACAACTGGTACTTGGATCATTATGTCTTTTTTTTCTTTTTTTTATACACGCTGAATTTAGACACATTTTAATTAATATTATTTGTTTGTTATATTAATGAATGCTTCAGAGATAACAGCGCGCTTCGTGCGCTGTTACATGACATGTTGTATCTTGTGTATTAAGTTTTGCTTTGCTTTTCTTAGCTTGCTTCTCATATATGGTATGTAAATTTATATGCATTACCTAAAAAGTTATTGCTAGAATGTTTTGGAAATTAAAAATTTAGCGCTTTAAAATTTCACTTCTACACATTTTGCTGTTTTTATTTCCTTTTTTTGTGTTTTTGTTTTAATCGTTACTTTTTAATATATTTAGTTGCAGTATCATTTATTTTGTTAATTTTTTTTTTTTTGGTTTTTCGATTTTTCTCATTCTATACAAGCTCTCTAATTAAATTATTTACTGGTATTTGATGCGCTTATTATGGTTCATAGCTTACATAATTAATATGCGTTTCATGTGTATTGTTTTTGTAATTTTTTTGTTATTTTTATATTTTTTCTTCTTCATTTTTTTATGTAGCTTCTATTTTTCTAGCGATTAATGCATTAACAATGTATTTTATTTATTTATTTTTCTGCATCGTATTTTAATTTGCGATTCTAATATTTTGGTTTTACTTCTTTTGTGTTTTAGAAAAAGTTACTTATATTTAGTATTTGCATTAATATATTTATTAATTATTTATTTAAGACTAAACGCTCACGTTTTTTATTATATTAATTCTGTAAAGTATTTTTTTTTTCGTAAACATTCGTGTATGTATGCTATGTGCTGCTGCTGTATTTTCTTCTTTTGCAATTTTTACCTACCGACGGCATTTGTTATTTAATTTATATAATATTAAATATAAATTAAGCTATTATTTTTTACTTATTTACGTTTTCATTCCTTCATTTCGTTTTTTGTTTTTCATTTTTTTGTTTTTTAGTATAATTAGTTTTTAATTCGCTTCTCCTATGCAATTTTGTGAAGCTCGCAAACTAAATTTATATATATATATATATATATATGTGTGTATGTTAATTATGTGCGGTATTCGTTCAGTGTATAGCAGTCACTTAAATCGCTGTGTGTGTGTGTGTGTGTAGGCATTGTAATGACATGCGGTGTTCTTACAAATGATTAATGGCAGAATATAAAAAAAACGACATGGAATACATTGACCCATATGCGGGACATACAAATATTACAAATAAGATATGCCAAAGAGGGGAAGTTTAAAAAAAAAACTTTTAATTAAATGTAATTGCTTATTTTTTAACCCAAATTCTTTTATTTTTAAATATGAACGTAGTAATTATTTTTAATAATTATTCGCTAAACTTTGAGCACAACTGATTTTCCAAAACAATAACCACAAAAGTAACGCGTTATTCAAAATTCATAAATTCAACTTCAAATTAAATCAGATGTAAGCTTAAAACACATAGTTTAAAAAAAAAATCATTCGACGGCATGTCAATAGAAAAAATAAGTCAATATTTATGTAAAAAAAAATTTTTTTTTTAAATTAAAATGCATTAAAAGATATTGTTTAGCGCAGTGTATTTCCAGCTCTTCATTACCCTTTTGAGGTTAGCGTGTGCAGTTTCCTAATTCAAAATATGCCAGTGTGAGCACCAGCATTGCACTCTTTCACTTCTGTTTTTTTGCTTACATGCATATAACTAAAAGGCTTTTTAAAAAAGCTTTAACATTTAGAACACTTTTTAAGATATCTATTTTACTTTTATATTTCTGCTACGTTGTCAATTCATATCATGAATTTATATCTGCTTGCTACGCAATAACACTCACTCCAGGCGATAAATTACACACCTCTTATTCGTCTTCTCGTTTTAACATCTAAGTTTTTGCGCTTTTAAACATATAATCCACTTGAGATATTTTCTTAAATATCCCAAGTTCCTATTTGAAATAGAAAAAATTGTTGATATCGCAAATAGACACCGGCACTGTTCGACCACCACGTATTTGCTTTGTTTGCTAATCAAACTGACGTTACCGCCGCCTACACACTCCATCATCGCGCACGCGATTTGTCAGACTGCATGACCATTTTTGCGCGTACGTTGTTGTTGTGCGACAACGGCACTGGCAGTGTCACCACCATGTCCACCACGTCCCCCACGTCCACCGCTTCCCAATTCAGTAGTGGCACCGCTGCTTGTTTGTGCTAATTGTCGGCTGCCACGCTTTTGTGCAGCCGCAGCTGTATGCGCTGCGCTACGTTTCTCACGCCAACGATCTATTGGTGTATAACAGCATTTGAAAAATGGTGCACGTCGGCGCTGCTCTTCGGAACTGGCCGAACTGCTAGAACTTTTTGCCAGCGACGCCTCTGTTAGGGAAGTGGCGGTGAGTTCAGTTTGTACACCACTACTGGTCAAACGCGCCTGCATGCCGTAACGTTTAGGCGTTACAGACGTGCTAGCGCCATTGCCGTTATCAGTCAATGGTGTTGTTGTTTTTGTTGCAGCCACTGCTATAGTCGTAGGCGGTGACGCAGGCACTGGTGGTGGTGGCGGTGCCTTGCATATAACGCTCGGCGGCTCGGTCTCGTGCAGCTCAAGCGATTGCTCCGATGAGACAGACGCTGCCGATGTGCCTGTCGTCGTCGTCGTCGATGGTCGGAACTCGTGCGAGCTGCTCTCGACCATGGCAGTGCGATAATTGGCGGCAAAATAATTTGTCTCCAAATAGTGGCAGGACTGAAAAAGGTAATCGTCGAATTGTTGCAACAAATATTGCTGTTGCTGCTCGACGGTGTCGATCGCCTCGTCGCTGTCGAGCGCATATTGTGTGCACTGCTGCTGGTGCAATGAGGCGTAACGTCGTATGCCTTTGTGCGATAGCGACGATGGCGAGATTATCACAAGCGATTGTGCTGTCGGTGAGTGTGATTTGTCCACGCCATGGCCCGTATATTGCTGTTGATGCTGTGCCAGCTGCTGTTGTTGTTCATCCAGCTGCCGCTGCCTTTGCTCCATATCAACAATTTCTATTTCTTCTATATCACTAAAACTATTTAATTGTTTCAACAAATAATGCACATCATTTCGTTTCATTTGATTATCGTCGTCTGATGATGCTGTTACAGCAGCTGCGGCCTCCACGGCTTCCTCTTCCGCTGTTGTTTCCGCGCGCGTCACGCGTAGACGGTCATGCGTTGTAGCGGATTTTCCTTTCACTTTAGCTTTCGGTTTCGCTGCTTGTGCGGTTGTGGTTGTCGCTGTTCCGGCCACTGCCACTGCTGTTGCTGTTGTGAAATTAATTTTTTTCGTTTGCGAATCGGTCGAGACAATGTCGGGATATACCAGCGCTAATCGCTGTTGTAAAGCATCACTCAGCACCGCTGGTGACGCACTACCGACGCGAGATGCATGTCGCATGCTCTCGGACATTTGCTCTTGTGGCGACAAATGCTGATAATAGTTAATTGCCGGCATTGTATTATCGATGATTCGGTTAAATTTAGCTAATGCCGTTGATGATGAATTCAACAATGACGGTGATGATGATAACGATGTCGCTACTCGCGTTGAGCCTCCTCCTCTAGTTGATTCCGCTTTGCTATATGCTTTTCTAAGTTGCTCTTGTTCTGCTAATAGTTGTTGTTTTTGTTCATATGGTTGTAGTAGTAGTTGTTGTTGTTGTTGTTGTTGAGGCACTGTTGTGACGGTTTCTACATTAACACCATCCCTTTTAAACTTAGATACTGCTGCTGCTGCTGCTGCTGCTACTTCCATTGAATCCCTTTCTCTATCATCATTATCAAAACTCAGTGTTTCCGTTACATTTAAATTTAAATGTAATTGATTTTTCATTAACAATCTTCTACTATTACTTAATAACGTGTTCGTAGTTATATTAGTTAAATTAGTCGTAGTTTTCGTACAAGTAGTAGTCGCATGGCTTGTTGCTGTTGTTGTTGTTGTTGCACTGATTTTGGTATTAGCTAAATTTCTATTAAAAATTAATTTCCTCGACGAAATGATGTCATTATTGTCGCTCCCCCGCGATTACCGACTATCGCGGGTGGAGCGAGGCCTTCCCTAACTGGATGTCGAAGCGATTGGTGATACAGGCGACAGCGGACTGCGCGCCGTTTCACGCGGACACCCAGACAGTGTTATAACCAATTTGCGTGAACCCGCTTGATCGCGATGCTCGCATAGCCAAACGCCCTGCCATGTACCAAGCGATAACTTACCATCAGTTATGGGGATTGTCAATGAACTACCGAGGAAGCAGGCTTTCACGTGCGCCGGCTGTAATAAATGGATTTGTTTTCAATTTAATCTAAGTTTATAATAAACATTTAATATTTTAAATACTCACCATATCATCGGGTCCTTCGCAAGAGTGCCTGTACGGCAGACCTTCGGGAACTATTTTGTTTAACATCATTTCCATGTCGTCTCTATAGATTTATTTGTATATATACATATTGAATTAATGTTGAAATTATAATTTAATTTTTATCTAATGTGAAAAGGGATAGTACATTACCTGACATCCGGATCCCAGCTTTCATTTAACGCCAAACTCGCTGATGTATGAAGGACTGTAATGAAAGGATAAAAACATTAATTATCGGTTCAATCACGCTCATGGCATGACAATATATAAAAAAAATTCAATACTATAGAAATTTTATATATTTTAACTAAGCTTAAGCTTTTTATTTCCCTATTTTGTGTCTTGAATTCTATATAATAATATATATAAAGAAACGAAAAAGTACTAAGTAGAAAATTATTATAAAAATATTATAAAGTAAGAAAAGAAGATAATAAATAATTAAAATAAAAAATTTATTAGAGTAGAATGAAATAAAAAATTAAACACAACAGATCAATTGAAAAGTTTCCGGCCTACCATAGTAAAACACATTTTTTTGGCAAAATTCATTTTTTTATTCAGTACCCTTCAAGGCTGAAACACTAATTATAGCAACCCTTCAACTTTTCGATACCATTTTTGTAGTACGATTTGCCTTCAAATAGAAGAAATAGTCGCTGGGGTCAGGTCTGGAGAATATGCGGATTGCGGAAACAATTAGATGCCAAATTCATGGATTTTCGCCATCGATTTCACAAACTTGCGACACGGTGCACTGTCTTGGTGCAAAAGCACTTTCTTTTTCTTAAAATGCGGACGTTTTTCGGCGATGTCACCCTTCAAACGGTTCAATAACGCTATGAATAGTCGCTGTTGATGGTCTTTCCTCTTTCAAGGTATTCATTGAAAATTATTCCAAGCGCATCCCATACGCCATAACCTTGTCAGCCGACTGTTGCGTTTTTCCACACTTCACGGGTTCATCGTATGCAGTGCACGCAGATGACTGTCGATTGGACAAAACCTCGTTTTTATTACGCTTGAACATCTCCAAACACTACTCCGAATCACCAACTCATCGTTGTTTTTGCTCAAAATTGAGCTCGAGTGGCTCTCACTTTGCACAGAGCTTTTTCATAGCCATATATTCGTGAATGATATATCAACTGAACGTGTACATAGTTGATATCTTTGGTGTGCCTGCTATTTCATTTAATATCAATTCACGGTCATTCAAAGTTATTTTTGGATTTTTTTGAGGTTTTCGTCGGTAACAACCATTTTGGGGTGTCCAGTGCTCATTTCACCACGTCTAAACTTAGCATACTAATCCCTGATAGCTGATTTTCCTGGCGCAGTGTCCGGAAACTCGTCACCAAGCCAAGTTTTTGCCTCAACTATATTCTTTTCCTTCAAAAATCAATATTTTATCAACACGCGAAACTCCTTTTTATCCATTTTTTCACAATAACAAAAGTTGCTTCACTCAAGATGCTATAATTCAAATTTATTCACAAGCCTTTTGAAGGTTAGGGGTAACTAAAAATCATGTGGATTTAATTCTAGTAGCGTCATCTATGTGCCAGACCGGGGACTTTCCAATTGGCCTGCCAACATAAAGCTTTATAAAATAATAATCAATAAAAAATAAAGTAAGATAAAACATAGAAAAATAAAATCAAAAATAAAATAAAGTAAAGTAAAACAAAGCAAAGCAAAATTAAATTAAATAAACATGAAATTATTTAAAATAAAATGGGAAAAAATTAATATAAAATATAGAAATACAATATAAAATAAAAAATTTAATGAAACAATATAAAAAAAATTGAAATAAAAAATTAAATAGCATAAAGTGAAATAAATAATAAAAGATAAAAAAATAAAGTAAGATAAAATACAGGGAAATAACTTAAAGTAAAGTAAAACTAAAAAATAATAATATAAATAAATAAATAAATATTGAATTAAATTAAGTGGAATAAATTTAAAAATTAAAATTAAAATAAAATATGGTAAAATATAATAAAATGAAATAAAATAAAATTAAATAGCGTAAAGTAGAATAAAATAAAATAAAAATTAAGATAAAATAAAGGGAAATAATATAAAGTAAAATAAAAAAAATTAAATTAAATAAATCGTTTAAAAGTAAATTAAATTTAAAAAAAATTAAATATATTAATATAAAATTTAAAAATTTAATAAATAAATAATAAAATAAGTTTTTCGAGCTGATCAGACCATATTTTGTTTTTGGGTAAAGTGAAAAAATTACAACGACAGTCTGAGCGGTGTAAGTTACAACTATTGCGGAAACCACCACGTTTCGTCATCAGACTTTTTTTTATAGACACCCATGTTTGAATTGGATTCGAACTTGGGATGTTCACAGCGCGAACCAATGGCTACGTGTGTGCCGCGTCAACTCACTGTTGTTTTTCACTTTTCCCCTCTTTCTACATATTCACGATCAAGTGCTCAGAGTTTCTGTAGCTTTAAACTTGTCGTAATGTAGTAATATTCTACCTTTTTTCGACATAATTTGTCAAAATAAATTAAAGCAATATAAAAGATTAAAAATGATACACCGCAAAAAACATGTTATTAAAATCTTCCAGAACACTCGGGTTTAGAGGCGTGCAAAGAGGTCATTCAAACCTTAGCAGTGTAATGATTACGCATTTCTCAACTCTATTCGAAATTATTATTGGAAAGACTTACGCCTGAACAACGTTTACAAATCATTCAACTTTATTACGACAATTCACGTTCTGTAAGGAATATGTTTCGCGCGCGTCAATTTAATCGGCCTACTGAGCGTACTATTCGCAACACCATCACACATCTTGAGATGTATAATATTCGACCGAATAGACCACGTCCAGCAAGCAGTGAAGAAAATATAGCGAACGTAGCCGAGAGTGTACACGAAGGCCGTGGAGAGTCGATTCGGCGCCGTTTGCAGCAACTCGGACTGGCGAACGATTTGTCGCATTTTACGCCGAAATCTTAAATTGAAAGCTTGCAAAATACGGCTTGTGCAAGAACTGAAGCCGCTCAACCATCCCAAGTGACAACCGCTTCGCTTTATGGGCTCTCGAAAAGTTCCAAGATCTCACGTTTTCGAGCCAAATTTTGTTCAACGATGTGGCCCATTTCTGGTTTAATAGGTATGTAAACAAGCAAAATTTGCCAAATTTGGGACGAAGAGCAACTTTAAGAGATTCAAGAGCTGTCATTTCATTCAGAAAAACAACGGTTTGGTGTGGTTTGTGTGCCGATGGAATCATGGGTCCATATTTCTTCAAAAATGATTACGGTGAGAACGTAACCGTCAATAGTGACCATTATGCGCCATGCTAACCGGCTATTTGATGCCTGAAATTGAAGCTCATGATCTCCGCGACGTTTGGTTTCAACAAGACAGCGCCACTTCCCACACATCGCATCAATCAATGGACTTATTAAAAGAACACTTCGGTGAACAGATAATTCCACGTTTTGGACGGGTCGATTGGCCATCAAGATCGTGTGATATCACACCGTTGCACTTTTTCTTGTAGGGATATGTAAAGTTTAAAGTCTATGCGGACAATCCCGCTTCGATTCAAGCCTTGGAGCAAAACACCACGCATGTCATTCGAAAGTTACCAGTCGAAATGCTCGAACGAGCTATCGAAAATTGGACTCAACGGATGGACCATTTGAGACGTAGCCGCGGCCAACATTTGAAATAGATAATCTTAAAAAAATAAATGCCAAAGAATGTTCCATCGAATGATAATAAACATTCCACATTAAATTCGAATTTTCTGTGTTTTTCTCTTTAAAAAAGTAGGGAACCGCGAAAAGAGCACCCATTAGATGAACCAAGCCAAAAACTAATCTTGTGAAAATGCCCGCTGAAGGACTCGGCGTTGTGAAACATAACCACATCGAGAATCTCATCAACGGAGACGATCATGTCTACATGGTCTACCAAACCTCTTCGGACTTCGTGATCCGCGGGGGGGAAAGAGCTATTCGTTTTGACTGAACGCAACCTACGAGACCAAAAGTAAAAATTATATTTGGTCGAAGAAATATAAATTAATAAATAATTATGTTTTATGGGTGATTCGATAAAACGAAAATTGGAAACAATTTCACTGATTTTAAAAGCATTTTTCAAATCAACACATCTCTGGGCAAGAAAAGTTGTTATCAATGTGACCTATTCAACCGATTAGAGAGTTAAATGCAACAGAACCAGCAAACAGCACAGAAAATAAGCAAATTCTCGGTCCTTCTGCAAGGCATAACAATTTCACTTAGCCATAAATCGCACTATTACAAGGCAACCCCGCTTTTGTCAGAGCGTATGGGTAACATTTCCAAATGGGTGTGGAACACTTACAATAAGAATGAGTGAATGAGGATGCCACTAAAAGCTTGAAAGAAAATCACTGACATTAATTAATATAATACATAATTGCATTCAACGATAATTTATTTATGAAACTATTTATTAAACGAGCCAAATGAAGTTGCGAAAACAGTATGAAATTTTTCACTTCACACAAGAGGAGGGATAACAGTCATGTAGGTATGTTACGTATATATTTAGTATGCATGTAAACAAATGCATATACATATATACACGGTTATGTATGTAAATGCATACACAATGTGTGTAGCACAAGTACAGGCACTGAAATGCTTTTTAATTCATACAATTGTTTAAACGGTGGAAGCTTTAATTATAATGCACAATTCATAAAGAATGTCAGTCACCAACGAACGAGTTCGAGTCGCGTGGCAATGCGGCATGCCGCAGTAAGAAGCTATACTGCAGCATACACCATGTCTAAATAGCCAAATAGGGGGTATGTAAATGTTGGTAGGATGTATATATGTGTGTATGTGTGTGTGTGTGAGTGTGAAACATTGGCGAAATGAAAATAAAAGGAAAAGAATAAAACTTTTGTGTAAAAATATGCAAAAAAAAAACACTGAGACACAGTGATCACGCTATCGTCACCGTCGTCACCGTCATCAACATCTTGTACAAATATATGCGACACCAAGAGTAATAAAAAAATATATAGTAAGAAAGAGCTTAATTCGGGTGGAATCGAGCATTTGTATATTTGTTTATTGAATAATGTAATGAAAATTCAAATTACATATATACGTAAATATATATAAAAAATATATAAAACAATATAAAAAATATAAAAAATTACATATGTGAAAGCACAAGTAAACCCAGCAGTCCAAAACCAACTAGGGTAAACCGACAGTCATTGGACAATTGAGCAAACAAATTAGTTAAAATATATATTTTTTCGCCGGCTGTGATAGTAACTTAGATATTATAGATATATTTTGAAACTAGATAAAATAAGCTATCATAAGAATGATTTCAAAACTCTATATTTTATAAATAATTGCAAAATATCAGTATTATTAAAAATATGAACAAAAAACACAGTCATTGGACAACATTTTTAATTATTGGACAGTCAATAACAGTTATTGGACAAATAAATATAGGGAAATAAAAGATATAAAGATAATAAAACAACATAAAAACAATGAGCTTTTTATTATATTAGCAAAATTGCTCTTCTAAAGCTAAATATATTTATAAAAATCTAAGTAAACTAAACAGTGAGCAAATTATTCATCATTAAACTTTAATTAGTCTTGGTAATTGGAGATCATGAAAAATTAAAGAAATAACATAAAAAAAATAAAATTAATGAAGAAATTAAATAAAAACAGCTTAAAATAATTATTTAAACTTTTTTAAAATACCTATTTAGGAAGTCTTTTGGAATCCCATCAGAAATTTTTTGTGGAATTCTTTGGTAGTTATAAACAACCATAGGCTGACAGGCTTCTCCAGATGCTGAGAACGTAAACATGACTGTAATTGACTCTTTGGAATTGTTGGTGTCAACCTGTATACACTTCTAGTTCGTTTGACAGTCAGTACTTTTCCTGTTTTGGACAAAACTAGAACCCACTCTCATCGCCATTGAAAAACCGACTTGGGTCGCTCAACAACTGCAAAAGGCCGATATCTTCTCAGTACTGCTGTATCTCGGAAAACCATTTCCTGATGCCTTGTTCCGAGATGATTGCACTAGCCTGCGTGACTCCCTCACTAGTTCGCTGAACGATATCAGGGAGTCGTTTCAAAAACGCTTTAACCCACCCATCCCCAGGATAATTGTTCTTAAAAGGATTTGGCCGAGAATCGTCCTCGAGAAACTTGGATACACCTCGTCGTTAATTTTCAACTTTGGAAGGGAAACCCTTCCTCATTAACCTCTTAATCCAAAGCTCTAAGATAGACTCTACTTCTTCTTTCAAAACAGTTCGTGGTCCGTTTACCTTAAGTCTCTGAGTGCTAAATCCAAATTATTTGGGTCGTAATTCTAGTTTCCCTTAGGCATTATGTTTTGAGAACAAAACACAGACAGAGTAGCCAGTGATGTCTGAGATTGAAAGTCATGCCTATAACTTCAATTTCTATACAATTAAGGCTAAAAAATCGTTTAAGTTGGTATTTCTGAAAAATTATAGTTATTGGACACTGTCCAATAATAGTTTTTTTATATTGTGACATACAAACATTGGACATTGGCAACACTGCTTAAAAACATTGTGGGTATTTAGGTTCCTCTAATCTCTTTCGTTTGGTGACTATATTGCGAAATTTTATTTAACAGATTAGCTTGAATGGAGGCAACTTAATTCAAATAGTTTAATTTTTTTAATAGATGGCAACCCTCTTCACGAAATTATTTATAACTTTTTTATAAAAACAATTTTTGACAATCGCAAATATATTTTATTTTTCTTATATTTTTTTAATATAAATTTAAGCAGATGGCAACTCTCCTTGGAACTACTTGCATCTGTAAGCCTCCTAAGCTTTTTTAGTTAGTGCTATGATTGTAATATTTCAATTATCTTATCCATTTAATTGCATTTAAGTTTTGAAACAGGTGGCAGCTCGCACAAAAAATATGTTCCAATGCGGGGTTTGGTGACGCGTTTTAGATTGATACATGCATATTGTAACAAGTCAACTAAAAATTCACCGGCCTACCGAAGTAAAACACATTTTTTTTTGGCAAAATTAATTTTTTTTATTCAGTACTTCAACTCTTCAAAGGTGAAACACTGATTATAGCGACCCTCTAACCCTTTAAAGCCATCTTTGTAGTAAGATTCGTCCTTTGCTTCAACATAGCCCTCAGTTTCGGCAATCACCTTTCATTCGAGGCTAATTTCTTCCCAGCGAGCATTCTTTTGCAATCTGAGAACAGAAAATGGTCGCTGGCAGCAATTCATGGATTCTTGCCCTCGATTTCACTGGCTTGTAACACGGTACATTATCTTACCATAAACCACGTAGGTCGGCTAAGAGGGGGGAGGGATTAATTTAAAAGCTACGCAAGAGCCACGTAACCGGCGATGGAGGTGAAAGCAAAGCTAAGTAATTTTTTCAGCTGAAACAAATACGAGTATTTATCTTAAGTCAAAAGTAAATTTGTTATATGTTATACCACCTGTATATCTTTGCTTCATTTCGACAATTTTTCACGAAGTTAGTAAGGAAGGATAAATTGGAGTGCAATATTGATACTCAGTTTACTAGGTCCACAGATCAACCAACAATAGAAGGCCTGCTTAATTTCTGGTCCTATATATCGCAGCCATTTTTGGTAGGGTTTTAGTCTCCAAATTAGTTGAGTTCTATTGATTAACGCCTTAAATATTCGTTCTTGAATCAAGCGTGGCGTAGAAGGTAAGAAGCCTGAATAGAAGTGTGCTTACTAGATCATGTGAAGTCCTGTGTCTGAGACATACTTTTTGACCTAACAATGTGTGGTGGTGCCACGCACACCAGACATTTTTCCAAACCCTCATATCTTTTTTATTAATGCGTTTCTCCGTAACAAATATGACTTTTATTGCACATTTTGTTACTGAATTATCGCGATTTTCGTACATTACCGTTATATAGGAGGTGGACATTAGTCCGATTTCACCCATTTACAATATTTCATGACGGTGGCCCAAGAAGTGTGTGAATTTGTGATGAATGTCGAAATATCTCAATCCTTACTTGAATTATAGTGTACACAGACGTAGCCATGGCTAGATCGACTCGTGTCGTCATATATATGAATACTTTCTATCTTGATTATTTTATGCTGCTAAAACAACCCAATATATTCTGGATACATAGTAAAGCTAAAGATTTTGTTCAAAAAGTTTCGAGCAGTGCGAGCATTTAAGCAATGAGTACTCGCAAACTTGCTCACTGCTCATTACTCAAAAATTTTCGAGCTCAAGCACTAGCATTTCAAGCATTTTGACCTTTTTCAGAACTTTTTTAATTATTTCAAAATTATTTATTCAAAGTGTAAAAATCATTGAAGCGCCAAAGAAATTTTGATAAACAAAATAGAATTTTCTTACTGCTGAGCAGTTGAACAATAAACGAGTATCGAGCGAGCATCGAGCTGCTCGCACTGCACGATACCCGCTACAGCAGAGCATAAAAATCTGTATGTTGCAGCTTACAGAAAGAGGGTGGTATGAAAAAAGAAAGTATAAAAAACTTTTTAAATTTCGAAACTCACTATACCACCAGAGGCTTCTCTTTGATCTCATACGCCGATGACTGTTCCATATTGGCGTCTGGCCAAGATATTGATAAGCTTTGTTCGAAGGTAAGCTGCTATTTCGCCGACCTTTCCCACTTCTTCACTACACGATACTTGCAGCTACGAGCAGCGAAGTCTTCAGGCACCCTTTAAACAGCTGGACGAAGGAGTACCGGCTAGAACTTAATGAAAGTCGATGCCGTAAAAATTTCGACCAATAATCCCAAGTTACTGGCAATCTCATTTGACGACTGCGATTGCCACTAAAGTACAGAATCGCAACAAAATCCTCAAGTCGTTAGCCGGCTGCACTTGTGGTAAAGGCAAAGAAACGCTGTTGGCAACATACAAGGCAATATGCTGGCCGGTCCTAAGCTACACTTTACCGATACAGTTAAGCTACAAGCATGTAAGGAGCATAATGTTATGCTGTGTAAGCAAATTCTCAAGATATCGAGATCACCCCAACAGATATTTATTAGAAGCCGAACCTCCATCCAAGCACATCAGCAAGGAAGTACTAGACTGCTGCTACTCCGTACACTAATATAGACAAGAACCGCTGGACAGGACGGCGTATCAACAGGGATTAAACATCATTCAACGAGACACCGTTAACACCCTTGTGAACTTTATTCGTGTGAAGGCGTTCTCGGAATTCAAGCACCACCCATCGCAGCGCCAGATCCAAGTAACACTGGCACAATTAAGGTGAGAATATTGTAGTCGACTTAATTCCTACCCATCTAGACTCCAAACCTGAAATACCCAACATATGTCCTGCACTTCTTCCACCCTTCTCACTCTCTGGTCAGAATCCGTCGAAACAGCATGTTTCCTGGGCCTCCCGTTAGATGACCTAGATGACTTAGACTAGTTTTGCCTGTTCCTAGGCGGAGTTCAGTAAGTCGCTACAACAACAACAGCTATAACAACAATATATCATTGTAGAAGGAGACATCATTTTGAAACAACTAATAGTATAAATACTTATTATCAGTGTTAATGGGATGTATAGAAGTTATCGAACCCCATGTTTAATACAGCTACGAGCCGGCCGAGTTACTCTAGTTTTCCAGCACAGAGGTTAGACCTGAAGACGGGTATGTTACTATGCAATCTTTCACAGAACATAAATTGCACAACCCTTCACACAACTCAACCGGGTATAAGAATAATACATAAGGAGTGAGCGAAAAATAAAATGCAAGTTAATGTATGTACTACACTCAAACATAGATACATAGATGTACGAATAAATATGTATAAAAAAGACAGAAAAAAACAGAAACAAATATGCAACTTAGCCAACAACAATGATGGCACTAGAAACTAAATAGCAGCCACAGCCACTATTAACAAATGTACCAACAACGCCAAAGGACATTAGCAAGGTAACTAAACCAAGCCAAGCTTATGGACATACATACATACAAATATGTATATATATATCCATAACAAATATATGAACTTACATACACACCTATAAACACAAATACACACGTATCAGTTTCCTTTTTCATTTTATTTACTTTATAAATATGAAAGAAAACGGAAATACAAAGCTGGGAAAAACAAAAAATAAAAAAACAAAAGCGAAAATTCCAACATTTTTTCACTTATGGTTAAACAATAGAAAATAAAAATATAATACCCATACTTACATCCATACACACAGGCATGTACATATATACATATATACATACACACATACACATAAATAATGTCTGTGGAGAAACAAGAAACAAAGCACAAATAGCAACTAAACAATGGAATGCGATGGCTTTAAAATGTGAAGTACATAATGTCGACTAAATTAAATTATGTGCTTTACAAATTAAAGATAGGGCAAGAAGCGAATTACGCGCACGAAACACTCAGCATAAAGCCAGCATATTAATAAGTATATACTCATACAAATGTATGTATGTATGTATGTATGAATGTATGTATGTGGTATATGGTATTTAGTTGAATGTAGATGAGTTAAAAAGTGCTGAAAGTTAATAATAAGACACCAATGGTGACAACAAAAGTGGTAGATGAAGTAGAATAAGGTTGTGTCCTTCCTAGGAAATATTTCATGAACTTCTGTAGTTCGCAAAGTATTGAGCACATAGTGTGCAAGTATATTGTTGGTAGGTATGAATGTGTGTATATAAGAAGATGGTAAAATTGCTATTCGATTACATAAGGATTTATTTTCCGAAATGAATTGAATAGAAATTATTAAACTAAAAATGGTAGTCACGAAGTAGCCCCTTGAGGGAGACAATAATCGTCCACACACATATATGAATCGTCATATGTTTTTTTGACTAATAGTTGAATTGATTTTTTAAGTTAATAAAGAGTGGTCCATTACGAGGTACCCCACTTTTCTTAAAGAAAAAAACACAAAAAATATTAATTTAATGGAAAATGTTTATTATCATTCGAAAGAACATTCTTTGGCATTTAATTTTTGAAGATTATCTCTTTTAAATGTTGGCCGCGGCTACTTCTCAGATGGTCCATCCGTTAAGTCAAATTTTCGATAACTCTTTAGAGCATTTCGACTGGTAACTGGCGAATGACACGCGTGATGTTTTGCTCCAAAGCCGGAATGGAAGCGGGATTGTCCGCATAGACTTTAGATTTTACATACCCCCACAGGAAAAAGTCTAACTGTGTGCTATCACACGACCTTGGTGGCCAATCGACCGACCTAAATCGTGAAAATATCTGCTCACCGAAGTGTTCTCTCAATAAATCCATTGATTGATGTGATGTGTGGGAAGTGGCGTCGTCTTGGTGAAACTAAATGTCGCGGAAATCACGAGCTTCAATTTCAGACATCAAATAGTGGTTATCATGGCGCGATAACGGTCGATGATTCCACCGGCCCTCAAACCACATTAAACCCTTATTTTTTTGCATGAAATGGCAGCTTTTGAATTTCTTCAGGTTGCTCTTCGTCCCAAATGCAAATTTTGCTTGTTTACATACCCATTAAGCCAGAAATGGGCCTCATCGCTGAACAAAATTTGGCTTGAAAACATGGGATCTTCCTGGAACTTTTCAAGAGCCCATAAAGCGAAGCGGTTGTCGCTTGGGATGGTGGAGCAGGTTCAGTTCTTGCACAAGCTGTATTTTGTACGCTTTCAATTTAAGATCTCGACGTAAAATGCGTCAAGCCGTTCCGTACGTCAGTCCGATTTCCTGCGAACGGCGCAAATCGACTCTCCACGGCTTTCGGGTACACTCTCAGCTACGGCCGCTATATTTTCTTCACAGCGTGCTGGACGTGGTATATTCGGTCGAATATTATCCAATAATGAATGCTGGGTCTCAAGATGGGTGATGGTGTTGCGAATACTACGCTCAGTAGGCCGATCATGTTGACCATAAGTTAAGCGAAGCGAGCGAAACACATTCTTTACAGAACGTGAATTTTCATAATAAAATTGAATGATTTGTAAGCCTTGTTCAGCCGTAAATCTTTCCATAATGAAATGCCAAACAATACTGAACAAAAATAACATGACAGCTTGACGCGACTCACGCGTGATCTGTCAAAAAAGGCTATTGAAAAAAGTACCTATACTTGGATCACCCTTTTTGTAAGTATGTTGAAAACTCTATTATATTTTACAAAATTGTGGAAAATTTGTTTGCTACGACTTACTTCATATATGCAAATGAGAGCAAGGTTTTTTGCTCTAGCTTTTTTAGTAGAGTAAACTTCTTCTTTGGCGTAGGCACCTCTTATGCGATTATTGTCGAATTAAAAATAGCGCAACTGCGGTTTCCCCTTATATCCGTTCGCCACAAACTAGAGACACCAAGTGAAGATAGGTTCCACGGAGTAGTAGTCTTCCTTTCCATCTACTTCTCTCAACGGATTATAGATCCATCGTGCACAATATTCCCAGTGCTCATACCCAGAGGACCATATTTCTTCCGCAAACCACTTCTCTCGAAGACCCTCAAAGCCGACTCATCGGATGTTGTCAACGTATACGCTTCTGCACCATATAGCAGGACGGAAATGATCGTACCCCTTCGTTAGGGGTTTAAAAATTTACCTGCGGTAAAGTATGCCCATCGTAAGAGGCATAAGAGGATCGACCCAGACTTTCATCGTCCAAAAACTATCACTCCCGTGATATTCCCTGAAAACCATTTAGGGGAATATTTTAGGAGTTACTACAACAACTCACAACAAGAATGGGAATGATGAGTGACTTGTGTAGTTTGGTCTTTGTTTGTCGAGAGAAGACATTACGTTTCAATTGTTTTCTCAGTCCAGAGTATCACGACGAGTATCAAAATGACCCTGGGTTGGATTTCCAGGCTGGCATTGGTATTGGTGTTATTGCTGGTTCCTAGATAGACGAAATCATCCTCAAGGTTATGACTGTCAACCGCCCGCTTCAGCTCGGCCGTCCGAATTGAGAAAATCCGTTCTAATTTCCCTACTGAAGCGGGGGTTGTAGCAACAAGGCGCGGTGCACTACGCCTAGCCGATCCCGGACATCCCCGCATTAGAGAACACAGCTCAGAGATTCGGCAATTTATAATAATAAAAAGATAAGTGACCCACCGTCAGCTCAAACTGATGAACACCAGCGCGACTCTTGATTTCTCCAGGGCAGAGGTGGGGGGAAGCCTCCAAATCCATCGTCCTCGACGGAATTAGCACGCCGATGCTAAGCCCTTGGGTCCAGTGGGAGCAGACTACCTCTCGAAGGTTCTCAATTTGTCTTTGACCACTCTAACTATACCCGGCATGTGGAAACTTGATAGAGTGGTCCCGCTACTAAAGCCGGGGAAACCCGAAAATAAATGAGGTCTTGCTGCTAACGTCTCTCACACACCACCTGTGCCCAGCTAAGCATCAGCATGGCTTTAGTAAAGTGTACAGCACAGCACCACAAAAGCACCTAACGCCATAAACACCCAGATAGTTCATGGCCTCAACAAAAATCGGGCCTATGCGCGAATTGTCTTAGTAGCACTGGTCTTTTCGAGAGCCTTCGTCACGGTCAACCACGCAGTGCTACTATCGGACATTGAGGACTTCTCGTTACCGCCGGGGTTGAATAGGTGGACCATGAATTACCTGAACGAATTACTTCAGGAAAATTACACAGGGGATTCGGAAGAGTGTTGTCCTCTACCGGATGCTGTTTAATTTGTATATTTCTAGGCTCCCTCCACCACCAGAGGTCGTCTCATAGATCTCATACGCCGATGACTTTTCGGTACTGGCGTCTAGCCAGGATATTAATAGCCTTTGTTCGAAAGTAAACAGATAACGAGTACCGTCTAGAACTCGATGTGAAAGTCGTTGACATCACTTGGGGTAAAGAAAAAGAAACGCTGTTAACAACATTCAAGGTAATTGGCCGGCCGGTCGTAAACTGTGCTGCTCCGATTTGGACGTCGAGGACTAGCGAGACGCAGTTAACGCAGTTGCCATTCGGATCACTTACACAGTCAAAATCCATGCTCCCGAACATTTACTAGATGCCGAACCTCCACCTAGGCACATCAGCAAGGGAGTATTTGACTACCGCGACTCCGTACAACAATACCGACAAGAACCGCTGGACAGGACGGCTTACCAACAATCTTTAAACACCATTCACCGAGAGTCCGTTAACACCTTTGTGAACTCTCTTCCCGTGAATGGTGTTCTCGGAACCCAGTCACTAGCTATTACAGAAAAAGAGCTCTAGCTGTCTCGAGAGGCCCGCATAACACTGACGCAATTAAGGTGTGGATATTGTAATCGGCTAAACCCCTACCTATTCAAACTCCGACCCTGACATACCCAACACATGTCCCACATGAAACGAATTTCCGCAATACACTAACCACCTCATTGCATATGCCCTGAACCCGACTCATATAAAACCCCTCTCCCTCTAGTTCGAATCCGTCAAAAGTTTCCTGGGCCTCCCGTTGACTACCGATGGCCTCGATGACTAAGACTGGATCTACCTGATCCTAGGCGGGGTTAACGAACCGCTGCAACAACAACCACAATAATAACATGCCTTATGCGGACAATCGTTATTCGAACTTCATCATAGTCGGTTGATGGAGCGTTTATGCCTATGCTTAGCTTTTCAATAAGCCAGGTCTCCCACTAATTTGGTGCTAATAATTGATTATAATAACTGAACCTCCCAAATACATATTTCTAGTTCCGTATTGAGGATTAGGATAATTCATATTTTTTGAAGAACTAACGAAACAGAAGTAACCTCTAAATGAATCGAAACGAGCATACAGTTATGTTCTACATTTGTATATTTATATGTTTGTACTGTCAAACATGTCTGCATGACACTAACGATTATGTAATTGTCAGCGTCATACTCGCATAACAACGATAAACGCATTATAAATTAAAATAGAATACCCAAATGAAATTACTAATATATTCAAATTCGTATGACATTTGCAAATTGATTTAATGCATACACATACTTGTATATACGAGGATATGCATAAATCTTACTATTTCATCTACTACTACCCTGCAAACAACGAGGATACTCCATGCACGCATGAAATATATACTCCACGCGGACAATAGAGTAATCCAAAGTCAAGCACAATCCATACAAAAACTATGGTCCAATTAACATTAAGATGTTCTAGGGCTGACACCATATACTCCACCTCTGTTGAACATTCGAATACTCCGTGGTGTACCTACAGATTTATTTTTGAAACTAATCTACAAAGTTAGTTACATTATGAAGCATCTACGAAAAATTGTATTCGAGCAAACTTTTTTGTTTCGAATATGTGGATTGTGAAAAGTTAGTATATAATGTGATTTTTTTTCGAAGTTCCATACTTTTGAAAAAAAAAAAGCACAGAAAATTCAAATTTAATGGAGAATGTTTATCATTCGAAAGAACATTCTTTGGCATTTATTTTTCGAAGATTATCTCATTCAAATATTGGCCGCAGCTACGTCTCAAATGGTCCATCCGTCGAGGCCAATTTTCGATGGCTCGTTCGAGCATCTCGACTGATAACTGGTGAATAACACGCGTGATGTTTTGCTCCAAGGCAGGAATCGAAGCGGGATTGTCCGTATAGACTTTAGACTTCACATATCCCCGCAGGAAAATGTCTAACGGTGTGATTACACAATATCTTAGTAGCCAATCGACCGGCCCAAAACATGAAATTATCTGCTCACCGACGTGTTCTCTCAGTAAATCTACTGCTTGAAAAGTCGCGATAACGGTCGCCATTGACTGTTACGTTCTCACCGGAATCATTTTTGAAGAAATATGGACCGATGATTTCAAAAGCGACAATTTAGCTGGTTTACATACCCATTGAGCCAGAAATGGGCCTCATCGTTGAAAAAATTTTGCTCGAAAACGTCGGATCTTCTTGGAACTTTTCAAGAGCCCATAGAGCGAAGCGATGTCGCTTGGGGAGGTCGAGCGGTTGCAGCACAAGCTGTTTTTTGTACGCTTTCAATTTAAGATCTCGACATAAAAAGGGCCAAGTCGTTCCATACGTCAGTCCGAGTTGCTGCGAACGGCGCCGAATCGACTCTCCACGGCCTTCATGTGCATTCTCAGCTACGGCCGTGGTATATTCGGTCGAACATTATCCAATAATGAATGCCGGATCTCAAAATGGGTGATGGTGTTGCGAATAGTACACTCAGTAGGCCGATTATGCTGACCATAAGTTGAGCGAAGAGCGCCACATAACACATTCTTTACAGAACGAGAATTTTCGTAATAAAGTTAAATGATTTATAAGCCTTGTTCAAGCGTAAGTCATTCCATGATGAAATGCCAAACAATACTGAACAAAAATAACATTGAAGCTTGACACGACTCACGCCAGATCTGTCAAAAAAAGGCTATTGAAAAAAGTACCTCTACTTGGATCACCCTTTATAAGCAGGGTATATATATGCTACTGTGTATCCTCGTTAAAAATTAAATTACAATAATGTGTTTGTAAATATGAGTGTCTGCAGACGACATTTGGACGTAACGTCCAATGAACCATAAATTCAGTTATTTGTTTGGTCATAATAAATCTAAGAAAGGTAATTTGATCTAATATATATAAATCTTTTATTTATGCTATTTATTACTTACTG
This sequence comes from Neoceratitis asiatica, assembly GCA_030068015.2. Classification (NCBI taxonomy): domain Eukaryota; kingdom Metazoa; phylum Arthropoda; class Insecta; order Diptera; family Tephritidae; genus Neoceratitis; species Neoceratitis asiatica. Next base: position 45,369,559 of record CM061524.1, on the reverse strand, counting down.
GGTTTAAGAGCCCGCTTTCGTCATACACACTGACATATTAAATACTTTGAGTGAGAGAAGCAACAATGACGGACGTCACAGGCGCATCAAATGAGCCAGGAATTGACAACAATCGTTTAAACAAGTGTTTTTTGTTTTTTGCATAGTTTCTCTTCCATTACATAAGTTGTCAGTATGAGGAGCATTATCACTCATACATACCTATATTTATGAACATTGATAGAACTGTGGTTGTGTTTTATGTCAACTAATGTGTACCATTCTTCTCTATTAAATATGTACTTATGTATATGGTTTTAGCATAAATTTTATATTTCCCAGGTTATCCACGCTTCTTCTGCGCTGAAAAGAAGAACCGAAATAATAATTTGTCCTTTGTCGAAAGAGGACTTTAATTTTCAATTAAGTTGGCTGAGTTGACGCCTAAAGTTACCCCTTTCGAAAAGAGCGATGCTGATTCAAAGTCTAACATTAATATAGCTGTTGTTGATGTTCCTAAATAGACGTTGACGCTATTCCTAAATAGACGTAATTATCTATAACTTCATAGGAATGACTGCTTCTTTTAGAAGACTGTAACTTCTCTAATTGACCCTGCAGCTCATATAGTTTTGTTCAGCAATAGATTAAAGAAGCCACACGAAAGAGAGTCATCCTGTCTAAAATATCATTTGATACAGAACGGCTCGAGTAAATTCTTCCCAATTCTAACAGTGCTTCTTGCATTGTTCAGCGTCAGTTTACACAGCTCCCTTTTGTGCTGTCCTACTGTTTTTATCGTCGATTTAATAAATTAAAGATTTTTATAAAAAAAATGATTGAAACCTTCGTAAGGTTCTAATTTCGTGAAATTGTTTCAATTTTTTTTAGTGAAAATTATACAGTTCAGATGTGTGATATTTTCCGCGTATCGTTGCGGTACTAATCATTTTCAGCCACAACACGGCTTTCTCGTTTGAATCAGGAGTTCTCTCATTGTTCTCAGACAACCGGAACAAAAGCAAAAATCAAATTTATAAACAAAAATTGAAGAAAAATAAATAAATAAACACAAACAGAAGTATAAATTATTCCACTTGATTTATATATATATTAAAATGGCATATTTGAAGACTTAACTACGAGGCATATCCAGAAAATGAGTGTAATGAGAATCTCGCAGCCGGAGGGATTTTATTTTCGTAATGTAGCCAGATTTTTCCCCTTTGCAACGAGACCGATACGAGGTTAGTACGCTGAGGACTGTCGACGCAACACGTTTAGTGACCAATGTCAATCCAGTTCACCGCTAAGTAAGAAATACGCGACGTCATACGTTATCTCGTTTGAAATGGAAAATCTCCGTTTGAGATTTATAATGAGGTGAAAACTAAATATGGTGATAAAGCTTTGAATCGTATGAGTGTGTACAAAAGGTGACGCGGTGAGCAGAGGAGCGGAAGCCCTTCAATTGTGACTGACGAAATGTCTGGAAGAAAATAAAATTGCGCTCCATAACGATCGCAGATTGGCTGTGGATGAACTTTCTGCAATGCTTCAGATTACTATCTCTTTACATCCTTGAAGCTGATCATGGGTGGAAAAAGGTTTTCAACCGTGAAGGACGTAAAGGAGAAGGCGAGAAAGTGGATAAATGGTTTGGCGGAAAACTACTTCAAAGGCAAAAAACCTTCCTCTGTTTCATTAATGCAACGGCATTTAAATATACGATTTGACATGTTCACTATCAAACTTTGGTCGGTGTTTCATTCCAAATAATTTGTACGCTATCCCACGAATACTAATAGGTGGCTCATAAAAGCTACCCAATCGTCGCTTCAGTATACACCAAAAATTATATATACAATTGAGAGCCGGGCTTTGAGATGAACACTCAATGGTTTCAAACTCTTGAACACTTGACCAAACTTTTACCAACTTTGACTTTTCGTAGAGTATAGACTTCTTTCGTCCTCGCACTTGCTTCAATGGTCCCACGCTAAAGTAGCAGAAACAACCCCACAATGTTTTATGGTTTTTATTACCTCATGATTTTGGTTTGCTTTGCCCATGTGTGGCCTAAAATATCGAGTTCCATCGAAACTTATTTGACCGTAGTCATTTCACCGTTTCTAATCTACTATGATCCAATGTGATGAACTAAAGTAAATGACAGATATGCAAACCTTTTTGACAGAAAGCTTTGGCTTTTTGGGCTCCTTAGCTACAAAATTTCCAATTTTGTAAGCGCTCGATGAGCTGTCTAAGCATTACAGCTTTTTTCGTGTATTCGCTTTTCCAGATAATAAAGATCGAGCCATGTGTCTTGCATCTTGATCAGAAAGTATTATTGAGTGGTCATTCTTCTCCCTAGGTGCTTTCAGGTTTTTTTTCGTCACCTCAGCTTCGTAACATTTCTTCAAGTTTTACTTCCCTGGTATTGTGAAAATTTAGCGGGTGCAAAAAAGAACACATGTTGCCTTGAACAGTTCCAAGGAGATCCGACGTTCAACGATTAGGCTCATTTCTGGCTCAATGAGTATGTAAACAAGCAAAATTGCCGTATTTGGGATGAAGAGCAACCTGAAGAGATTCAAGAGCTGCCATTTCATCCAGAAAGAACAACGGTTTGGTGTAGTTTGTGGGCCGGTGGAATCATCGGTCCACATTTCTTCAGAAATGATGCCGGTAAGAACGTAACCGTCAATGGCGACCATTATCGCGCCATGATAACCGACTATTTGATGCCTGAAATTGAAGCTCGTGATTTCCGCGACATCACATCGATCAATGGGTTTATTGAGGAACACTTCGGTGAGCAGATAATTTCACGATTTGAGTCGGTCGATTGGCCAGCAAGATAGTGTCATATCACACCGTTAGACTTTTTCCTGTGGGATATGTAAAGTCTAAAGTCTATGCGGACAATCCCGCTTCGATTCAGGCCTTGGAGCAAAACATCATACGAGTCATTCGCCAGTTACCAGTCGAAATGCTCGAACGAATCATCGAAAATTGCACACTACGGATGGACCATCTGAGACGTAGCCGCGGCCAACATTTGAAAGAGATAATTTTCCAAAAGTAAATGCCTAAAAATGTTCTTTCTAATCATATTAAACATTCCCCATTAAATTTGAATTTTCTGTTTTTTTTTTTTTCCTTTAAAAAAGTAGGGAATTTTAAAATGGATCACTCGTTATGTTTTCGTACATACGAGTTCTTTACTGCACAGATGCTACCACATTATGGGATCTGGGATCCAAGTCGAGCTTATTTGCATTGAGTTTTCCGACTGCAGTGCTAGAAATACTTCCCTTCATGATTGACTTAACTCTACTGAAGACGTCGTACTGTAGTCCCTTCACAATTAATTCTCAACGCTACGTGCCCTTAAATATTTGTCCTCATTAAAAGTAGGGACTTTCATCCGAGGCTTAATAAAGCACTTTTCCACATATACTACCTATGCATATGAAATATACATAATATATACATAAATACTTGCATACATACGTATTCCATGCCTTGCTAAGTACAACACAATGTAATTTCCAGCTTATGCACTTTCAGAAAACATTACAATACATACATGTTGCACCGGTAATCCTTCATCTCTTTTAACTTATTCTTTGAGGGCGTTTCGTTGTTTGTTATGTTTACTGTTGTTGCTTATTGTTCTTGTAAATATGTGTTGTGATACATAATTCATTATTGGTTAAAATGGCATTTTCCAGATTCATAAACACATTAGTGGTGAATTTACAAAGTAATTGTCTATTTACGGACTGTCAGTCATGAAATGTTATGTTACTGACACATAAATATACGAATGTTTAAGAAATTTTTAGAGTCACATTCAGGAAATTCTCTTTATATCTTTAATATACATGAAAGTATATGGTATATTAACTTGGGTCCGAAATATGTAAGTACAAGAAGGAGAAGAGATCCTGAGTTTATTGCAGTTTTTGAGATATTTCAACGAAACTTAATATGCGAGATTATTTTTGTTTTGTATTGATCATTTGTCGGAACCGGCCGAATCGTTCGACTATATCATATAGCTTCCATACAACCGATTTGTTCAGCTATGTGATTTTGGGGCATAAATATGTTACTTCACTAAAGCAGTTTCGGACACAAAATTTGCGTAAAAACCCGGAGAACCTGCATTTGTAAGTATGAAATTTGGATTCTACACACGAATATTCTACTACTATATCATATAAACCCTATACAACCGATTCATTAGATGTGAGGTTTTGGGTTAAAGCTCCGCCAAAAGAAAAGCATCTAATGGAATGAAATTTCCTATTCTACCCACGTTAATTCAAAAAAATATTGACACATAAAATCGTCAAAATCGATTTTTGCATTTTGCAATAAATTTAATGTTCATGAAAGGTAAAAGCCTGCGGCACTTCTTTATTGTTTTTATTTGTAATAATTGGTGAGATCTTAAACCAGTTTTGAGACCTTAAAAGGGTATTATTTTGAGAATTGTAAAATGAAGAAGAATTTGTGCATTTACTTCAAACATTCAGGAAATATGCTATTTTTCAGGTATTACTCTTTTCTTATTTATTGGCATGGCTTCAGCTTACGCCAGATAACAACAGCGGTCAATTGTTTCTTCTCTTAGTCATTCGGCGCCAATTGGATGCCCTAAGTGAAGCCAGGTGGTCCTCCGCCATCTGATCTTTCCTACGAAGTGGAAGTCTTCCGATTCCTCTGCTTCCACTGGTGGGTACTACGTCGGATGCTTGCAGAGTTGGAGTGTTTTCGCCCATCCGGACGACATGTCCTAGTCAGCGTAGCTGGCTATCTCATACAGCTCATCGTTCCAATGCCTTCTATATTCGACGTTGCCAATGAGTCTACGTTTCAGCACCAAATAGCAGGGCAGGAATGATGAGCGGCTTGCAGAGAACTTTTCAGTTGCTTACTCAGTCACTTATTGGCAAGACTAATTCTGTGTTGGATTTCGTCGCTGATATTGTTGTTGTTGTTGTTGATTCTGGTTCCAAGATAGAAAAAATTAACAACGACTTCAAAGTACAAAATGCGCTGACTGTTTGATAAAATGAGATATTTCATGTTGTTCACGCTCTCTACCAAACCTATTCACCTCGCATCCTTATCAAGTCTGGAGAAATCAGAACTAAACACGAGGTTTTTGACATCGGACTATATCAGAAGTTGCACGCTTTTATAGAAGAATTTACTTTCTCTCTTTAACACTGTAATACGTATGATTTTCTCCATCTTTAACTAAAGAAGTTACACGGCAAACGGTTACCTTGTCTGAAAACTCGTTTAGTAGCGAACTACTCGGATATGTCCTTCCCAATTCTGAAGAAGCATTTGGTGTTGCTTAATCCTCAGTTTATACAGCATTATAAGTAGCGGAGTAGATTCAGCACCGAAGGTCGATTTAAAATCGACGAAGAGGTGGTGAGTCTCGATTCATTCCTCAAGAGTATTTAAAAACATTTGGCGCATAGTGAGTTGAAGACTTCCCAGGTCTGGAGCCATACTGCTAAGGTCCAATCAGTACGTTGACAGTGAAGAGATAATGAAATGAACCACATCCACACCGAAGACAATCATTTCCACTGGCAGCAACGCTTGACACCCAAAAAAAGTAGAACTCTTAAGAGGGTTGGATCCGTTGAGCACACACAATAACAGTCTTAACACTGGATAATATTTTTGCCTACACAACCACAGATGTGCAACAAGATTTATTTGCGCATACTACTGGCAATGTCGATGTAACGCTTTTTCGTAGCGACAAACATAATTCTTGCGATGTTAATGTTGGAATATGACCCAAATTAAATCACCTTCGTTAGCATATTCATATTGAAATGAATATAATAAAATGTAGAGACTGCAAACACGCATCCGACATAGTGAAAACAAACAGCACGCAGCACACTTCGAATGGAGGCGTATAAAGGCAGTTGAGCAATCGGTGGATAATGTAATAGACAGGTTGAATGAGTCAGTAGTTGCATGAGGGTGAATGTGTGTGTGTGTGTGTTTGTATAAAATTATCCTGGCCGTGCATTCATAATAACTGCGTTCGCACAAACATACACTCGCATGCAGTTGCATATATTTGTTTGTATGGGATTGCACGAATATATCAAAGCTCCAACGAGCAAAACAAAAAAAATCATGAGGAAGTTTTAAGGCAAAAATTTCACAACAAAGATGGACTAGATATAACAAGAAAAAGAAGAGGCAAAAAAGTTTTAATATATTTTTTTACATGCATATGTGTATATGTACATACATAATAGGTCAATTGAAAAGTGCGCGGCCTACCACAGTAACACATTTTTTGGCAAAATTCATTTTTTTTATTCAACTTAGTTCTCTTCAGAGGTGATACACTGACTATAGCGACCCTCCGACTTTTCGACACCATTTTTGTAGAACGATTTGCCCTTTGCTTCAAAATAGTCTCAGTTTCGGCGATTATCTCTTCATTCGAAGAAAATTTCTTCTCAGCGAGCATTCGCTGGGGCCACATCTGGATAATATGGTGGATGAGGAAGCAATTCCAAGCTCAATTCATGGATTCTTGCCCTCGATTTCACTGACTTGACGGTGCATTATCTTGGGAAACAGCACTTTCTTTTTCTTCAAATTCGATCGTTTTTCGGCGATTTCGTCCTTCAAACGGTCCAATATCACAAGGCAATAGTCGCTGTTGATGGTCCTTCCTTTTTCAAGGCAGCCAATGAAAATTATTCTTTTATTATTATTATTGTCAGCCGACTGTTGCGTGCGTTTTTCCAAGCTTTGGAGCGGGCTCATCGTGTGCAGTCCACTCGAATGTCTGTCGATTGGATATCGGAGTGAAATGATAGATCCATGTTTCCTCCATTGTCACATATCAATACAAAAACTCGGGTTTATTACGCTTGAACATCTTCAGACACTGCTTTGAATCATCAACTCGTCGTTGTTTTTTGCTCAAAAGTGAGCTCGCGCGGCACCCACTTTGCAGAGAGCTCTCTCATACACATATATTAGTGAATGATATTATGGATGTATATATTCAGTTGATATCTTTAGAATGCATGCTATTTCACTCAATTTCAATTTATTTTCATTCAAAATAATTTTGTAGATTTTTTAATGTTTTCGTCGGCAACAACCTCTTTTGGGCGTCCACAGCGTTCACCGTCTTTGGAGATCATTTTACCACTCCTAAAATTAGTATACCAATCCTTGATGGTTGATTTTCCTGGGGCAGTGTCCGGAAACTCGTCATCAATCCAAGTTTTTACTTCAACTGTATTTTTTCTCTTCAAAAAACAATATTTTATCAACACGCGAAATTCCTTTCTATCCATTTTTTTTCATAATAACAGAAGTTGCTTCTCTCAAAATACTATAAATCATAGACTAATGATCCGACAGCTGTCAAATTTAACAGGTTAGGGCTAACTAAAAACCATATGAATTTAATCCTAGTAGAGCTATATATGTGTCAGGCCGGGGACTTTCATACCTGTTACATACTTGTATTAATATATGTATGTGGGCATGTCCTTTCTTCCCTAAAAGAAAATATGAAAAGCTTCCAAGCGAAAGTCATTTTAAAAAAACATTATTCTACTTGAAATATAGTATATATGGACGCCATCTCCTTGTGTGTACCTAGTTTCCACAATTGATCTTTAGGAAGGCTTGAGCTTTTCCACAACGTCAACTCAATTCAATTCTTTTTTTCCAGAAATATGCGCTTGGTTCTTCGAATACATTTTTCTATGTTTTTTTGCACTCCGTTTCTTATTCCAAAATTGTTTTATGTGCTCCAAAAGGAATTTTTATGGATAGTTGCATTCTACTTGTATATTTGGAAATTTCTAATGCACTCACGAGTGATTTAGACTTATTCGTAATAACATCGGATATTAGAAATGGAAACAATTGTCCGAAGAAAAAAAAATTATACAGCAAACAATGATTTCCTTTCCAAGAGGGATGTGTTAAGTGCATAACAAGCATCGGAATGACGATTTTCAATGGATTTAAGGTGTTGAATTTGTTCACATCATTAAAAGCATACATGCACAGCGAATTAAGAAACCCAACAAACATAGCAAAGAATTTTCAAATCTTTGATAAGCGCAGAGCACTCAGATTGAACATTTGAGATTGATTACTGATTCGAACATATTTACAACTGATGCTTAAATATCATAAATATAACTCTAACAGCAGCCCAGAATCAGCAGTAAATGTCGTTATTACATCCATTAAGGTGGTCAATTGTTTGATGTCTCCAAAACAGTGTTTTTTTTTTGTGTGCTGTTAGCAATTAAAGTAACCAAATGCCACTCCAAGCGATGTTAAACAAAAATGTTTGCTGGGTTTTGTGAGCTCTACAAAACAGATGTGTGTCTGTGTTTACTCTTAGGATGATGTTAACACGTTGATGCATTTTTACTGTTTGCAGTGCTTTACAAATCTCAACCACATTCAAACGAGGCCAAGACATATGAATATTGATTTCAACACCACTCTGCCACTTGCCTTCCTTTTATTTCCTTTATTACCGGATTTGGAAAATGAGCTTTGAACAAGCCTCTTATTGGCACCTTTTCATTGAATATTAACTACTGATCGTTTGATAGTGTGAAGCAAAATGAAATTTTTTTCTTGAAGTTAGAAAGGAAGGAAAATGTATAAGTTGAAAATTCGACTTTTTATTATCATATTTTTTATAGCCAGCGGGCAAAATATTATTGAAAATTTTATTGTATTTAAGTTTTAATTTTTGTTTTTTAATTATTTTAATTAAAATTTACAGACCAACGCTATTGAGTTTATACTAAAAAATTTAAAAAATTAATTATTCAAAAGTAAATTTCTAAAACACTGCATTTACTTCACGATTTGACGAATATTTTCAACTTAAGTGCCAATGTGATTAAGATATATGTAATTAAACGTTGTTCACTGCAAAAGAGATCATGCCTACAACACTGGTAAGATAAATAAAATATTGCTTTCTTGAAACAACAGAATAAAAATAAAATAAAATAGTTAAAAATATATATATATAATAAAATAGAATAAATATAAAATAAAATAGAATAGAAAAAAATATTAAATAAAATAAAATTAGATAAAAAATAAAATTAAATAACAAATAAAAAAGATTAAATTAAATAAAATTTAATTAATTGAAATTAAATAAAATTTAATAAAAAAAACTTCAAACTAAAATGTAATAAAGTAAAAATAAATAAATATATATATAATTAAAATAAAACAGAATAATGTAAAATACTATAAATAGAATACAATAAAGAAAATAAAAAAGAAAATTAAACAATTCAAAAATTAAACTAAATAATTAAAAATAAAATGCATAAAAAATATAAAAAATTTGTCACACAGACTAAATGAAATAAAATAAAGCAGATAAAATAAAATGAAAAAGAATAAAATAAAATAAAATAGAATAAAATAAATATAAATATAAAAATAAATAAAAATAAAAAAATTAAAATAAAAAATTAAAATAAAATAAAAAAATAATTGAATAATATCAAACAGGATAAAAATAAAAGAGAAACATTAAAAAGTAAATAAATAACAAAATTATATAATAATTTAAAAAAAATTTATGTAATCAAATAAAACTGAACGAAATAAAATAAATCAGGAAACTTAAAACAAAATAAATAAATAATAAAAAAATAAACAAAAATTAATAAAATTCAAATGAAATAAATTTAAAAAAAAAATAAATGAAATAACATAAAACAGAATAAAATAAAATAGCCAAAATATAAATAAATAAAAAATAAAATATTAAATAAAAAACAAACTAAATAGAATAAAAATAGAATAAATGAAAAATATAAAACAGAATTAAATTAAATAAAACAAGAAAATTAAAACAAAATAAAAAAATAATGAAATAAATAATAAAAATTAATAAAATTAAAATAAAATAAATAAATAAATGACATAATATAAAACAGAATAAAATATAATAAAACAAGAAAACAAAAAAAATAAAAAAATGAAATAAATAATAAAACTTAATAAAATTCAACTAAAATAATTAAATAAATAAAATAATAATAAAACAGAATAAAATAAATTAAAACTGGTAAAATAAAATGAAACAGAATAAAATAAGAGAAATAAATAAATAAATAAATAAAAAAATGAAATAAATAATAAAAATAATAAATAAATAAAATAATAATAAAACAGAATAAAATAAATTAAAACTGGTAAAAAAAATAAAACAGAATAAATTAAGAAAAATAAATAAATAAATAAATAAATAATAAAATTTTAATAAAAAATGAAATAAATAGAATAAAAATAGAATGAATGAAATAATATAAAACAGACTGAAATAAAATAGAGTATAATAAAAAATTAATAAAAAATAAATAAAAGTAAAATAATATTAAACAGAATGAAATAAAATTTAAATTAAAAATTTTAATAATAAAAATAAATATAAATTATTAATAGAAAAATAAATTAAAAAATAAAAAAATAATAAAAAAATATAAAAAAAAATAAAATAAAAATAAAAAATACAATCAAAAAAAAATAAAATAAAGAGTAAAATTAGAATAAATAAAATAGAATAAAATAAAAATAAAATAGTATATACCAAACAGTAAAATAAATTTGGGCACTCTTGCGACACAAATCAGTAAAATACCCAAACAATATAAAGGCAAAATAATTTTTTTAATATTAGTACATAAAAAAGGAACCAAAATAAAATTGTGTAAAACTTCCATCTGAAAGACATCTGAACGATTTTATCTGTTATATCAGAAGTTATAATGCCCTTGCCCACCACACCGCAGCACAGTAGGCCTCATATTCAAAGTTGACCTCAATTTTTGTTTAGTCGCTAGAATTAAAGAGCAAATTAAAAGGACTAAACAGAAGCGCAGCAGTAACAACGAATATTGTGACGGCCGCTGCTGCGCAAGAGGTGTACAGGAAGAACTTATCGAAACAACACGAAGGACAAAGGATGCCAGACAATACATATATAGATAGACATAGAAATCTCAATTTCATTCACTGCCGCTACAAAGTCACAGTAAGCATTATATGATAGACTCAAAGGCGTGGGTAACGGGCAAATAAAAAAGGCAATAAAATGATGTTTGTATATGATGTACATATGTATGTATATGATGTATATGAACTTTCGTGTACATAATATGTTACAGTAATAAAAACTTTACGGAAAGTTATATTAACCGTATCCAGCCATAAATGTAGAAACATATGTTCCCTTCCTTGTATGGCAACACCGGTGCGCTTGTTCGAAAGCGAAATAATCGTCATCGATTAAAAACGGCGCTGAATTTTCATACACATTATACCTCTATGCCGTTTCGCAAAATATTTCCTCTGCCGGTTTCCATATTTTGTGCCTATGCTGGATAGATATGTTTGCAGATATGTATGTACATATGTATGTATATAAACGGTGGCAATGGATTGGATGAGATATAACATAAAATCGTATTTTACATTCAATTGAACACTACACCAATGAAAGTGGCGGAAAATGTGGCAGTTGTTTCACAGGCACATAAATACATACATACATATGTATGTGTGTTGGCTTGGTGGAAAAACCTTGTGCCACAAACGAGAATAAACTTTTTTTTTCAATATCAATAATTTTTAGCAATTAAAAACTCTTTGTTTTCAACAACATCCACATATTTGTTTTTAGTATCAAATATAATAAATAATGCGACATGAGATCGCTATTTATTGTCACTGAATAAATAAATAAAAATTTTAGTTTTTAACTTATTTAAGACAAACTTTTAAATCATTGACAGTTATAACAAAGGAAACTGTGAATACATTTCTCAATTAAAAGATTGTATAACCTTATCATACCCCGAACAGATATTCAATATACATAGATTCTAACTACTTTGGGATCTGCAGGCCGCAGTTGGGCAAATTAAGAATTCGCCCTATTATTGTTATTACCAGTGATTCAAACCGCATAATAAAGTAATATTTTGAAAATTATTTTAATTATCCTTTCATATATGTACGTACGTATATAATATTAGTATAAAAACCACTTACTTTGCACATGACATAATCCCACTGAAAATTGCCCCAGTTCCGGCATTTGTCTGAGTATCTCCTCTGTGACTAAATGAACACCTCGATGCTGTGGTCGTAAATTAATTTTGCGTTGAAACCACGCCGAGCCAATTTGTAGGCCCGAACTACCGCCTACACCGCCACCACCGCCTCCACCGCCACGGTGATTGGACGATGCCATTGTGCTATTGGACGAAGAACTGCGAATGTTGCTATTGCGGCTCGCACTAGTCTTTATGTTGTGACCGCTTCTGGTGTTGCTTATAATGTGCTGTTGCTGTTGCTGTTGCTGTGGAATAGTGCTACTATGACTGCGCCGCCCGCTACGACTACGTGCACCACCACCACCGCCGCCACCACCACCTACACCTGCTGTTCCTCCTGTCCCCACAGCAGCACCAGTGCCTGCACCACCACCACCTGATGAGGATGGGATCGCCGTTGTTGTCGTCGTTGCCGTTGTTTTAGCAGCAGGTGACGCTGCCGCCGCTGCCACTGTTAGCACTTTACTTGATCGGCGATCACTTGATGTCGGCTCTGTAGCAGCAGCAGTTGCTGATGTTTTTGTTATTGTATTTTTATTCGACGTTTTGGCAGTAAAATCGCTTCCAAATATTTATAAATTTACTTTACAATTCTTAATATATATATATATTTCTCTTCTCAATGCAAGCAACCAAAAATTGATTTACTTATAATTTGCGCAGTAACTCGATTATTTCTGTCCGAGTATATGCTGCTATGGATTTTGTTTCCAGTGTTTGCCCAAATTTATAGCAGAGATGCCTACTGCAAAAGCAAACGTGACTGTGCACGGGCTCTCGAAATCTCTTGCGCTTTCTCGATTTGTGTTCGCATATATACTATGCGGCAATCGTTTCCACTTGAGTTTATTGCATTCTGGTTACCACGCTGAAATCTATTGGGAGAGCATCTGAAATTAAAGAAAAGTGGAAATAAATACATGTATACATACATACATACCAGTGTCATTCATAAGGCTATAAGCATACATTTATACATAAAAATAATAAACATACATATGTATAAGAATTTGGATGTGTACTTGACTTTAACAGTTAGAGGCTACATAAGGTTGGGGAAATGTAGAATAGCCTAACTGACAATTTTAAAATTTTTCATAAAACATTACATAAAAGAATGAAAACATTGTTTAAGCTGCAAATATGTTGTTTTTCTTCTTTTTTTTATGTGGAAATTTTAATATCCGCCTTGAAATAAAAACGAAAATCCTACGGATTTAATGTTTTTTTTTTAATACGGAAAATTCTGCCTCGAAAAAATACAACTTAGGCCTTTTTAATATTCAACGCCTATATGCCCAGAATGTGTACATTCATATAAGACAGCAGCGCAAAATGTTTATATTTTATGAGATCTCTAAGCTGCAAATACTCATTTGATGTTTGGTTGTTTATTTATTGATAATTTAAAAAATTATACGACATTTTGGCATATACATACATACATTATACCTAAAATTTAATAGGAAGTGTAAATAAATAAAGAATTAGGTATAAGTTTGAATTTATTTAAGTAAAAAGAAACTGATCACCAACATCCTAAAAACGGTAAAATGTTGGGTAACTAAAACAAGTGGTACATACATACATGTGTACATGGTCGTTAATCGCATTTTGCTAATACTCAATTTCATAATTTTCTATCTAAATACAGCACAACGGATCAGGGAGTGAAATTTAGGAAACTAAAGAGACTTAAATCCTTTTTTTCGTAATTAACTGTTTATCAGATCAAGATCCAGCGGAACACACCATGGGTACCTATTGATGACCTATGCAGGTTAGAGGTTGAAGAATTTAACATGTGCAAAGCATGGCAGTCGTGAGAAGCAACTCAAATTCGATAGTTCTTGCGATGTTCGGGTCTTTATACCGGAACGAATCGGATTTAAATCCGGTTAAGGACTGTCACTTTCGCAATATTCCTCGAAAACCAATTTTGGGATTATTTTTGCGCTTACTACACAACAACATCTATTATTTGATTTACAATTATAGTGCCAATTACATAATTTGAAATCGCAAATGTTGATACCGTTTGCTGCCCTAATAATTTTCGATGTGATTTTATGTTATCTAAGTAGCGATTTTAAAGAATTTCTTCTAGTAGAAAAGGTTTTCTTTCGGTTTGTAAAAGTTTAAAAAAAACCATAAATGCCATAAAATGTATTTATGTATGTACATAAATGCATTGGTATATATATAAGTATTAAAATTTTATTCAATCAAAATGATAACCGTTTAATCTCCAACCTTTGTGTATGTGCCCATGTAGGGAAGGCGTGAAACCAAACATACATAAATGGTTCGTAAGTATAAAACTACTTTGAGCTCAATTCATTTCAATTTTTTATTAAGCTAGAACTGGACTTCAGTAATCTATCAAATTTTCTAGACAAATACAAATGTTATTGATAATATTCATACTAATCCTATTCTAGTACAATTCCTTTCCTTAATAAAAATGAGCATACATACATTACGTACGTCCAGCAAACATGTACATATGTATGCATCTACATACATATGGATGTGTTGAATGCCATTATGAAGAACTTTTAGTAAGAATTGATATGTGGAAAATTCGTTAGAATAAAAACTGTGTACATCCTAGTGCTGGTCATACAATGTCGTTGCACTTTTGGCCCTTCCATTCTTTCAGCAATGCCTAGGATATTACTAGTGCACTAAATAAAAGAAAACACATGCAAAATGTATAACAATGCCATCAACCGCTGTCTATGCTTCAGGCACTTGCCGTAAATGCAAATTCGTGCCTTATCGCCCTAATTGCCATTTGCTGTTACATTAGCAGTGGCTCGAGTACCAACGAGCTAGCTCCTTGAAGGAGTTCCGACAAACTAATGCATGTACAAAAATATACACACGCGCACTGCTTGTGGCAGTAATGACAGAGGACCAAGCACGCCACTCAGGCAAAACGTACAAAAATCAATTTTCTACAAAAGAGCACAGTGAAAATTCATATACTTTATAAAAGACATAAGATCCGAAAACAATTGAATTACAAATATTTAAGAACATGACATTTATAATTGGACAATTTCTGTCTTTACAATTCAATAATTTTTGTTTTGGTCCCCAAGTAGACATATGTACATATATGTATGTAAACCAATCATAAATTGGGTCTAATGCCATCACAGCCAATAATATAGCACTCTAACTCTCTCCACAATTTATCAGGCTTATAATCCATTGAAATTTGTTAATTATTGACATAACAGTAAGCGGTCACCGCACGCCACGTACACACACCCGCACAAATCGACATACCGACAGTCAGTCAGGCGACAAAATTACTCCAATACATTATGAAATATCAATTATTTGCAATTGAAAACACACTCCAATTCACATCCACTTACTTGTAACCAATTACCTTATAAATGATTGGAAAATTTTACTTTTTATTTGCCAATTGAAGTAGAAAAAATTAGCACATTTAGATTTTTCTTCGCGACCAACTGACACAGTATTTGACAGTTCTGAAAATTCGCAAATTCTTCTTTCAGTCCTATTTTATGCTGTTATTTCTTGTTATTCGTTCTCACTTTTCCAACGAAATTCTCTAACGAGTGCTAAATCAACGAACAAATTTTCGAATTCGTTGACGCAACTATTACAGTGTTCTATTTTGCTTTCAGATCAAAAAAAAAACTTCGAACTTGACAAAATAGGTAATGCAAAAAAAAAAAAGATATAAGATTAATCTGGTTTTTTTTTTCAAAATGCCTTTTTTTTAATTATCTGAACACAATATCTAAGGCTAATAAAATAAATAATGCAAAATTTTTTTTTTGATTTATTACAAGAAAAAACTATAAGAAGAGGTGTGTCGTTTGGACAAGAGGGGGGTTGGGTAAGCTTAAATTCTACTCTGGCCAAGTAACAGGGGTGGAGGAAAGTGCAAAACTTCGAAGTTTTCTGCAGATGGAATTTTTATTCAATAAAATCATTTTATTTGGCGCACAGCTGTTCAATGCTCAGTCGTCGATAGTTAAAGCAATAAACGTGTTTTGATCCGCATGTCTTAAAACTCCACCACACACTAAATAAAGTATTAAAAAGAAAAGTCAGCATGAAAGTTTAATGTGGTCTCATCACATTTAAAAACAGACTTTAGAAGTGATTTCAGGCCGAGCTCGTCCTCCAATTTGTAATGTGCGTCTTGATAGCTTCCGAACAAATGGAAGGACCTGCAATTTATTCTGATGGAACTTTGCTTTCATGCCAGAAACACATTCGGATGGGTTGACATTTCCTGAAGAGGGACGACCGCAATTAAAAAAAATAGTTTTCTATTATTTTTGACGTTGCCTCTGGCAGGTTCATGCCAAATAAAATTAATTACTTGCCTTAGGACTTGCCTACACAGTATCAAGGCAATATTGAAGGCAGTATTTAAAAAAATGGTCTATAGAAACCAGAGAATGCAATATCTATATTTATTATTTAATACGAATAATTTCTTATTTTTCTTGGCTAATTTGAGCTCACCGAAAAAATAGAAAGTTTTCTTGTTGTCTTCGAAAACAATGATTAAAAAATATTAGAATTTTTCAAACTCAAAATGTTCGCAGAAATGGAACGTGAGAACACAGACATGATTTATGAAGACTTCGGCACAAATTTTACTAATTCTCTCACAAGAACATTGGAATTCCCTAAATCCAAATAAAAAAATTAATTTGGGATTCTATTTGTTTATTAAGAAGGTTGCTAATTGATCAGATCAACTCCAAAAACTGTTTCCATTCATGACAATTGCTTCTTCAATTTAATTCCAGACAATTGCAGAAAAATTGCAATGTGTGATTAATTTCCAGTAATTGAAATCAAATTTTCATGAAAATTTTTATGCTACGTGTGAAGTTAAATTTCGAAATCCTTCAATACGGCCTGCAATTCGAAATTAAATCTCAATTGTTAACTTTTTTATGGAACATAAACAAATTTGGTTTCTCTTTTATCCTCCTTTCTCTTAAACAAGTGACCCAATGCCGATTGGCTTTAGTTACGTTGCTAATGCTTGAAGGTGCTGTCAGACACAACTTTTATTTCGTTGAACATATTTTGATGTCAAAAATTAAATTATTAATAAAAAAAATCTAATTTCCGCAACATAATTTCCCATAATTACACAAAGAAATATTGAAGTGAGTGACAGAAAGCACTAATATATTTTAAAACGTTTTCTGAAGTTAAATTTCGAAGTGTTCATGCCGCACTTCGTGCTTTTGAAAGCGTTGTCAAACAACTGGGGTATTGTCAGTGAAAATTTTTTCATAAATTATTGGGAAATAAACTGAATTGCAAAGACTGAATTTTCCAAGAAAATTTAAATGCTGCGTGTGACTGCTCTTGAAATTAAATTTCGAAATTCTTTTTTTTTTATATGTTATTGCAGAGTATAATGGAAATACTTTTACAATACTGCCTACGCTTAAAGAATTAATATTAGTTTCAAATAATTATTTTATTTACTAGGGAATTTTTTATTTAATCAATAATTTCACCGTAGAAAAGTGCCAGCGAATCTTCAATGCATGAATGAAATTAGTTTATGTTTTACTTTTATTTTTTATTACTTTCAAATATAAACTGAATTGAGAGCTCAGGACAAGTGTGTTTGCGTTTTTATACACATACATGCATAAATTTGAATGTATGTATGTATGTATGTATGCGTTTTTATGATTTCACTACACTATTTTTAATGTGACTACAATTACTTATGTGTCAATATAACTTTTTATGTAGTTGTGCATCGCGCAAGTGTTATATTTATTTCAAGCACTAACCTCACACATCCGGGTGTGACATAACAAAATGTTGCAGTCTGTCTGCTGCCTTAAATCAACGCCATGAAACGAAATGAATGAAGACGAATTTAAGCCGACTACTACCAAAGCATAAGCTGGTATAGCGTACAAGGTTGGTTGAAAAGGAAATAAAAAATAAAAAATAATAATAAAATTAAACAAAATAGTACAGAATTTTTGATGGCCTCATGCCTACACTACTGATTGTTGTACGTACATGCATACGAGTACATATGTAGATATGTACATACATATATTTATATGAGTTATAAATCATTTGACATAAAGTCAATAACTACTTATTGTACTCGTACTCGTAGTTGTTTTTGTTTGTTTTTACTTAACCATTATTGTATTCACACTAAAATCTTACTTTTTCCTCATTTTTTTTTTGTTTTGTTCAAGTTATGGGGTTTTCGATCACAAATTGCCTAAATCGGACGAAGTGAAAATAGGTGTGGGCGTCGAGGACGAGTGGGTGGTGATGGTGGTTGTCGTTCCAGATGACTGTCGTCGTATTGAGTACTGTTGCTTGAATTGCTTTGTTGAATTGATTGCCTGCATTTTGTGGCACACATTTGAAAACAACATCATCATCCTTCTTCATATATACTCTATTACATGCGCTTTCAACAATACGCGAAAAGCATAAAGTGGTGCTCGAAACGCATATATATAAACCGTTAAAATACCATATATATTAAACCCGTTCGAAATGCATTTGTAGGAAAATCGCACTAGTTGTGATGGAATGTGAGATTAATATTTAACAGTAAACGATTGATTTCACTTTTGGTTGTCGATTGGTTGGTTGGTTGGTTGGTTGGTTAGTTAGTTGATTATTTTTACTTGATTGCATGTACAATGTAGTGATGCATGTAAGTATGTATGTAGTAAGTAAGAGTGTGTGCACTGTAGTAGTAACCGTGGCAGTGGCACATTCAAAAAGAATTTACTCGTCATTCGTTATTCATATCTGTGCGCACACTGTTCAATACTACTGCCTACCATCTACTTACAGTAGTAGCTGTTTTTCGTTTGCATTGTTTTTGTTTCGTTGCAAAAGGACTTTTGCTCATTTTTTGTTCGTTAAAACTTCACTGTTGTAATAATATTTTCTAGCTATTTTGAGCATAATTTCTTATTTGGAAAAAAATATATACACATACATATACATATATATTTAGTTCACTAACTAACTGCCTTCACTTCGTTGTCCTCCACCTGCAACTATTCTAACACGTTTTACTGGCTTTCCTTATTCGCCTTTGTATACTTGTGACTTTGCTTGTGCTCTGACTCCGTATTATTTTTTTGTCTTCACTTTTTTTTTTTTTTTTTTTTTGGATATTGGTCACAGCGTTCACTTCACTTTACTGTCGTTATTCTGCGGTACACTTTACACTTTGCTTTGCTTTTGAGCGCATATAGACACACTTTCATACACACTTCCGCACTGGCACCCCGCTACAATGCCTAAAAGTATGCTACTATACATTAAACGAGAACGCTCTAGTGGTACGTTTACGCGTTGCACGTCCCCGCCCCGCACATTTACACATACGTACATCGATTTATGTGTGTGTCGTACACGTCGTATTCGCGTTCGCTCACTCACGAACCAAAAGCAAAGCAGCAGGCAGCACACTCATTGCCATGAAATTGAAAATTTTCATCACTACAATTTTTTCGAATCTTTTTTTTTTGTTTTTTGTTTAATTCTTTTCACACGAAATTTTTTTCTATTTACCGTTGATTGATATTTTCCAAAAAAAAAATCAACAAAAAACAGAATACACTTATGCAAATTGAATTTTATCGTACATCACTTATAGAAACACATTGACTGATTATGGCACACATACAGACGTATTTGCATATATGTGCATTTACTACAATTTGCATATTTTCTTTGCGATTTTTATGGACCATTTACAAGAATAAATTCAAATCGTGAAATTTATTGTTTTTATATAACTTTAATATGATTTTAGTGCATTATTGTATGCTCTATAAAATTTTCTGCATTCTTTAGGACAGACAAACAGACACTCGCAAGCAGCAGTGAACCTTTACTTTTTCGTGTTTCCACCTCTTCGTTTCGTGGTGGAGTGCAGCATCGAGGGATATTTTTCGAAAAACTGGTTAAAAATAGGAAGCACTACTCGCCATAAATGCAATTCAACACAAATCGCTTCTCGTCTTCTCGCACAACTATTTGGAACGATGAATGAATGAAGGCGTGTTTGAATACACCACTTACAACAAATCGCTAAGAAACTCACCAAAATGAATAAGGCTCACGTGCGGAAGGATAATACAAGTATACGAGCGTGTGTATGTGTGTGTTAGTTTGAGAAACATTTACTACTAATAACAATTTGACTCTTACACGCTTTGCTATGTGTTTAGATGTGCTTAACCTGCTGTTGGTGTGTGCTGTATTTTGTTGTTTTCTACGAATGAATTTTTATGAAAAAATTTCTTATGTCGGGAAACACTACTAAAAGAGCACTTTTTGGAAAACTTTCTTTAGAATATCTTTAGTATGCCCAGCATGAATATCCAACCCAGCGATCATGCACTTGGTGCACATGTTCTGTACTGGCAGACGACATAGCATAGCAGCCGCCAATCCTTTCGAATAACTGTTATAGCCTTGTTATGAATGAACAGTTACGTGTCGGAAACGGATGTTGTTAGTAAGGTTGATAACGCTCACGTATATCGGGGTGACCAGAAAGTCAATTCGTTTATGAGATACTTCGCGTATTGCGGGTAAGCGTACAGGGAAAATGTTCTCATTTTTAGTAATTGGAATTATATTACATTTGAACTCAGAGTTTCAGTTTTCTAGAAAATTACCAGCCAAAACAATCAGTTTAAATGTATTTCAACTGCCCTTTACAAATTTCTGGAAACTGCGCAATTTTCGTCTTGCTGAATGTGTCACGTCGAATCTTCTAAAAGTGTTATTGCTCAAAGTAACTTCAAGCAAGTGCACGAAATGAGACGTTATTGTAATATCTTTTCTTTTTCTTCTTTGGCGTAGGCACCGCTTACCCGACTATAACCGAATCAACAATAGCGCGTCACTCGTTGCTTCTCTTCTCTCTTGATTCGCTAAACTATGTCAATATCGCCGTATAACTCGTACAGCTCATCGTTTCACCGTCTGCGATATTCGCCGTTACCAACGCGAAAAGGACCATAAATCTTTCGCAAAACTTTCCTCTCGAAAACTCCTAAAGCCCACTCATAGGATAACGACATCGCCCACGCTTCTGCACCATACGGCTGGACGGGAATAATGAGCGACTTGTAGAGTTTGGTTTTGATTCGTCGAGAGAGGACTTTACTCTTCAATTGCCTACTTAGTCCAAAGTAGCAATTGTTGGCAAGAGGGTTTCTGCATTGGATTTCAAGGCTGACATTGTTAGTGTTGTTAATGCTGGTTCCTAGATAGACGAAATTATCTACGAATTCGGAGTTGTTACAGTCAACAGTGACGTGGAGCCAAGTCGCGAATGCGTTGACTGCTTATTTAATGACAGGAGATGTTTCATCCTCACTCGTTTACTACCAGACCTATTCGCTTCTTTGCCTAGTCTGTAGAAAGCAGAACCTACGGTGTGGTTGTTATGGACAATGATATCAATATAATCGGCATTCGCTAGCAATTGCAAACCCTTGTAAAAGATTGTACCTTGTCTATTATTCTAGCTTCAAATTGGGATCAGGGTCAGTTTACATAGCCGTGTAAGTTTTGCATGGTGGCCACGATAGCCGAGTGGTTAGAATTGCTTACTGCCATTCGGAGGGTCAGGGTTCGAGCTCAGCTTCGACCAACTTCCAAAATTGTAGAAAATAAATTTTTCTAATTGGGGTCGCCCCTCGGCAGGGAATACCAAACCCTTTGAGTGTATTTCTGACATGAAATAAATAAAAATCCATAATAATCCATCGGCCGTTCGAAGGCGGCTTAGAATAAACTATAGGTCCCTTCATTTGTTGTTAAAAACATCAAGACGCAAAACCACAAATCGGAGGAGGAGCTCGTTCGAAAATCGCTTAAGCGACTACAAAGCGTCAAATATATATATATATATATATATATATAGTTCCTTTTTGTGCTATCGAATGTCTTCTCCAATATTTGGCGGATTATGAATATCTGTTCAATGGTGATTTACCATTTCTAAAGCCCCACTGAAAAGTGGGGCTTTAATCTCTTACAAAATACGCTCGATAAGATCTTTTATGCCATATTGAGGAAACTATTTCCATTTTTCATCCACCACTCAACTAAGAAATTGGTAAGCTGGTTGGCTGAAACATCCTGGTGCATTGTGAAAAATGTGACATCTCAATCGACTGAAGACTGGAACTCAAAGTAGTGTTCCAGAGCTTCGTCATCTTCTGTACATGCTCTGCACTCTACCGATTCCAGTTTTCCTAGCCTGTGGATATGATATCTTAGAGATAGATGCTTCAATAATACATCCATAAGAATACTCAGTTCTATTTTTCTTAATGCCATTAACACTTTGGTCTATCTAGCTCCACAATAATTTAGTCGTACAACCTACATTGGATGTGTTCCAGAATATTAAATGTTCCTCCATTGTACACCGCTTTAGGCAACATTTGAAAATTCTGAAGGGTCTGACGCAGTCCATGATGACAGTCATGCCAGGGATGCCTGCTCGAGCCAGCTCGTCCGCCATTCCACATTGCCTCCTACATCTATGTGATCTGGAATCCAAGTGATATTCACTTTGTTTCTCAGCGATGTCCTGTTAGCCTAATAGATTTTCCCATTAAATGGTTGCCCATTTGGCATCTTCAGTAATACCCACAATCTCTTCTTGGCAGACAAAGTTGTAGTCATAGTCAGCTTGAGGCTTCCTCGGTTATTAAAGCGGTCGTAGAAGAACACTACTTCTGTCACTGACTGTGAGACATGAACAAGGGATTTTTCGGCCTTAAAATCAGGAAGGTAGAAAGATTATTCAAAGAACAAAACATGCTCCCGCGTTGTCCTCTGTACATTAGTCCCTGGAGGGAGTTATAGAAAATATTAACTCCCAAAGCAAACGATCAGCATGCATATCAAAAGGGAAACCTAGTAGAAACCGCACAGCATAATCTGGCTTTATTTACGAATATAATCCTTATACTAGTGATCTCTGTCTCCTTGAAAATTTAGATATAGAGGAAGGTTTCAACAACATTCAGGTAGATGCTTTAAAGATTTCGGCGTTAATGCCTAACGCCCAATGGGCTTTATAAATCAACAGCGGAACAGTAACTACTGGTTGAGGATGATATTCTGATGTTAAACCGACGTTTTTACTTTGTCAGAGGCTTGGTATGGATTCTATTATCTCAGAACTGGACTGCCATTTGCTCAAATCTTAGCCAGACCAAAATTGGATAAAGAATGAAAATAAAGTGTGATCCATTTTGAGGTTCGCTACTTTTTTAAAGAAAAAACACAAAAAATTCAAATTTAATAAGTCATGTTTATTATCAGATCATTCTTTGTCGTTTATTTTTTGAAGATTATATCTTTCAGATGTTGGCCGCGGCTATGTCTCAGATGGTAAATCCGTTGAGTACAATTTCCGATGACGCGTTCGATTATTTCGACTGGTAACAGGAAAAAGTCAAACGGTGTGGTGGCCAATCGACTGGCCCAAAACGAAGTCACGAGCTTTAATTTTAGGCATCAAATAGTCGGTTATCGTGGCGCGATAACGGTCGCCATTGACTATTACGTTCCCACTGGCATCATTTTTGAGGAAATATGGACCAATAATTCCACCGGCCCACAAACCACACCAAACCGTTGTTTTTTCTGGATGGAATGACAGCTCTTGAATCTCTTCAGATTGCCCTTTGTCCCAAATCTGGCAATTTTGCTTGCTTACATACCCATTGAGCTAGAAATCGGCCTCATCGCTGAACAAAATTTGGATCGAAAACGTCGGATCTTCTTGGAGCTCTTCAAGAGCCCATAGAGCGAAGCGATGTCGCTTGGGAAGGTCTTCGTGGCTTCAGTTCTTGGACAAGCTGTATTTTGTACGCTTTCAATTTTAGATCTCGACGTAAAGTGCGCCAAGTCGTTCCGTACGTGAGTCCGAGATGCTGCAAACGGCGCCGAATCAACTCTCCACAGCCTTCGTGTACCCTCTCCGTTACGGCCGCTGTATTTCTTCACTGCCGGACGTAGTCTATTCGGTCGAATATTATCCAATAATGAACGTGAATTTTCATAATAAAGTTCAATGATTTGTAAACGTTGTTCAGACGTAAGTCTTTCCATGATGAAATGCCAAGTTATACTGAACAAAAATAACATGACAGCTTCACACGACTCACGCGTGATCTGTCAAAATAGGCTATTGAAAGAAATACTTGGTTCACCCTTTCGTTATCTATCCTCATACGAGTATAAGTGCGGAGGTAGCCCTGGAGAGAAAGTAGCCTAATATTGCTTAAGCGGTTACAAAGTGCCATTTTTATACATATATATACGAACATAATACCAGTTTTGTGGTGGTCAGAGATAAAACTTAAGACATTCACCAGCAAAATTGAAAAATCCGCGTAAATCTGTATTAATGCAGTCAAACAAGAGAGAGGAAACTCTTATTGCAATTCTCGATACCGTACCACTCGATACCACAGTTTTAGGTGAGCTTATCAAGTCTTATGACATTCGAAAATATTTAAGAATTGTGCCTTTATAGCGAGCAGCACAGCTCATATCGTCTGTTATTGAGAACAACTTTTCGGCCATGACTGTGGAAAGATTGAAACGAAACGGGGTTGAACCGCCCAAGGTATAAAGCTACTCACAACCGTGAAGATCATAGTGGTATTACAATGAGCCCATCTAATCCTAAGTTTTTGTTGTTTCTACAGCGGTAGCCACTCCACCCTGTCTGCCTGTACTAAACATAAAATTTAGTCTGTAAATATTTGCGTTTAATCGTAAAACTACCAGAATAACGGTTACGACATTTTGGCCGACAGGCGCAACCAGTGACCTGCTATGAGTAAAACCCAATTAAGATGGCACCGAGTATTCATATACATACATACATGTGTACCTCGTAAACATGCGATTGACCTTTCCTATAATTTACCACAATTCTATGTTAAAAACTCGAACTTTTGTTATCTTTAAGATATGCCAACTATTTTCATAATTTTGCTTTAATTTGTACATATACTTATATACATATATACATACATACATATGTACATATGTAAGTGGGCTATGTACGCAATCGTGCTCTTTTGATTCAGCGAAAGAAAACAAATTAATACCATCAGCAGGGAGTGCCCCATTGTTTGACTTTAGTGCAAGTAATGACCTGCTACTTACTGTACAGTGTATCATGTTACTAAACAATACAAATGAAAAGACAGAAAATGTACATATATAAATAGCATAGCAAGATACCCAGAGGTTGATTGCGTTAGCTCTTACCTACTCGTCTTCAAACGGTTGATAGATTTTCATGAGAAGCTTTGTATTTTATGTCAAAATCATACCCGGAGAATTGACATTCGCTGCCGAAAGGTGAAGTAGGATATTATTAAGAGAGGTAAGTAGGTTAAGTTAGGCTGGAGTGGATAACGATGTGGGAGGATCAATACATTTAGGAAAGAGTTGGACCATTGTGATACCACCATGTTTACCTTATCACCAAGCTCCACCATTCATCCACTTCAATTCTTTTATAAATTTCAATAAATAATTTACTTTGATGTCTGCTATCTCAGACAAACCATCGAAGAAGCAGCTCCGAGATATCGGTAAGGCAGGTCAGTTATATACAAGATGAATGATCGTTTCTTTTTCTTGCTCCTCATTCTTACAGCTTCTGCAACAGGTCCACCATCCTCAGAACATATCATCCTATCAAAAAGTGGCCTGTTAAGACTACCACAACCTCCATTTTAAGAGAATATATATATTATATTTCGAATAATCTTTTCCGATCCCATTTTGCCCAAGTTTTTTTCGATGTTCTGCGAGTATCAGTGCCATTTCATCTTAATTCGATCTGCCATAAGTGAATTCTTTGAGTGGCAGCTTGCATGCTTGTGCCTTGCCTGCCAAGTTCGTCGCCCAACAATTTCTCTCTATGTCCCTGTGACCAGGGGTCAAATTGAGCGATAATCTATTCTGCTAGGCCATCTTCTGTAGAGATCGGCGACAGCACAGCACAATTTTTGAGTTGAAACTCTTCAAATAAAGATATCCCTGCAAGTGAGTTCGGCTCTAATGTAGACTGCAGCCTCAAGAATGGCTGACATTTTAATATGATCAGCATAGATCGGGTAACTTCAAAGATAGACAAAATGTGGATTTCTTATGAAAAAACCTCCGAAAATACTTCAATTGAGTTTCGATCCATCCCTATATATATGTCAATATTGTCCACTTGAGCATCGAAGTTATTGCTACATTCTTCCCTTTTATTAAGGATATGCGTGGTATAATTTTTATTCGTAATAAGAGTTGAGCAGCAACTATCAGTGCCGATTTTTCAAATTTGCTTAGGAGGCCAATGTTTTTGACGAAGGCCACCACATTTATCATTACCACCAACTGCTTTTTTATTGGTATGGAGCGCATTGGAGGCCTTTTCATATCAACTTACTATGTTGACTTTCCAGTTCAGTTTATTGTCTAGGACTACGCCCAAACACCATTTCAAGTTGCCGGGTTTACTGTCGTTATTTTATACTTTTTAGTGAATAGAATAAGTTCTAACTTATTTGAGTGAACAACGGTTAGACCCTTCGAAGAGTTTACTGCATCAAGTCGCATAGAATATGCAATATGATCAGCATATGCAACGACTCGTGGCTACAGTTTTGCGCAGGAGTAGTTGATTTATGAATTCAAACAGTGCGGCGTTTATCCATAAGCCCTCCACGACAGATGTAAGAGTACGAAAACAGTATTTTTTACCATAGTCTGAGAGAAGAAATTTACTTAAGTAAATATTGTATCTTTCCCCATGTCAAAGACAACTATTTGTATCTCCATTGGATTGTATCATTTTACTGTACAACAATGCTCATTCCTCCATTCATAGAACTCGTTATTCTATACAGCGTACCGAGGTTTATCGAAGAGTCCGTAAAGGGTACAGTATATGGTGAATGCGAACACAAATCAACAATATGCCGGCAGCCTCGCCTATATGCACAAGCTTCAGGTCATCATCATCATCCCGCCTACACTCTCGCACATCAAAAATACATACATAAAATACACACTATGCTAAGTCCGGGGTCGAAATGTAAAAATATTTTTCAGAAAACAGCAATAAGAAAAGTGAAAGCTTAAGAATGCCGCTAGAAATATGAAAGTACATTCGTTCACCATGGCACTCCCTTTTTTAGAAATTCTAGTGTCACTTGCTAGCCTTTTTTATTTTCCTTCAATTTAACATTCACCATCCTGAATATACATACATACATACGTATGTAAAAACACATAATAAACGAGCATACATTTACATACATATATGTATATAGACTGATATATCATATCAATAGTCACACACTATGCTAAGTAACTGTTTTATAAATTTTTAGTATGGTAATATAGGGTAAGCTAACAGGTCAGATCAGTATGAAGTGTGAAGAGAAAGATTTGTAATAATTGGAGAACATTAGTTATTAGATAGGAATAGAATTACGAAAAAGCAAAAAAAAATAAATAAAAATTGTTTTTGTTCACCTGCTCTCAGCTTTATAAATTCACCTTGGTTCACGCCAATTCACTCTACGCCCCTTACCTTAGTAGAAGGCAGCGCTCCCATTGCCTCTCTTCTTTATTTCACACTTTTCGATAATGTCAAAAAGGCAACTTCTCATCTTATCTTCTGTAATGCTGCTTTGATTGTGTGTCACATTATTAAGAGGTATTGAGTCCGATAGTTCTGACAGCCCATTCATGACATGATTATGAAGCCAAGTTCCACAAAAAAAAGTCTTCTGGCAGATCCAAGTCAGAGAAACACTATACGAAAACTTTAACAGCCAATTAAAGCTTTATGGAGCATACAGAAGTAAGAAGCATTCAAATAATCTTGAACAAGGGTCCTGAATTCTTTGTGATACCGAAAGGCAAACGGAAGTGGTTTAATGTTGCTTAAACACACATAAGTTCAAGGAGTTTCCTAGACAAACTCCAAACCTCTCCAACTTGGAAAGCTACTGAATGCTAGAACAAGATCAAAAAGTCATTGGAATGTAATCAAAATTGAAGAGATAGACGGTTCAAGGGAACAAGAGCTACTAATTAACTTGGAAGTGTGAGAAAACTGGAAAAAATTCTCTGTTCACAAAAGAGATTTGTTCAAAAGTTCAGGCTGCAATAAAGTGGAAGAGTTTACGAAGTGTTTTTAAAAACAAATGGAGGGACTTAGAATTTATTCTAAGCCGCCTTCGAACGGCTGATGGGTTTTTATGAGGAGCTGTTTATTTAATGTCAGAAATACACTCATAGGGCTTAAAATACCCTGCCGAGGAGCAACCGCAATTAGAAAAATTAATTTTCTATAATTTCGGATCTTGGTTGAACCTGGGCTCCCAATGGTTGTACGCAATGCTAACCACTCGGCTATTGTCGCCGCAAGTCATTGGCCGTATAAAAATCCGTTTCGGTAAAAATACCGGTTTGTCGCAGGAAATAATGGATTTCATTCACCTCTTATGGCCACGGGTAAATTATTGAACCCCTAATCCGCAGGGGAGTATTTTGCTTTGTGTAATTACTTATGGTTACAACTGAATAAGATTTATTTGAAGAGCCCATTTGTTTGCTTGAATTTAATATTTTGTTTTACAACAAAGAATAAATCATTTTTTCGTAGATGACCACATCTGCTCATCAGACTTTTTTTTGGCAGGGATCGTGCCAACGCATCCTGACTTAGCAGGCGAGTGCTCTACCACTGCCACATAGTCTGTTTTTATATTTGTTTTCACTTTTCGCTGACACGTCTTGCAATCCAATACTTCTCCTTTGAAATTGCCCAAAAAATCCACCCTATATTTAATTTACTGCACCCATACATACATAAATTAATAAAGTAGCTCATTCTAGCTAAGAGCACTAAAGTTTACAAGTTAAGGATATTTGAAATTCAGTATTCTTTTAGCTTTTGTACTTAGCGCTTCCAACGAAATTATTCAAAATTCAACTGATAGTATAATATACTTGCACATATACAGACAGATATGTATATATAAAGAATGTATAACTAAAAAGTATTATTACTTAACGCTTTGTCCAAGCAGTATTTAAAAATACCAAGTGTATTGAGTATTTGTGTGAAATAAATTCAAAAGTTAATTTAAGAGATATACAGGCCGCTGTATATTAAATTGAATAAATTAATTTAAAAATATATATATTGTATAAAAACTAAAGAAAAAACAATAAGCATGGAAGAAGATACCAAACCTGCATGGCTGGAAACACAAACGATTGGTGGATTTCGCGTTTGGCACATAATAGCGATTTGCCTCGGAATATCCTTGAGTATTTGTATGTGTGAAATATTTTCATGTATATTCATACATAATGAACGATTTTGTGAAATCAAATATGTATTTAAATATACTAAATGAACTCAAAAAAGTGCTCCAAATAATTGAATAAATTGACATAATCATAGTGAAAAATATCACACGTAATTAGGACATGGCGTATACGCAACAAATTTTAAACCTAAAATCTAATGGTCCACACTTAACCATTCATAATATGAGACGACTAGTTTTCACGGTTTCTCTACCACAGTGAAAAGATGTTTAACAAACGGGTGGTCCAATTCGGGGTTCCCTACTTCTTTAAAGAAACAAAGCACAGAAAATTCAAATTTAATAGGGAATATTTATTATCATTCAAAAGAACATTATTTGGCATTTATTTTTTGAAGATTATCTCTCAAATATTGGCCGCGGCTACGTCTCAGATGATAATGATCCGTTGAGTCCAATTTTCGATGACTCGGTCGAGCATTTCGACTGATAACTGGCGAATGACACACGTAATATTTTGACCCAAGTTCTGAATCGAAGCGGGATTGTCTGCATAGACTTTAGAATTTACATATCCTCAGAGGAAAAAGTCTAACGGTATAACAAAACACGATCTTGGTGGCCAATCGAAAAAAATGTGCAAAATGTGAAAATATCTACTCACCGAAGTGTTCTCTCAATAAATCCATTGATTGATGCAATGTGGGGGAAGTGGCGCCGTCTTGTTGAAACCAAATATCGCGGAGATCACGAGCTTCAATTTCAGGCATCAAATAGTCGGTTATCATGGCGCGATAAAGATCGCCCTTGACGCTTACGTTCTCGTCATCATAATTTTTGAAGAAATAGGGACCGATGATTCCACCGGCCCACAAACCACATTAAACCCGTGTTTTTTCTGGATGTAATGGCAGCTCTTGAGGGTGCTCTTCGTCCCTAATGCGGCAATTCTGCTTGTTTACATCCATTTGAGCCAGAAGTGGGTCTCATCGCTGAACAAAATTTGGCTCGAAAACGTCGGATATTCTTGGAACTTTTCAAGAGTCCATAGAGCGAAGCGATGTCACTTGGGAAGGTCGAGTGGCTTCAGTTCTTGCACAAGTTGTATTTTTTACGCTTTCAATTTAAGATCTCGACGTAAAATGCACCAAGTCGTTCCATACGTCAGTCCAAGTTGCTGCGAATGGCATAGAATCGACTCTCCACGGTGTTCGTGTACACTCTCAGCTACGGCCGCTATATTTTCTTCACTGCGTGCTAGACGTGGTCTATTCGGTCGAATAAAATCCAATAATGAATGCTGGGTCTCAAGATGGGTGATGGTGTTGCGAATAGTACACTCAGTAGGCCGATTATGTTGACCATAAGTTGAGCGAAGTGCGCGAAACACATTCTTTACAGAACGTGAGTTTTCGTAATAAAGTTGAATGATTTGTAAACATTGTTCAGGCGTAAGTCCTTCCATGATGAAATTCCAAACAATACTGAACAAAATAACATGACAGCTTGAAACGACTCACGCGTGATCTGTCAAAAAGAGGCTATTGAGGAAAGTACCTATACTAGGATCACACTTTATATTTTTCCAGCGAATTATAATGATTCTCTACGGCCTTAGCTTTAAATATGCCGTCATACCATAAACAAAACCTTCAACGATATTGAGCGAGCAAGTGGCAGGTGATTTTAATCCCGCTTTCTCTATAACGAAATCTTATAAGCCAATCAGTCGAACATCTATTCTGTTGAAAAGTATGGAAAGATCAAGCAGCATTCCAAAAGTAAGCATAAAGGTCAAAAGGAAACCGGCTGATGCCGTTCAACATGAAGTTGAGGGTTCTTTAACAATACTGATCTCATTGAGGCAATTCTTTTGGGATCAATCAGAACAAGAATTGACTGGTTGAGCCATATGTTTAGTAACCGACGTGCCGTTTGTGAAGAAGGTGTTATCATTCACAAAATCACATGAGGACATCTTGTCTCCGTTAATTTAGTTCACGATGCGCTTTTCGAATGTCCGGTCTTCAATCGATATCCAGCTCTAACTTTACATAAGTAGGTGGGCACGCATGTTTGAAAGAACTTAAAATAGTTCTTAAAATCTAGTGAAATGTTCGCAAGCGCATAGTTGGGATACGCGGAGAGCATAATGAGCTTACACTTGAGGTATGGCTGCTTGGTTATCATGGCTGCTTGGGGTCAGATCATCAACCTCTCTTATCAACCAACCAACCAATTGAAAAAAAATACCCTATATTAAATACTTTAACTTATGAAAGCGTAGTTTTGATTGCTTTTTTCTCCTTATTGTGTTTGTCTCTCAAAAAATTGCGTGTTGAAGCTCAGAAGGTTAACACAACAGCAGGTAACAGCATTAAGAAAAACATATTAAGATATTGAACGGGCCAGCACTCGACCCTAATATTTTACTAATCTAACTCTTCTATCTTATAAATGTGTCAAGCAAAATCCAAATTATAAGCTTGCAGGGTTTCTCCTCCAACTTGTGGTGTACATTTTGATTAATTTTCAAGAAATGGAGGAGCTTATAGTTTAAAGCTTCCACCGAACAGCTGATGGATTTTATGAGAAACAGTCATTTTTATATGAGAAATACAATCGGTGAAGTTCTTCTCCCTTCTAAAAGGCGACTCAATTTTCTATGACCTTAGATATAGTAGGCCTGGCCAAGGCTCAAATCCGTTCATAGCGCTATTACCCTCTCGGCTAGCGCTTTCGTTAGGAAATTCAAGAAATTATTTATTTGTTTTCATTGTTAAGTCTTTAATTAATTTTATATTTTCTTAAATATTAGTAAAATTAATTGTTTTTTTTTAAATTTATATTTTAGTAATTATGGTCTGCTGCTGCATTCGATTTCGGATACCACGTACAAAACAAGAAATAGAGGCAGACTATCAGCGAAAGCAGATTACAAAGAAATTTCGTGAGAAACTTCAGCAAATCAAAAATTCTGATATGGACGAAATGGATTTACAGAAAGGTATCTAATTTACTAAAATAAAAACCTGCATATATATATATATATAATACGTTATTTGTTAATTAAGCATTGTTTATTATTTGCTAATTATTTGTAAATAATTGCTAATTAAGCTTATAATTTATGTATTTTAATCAGTTTAATTTTAGTAATATTAATAACGCAACTACTGTTTTGAGAACATCTAGAATAAAGGCGCTGTCACGCACAACATTTTTCCTTTCGTTCAACGCATTTTGCTACTAATTCTATATATAAAATAGAAACTTTCTAACCACTGAAGCGATTTTCGGCCGAGCTCCTCCGCAAATTTGTCGTGTACGTGTTAGTTAACGTTTTTCCCTCAAATGAAGGGAACTCTAAGCCGCTAAGGTCGGACCAGGACTCGAACCCTAGTCCGAATGGCAATACCCACTCGACTATAGCGGCCTATAATAACAGAAACAAAATTTTTCTAAAGTGCATTCCGGAAATAGATTTCCAATTGCTCGTCCTGCATTATGATTTTTTCTTTCTCTTGAAAGTGCTGTTAAAGGATTTGATCCTTTTCAGAGAAATTTTTGTCAAATTATTGTGATAATAAATTTTGTCAAATAAACTAACCTGAAATTTACTTTTCAAAAAAATTTTCACGCTACGTGTAACTGCTCTTGAAATTAACTTTAGATTTTTTTATGTTAACCATCAATTCGAAATGAATCAATTTCTGTGTCTGCATCTTAACTTTTATCACTTATTATTCAATTCACCTTTAGTAGCAGCAGTGTTTGCATTGTCCTTCGGTATTTATCACAAAAGAAAATTTCCATCCGAACTGAATACACTAAAGGTCCAAGCATACTATATTTGACATTTTCGATTTTTACCAGAAATTAATAATCTAAAATTTAAATTTATGTTACTTATAAGGGACATTTTGATGTATAACTTCTCTAGGCGACTTGGATAAGAAAATAAATCGAAAGTGTTACGGAAGAAAAGTGGGATCGTGCGAAGGGAACGGAAGTCGAGAGAAAGATATATTTGTGCATATCTTTAGGCGCAAGTGTTCCGGGCATAGTGAGAAGATTAAATTTGCGCGAGTATTCAAAATAGGGTGAAAAAATTTTAAATAGCATTGAGTACTTGTGCCGCTTAATATTACATTAGTGGCACGAATGTATTGTGTTATATAAACATAAATCTAATTATGGCTACTATTAAAATTATGATTTATATCAATTTTATTTAATGTATTATATCGAACAAAAAAATACAGTTAAGCTTCAATTAAACGTATTATTTCCATTACAATCCGTTATATTATTATCAGGGGCCTGCCATAAATTCCAAATTTGGTCCTCAGAAAAGATAGCCTTCATTTTACGACCAATATCAGTTGATTTTGGTTAGAATAAGAATTTTGCATAATAACTTATAAAACTATATATATATAATTAATCTCTACATCCTTTAATCCCGGCATCACTCGTGAACGGCTCGATCGATTTCGATAATTGTTTTTATGCCTTTCATGTATATACATGAAACGGTATATTAACTTTGGTCCGAAGTATGTAAGTACCAGAACTAAAAGGGATATACCCACCGTTCATACCGTTCATACCGATCGTATCAGTTTCACGACCTGAATTGATTTAGCCATCTCCGTCCATCTGCCTTTTTTTTTAGTTTTTGATATATTTCAACCAAACTCGATAGGAAGATGCACCTATACGTTTAAACGATCATTTGTCGGAACCGGCCAGATCGGACCACTACAGCATATAAACGACCAATTTTTCAGTTTTGAAATTTTGGGTCATTAATCCGTCAAAAAAGTACCTAAGAATGTGATATTTGGTTTACTACACATACATACTGAATTACATATTGGTTCTGATGTGATGTTATGTTGGTTTGTGTACGCTTCTAAAACTCAAAAAGTTCTGCATGATATATAATCCGCATCAGGGAATGTTTTTTTTATCTATTTTTTGCATCAGTCAAATATCCGCGGGTGGTGGACCTAAGACCTAACCGAAAAAATCGTATTTATGCTTCGATTTGCTTGAAATTTGGTACATAGGTAGCTTTTTGCTTAGATTAGTAGGAACGCCACTTTCCTAAGTAGACCACGGATCGACCTATTCGAAATCTTATCTATCTATATAAAACTCTCCTGTCACAGGGTCTGTCCTCAAACTCCTCCTAAACGGCTGAACCGATTTTGATGAAATTTCGTATATATAAGTATATTCGTTGGATCTACGAATAGGTTTTTATCTATTTTTCATACCGAGAATTGAACCAGGGCACATAGGAAGCTTTTTGCTTAGATTAGTAGGAACACCACTTTTCTCTCCGGGAAGTGGACCATATCATGAATGGTTCAGCTTAAGAGTTATATTAGCTACAAAAAACGTTGATGTTAACAAAATTAATTTTCTGATTGCAAATAATAACAAACAAATCGACTGATTCCGCTACTAACCAAGATGATTTCTTCAATTGTCCAGAGTTCTAAAATACGCTGGAATTGTCCGGATTACCACATCTTATTCTGCAATTAAAAATCGGATCGGTAGTCATTATGTTGCGAAATATAAACCCGCCACGTCTTTGTAATGGCACCCGGTAAACAACGTCGTCGAAGCCACAAAGAATAGTACAAAGGTGAAGATGTTTTAATTCCACGGATTCCTTTGATTCCGAACCACAGGCTATTCGACTTGAAACATTTACAATTTCCAGTGCAACTAGCTAGCTAACTGTAGAATATCTTATCAAACTTTTTAACGTAGTTTAGCATTTATTGAGCATCTAGGAAATTCCGTGTCGAATCTTATGCAGATCTCGGTTGGGGTGCTACAGCCAAAAACGTTGACTCTTGTTGTCGAGAAATGTTGAGAGGTGCCAATTAGGTGGTATACGGCAACTGTAGCTCTGCATAAGTGTCGCTGTAGATATCTAGACCAATTTCCTTCCATTGGAAAGTGCGGTTTCTGGCATTACGTTTTAATCGTTGAATGCTGATTATGACGGGTTTTCCATCCATCGAGCTTAATATCCATGAATAGATATTGTAAGAAGTCCACGAATATTCCATGGAGTCAACAAGCGGTAACGAAGAGCTTTCTTCCCATTTCGCCACCAATATCATGTGATATCACACCATTAGACTCTTTCCTGTGGGGACATGTAAAGTCTAAAGTCTATGCGGACAATCCCGCTTCGATTCTGGCCTTGGAGCAAAACATCACGCGTGTCATTTGAAAGTTACTAGTCGAGATGCTCGAACGAGTCATCGAAAATTTGCCTCGACGGATGGACCATCTGAGACGTAGCCGCGGCCAACATTTGAAAGGGATAATCTTCAAAAAATAAATGCCAAAGAATGTCCATTCGAATGATAATAAATATTCTCCATTAAATTTGAATTTTCGGTTTTTTTTTTTAAGTAGAGAGCCGCGAAATGGATCACCCTTTATATATAAATAATCATATTCTCCTTCAATAGCTTATAATTTGATGTGCGATTTATTGACGCCAGAACTCTTGAAAACACACCAAGTTGACCGTATAACGCTTTAATTAAAAAAATTGCTCTTCTTTCAAACATTTTAATAAAATTTCAAGCCACATTTGTTGAAAGTGTTGCCACTAAAAAATATTTTATGAGCTCTTATTACTTAATTTAATTGTGAAAAAAAAATAATAGGGAAAGCTCACACGGAACAATAATAAGAGTAAAAAGTTCGAATTTTAAATACAAACAAATGAATAACTGAGACTTAACTGTAAATGTATATAAAAAAAATATGTAAATACTTATATATACGTATGTAAACAACTAATTGCACTTTTAAACACAATTCCTGCTTCTTTTCCTTCTCAGCACAAATCATATTCGTTTTAAAATACATACTTAAAAACTGCTTAATCTTACTTTTCTATAAATGCAACAACAAAAAATTTTATCACAAAAACAGCACTGAATTCTATCAAATTGGAAGATTTTGAAGTGCCATAACTCCACATACATCCTCTACATCTGCCTGCATGCATGTCTTTGCTTTGTAGTGTAAGTAAAATTTAGCATACATAAGTATGTATTATTGGAATAGATACTCAGAATATACTCAGAAAAAAATTAATTATTAAAAAATATTATCTAATCAAATAATTAAATAAATTTCGTATCTGTTTACAGCAATTGCACATATACAAGCGGAATATTTATCAATACAAAAGTGTGGCACCAGCGAGGGAGACAATTCAACTAATGAGCCATGTGAAAGTGTAAAGTTCAAAAGCAACATACAAGTGCCTGCTTAGACGTAAAACTAATATATACATACATAAATATATACTTACTGATTTCTTGTTAACAGCTCAAAAAGAAATGTAGCTACATATATAAATAGTTAAAACAACCATTTTTGATTATCAATATTGCAATTGTTTTATTATTTACGGATTTCATATCAAATTCATCAATCAGCAGCATTGCATAATGACACGCCTGCGTTATCTAATATATTCAGTTTACGTTTACGTTTAATGCTTTATTATTATTATTATTATTGATTTACTTATTACGCGTATATTGCGTCAATACATAACACGTTTACTCCGGTATGGAACTTAATTGTGGATATTTAGTTTAATTTCATTTAGGGCTGTTATTAATGTTATTATGTCTCAAGGAATTCTTTTTTTCTTTTTTCTTTTTTTTTTTTTTTGTTAAATTATGGTGTTTTAAATCGATTAATTAGTTTTTAGTTTTTAATACTATTAGCATTTTATAATTTATATACGCCGATAGAATGTATTTCGTGGCATATTTTGAATAAATTTCCAATCGGGTATGGGTTGTTTGCTTATTTCACGATCATTCATTTCACTCGTCACCATCTATTTATGATTATTAATAATTATTATATAAATATAAAACAACTAGACATAATCCATAAATCATTCTTTGCGTATAAATGTTCTCCCCCTGCAAGAATATAAAATATAATTGTGATAGAGATTTTACCTATTTCAGTAATTCAAAAAAAAAAAATAATAATAATAATAATAAATACAGATTAATATCGTTCAACTTACGTAATTGTCTTCTTTTCCGTATTCTTCGTTTCCGGTCTAGCACGATTGAGAACTTTCAGAAAGTCTGATGTTTTTGCACGCATTCTAGAATGAATGTACGCTTTTGAACACTGCAAACAGAGATGGAAGTAGTATTGAGTTAATGAATAAGCAAATTGAAGCATCAAATTTACCTTTATATGATAATGTAAATAATCTCGGAACATGTGTATTAAATTGATTGTGTTAGCCCTTGTCTCCTTGTTAGTATGTCGAGGGAATAGCACTGAAAGAAAAAAGCATATAACCATAATTAACATTTAATAGAGACAAATTTACATATTTTTGTGTATTATTTATATTCTATTAAAAACTACAGTAGTTTGAAAGCAATTGAAATAAACAGCTAGACATAAACCAAAAGTTCATTCGCATCGAACTCCGAAAATGATTATTAAATAAATTTTTTAATATAATATTCATTTGTAACCAAACACAAGTCATCTGAGATAAAATGTGATCTATTCAGGATGCCGTTTGTTCCGAATTTTAATTTAGGAGTATTTGAGAGACATAAACCAAAATTTCATTCATATCCCACTTTTAACTCCGAAAATTATTATAAAGTACTTTTTTTAATTTTGTTT
This sequence comes from Neoceratitis asiatica, assembly GCA_030068015.2. Classification (NCBI taxonomy): domain Eukaryota; kingdom Metazoa; phylum Arthropoda; class Insecta; order Diptera; family Tephritidae; genus Neoceratitis; species Neoceratitis asiatica. The sequence continues at coordinate 45,331,224 of CM061524.1, read as the reverse complement.
ATAATTTCATTTTGTAATCAAACACAAGTCATCTGAGATAAAATGTGATTTATTCAGGATGCCGTTTGTTCCGAATTTTAATTAAAGTATTTTTTTAATTTTGTTTATAATTTTATTTTGTAACCAAACACAAGTCATCTGAGATAAAATGTGATTTATTCAGGGTGCCGTTTGTTCCGAATTTTAATTTAGGAGTATTTGAGAGACATAAACCAAAAGTTCATTCACACCCCACTTTTAACTCCGAAAATTATTATAAAGTATTTTTTTAATTTTGTTTATAATTTTATTTTGTAATCAAACACAAGTCATCTGAGATAAAATGTGATTTATTCAGGACGCCGTTTGTTCCGAATTTTAATTTAGGAGTATTTGAGAGACATAAACCAAAAGTTCATTCACATCCCACTTTTAACTCCGAAAATTATTATAAAGTACTTTTTTAATTTTATTTATAATTTTATTTTGTAACCAAACACAAGTCATCTGAGATAAAATGTGATCTATTCAGGATGCCGTTTGTTCCGAATTTTAATTTAGGAGTATTTGAGAGACATAAACCAAAATTTCATTCATATCCCACTTTTAACTCCGAAAATTATTATAAAGTACTTTTTTAATTTTATTTATAATTTTATTTTGTAACCAAACACAAGTCATCTGAGATAAAATGTGATTTATTCAGGATGCCGTTTGTTCCGAATTTTAATTAAAGTATTTTTTTAATTTTGTTTATAATTTTATTTTGTAACCAAACACAAGTCATCTGAGATAAAATGTGATTTATTCAGGATGCCGTTTGTTCCGAATTTTAATTAAAGTATTTTTTTAATTTTGTTTATAATTTTATTTTGTAACCAAACACAAGTCATCTGAGATAAAATGTGATTTATTCAGGATGCCGTTTGTTCCGAATTTTAATTTAGGAGTATTTGAGAGACATAAACCAAAAGTTCATTCACATCCCACTTTTAACTCCGAAAATTATTATAAAGTACTTTTTTAATTTTATTTATAATTTTATTTTGTAACCAAACACAAGTCATCTGAGATAAAATGTGATCTATTCAGGATGCCGTTTGTTCCGAATTTTAATTTAGGAGTATTTGAGAGACATAAACCAAAATTTCATTCATATCCCACTTTTAACTCCGAAAATTATTATAAAGTACTTTTTTAATTTTATTTATAATTTTATTTTGTAACCAAACACAAGTCATCTGAGATAAAATGTGATTTATTCAGGATGCCGTTTGTTCCGAATTTTAATTAAAGTATTTTTTTAATTTTGTTTATAATTTTATTTTGTAACCAAACACAAGTCATCTGAGATAAAATGTGATTTATTCAGGATGCCGTTTGTTCCGAATTTTAATTAAAGTATTTTTTTAATTTTGTTTATAATTTTATTTTGTAACCAAACACAAGTCATCTGAGATAAAATGTGATTTATTCAGGATGCCGTTTGTTCCGAATTTTAATTTAGGAGTATTTGAGAGACATAAACCAAAAGTTCATTCACACCCCACTTTTAACTCCGAAAATTATTATAAAGTATTTTTTTAATTTTGTTTATAATTTTATTTTGTAATCAAACACAAGTCATCTGAGATAAAATGTGATTTATTCAGGATGCCGTTTGTTCCGAATTTTAATTTAGGAGTATTTGAGAGACATAAACCAAAAGTTCATTCACATCCCACTTTTAACTCCGAAAATTATTATAAAGTATTTTTTTAATTTTGTTTATAATTTTATTTTGTAACCTAACACAAGTAATCTGAGATAAAATGTGATTTATTCAGCATGCCGTTTGTTCCGAATTTTAATTTAGGAGTATTTGAGAGACATAAAACAAAAGTTTCTTCACATCCCACTTTTAACTCCGAAAATTAATGTAAAGCCGATTTTCATTTGTAACCAAACACAAGTCATCTGAGATAAAATGTGATCTATTCAGGATGCCGTTTGTTCCGAATTTTAAATTAGGAGTATTTGAGAGACATAAACCAAAAGTGCATTCATATCCCACTTTTAACTCCGGAAATTATGTTCCGTTCATAGTCATTTTCTTTCATACTAAAATCTTATATCGATATGCACATTAACATATATGTTTTGCTACTCACCAAAAGTAACATATCCAATGTTATCGCCGACTCTAGCGTCTGACTTTGCCAATTCCAGTGGTGGTTCGCGATGCGAGAACAGCACTTGAGGCGCTGTGTGTGATGCACGACGACCTTCTCTCAATTCCTGCATAAAAACTTTGCCAATAATTACATCATCTTCGTCACGAAAGATTGTACTAAATACCACTGTTACACGGTCCGATTTTGCCTCAACATATCTAAGAAATGTAAAATATACAATAAATCACTCAAAGTGATACTTAAAATAAAAAAGCAAATATTTACAATGTTTCGTCGTTCCGGTAATTGATGACTGCACGCTTTTGGCCTTCTTCACCTTGTTCTTGAAAATCAAAATACTTCTCAAAAACGGAAGCAAAGCAATTTCGTTTTAATAGACCTATTTTTTTAGCAACTGCCTCCCAATCATCGGGTATATTTTCCAGATCAATAAGTACAGATACGTTGTACCCTGCAAAAGATGTAAGAATTCATATAATATATAAATTAAAAACTTTAAAATATAACAATACCATCTTCAGTATCAGTTAGTAAGCCGCCATATTCACGTTTCAGCAATTCATCAGCACCATGCTCTTGTAATTGCTTGTAGAACTTCAATGAAATGCTTATCTGCGAAATATTTGAAATCGCCATTATGAAAATTGATGAAATTATATATATAGTATGCAAATTTTAATAACTCGACTTTTGACTTACCCTAACTTTAGTCTTATCGCTGTTAACGTTGGAAATGTGAAATAACACACCATCGAAGTCCGCAATTCTCACGTCAATGGATTCTGCTTTTGCGCTGGAGAAAAAAATTAATATTTTTTAATTTGTAAAATGTATATATAGAATGCAGTGGGTATATTTGAATGATGTTGATAATTGGGCTAAAGAGAACATATAAAAGAGCAAATATTCAATAATTGCTTCATGTATTTGGAGTAGTTCGAAATCATGCCTATATGGGTAAAACTACTACAATGAAATATCAAAAATTTGATAGCATTATTATAAAATCAAATAGGGTGTAGATAAATTAAATATAATGAATTTCTGTTGTGGATGGTGGTTCGCAGTTTAAAAATGTATGTACATGGCAAAAGTATGAACGAATTGATACATGTATGTATACTTAAGCCATAACATACTTATCAAAGCTTGATAACATAAGTTATTAGTTATTTGGACAATTGTGTGTATATTATAAATAAATTTATTACGGAATTCAGTATATGTATAAATAACATACTTTAACTTACAAACTCAAAGTGTAACTTATTTAGTTATGAATGCCACATTAACATTTAATGCATTTAGCTTAAGCAGGATATTTCATACAAAAATTAGTATTACTTATATACCCATATCTATTTCATATCTCAATTCATAAACTTTCAGTTATTGCATAAACTTTACTGTTATAATGTAGTAAAAAATGCTAAGGATTATATTTCTTTGTTCATGAACTTTTGACAATTTCGCTAGGGAGCTTAAAAACTGACTTGTTCAAGATCCATACATACATAAATATGATCAATTCAACTTTATAAAATGGTATGAGTCAATTACTGATTATCGATTCACAGCTGCTTTTTAACATTGGAATGAAATTTATACTTTTATGCGGGTTTATTTCAAATACTAGCAGTGGTGATGATTAATGCTTATAGAAAATCAAGAGGCAACTTGTTAATGTTAATAGCATTACAATTGCATTGGCACACCAAACACCGGACGCATATACAGCGACATATAAATAAGTATTCATATACATACGTGCATATTGTACACACATATGCACTCGTATGTAGTTACATTCAGAATAAAAGCGTGTGTCATCATAAACAAAACTCCAAAAATAATTTTAAATATTTACTGATAAGATATTTTACCAAGCATAAAGTAAAAAAAAATATTTACTTATCTAATACTAAAAAGTATTTTAAGGCCTGACTTACCCAGCTAGTGCATTACGAAATTTAACAAGAAGTGTCTCCTCGACGATACGGTTATTGATTTCCAGTAGTATCATTTTATAACCTCAAAATTTAGTATGATCAAAGTAAGTGAGTCCAGTATCCAGTTTATCCTTGCCTCCTATTCTTTACTGGTTAGGGGTTGTTGTGAAAATCAAATGTTAACGAATTTTTAGGCAGTATATTCCAGTAGTGACTCGTGAAATTTTTGGTATATAGGTAGCAAGAACTGACCAATATGTCTGCGGGTCTTATCAAAAGATTCGAATATCTTTAGTTTTCAACAACTTCAGACTTTTCACACTTGGTGGCCACTGTCAATTCGTTCATTTAACGTCACACATAAGCAACTGATATATGTGTAAGAAGCGCCAACTATTCACTACGATTGCGTATGCCTATGACGATCTGTGTCAACATTGATTACCACCAACACCTCAGTTTCTATACTAAACCAATTTGGGTGAACGTAGAGTTTACTGCTTATTCAATAGTACGACTTTTTATAGTAGCTAATATTTTTGAAATAGTCGCCCAAATAGAAATATACCAAATTCCAGAACTGTGGAATGTTAAAATTAGAGAATTTTAAGTACTTTTGACTTTATATGGTCAAAATTTTCACTTCTGCGCATACATATGTATATATGCACAAAATTCTTTTAGCAACCAGCATTTAGTTATTATTCCCTCCAAACAAAATATATACTTCTGTTCATATTTAAATACCAGATATAGCACTTTCGCATGTATTTCAAATTCTTTACGGTTTTATTAACTCATTTAACAAATTTCCAGCAAATATTTTTTCACAAATATCGCCGCTCCCGCAATGACAAATTGATCGATGTGTACGTGTGTTTAATGTCATAAACACGTTGGTGTATGTATGTCAAATTTTTGATTATTCACAATTACAGCTTTGGAGGTGAAGAATTCTACGTTCTCTGGTGAAGCGCTGCAGGATGCGTATGTCAGAAATTTTAATTAATTAATGTACAAAAAGCTATCTGAAAGAATTTCAGAACCTCAACCCATAATTTCAGGGGAAAAACCTTATAAAACTCAAACAATTGTTGAAAATATGCACATGCAACCCTGCAAAGTACGTTTAATGAGAGGTGTAAAGGGCATATTCAGAAATAAATGGAATATGAAGAATTATACAATAAAAAGATTGCGCTGGAAACGGTATCGTTATAAGAAATCTTCACAATACACCAATCATCTAATACCTTTCGAATGCGACAATCGAGTGCTTACATGTGCTTAAGGAATTTTGAAAATGTTTCATTAAAAAATGAAGCTGATCCAAACTGATTTATTTGTAGTTATTGTAGATTCAGTGGTCTATGGTGGCAATGGGACATATGTTGATGACCAAATTCATACCATTGCATTTGTTTCAATTAAAAGTGATGGAGCTGTCGATGGAAGCTATCTATATAATAACAATTATGCCCCTATTTGCAGGGCAGTAATAAACGAAGTTATTTATACAATATAAACTTCAACAAATTGCACAAACAAAAAAATCAGTTTTTCAGATAAATTGATTTGTACTTGATCTTATTAATATAAAAGGTAAATAACATAATATACACAAATGATACAGTTAAAAATCTTGCGTACAATCCACGTCCTCCACATCCTGGTCGTTTAATGTCTTAATTTGGCATTCGCACAGAAATTGTATTATTCGGCGCTCTGCCAAATTTCGATGTGTTTCACTCAATCCATCGAGTAAAACGTGTATTTTCTGCAGCATGCTTATATTAGAATTAAATGTTGAGTATTCCTTAGATTGTAAATTTCGCTTCTGTTGTTCATTTTGATTTTGTAATGATTTAAGACAATCTTGTGATTGTTGTAAAACGTTTTCAATTCCCGAAATTAAAATCGAGAGCTTTTGCTCAGGTTCATCCCCATTAGTGTCAAGTTTGTTTGACTGTAAATCGGATGTAGACATCGTTATTGAGTCATTCATGATATCTTCAGTGACAAGTTGTTCATTTGGATCGATGGGTTTTGGCTCAATAATAAGATCATTTAAAGATGTTGAGTTCAATTCACTGAATTCTGGTTCAATGGCTACTAAATTTTCTTTAGCCTGAATTTCATCTTTAACATATAGGAATGGACAATCGTCACCCCAAGATTCTTCTACGGATAACGTTGTGGATTTTTCCTTTTTCCTTTGTCTGATTGATTCTACTGGAAGTGGAACACTAAAAACAAAATCATAAAATAACTTTGCTTGTAAGGATTAATATTCACCCTTTTCTATAATGCTCATCCAGAAAAATTAAATCCTGAAAATATACCCATGTTATCGGCCGATCTGGATATAGCTGTTGATGGCGGTACTCGCGAGCAAAACGATCTCTTAATTTTTTCCAGCGCTTGTGACATATTTCCTCTGAAAAAACAAAATAGTATAGCTACGTATGTAGCATAAAAACTAAAATGGTACAAACTGCTCATTTTAGTAGAGTTAAAAACGTAATTTTAAACAGATAATCCTCATGTAACTAATTCCTTTTAATTTCTATAAGTCATTCAGGTAAAAAATTTAGCTACTTATCCAATCCACTGTAATAACTATCCAAAAATATTAAATTTTAGGAATCAGATTTCAATTACAAAACTAAATTTCCAAAATACTATCCTAATGCATATATATAAATACATAGCCACAATCATCTTTCAAGTTACCTGATATTCCCATACTCTCGGAAATTGCATACCATGCATCATTTTTTAAAGTCAGATTTTTCGAATCTCTAATTTTATATTTATCATACAAAACAGGATGTTCTTTTACTAACTCAATTAGTTGTTGATTTTCCATTAATACCTCAGGATCAAAGTCATCGTCATTTCGTTCGTCTTTAGATATTTCGTCGATGCATTCTATGCGTCGTTTACGACCACGCTTTCTTTTCTTTGGTTCATATTTTATATTGAGGATTCCATCTCCAGTTGTTTGCCTAAATTAAGTAAACAAAGTTAATCTATAATTTTTCTATGAATACTCACATCCTACCCATGTTTGTAATGATCCTTCAAAAAGAGTAAGTGTTCAAACATCTCCCAACTCACAATTTCTTCAGGGTTCTCTTGGGCCCTTCGCAGCTCTTTCCCAAAACGATCTCGAATACTTTTCCATCTCGTGATACAAGCTCGTTCTATTAATGGGGTTTTAATTAATTAGCATACATATCTTGGAATTGTAATACAATATACCAGAACAATTTAATTGAAGTGATAACTTGTGCCAAATCTCATCTTTCATAGAAGCATTGCGATGTCCTCTTGCCAGATCTTTGTCGTACAAAATAGGATGCGATTGCACCAATTTAATTAATTGGACATCGTCTAATTGAGAACTCATTTGAATATTTTATTTAAAGAAGAAAATACAATTGTTGATGATTTTATTTTGTAAACAAAACTTGTAATATGCATTTTGATGCTTCCTCTTATTTATTAATACAGATATAATTCACAATCACAAACCTTAATGTGTTTTTAAGAGCGCAACTTATCAACCCTGATAAATTTTGTAAAAACAAAATTTTCATTCATTACCTCAGGTGTGAACCAATACATTTTCAAATTAAAACATTTTGTTAGAAACAGTGAAAGTGTGTAGACGTTTTTAATTGATCGAGCACCTACTTGATTTTGAAGAATCAACAAATATGGCAGGGAAATCAACAACAACAAAGTCAAGTGCACAGCAACAGGGAGCAGCGGTCAAAGGTTACCTTTTTCTGTATAATGCCATACAAGTAGTTGGATGGAGTTATATCCTATTTCAATTGGTGAACTACTATTTGCTACAAGGAACAGAATTTAGAGCGCAATTGAGCCTTTGGGACTACACTCGTCTTACAGTAATCGTTTTTCAAAATGCCGCATTTGTAGAAATTTTAAATGCTGCATTCGGTTTGGTGAAATCTAATCCAGTAATAACAACATTCCAAGTACTCAGTCGTATGATGGTTGTGATTGGGGTCGTTATGGCTACTCCAACAGGGAAAGTATCGCCGGGACTACCTATTGCGCTCTTTGCATGGGCCGTAACTGAAATCATAAGATATGGCTACTATGCACTCAATATTTTAAATGTTATGCCCTATATTGTGGTGTTTTTGCGATACACAACTTTTATAGCACTCTATCCCATTGGCGTAACTGGGGAGTTACTATGCTTCTGGTGGGCACAAAGCTACGCAAAAACAAATTCAGTTTGGTCTTGGGAATTGCCGAACAAATGGAATGCTACATTTTCATATTTTGCATTCCTCTGGCTGGTGATGCTCTTGTACATACCACTATTTCCACAAATGTATTTGCATATGTTTGCTCAACGGAAAAAGATTTTAGGTGGAAACGGTGCTAAATCTCAACAAGCGAAAAAAGTTAATTAAGCTAATTATTCCATTTCTCGAATATCTAATACCAAATATGTTATTTTTCATCTGTTTTTATATGCGCTCACGGGTAATATATACATATGTGCATAATGTACACATATGCACAAAGTAGATGTGTAAACCTGTATATTTTAAGTGTGTCACTTGCGAAATACTGTTTGGACTGTGCAAAACCTTTATACATATTATGTAAATAATATGATGAGCTTAACACACTTTCATAAATAAAATTAAAATGAATAATTTACACGAAATGTCATTAGCTACATCGACCTTTGTGAATTGGCTTTTCACCCTTTTCTATTTAGCTGAAGAAAGTTACACATGTACAATGTATAATTAAATACAATTTCTAACCCTTTGTAACGCGTGCATTAATACATTTTGTTTGCTTTAAGTCCATAATAATAACTAATGTAATACGTGTTCCATCTTGTGGATAAAAAGAAACCTGAAATATTTTTATACGTTTACATTTTTAGTAATTGGTGTAGTAGACACTTGTTGGTATGCGAATATATTACATTGTAAGAAATATAAAGTGTATAATTACACAATTTTGTTAAGCTCGTTGAATATTAAAATAAAATGAATGCAATAAAATGTTGTTTCTTCTTTGAAATAGGAAATAAGGTACTATTTCCGTTGCTAATAAATATTTGTATATATCTACGTATGCATTTGTAGTAGGTAATTAGTTAAAGTTCTAGTAAATCTTGTTCCCACATTGATGGGAAGGTTTTAAACAGATATACCATGCTGATATCATCGTTTTATTTTATTAAATGATTAAATTAATTGTATTGTTCCAGAATTTATATTTGCGAATACATACTATATACATTCGTTTTAATTAAAGCACTTCAATACAGTCCACGTTTCTTTGAAAATATATTGATATTCTTCTATGAGACTATCTGCTAATAGTAGCGCAAAATTCTGCATGTTTGCAATACTAAATCGACAAAAACATTCATTGAGGTGTCATTGCTTTTACAATACATTACTCTTATTTACACACATTTATAGATACAATACAATACAGTCCTAACGTAAGTTCATATAAACAAAGTTAGTGTTGTGACCACTGAATATTTTTCAAGTCGATGCCTTCTTGAACCATTTCCCACAAAGGAGACATTTCACGCAAGCGTTCAACATGTTTGATACATTTGTCAGCAGTATAATCCACTTCTTCAATTGTTGTAAATCGGCCAATACCGAACCTAAGAGAGGAAAAATTAATTAAGGAAAATACACATATGCAAAAAAGTTTAAATACATTTTTTTTTAGTTTTTTACCTTATAGAACTGTGGGCCAAATCTTCGTCTGTACCAATTGCGCGAAGAACATATGAAGGTTCCAAGGATGCTGAGGTACATGCTGAACCACTGGACAGAGCTACATCTTTTAAAGCCATCAACAATGACTCACCTTCAACGTAGGCAAAAGACAAATTCAAACATCCATTGTACGTTTGTTCGGGATCACCGTTACGAATAACATGCGGTAGAGCTTCAGTTATACGATCATACAAACGTTTTGACAAGAAATCAATCCATTTTTTATCATAGTCCATTTCTTTTAATGCTAAATCACAGGCTACACCAAAACCAACAACCAATGGCGCTGGAACAGTGCCACTACGTAAGCCACGTTCTTGCCCACCACCACTCTGAATTGGTTCAAGGCGAACACGTGGACGACGACGCACATAAAGAGCACCAATACCTTTTGGACCGTAAACCTTGTGGCCCGATATCGACATTAAATCAATATTCATTGAATTTACGTCAATGGGAATTTTTCCCACAGCCTGGGCGGCATCTGTGTGGAAAAATACTTTTCGTGAACGGCAGAGCGCTCCTATATCAGCGACCGGCTGTTTAACACCTGGAAAAATATATATAACATAAAACATTTTCATTTATCTTTTCGAATTCAAATATGAAACTAACCGATTTCATTGTTTACAGTCATAATGGATACCAGCGATGTATCTGGTGTCATTGAATCTTCCAAAAGCTTCATATCTATGATACCATTAGATTTTACAGGAAGATAGGTTACTTTAAAACCCTCATTCTCCAAAGCACGACATGAGTCCAAAACGCACTTATGTTCGGTTTGTGTGGTAATAACATGTTTTTTCTTGCTAGCATAAAATCTTTAAAAAGAGAGAAAAAACTGCCATAGTTTGCATTAAATATTAGAAATATTTGTGATAAATACCTAGCAACACCCTTAACGGCAATGTTGTTACACTCTGTAGCTCCCGAAGTGAATATGATTTCTTTTGGTTCGGCACCAATTAATCGCGCCACCTGTTCTCGTGCGATTTCGACGGCCTTCTCAGACTCCCAACCATATGCATGAGTACGAGAATGTGGATTTCCGTAGTAATTCGTCATATAGGGCATCATAGCGTCTAGGACTCGGGGATCCTGTAAACAAAAAATGGTTAAGATCCAATAGCAAAGAAAATAAAAAATAAAATTCACCAGAGATGTAGTCGCCTGTGCGTCAAGATAAAGTGGTCTACCCTCCACATGTTCTGCTTTAATGTTGAAACGAATTTGTTTCTGTCTGAACTCTGTAATATTAATATCAAACCAATATATAAAATTAACTGAAAATGCTGTAAATACCACTTACCTTCGGATGTTGACGCCGGCTTTGCTTCCGCAGAATAAAATCTATTGCACAAAACAGCATAAGATGGAGAATTTATACCCGACGCTCCATTAATGGTTATTAAATTAATTGGTCCAAAAACATTTTTTGGAAATTTTCCAAGAAATTGAAACATATTTAAAAATCTTTTTTGATATTATAATATACGGTTTAATTAAATTTCACAATATTTTCACTCCTGAAACTTAAGTTTGTTATCACACACCGTATGTTAATCAGCTGTTTAAAACAAATATGCGCAGCCAATAAGCGTAAATAAAAATTGGATCACAGATGTCGCATTTGTCTTTTAACAATATTTTATCTAATATGTTTAAGATTCGTGCCAGCGTTTGTAATTAAAGATTCTATTTAGAAATTAATTTTTTTAATTTATTATAAGATTTCACTTTATGAATATGTGAATTGAGTATTTTTTGTTTTAAAAGTAGGTTTCTAATAATGGTTTGTACAGAACGGCAACCCTAAATTCTCTTTCTCGTTGATTACCTCAGAAAACTAGACATCTCATTTTTTGTCAAATCCAATCTTCCAGAAGGCGAGCTATGGCATCAATTTTGCGTACGGGAAAATTTATTCGATACTTCGCTGGATTTACCCGAAATTTTGTGGTAGATTCCGTCAGACAAAATGAAAATGGAAGTAACTTGCTACAAAGTGCACCTAGTGTCGGCATACAATTTCAGCAGTAAGTAGAAAATAACCCGGCCGGTGTTCCTCATCATCACATTACGCAATGCATTAGTAAAATTGTGAAATAAAAAATGTCTGTTATAAAAGTAAATAAACCACGTTACATTTATTAATTTGGATATCTTTTAGCATAGACCTTTTTCATAACGTTTTATCCTCGTAAATGTTCGTTTTTAGATTACTATCATATGCTCTTGAACATAACCTAAAAATAACAAAACTTATGTTTGCACATTTTTAGTGGTTTCGCCAGCAATCCAGCACCTAAGTCAGACTTGAACTTGGAGAAACAATTGCGACGCCTAGACCAGGATGTGCGCCGCATCGGTAGAATTTCGCGTCGCGATATTGAGGAGGTACTGGAAGAGATACGAAGTCAACGATCAGCGACCAGTTCGCAATCACTTCTTGTGATACGATGCTGTGGCAATTTGGTACCCGAAGAAATGCCTGAGATACGCACAGCTTTGGTACAGGAAATTTGGAAGACCTTAAACGCCTTGAACGTACCCATGGATATCTCGCACTACAATGCGCTCTTACGTGTATATTTGGAAAATGAACACGAATTTTCCCCGACCGATTTTCTATCTGAAATTGAAGCTAAGAATATTGAACCGAATCGAGTAACATATCAGCGTTTAATTACACGCTATTGTCAACAAGGCGACATTGATGGTGCCACACGTATTTTAGAATTTATGCGTTCGAAAAATTTACCAGTCAACGAAAATGTATTTAATTCACTCATTCTTGGGCATTCGCAGGTGGGCTCAGAATACACAAACCAAAATCTATTTGATTTTACTTACATATACTTTTTTTTACTTAGGCAAATGATTTGGAATCAGCTAAAGGGATTTTAACGGTAATGAAGCAGGCAAATTTAGAGCCTAGCGCAGATACATACACGACCCTTCTGTGTTGCTATGCACGCCATGGTGACATCGAAGCTATACTTAGTACATTGGATGAATGTGAAAAGGCTGAAATAATCTTGCTGGATAAAGATCTTTTAGATATTGTTTATTCACTCAGTGTTAATGGCCACGCAGATAAAGTCGACCCAGTATTGGCAAGACTGCGCATTACGACTGGTTTCAATCAAGATGCAGTAAATGTTATATTACGCTTAGTCAATAAAGGTTATGAAGATGTAGGTCTACAAATTTTGCGTACGATGCCACGGAGTACACGTCCTGATGGACAGCTTGTGGATGCGGGAGCATTTTTTATCAAGCAACTTGTGAAAGTCAACCGACCAGTAGAAAAAATTTTAAGTATTTGCAAGCAACTACAGGATGAAGGTAATATAGATATTTTGTGATAAAAACGTCTTCGTTTATACATTTTTAAATTTTTAATTTTTATTTTTATATTTAAGGTCTGAATCCCAAAGCCATTTTAATTGCTACCGAGGCTGGTCTTAGTAATGGTGTTGCTTCTAATGCACTACCTTTATTACGTGAAATGAAGAGCGCAGGCTTTCCAATCCGTCAACACTACTTCTGGCCATTATTTTGCTCCGCAGAATCGAATCAAATTATCAATATCATACGTCATATGAAAGACGAATTCGCTCTGAATCCAAATTCTGAAACTTTACGTGATTACGTTATTCCCAATTTAAAGGAGAAAAATTGGGAAAAAATTGTTACACTATTACGAGATGCGGGCATATCAAGTGCTAACGCTGCAGCTTCTGTTGCATACGCAGCTTTAGCAACTAATCATTTGAAGCCAGCTGCTAATGTTATGGAATCATATAGAGCCTACTATTCACCCTACTTATTCAGAAATCCTTTGGTACATGCGCTTTCGATTACGGATGATTACAATTCTTTTGTTCGTGTCGTCAGACAGCTCTACGAGAGTGTACAAAGTCGTGCAACTAGCGCGCAGCGTACAGAACAGGAAGAGGGCTCTGAAATTGAATCAAGTTCTGAAGTAGTTGAAAATGAGGGTTCTAACCAAGGTTTTGATGTTGTTGGTTCTTTGGTAAATGACGTATGCGCATATTTCCGCGGAAATAGAGTTGAAGTTTTGGGCAAAGTTCTTCCTGCCTTAGTTAAAGAAGGACTCTCCATAAGCAGCACAAGTGCGGATCGTATTTCAGAACGCTTGGGCTCCGAAATGACAACTGAGATATCTGAACACTTGGGTAAACTTAGCTCGGGGGAATTGGAAATATCACCTTTGAAAAATGTTGAACCACGTAAACGTACTTTGGACTCTTTAACTGTTGATGGTAAATTTAATATTCATTTATTTAATGATCTTCATTATTTCTTTAATATTATATTTTTCAGAACTCGAACGTTTCATCGCCAATGTGGAAGCAAAAGGAGAAAATTCTAACAACTTGAAACGCCAACTACTGAATGCTTGCTTCCGAGCTGGTAATCTGGAAAAGACATTGCAAATTATTGGTAAATTGGAGGCTGAAAAATTCACTATTCCTATTGGTATTTGGGCGCAATTGATAGATTTATATGCCACGGAGAACCAAACAGCCGAAGCTCTCGAGCAGTATGAAAAAATTAAATCAAAAGAACCTGAGTTCATACTAGATAATCAGAAGACAGTTCACATTGTACAGCTGCTTTTAAATGAAGAGCGATTTGACGAAGCCATTAATTTTTTGGAGCGTAATAAGAAAGCAGAATTATTTTCCGATAACGAAGGATCGTTTAACTACACATCAACTGTGTGGCGTTTATTAAATAACTTAGCGGAATCTGGACGTGCGGAACAACTTCAAAAGCTCTTTGATGTATTAGTGGGTGGAAGTTACATCTATCCCAACAATGTGCTTTTGGGACCATTGATAAAAGTACATCTTATAAATGACAATATTCAAAAGGCTATGGAGGCATTTGAGGAGATTTGTGAGAAATATAAATTTACACCGTGGAAAAATGAACTTGCATGTCGCCTTATACAGAGGGAGGATGCTGCTAATCTTCAGAAGCTGACTGATTTAAGTACAAGTATTCACGGTGAAGTAAACAGCCTCTATGACTTGGTGTTCTCCTTTGTTGAATGTGGACGTATTCGTCAAGCAAGAAAGATTTTGGAGACACCTGGTCTTCGTACTCGTCCACATCGCATCAACAATGCTTGTGAACGTTATAAAAACGAGGGTATGACAGAACCACTTGAAGGATTAGTTGAAGCGACAAAGGATCTCAACCACATTGATCGTAATAAAATCTACTACAATTTATTGTTAAGCTATTGCAAGTCAGAAGATGCAGAAAAGGCTTTGGGCCTATGGACTAAGATGCAGGAAGAAAATATAGCACCCACTGATGTTTTCCTCAATAAATTAGCGGATCTATTGATTCAGAAAAAGATGAAAGTACCGTTTGTTGTACCTAACACCGAAGCAACGGTTGCAACTGAAGTCAAAAATATTAAGAATGTTGAATCTGGCAATAAAACAAGGAAACCATCTGCAAAATTTTCAAACAATATATCCCTTTTCCGTAAAGCTGTCAAAACTGGTGACATAGAAAACGCGCTCAGCATCAAAACTCAATTGCAATCTAACGAAATTTTAAGTGTCACCGATCTTTCTCTTCTAATTGAGCAATTAGTACGCGCCGAACGCCTAGCCGAGGCCTCCAAATTTGTGGACGAACTTTTAGCAAGCGAACGTTATCCAATTCCGAAAATCTTAAAATTTTATTTAAATAAACTCGCTGCTACCGGGGATACATCTGTATTGCAAAGGATTGGCGAACAATTAACAGATGAACAAAAGAAGGCCGTTTCCTTTGACAATCGTTTTTGCCATGCTAATATTGTAGCTGGTAAAACTGACCAGTACTTACAGTCACTTTATGATCAGATAGCTACGGCAAAAACACCAGAAGAAGCAGCTAAGCTTGCGGATAAGTTCCCGCGTGGTGGAGCTCTAGGCATTTTGCAACAAAACCCTCAATCATTACCACTGTGTAAGCAATATTCAGGTGTTTTTTATTTTATAGAAAAATTGAGGTAAAACAAATATTTTCTTTCTTTTTTTTTTAGTCGAAAAACTTGCAGAAAAATACGCTGAACACAAACAATTAGGCCCTGTTAATGTGCTTTGGATGCATTTACTTTCTCTAGGCGATGAGGCAGCAGCAAAGTCAATTTGGGACAAATATCTATCGAATGCGCCACGCCTTATGTTCCAGCGAGTTTTGCAAACGGCGCGCGACCAAAAAGACGAAAAACTTGCAGAAACGGTGATCAGTCAACTGCGTGAATCTAAAATATCCGAAGGAGCAATTGGAAATGCTTACTCCTGCTTGATCGACATACATACAACCAACAACAATGTTGATAAAGCTTTAGATACACTGAAAACTGCCATCAAAGATGTATGTTTGGAAAATATAAATCGTACCGCACTTTTGCGCCTTAAAACTGCTGTGCAAGAGCAAAATAAGGAATTTCCCTTCGAGATTCCAGAAAAGAAGTCGCAGAGAGATAATAGCAGCAGTTCAGAATCATCTGATGATGACGTTACACCAAAGCGACCTGAGACAAGACCAATTACACGGCCAACTAAGTAATAATAATATATTTAAATATGTTCGTAGCCTCTAAAATGAAACCATAATTGTTACTTTTTATTTTACTTTAAATAAATGCTAAGTATTCCATGTACATATACTTATATGTCAACAATATTCAGATATACATTTGTTGATTAATATACGATTGACGGTTGCACCATGTAGCTCGTAGCTAGTTCCAGAATCATAAACAATCGTCACTTATCCTTTTGCATCTTCATTATTAGAGTTGGTCTGACAAGTAGCATATTGGCAAGTAAGGTAACACTCATCAAACCATTTGACTATATTTACCGTGGATCAGCGAGACTTTATCTATTTTACTTTAAACAAGAAAGAACGGCTGTTTTCGGACAACTCTTTATAACTTTCATGATTTTGTGTCAATATCAACTTGAATTTACATCTGTAGAACATAAAATTTCACGCTCTTCGTTGCTTTTTTGACAGATTTTTGACCCGAAACCTCCTATCTGAACGAATCAAAAATTTTAAAACTGAAAAATCGGTCGTATATATGCTGAAGTGATCCGATCTGGTCGGTTCCGATAAATGATCGCTCAAATGTATAGGTACATCTTCCACCATGTTTGGTCGAGATATCTGAATAATTGAGGTAGTAGTTTGCGTTCAAACAGACAGACGGACAGACGGAGATGGCTGAATAAATTCAGCTCGTCATGCTGAAACGATCGGTACTCTTGTATGAGATGCGGTAGCAAGCCAGTGTGGAGCCTAATTTAGGGCTACGTTGGAGCTTTAGTGGAGCCACTCCTACATATTCGGTTTAAGGGTTCACTTAAGTCACACGTTGGTCGTCGTAGAACTAGATTGCAGCATACGAGTATTCAATCAAGCTTCATGAGGTAAGATCCGACAACTCCTACGACAGCAAGTTCTACGCACCGGAGTTAACCAGCCAAGGGCTGTCACCCTTTCGGCGACCTAACCCCGTTTAGGTCATCAGGTAATTTTAGTTTTAGTACATTAATGGAGCAACATCTCGCAGCAGGCCTGCTCCAAATCCTTCTTATTAGGGCTGGCGTAGAAACCAACCCTGGTGCGACCTGTTCAGGCCTTAAGACCCATAGGGAGTGGAGCACGCGCTACTCGCCACATGCTGCCAGCGCCCAGCCGCGCCTCTAGCCTATACGGCAGTGCCTTCAGCACATTTACCTACTTTGGGTAATTCTCCCCAGGCCTCCACGACCCAACGGAGCTCCCCCCAATCTTCTTGCAACACAGCTGTTACGAACGTTCCCCCGAAACACTTTAGACTCGTACAATTTAACTGCAACGGACTCCAAGGAAAGATCGACGAGATAGTCGACTTTATGAGCCGGGAACGTCTGTCAATAGCTGCTCAGATCTTCTGAGCTGCGATGGCTATAATTAAATAAGAAAAGATTGCGAGCGAAATCATGGTGGAGGCTTGGCCTTCATTTTACACAACACCGTGCAGTATCGTTTTATCGACGGCGACATCGACCGCAGGGATACTACCCTAGAATGTCAGGGCATAGCTATCCGGTCAGGCGGTGTCGAGATCGAAATATTTAATATATACATTCTTCCCGTTACAAGTTGCCCAGTTGGATACCGTCCTGCAAAAGGTGCGCTGCTTAGAGGCGAAAACCATTTGGTTTTAGGTAACTTTAACAAGCATCACGATCTTTGGCATTCCTGCCTGTCAAAAGATCATCGAGGAATGGAGCTGGCGGAACAGATAGACGATTCGACATTCTGCACAATGAACGACGAAGCCCCCACCAGGATTGTGGGCAACTGGCTTACACTCACATCAGACCATTTGCCCATAGTCATCTCGATTGACAGGCCTCCCGAATCGTGTCCGTGGACCACCGGACATTTGTTAACTTTAACAAAGCTAAGTGGCCCGGCTTCACGGAATTTACTGAGAATGCCTTCAGTGCTCTCCCCACTCCCACCAACGTCCTTCCTGCAGAAAAGACTTTCCGCAAAATTGTCGTATCTGCTGCCGCCCGCTTCATATCTGCAGGTCGAATCGCGGAAATCCGCCCTCATTTTCCCACCGAAGCGGCGGTTTTAGCGACAAGGTGCGACACATTACGCCTGGCTGATCCCTGCGATCCCCAGGGAACTTAACGCCGAGATTCGGAACAAGGTCGACATCCACAAGCGGAAAAAGTGGGAGGAGCACTTAAGGTCCTGCAATATCTCCACTGGGGTGACCAAGCTCTGGGCAACAGTCAAATCGTTGTCTAATCCGACGAGACGTGATAATCGGGTGGAAATTTTTTTCGGGCATCACGCCGCGTCGGACCCGAAGAGGTGCGCGAGCTATTTTAGCTGTCTATTCACACTGCACACTTCGGTTGACAAAACGAAACGGCGAGTAACCCGCCGTCTGCGCAAATTGTCGAACACCAGCGCGGCGCTTGATTTCTCCAGGGAAGAGGTTCAGGGGTTTATCGGGAAGGCGAAAGCCTTCAAATCCATCGGTCCCGACGGAATAAACATGCTGATGTTAAAACATTTGGGCCCAGCGAGAGCAAAATATCTCACCAAGCTTCTCAATCTGTCTTTGACTACTCTAAATATACCCGACGTGTGGAAACTGGGTAGAGTGGTCCCGCTACTAAAGCCGGGGAAACCTGCAAATAAAGGAGACTCTTATCGTCCGATATCTCTCCTTTCCCCAGTAGCGAAGACAATTGTGGCCTTACTGCTTCCGGAAAGTGCACAGCACCACAACTTCTTCCACCACCAGTGGGCGTCTCATTGATCTCATACGCCGATGACTGCTCGATTTTGGCGTCTGGCCAGGATATTTATAGCCTATGTTCTACAGTAAACTGCTACCTAGTCGACCTTTCCAACTTCTTCACTGCACGACACTTACATCTACAGCCTGCGAAATTCTCTGCCACCCTTTCCACCAGCTGGACGAAGGAGTACCGGCTAGAACTCAATGGGAAGGTCGATGATATAAAAATTCCGACCACGAAAAACCCAACGTTACTGGGGGTCACATTCGACAGCCACCAAAGTACAAAGCCGCAACAAAATCCTCAAATCGCTAGCCGGTAGCACCTGGGGCAAAACGAAACGCTGTTGGCAACGTACAAGGCAATTGGCCGGCCGGTCGTAAACTATGCTGCGCCGATTTGGACGCCGGGGACTAGCGCGACGCAGTTGAAGAAGCTTCAGACCTGCCAAAACACCGCCCTTCGGACCGTGACGGGAAACCTCCTAATGGCGCCGGAGCACCATTTACACAGTGAAACATCCATTCTCCCAGTTAAGGAGCATAATGTTATGCTGTGTAAGCAATACCTGCTGGGATGCTACCGTTGGAATCATCCTAACAGGCACCTTTTGGAAACTGAACCACCACCTAGGCACAACAGGAAGGGAGTTCTTGACTACCGGGACAACATACAGCAATACAGTATAAAAACCCGCTGGACAGGACGGCGTACAGATAGGCCATCAACACCATTCACCGAGAGTCCGTCAACACCTTCTTGAACTCTCTTTCAGTGAATGGTGTTATCGAAGTCAAACTACCACCCATCGCAGAACAAGAGCTCGAGCTGCCTCGTGAGACCCGCGTAACCCTGGCACAATTAAGATCTGGATACTGTAGTAGACTTAACTCCTATCTATCCAGACTCGACCCTGACATACCCAACACATGTCTTGCATGCAAAGAATCCCCGCACGATACTAACCACCTCTTTGCATGCTCATTTAACCCGATTCATCTAACATCCCTCTCCTCGACCTCGATGACTAAAACTAAACTTGCTTGACCCTAAGCGGTGCTGGCGTATGCAGCTACAACAACAACAACGTAAGATCCAAGGTCCCTATATCATATCACAGCCAAGATATGCACCTGCCACTGTGCAGTTAAAAACGCTCGCCAACAAGCACAAGGAAGATTAGACGTTTAAGCCCCTAAGTACAGTTGCGGACAAAAGATAATTTCGTCTCTCTTGGAACCAACTTAAAAACAAATAATAGGTAAAAGTAAATTCTTCTTTTTACTTTACATCTCCCTCATCATACCCGTCCTACAATTAGATGAACCATGTTTAATCTGGTTTCAACCAAACTTCTTCATTTGGTTTTGTGTTTTTCCGACAGGGTGGATACTAGATTTATATTGGAACGAATTTTCGTCATACCTTGTCAATTTTGGTTTTGTAACAAACCGGTTTCGGCGAACCGCCATCTTCAGTGCTTGATTTCGTTCTTCTTCACTTTATTTAATCTCCTAAGCTTCCTATCCTTGAATCACCAAACTATTATGTTCTTCGACACAGAATAAATGTGACTCGCTAGGCAGACAAGCTCCCTTACCTAATGCTTTTGCAGGCATGTAATATTCTTGGTTACACGTCACAGGTCCACAGCTCCGTATTGGTGCATTTAACATTTTTTTTGTTTGCGTCTATGCATTGAAAAATTTGAGAGAAAATTTAGATATCTTAATGAAACCTACGCCTTGGATGTGAGCTTAGGTTAAAATAACAAATAGGCGAAAACGAACTAGAGAGATTCGGATTACGGTTTGATATGAGGTAGATTCAATAAAACAATTAAAATTGGTGCCGAGGATTTTGTTATTTCTTTATTGCTTTTACGTGGTGGACCCCGAGCAAATTCGCAGAACTTCGCTGGGAGAGGTGATATTGGTTGAGACACGCTTGTTTTCAGACAGGCACTTACTTACAGTCACACCTATGGTAAATGTATAAGCTATTTATATTTTGAAAATAATATAAAGTTGTGCGGAATTTCATGGAACTGCACTCATACTGCTTAGACGTAAGAGTCAATTTGTCACGCGATGCTGCGCAAAAGTTTGATATGTCATCGGCTTTAGCAACTTCAGTTTATTTTTTGTACAATCTCTTTCGTATTGTTTGACAATCATCTGTAATATTCGTAGAATTTATCGATATTATTTAAGCCGATATATTTTTTGCATTTATAGTTGTTTTGCAGTGGTAATTTTGACAATTGGCGGCGTGCATTTACATTAATTTTTCACAAATAGAACGTTATTAAACGAATAAAGATGTCTGAGAGTGATTCGGATAGCAGCTCATCTAGCAGTGGAAGTGGTAGCTCAAGTTCTTCAACATCGTCTACTAGCTCCGACGATTCGGCTCCTAGCCCTAAACCGGATACGATTGAAAAAAAGTCAAGTGATCCTGTCATTGAAAAGGATACTTCTTCATCAACAACTGCTCCCAAAGAGCAGGAACATCACCCATCTAAAGATGTTACTGAAGAGAAGAATATTCAAGGTGAGGAAGAAGTTTCAATAGAACAAAGTGGAAAGGATGTAACTGAAGACCCTTGCCATAACGAAGAAAGTGAAACAAACCAAAAAAATACATCAGGAGAGCTTGAGGAAGGTGAACTTGATAATGGTGGTTCAAGTGATAAGAATAAAGAAAAATTTAGTAAAACGGTAGCAGAAGGAATTTTTGATACGGAAGTGCAATCACAAAGTGACACAGACAAAGTTGATATGCCTGCCGCTGAAGAAGCAGCCGTCGGTGAAAAGTCTGTGCTTGGGGCACCTGAAGTAGATCAGGATTCTCAAAAGGTTTGATGTTTTAGTGATAATTAAAAAATAATAATATAATGTTTTAAATTTTAGGTAGCTGAAAACATCTCCGAAGAGGTAGGCAAACCGCAGGATGTCAAGATTAAAATGCAGGAAATAAAACATAATGGCACTGAGCGAACAAGACGTCAAAGGTCACTATCCCGAAGTCAATCTCGCGATCAAAACAAGTCCCGTAGGCGAAGCCGTTCCAGAAATCGCTCCTATTCAAGACAACGTTCACGCACGCGATCGCTCTCTCGCAAACGATCACGGAGGTCAGCGTCTATAGAAAGACGACGAGAGGAACGTAAGCGACGACATGCTGAGCGTGAGCGGCGTGATAATGAAGACCGCAATAAACGAAGACGTGATCGAGAAAAAAAATCACGTAGTGTTGAAAATTCTCCTAAACAAAAAACGACTTCTTTGGTTAGTAAAGAAGCTGCCAACTCAAATAATAATGATACTGAGAATGACAATGCTACTGTTACTGACCCAAAAGCTAAAATTACTGAACGCCAGCGTCGCACTGTGGACTTACTAACTTCCCGTACAGGTGGTGCTTATATACCACCAGCTAAATTGCGTATGATGCAAGCTGAAATAACCGATAAAGCTTCAGCTGCATATCAGCGCATCGCTTGGGAAGCTTTGAAAAAATCCATACACGGTTATATTAATAAAGTAAATGTAGATAACATAGCAATCATTACGAGAGAGTTACTCAAAGAGAATATTGTACGTGGACGTGGTTTACTTTGCCGTTCTATCATACAGGCTCAAGCTGCTTCGCCAACTTTCACACATGTCTATGCTGCGTTGGTATCTATAATCAATTCAAAATTTCCAAATATTGGCGAATTACTGCTAAAGCGATTGGTAATACAATTCAAACGTGCATTTCGGCGAAATGACAAAGCTGTGTGTTTATCATCTTCAAGATTTGTTGCACATTTGGTAAATCAGCGTGTTGCACACGAGATTCTAGCACTTGAAATATTAACTTTGCTCGTAGAAACTCCTACAGACGACTCTGTGGAGGTAGCCATAGCTTTTTTGAAAGAATGCGGCATGAAGTTGACAGAAGTGTCCTCGAAAGGAATTGGTGCTATTTTTGAAATGCTGAAGAACATACTGCATGAAGGAAAATTGGATAAACGCGTTCAGTATATGATTGAAGTAGTTTTTCAAGTGCGAAAAGATGGCTTTAAAGATCATCAATCTGTGATTGAATCTTTAGAATTGGTGGAAGAAGATGACCAATTCACACATCTTCTAATGCTGGACGATGCCACAAATCCTGAGGATGCTTTAAGTAAGTCCAATAGAAATATACACCAATGTTTGTATCAACAAACATTTACTATTAATTATTTTTTTTGCAGATGCCTTCAAATTCGATGACCAGTATGAAAATAATGAAGACAAATACAAAGGTCTTAGCAAAGAAATATTGGGAAGTGACGCTAGTGGCAGTGGCAGTGGTTCAGGATCTGGCAGCGACTCTGACAGCGACTCTGGTGATACGTCAGATTCAGAAAATGAAGGAAAAGAAGGGACTCTGGCCACAACCGGCGACATTATTGACAACACTGAAACTAATCTGATTGCTTTAAGACGTACTATTTATCTTACTATTAATTCAAGTTTAGATTATGAGGAATGTGCTCATAAATTAATGAAAATGCAATTGAAGCCGGGCCAAGAGATTGAACTATGTCACATGTTCCTTGATTGTTGTGCAGAACAACGGACGTATGAAAAATTTTATGGCCTATTAGCTCAGAGGTTTTGTGCAATCAACAAAATTTACATTGAACCTTTTGAAGAGATTTTTAAGGATACCTATCTGACGACACATCGTTTAGATACAAATCGATTGAGGAATGTGAGTAAATTTTTTGCACATCTGCTCTTCACGGATGCCATAGGTTGGGATGTACTTGAATGCATTAAGCTGAATGAAGACGACACGACTTCGTCAAGTAGAATATTCATAAAAATTCTCTTCCAAGAGTTGGCCGAATACATGGGACTAGGAAAACTTAATACAAAACTTAAAGATGAAGTTTTATCTGAAAGTTTAGCTGGACTATTTCCTAAGGACAATCCGAAAAATACGCGATTCGCAATTAACTTTTTTACATCAATTGGCTTGGGCGGTTTAACTGATGAATTAAGACAATTTTTAAAAAACGCACCAAAATCGGTGCCGGCAATTAATGTTGAAATATTGGCACAGAAACCTGTCGATAGCGCTTCTTCATCAAGCTCATCGTCCTCAGATTCGTCATCATCATCATCGTCATCGGAATCTTCGAGCACGTCGGAGAGTAGTTCCTCTTCTAGTGATACCACTGACTCCTCCGATTCCGAAAATGAAAAGAGGAAGAAAAGGCGGCGTAAAATCAAAGCGAATGACAAAAATAACAAACGAAAGAAAGAAGCTCATAAAGAAAAAATGTCGAAAAAGTCCAAAAATAATAAAAATAAACGGAGAAAAGGCAAAAAAACTGAAAGTAGTAGCTCGTCTGGAGACTCATCTGACTCACAGAGCAGTGAAAGCGATGGAAGTAGCAGCGAAAGTTCTAGTAGCGGTGACGATAGAAAGAATCTGAAAAACCGATCAAAGAAACATAAAAAAGCGTTGACTAAAGAAAATAATAAATCCAGCAAATCAAAGATAACCAAGTCGACAAAATCAGAACGAAATGGGCGTAATGCTGAAGTAAAAGACGGAGGCGATGAAAAGCATTCTGATAAGCATGCAGACCGAGGTCGGCGAATGAATAAGTCTCCTGAGAGAAAGACAAGGGAAAATAGAGAACATACTCGAGAACATAGGGAACGTAATCGTGATCGTGACTCAAGAAAGGATTACCAAAAGGATCGCGACAACAAACGTCACCGTAGCCGGAGCCGTAGTCGCGGTCGCAAAGAACCCAATAATTACGACAAACGCAGTATACGTTCAACACGCAATGCATCCAAGGAACGTGGATAAATATTTTTATATCTATGAGTTCATTTGGAATAACATTTAAACTATTCTGGGATTTTTTAACTGTTTAAACAAAGAAAATAAAAAAATTAATTAATTTATATGTGTTAAGTAAAATTGTTTACGAATTTTCAATTTTCGAAAGTAGGCCAATATCACTTAACAACCGAAAGCTTCGAATAAAATTTATTCAAGTATTGATTTTTGTGACAATAATTCAAACCATTCAACGACAAATCCATTAACCTCTCTGACTGTTCATGGCTTCGCGTATTTCTTCTACCGAAATCAGTTCGTTTGTTCGTTTCAATTTATTATGCGCAGCCTGCCAAACGATATCGAATTTTTCTTCATCTAGCAAACGTTTAAATATTCGACGCAAATCTTCTTTTGGACGTTGTTTTGCAAAATCACTAGGAGCTAGACCAAAGTGCATAGGTATATCTGGAGAGATAACATCCTTGACCGTCGTGGGTTCTCCTCTTTTTTCCGGATCAACAGGTTTTATAGGTATCGATTCAATTGCCGGTTTTGTGCGATCTTGACACAATAATCGATAGGTGGTTTCCTTGTTATAAATATTTGGTGGCATTTTTGATATATTACCGGTTTTGGGAATTGGATACTGTACGTGTATTAATTTCCATAGCTCTTCGTATTTCACCCCTTCTGTTGGTAAACCTTCGTTTTCAATTAATTTAAAATGTCGAAGCGCAATCGTTATCTTTTCCGAATTACAATAAACACTTTCCTGTCGCAGTATTTCAAATAATTGACTTAATGTTAGAAGACCAGTTTTTTTAATGTCGTGTTTCTCCAAAGCTAATTTTAAATCCTGCATATGAAAGTTGTGGCGTTCGAAAAGCTTCTGGCGCACTTTATTTAAATGACCCAACGCAGTGATAAGAGGACTTGTTTTTTCACATTGAGACTGTATTTCCATCAGTGCCTTCACATTACATTCATCGGCCCCAGAGGGGGCACCAAAAGTCTTGTCAGGTGCAATATAACGATTTTCTCTTGAAAGAAAAATCCGTTTTTGAGGTTAGAAAAGATAAGAGCAAATAGAGAAATCAGTAAAACTTATTTAATGGACTTTACCATCTCTGCAGAGGAATGCCAAGCTCTCCGAGTGTATTTTTAACATGAAATAAAAGTTCCTCATGAAAATCCATCATAAAAACTGTAGATTCCTCCATTTGTTGGTAAAAACTTCAGTAGGCAAACCCACAAATTGTCAGTAAATCGCTTCAGCGGTTATATATATACATGTAAAATCTGTACAACAGTAACTAGTTATGATTTAGTTGCAGACCAACATTCAAAATTATAGGAAAAATTCTAATTGCGGTTACACCTTGGTAGAGAGGATCGTGTATTTCTGATAAGAAATCCATCCATAACATAAACATCCATCAGCCGTTCGGAGCCGGCTTTTATGGTTGTTATGGTTTAACGTAAGCTAGCTTTGTTCAAATTAGTCTTATTGGATTTCTTCTCAACTGACGTATTATGTAGGCTACGCTTATTCGACTAAAGCCGAGTCAACAATAGCATGTCACTCGTTTCTATTTTTTTTTTGGTGCCAAATAGAGACACCTAGTGAAGCCTCACGCCTATCTACTTAAACTCTCTCCTTCTTTTGCTTTCACCAGTGGATGATGCATCGAAAACTTTGTTTTCGCCTATACGGGCGACATAACCTAGCCAACGCAACCGCTATCTCATAATTAGCCCCTGTCGTTTAACACCTTGAACGACCCCTGCGGGTTAGGGTTCAAGAATTTACCCGCGGTAAGGAATGCCTGTCGTAAGAGCCGACTAAAATCCATAGTTCCCGCGACAGTCAACAACAACACCTTGAATTACGTATATCAATATCAAATATATCTTTTACAGCTCATCCGTACATTGTCGGCGATAATCATCGATGCCATTGCGCAATGGATCATACGTCCTACTCAAAACCTTTCTTTCCAAAACTCATAATTTCAACTCAGCTAAGATTGTCATCATCCAAAACAGCACCATATAGCAGGACGGGAATCTTAACTAAGTTTAGTTTTTGTTTTTTGTGGGTTTACTTTACTTTTCCATTTCCTACTATCTACTCAGTCCAAAGCAGCACCTATTGTCAGTAGTGATTCTGCGAAGCTGGACCAAATGTTACCTGGTAATACTGCGACCCAAACGTCCTAAAGTGCGCTCAAGGTATTCTTTCTGGGCTTTACTTATAACGATCAGGTTATCACATTGTTCCATTGCTTTTTTAACATATTTCCCATTGAAGTCCACATCATAGATTATACCAAAGTGATTTTGTTTGTTGAACGGCTTTGTGTAACTGTAATATATTATAATAATTAATTATCATTTTCTGATATTTTAAATTCATATTCATACTGTCTTTTTATTTGCTCCGAGGGCAAGTAATGATTGTGACTTATAATGTACTTCTCATGCCAATTGACATATTCGCGGTTCACATCATCTGGTGACTTTCGAGGTAATATAAGATCATACAAAGATTCAGATCTCTTTGTAGAGTCGCCAAAAGTGGTATTATCATTCGTAATGTGTTCAGGTTTGGAGTCTAATGGAAAAACTTTTCCAAGTTCCGATTTCTTAAAGTACATATTTTCATTGAATTTTTCTCGGAATACCACAAATCTACTTTTCTTTAATTCAGGACTCAATAATTCCTTTATGTTCTCTTCTGGTATGTAACGCTGAAAGGGTGTAATCTCGGCACGCGACTTCTGGTTGTTGAGTAGACATTTGGTAAGCATTATATTTTCTGCTGCCTCCTCCGCTGAATACATTTTCAGTGCGTCTTCAGCTTTGTCCTGGGATATAAAACATTTTCCAGCCGCACGCAACGTCGGATTGCGATCCACGAATTTACCACAGTTACTCATAGTTTATTTATAAAATAAAAAAATTAATTTTTCTCCCACATTTACTTATTAGACAAAAAAAAAAGACTAATTAAATTTGTCAATCACAAAATTATATTTTTTGAGATAGAGAAAGTTTGTAAATTTAAATCGTAATAAAGTTTAAGCCCCGCATAGATTAGAACATTAGTTGCCGGGAATGAATTGAGGTGAAGGAGATAGCGAAGTTGAATATAGCAGAGTTAAGCCAGTTGACGGTGGAAATAGATCTATTATGGGCTACATTTCTCTTTGGAAGGTGCCAAACAAAATTCTTCGGGATCTAGTAACTACAGTTCAGTTTAGCTTTCATAAATAGAAGAAGGAAGAACCGTTAGTCGTCAGAAAAAAGCCACTTCTTTTAAATATATATAACGGTATACATAAATATTCTGGGGGGTCACATGTATGTAGCATACTTTCTCCCCTTAGCAGCTGATTCACATAGGAGTTTACTCTCGCTTTGCGTCAGTAGCGTTTTGACAGATATGTACGAAGTATGTATGTATAGGAGTAAGTAAGTATATTAGAAAGTAGGTGACACCATACATTATATTTAAACTTGACAGAAGAGTGATACCATAATGTATTTCATATCAGTAAATTTATATTTTCTTATGTTTTACTAAGTGATTAAACAACAAAAATAAAAAATTGTTGTATGAATTTCAGATTTACATTGCGGCATACCCTCGGTAGGCATCGCTATGTAGTCAGAGTTTCATCTGTTAAGCAAGGCGAAGCAGGTTTTATGCCTTTAACCTTTGGTGATGCTATACATTTACTTTGACACCGTAATTTGTTAAAGATTATTATTATTTTTATAATCTTTTTTGATTTCAATATAATTCTTATAAATACATATATATATAATCGACGTCCGATAATGAAATGCATTTGTATGAGGAAATTCACACGGAGCAGTTAATATTATTTGTCGAGGGAGTATCACTTGGCTACTGCGGTATTAGCATATCTATATTTATTAGATTTTTTGCCTGCTCAATGATGATAATTTGTGAATTTACATTCGTAATATAATACAATATACAGCGTGCGATGTATTTTTGACAAATATTTTTCATTAATAGTCTAGATTGTGAACAAATCTAGTTTGCTTAGAAAAATACAATATACGACATCACGAAACGAGTTTAACAAAAATATAACGAATACAAAATACCAGACCTCATACATCGTATCGTGAATACCACTAATATGTGCATATTAAAAAATGCGTGACATGGATCTATAGCTTTACATACGTTTAGTAGTAGAGTTAAAAAATCGATATTTCCGTCAACGATAAAATTATTATTCTGTTTTAAATAAACACTCACCCCTAATTAACAATTATGCTTACATTTAAAAGTGCAAAATAAATCATTGTACAACTAATAATTGCAGTGATTATTTAGGCAATGCGTTGTAAAAGGAATCGTAAAAGAATGCCTATCAATTTATTGCGGCAACGAAATCGTGAACAACGTCATTTAACGGCAGGAAATAAAAATAAACGTCGAAAACAACGTAAAATAAAAATAGATAAAGAACGAAAGGATCATGAAGAATTCGTCAGATATACAGAACTACAACTACAAAAAATTTTACAGTCCGATGAAGTGCTGTCAGATATTCCATTTGATTGCACGCCCGAGGAACTCCAAGGCGAGGTGAATATACATATGTTATACAAATAACTTATATTATGAAAGTTTTATATATTTTTTAAAATAATTTTCCAGATAGCGATAGCAAATGGTCATTCGACAATAATTTATGTGGAACGGGATGGTTTATCAACGCTTACCATAATTGTAAGTAGCAAAGCATATTTATTATTGACAAATGTACATAGTTTTCCACGGCTACTGCTAAGAAATGTTCAATTTGTGTAAAAAAATATGTGCGGAGATGGGTAATTAAGCAGAAAAAAGGTCATCTAAATTACACTTGAGTCGACTAGGCTGTCACACTTTGGGCTACCTAACCCCGTTTAGGTCATCACGGAATTCTAATCTGAGTGCAACGACGACTTCACCATTCTTCCATCTCGCTTAGATGCATCCAGTGAAGTCATCTTACAGGAATGTCAGGAATTAACTATTCGGTTATGCGGTGTCGAGCTGGAAATACTTAATATATACATTCCTCCAGTTACAAGTTTCCCACTTGGATACCGTCCTGATATAGATGTGCTACTCAAAGGTACACAAAGGTGAAACTCATTTGCTTTTGGGTGACTAAAGCGCATCGCGAGGATCTGTCAAATGTTTGTAGAGGAATAGAGCTGGCGGATATACGATTCGACATTGGCACAATGAAAGACGAATGCCATAGCTTGCCAAATATAACAATTGGTAGCACTGGTATGATAAACAGCATAGACTGACAACCCATTTCGACTCTCGTATCGGACCGTTTGCCCACTTGGCTCCAACGGGGTCAGACGATCTCACTTAGGTCCTCAGTTCGTCTTTACCCACTCTAATTGACACGACATATGGAAACCGGTTACGCTACAAAAGCTGGGGAAAACTGAAAGTGAAGGGGAGCCTTATCGGCCAATATCTATCCTTTACCCTTTGAGGCCTTGCCTTATCCTTAACACACCATTTGAGCACAGCAACGCATCAGCATGGCTTCCGCAATAGAATATCACAACGCCACTTAATGCCATAAACACCCAGATAGTTCCTAGCCTCAACTAAAATCGGCCTTTCGCTGGAACTGTCTTGGTAGTACAGGACCTGTCGAAAGTTTTCCACACTCGGTAATCACGCAGTACTACTATCAGACCTTGAGGCTTCCTCATTACCGCCAAGGTTAAGGTAAACTGCTATCTCGCCAACCTCTCCCACTTCTTTACTGCACGACATCTACAACTACAACCAGCGAAATCCTTTGCGATCTTCCTCACCAGCTCGACGAAGAAGTACCGGTTCGAACTCAATTTCGAAGTCGATGACGTAAAAATTCCTACGATGAACAACCCGAAGTTACTGGGAGTCACAATTGACAGTCTGCTCGCTCTAAAAGAAACGTTGCTCCCAACATACAAGGCAATTTGCTGGCAGGTAGTTAGCTATTCTGCACCAATTTGGACGCCAGGGACTAGCGAGACGTAAATGAAGATGCCACAAACCTGTCAGAACACTGCCCTCGGAAAGTGAAACTTCTATGCTCCCAGTTAAAGAGTTATTATCCTAACAGACATTTACTGAAAGCCGAATCCCCACCTAGACGCAGCAAGGGAGTACTAGATAACCACAAACAACACAAACAGGAACCAATGGGCAGAACGGCATACCGACAGACTTTAAACACAATTCACTGAGAGTTCGTTAAGACCTTTGTGAACTCTCTTACCGTGAATACTGTTCTCGGAATCCAAACATCATCTATTGTAGAACAAGAGCTCGAGCTGCCTCAGGGTCGATCCCGACATACCCAACGTATGCCCTGCATGAAATGTGTATGCACGACACTATCCATCTCTTTGCATGTCCGCTCAATCGAGAACCCCTCTCCGTCTGGCCCGAACCCGTCGAAACAGCACTTTGCCTGGGTCTCCCGTTAGATGACCTCGATGGCTTGGATTAGACCTACCTGACCCTACGCGGGGTAAGTAAACCGCTACAACAATAACAACATCAAACTGATCACGGATATCCCCTAATATATATATATATATATTTGGCATTTTATAAGCGCTGATGCGGTTTTCGACCAAGCTCCAATTTTTCTTGCATCTTGATGTTTTCACAAAAAAAAAAAAAAATTGAGGGACCTAAAGTTTAAGTCGTTTTTGAACTGCTAATTAGGGAAATTATATTCGGGAATCAGCAAATGTTATACTAGCTTAAGCGGAACAAGTCGAAGTAACATTGTAGGTCCCGTAACCCCTCCTCTAGGGCAATCAAGCTCTGGGCCACCGTTAAATCTTTGTCAAATCACTTGCCGTAAATGATGTGCTTGGAATTTAATCGATACCCATAGCAGACGAAGAGCTCGAGATACCTCACGAGACCCAGGTATAAGTAATACTGCAGGTCTGGATAATGTATAGACTTAGCTCCTACCTATCCATAACCAGCTTCGCCATACTTAACGTATGTTCTGCATGCAATGAGTCCTCGCGCCACACTAAGCAACTCTTTTCATTCTCACTAAAACTCACTTACCTAACATCACACTCCCTCTCTCTCTGGTTCGAGGCCGTCTTAGCAACTTGTTTCTTCGACATCCCGTTAGATTATCTCGTCGACACATACTATCTTCTCTTAAGCGTGGTTGAGCAAGTCGCTACAACAACAACAACTCCAGGAAATAATATGTTGAACTCGAAATATAAACTTTTGTTAACTCTGCCCGCCTGATCGTCAAACAAAACCCCTAAGTGCGGTTTGTTAAAAGCTACTTTAGCCGAGATTGAATTATTATAAATCGCCAATGCGTTTTTAGAGATGCCATGTACATATGTGTAAGAAAAAAGAAAGAAAAGAATTTAGAGTTCTATTTCGAATTATAGCCAATACCTAGATTCAAGTTATCCACGTCTTGCCCTTGGTAGCTGTTAAGATTCCCATAAGAATCAGCATTTAAATTGTGCTATTCGATTACTAGGCGCTAAGTGTTTAAACAAATAAGTGCAATTACTAGACTGTTGCTTTTTGAAATTGGGTCACTATGACAAAGCTTTTGTTGTGTTCAGAATAAACAGAATTTATATAAAATGCAAACACTCGAAACAAAGATTTATTTTAACTTTCCCACAGACCAATATATATATATATGTATATATATGTACAATATATAAAGTAGTAAAATGTTTAGAAGAATAAGATCAGGTGGATGGTTGGGTAAGTATGCAAATAGTCAGTGAGTTTAGGGAGGTCACAGTTTAGGCCTTCTGTGAGCCCATGTTTCTTTGGGCGTGGCTTTTCCTATAACCCTTCTTCCCTCGCCTTCCCGTTCGAACGTCGTTTTGTTTCACATCTTTTTTTCGGGTTTTACCCTAGTATGGGCTAAGAAGTTACTTTCTGCTCAACAGTCAGATAATTCAGCCTGCATTATGAAACTTTCCCAAATGCGAAATATGCTGTGTAAGCAATACCTGTCGAGATGCTGTGCACTACCGCGACTCCGTACAACCATATAGACAAGAACTGCTGGACAAGGCGTCACAACGACAGGCTTTAAAAATCTTTCACCGAGAGTCCATTAACAACTTTGTGAATTCTCTTCCCATGGATGGTGTTCTCGGAAAGCAAGTCCCAACTATTGTAGAATCAGAGTTCGAGCTACCTTGAGAGACCCGAGTGACACTGGCGCAGTTAAGGTTTGGATATTGCAGTCGACTAAATTCCTACATATCCAGACTCTACCCCGACATACTCAATGTATATCTTGCATGCAATGAATACCCATATGACGCAAAGTACCCTTTCCATGCTCATTCAAAGTGAGTCATCTAACACTCCTCTCCCTCTAATCCCAGCCCGTTGAAACTGCACGTTTCTAGGCGGGGTAAGTGAACCGCTACAACAACAACAACTTTCCAAAATGAGTCGATACTGATTAATTTCGCCGGAGCCCGAGATGTGGTTGTAAATATATAGTACCCGATTCTAGCACAAGAGTATTCTTCTAATTATATGACTGTCTCCAAGAATTGACCAAATCTGCCATGAGTGATAAACGGAATACCAATTTTCAGTGGCCTAGATGGGCGTACACGTTTCGAGGTCCTATTATCGATTCCACCACTAAAGCAAACATAATGGAGTTTCAGATACAGTGACTCCTTATTTTGTGATCTCTCTTACTTAAATTACTTAAATAAAGAAGATATAATCTCCAAAAAGAGGGTTCCATTTGTAGTGAACATTTTTGAAAATGTATTTCTTTCACAATCTTAATATATTCTGGACATCAGTTACCAGATCACGCCTATACTACTTGTACATGAGTGTAGTACGGTCTTGAAAAAATCCGTAAATCGGTATCACGATTTTTCCGCCTGCAAAAGCGTTTCGGTTCCCAAATAAACTCTTTTCGACATCCAACTTTCCTTGTGTTGGACTCTGCTGCTTTTTTTTTTTTTTTTTTTGATAACAAATTCAGATATATCGATAGCTCTTTTTCATGCTTATAATTTCTGCGAATAGGTGGTGGTATGTCAGGTCTCTTCTCACATATTTTCCCCAAGATTGGGCACATGGTGAAGGCCTAGTTATTGGTGTATTTCCAAAGTCTGACGTCCTATTGACATGGTTCTTTAAGGAGGCTTTAATCCTACACATAACAAACAAGAACACGAACGAAGAAGTTGATGCATGAATTTTGTCAGTTCTTTGCCTCCTTATTTGAATAAACGTGCCGCCAGATGTAGCAATTGATTAATTTCAAATTGCATGCCAAGATGAAATAAAGTGTTTTCCAATAGGGTTGATATGATTTCTAAGAGTCGTTTTGGCCATTTTTAATATGTCATGATCTGTCTTTTTTTTTTCATTGTATTCAGTAATGTTTACAATTTCATCATTGGACCACCATAAATGTTGTGAATTTGCTGGTTTGCCTTGGAACTACTTGAAAACGATAACGATTTTTTTAAGAAAATCGTCTTCTCTGATGAGGTTCACTTTCATCTGAGTGGTGCGGTAAATAAACCAAACTGTCGATCCTGGTGCGAAGAAAATCCACAAATTATTCTTAAAAAACTATAATATTCACCTAAATTGACAGTTTGGTGTGGTTTTTGATCTGGTGGAATCATCGGTCCGTACTACTTTCGAAATAAAGCTGGTAGCACCGTCACTGTCAATGGAAAGCGGTATAGATCGATGATATCCAACATTACCACTATTGGAAAAAGTTGATCTTAACAACATCTGGTTCCAACAAGACGAGGCTACGTGTCACACAGCACATGCAACAACCGAATTATTGCGAGAAAGGTTTGGAGATTCGATTATTTCAAGAAATTGTGACATTGAATGGCCTCCAAGAAGTTGTGATTTAACACCATTAGAGTACTTCTTGAGGGGTTATTTGAAGTTTTGAAGTCATTGGTCTTTAGCAATAAACCAGACTCTCTTCAAGCTTTAAAAGTCAATATTGAACGAGCTATTCATGACATACGACTTGATTTAGTGGAAAAAGTGTGTTCATCGAATTCGTGAAGTGAAGCACTAGCAATTAGAAATTTAATTTCTGAAATCAAATTGCAGAATTGAAGTTTTTATTTCTGCAATTATATGAAATTAAATGATCACACGTCGAAATTGAAATTTTTCACAGCAAAATGCGAAATAAAATTAGCAAAGCTGACGTCACTTTAGCTCAGCTGGCATGCAATTGCTTTCAACTTAACTTCAAAACAACCGAATTTAATATAACTGCAAGTACATATGGGATCATTGATGCAAGCGGATATCGTTTATCCAAGAAATAGAAGAGTGCCTGACCCGACAATTTGCGTTTCAATAATATACATAATTAGCAATGCAGTTTGAAAAAATTCCATAATAATCTAATGCGTCAGTGCATCTAACCTTGAAATATGTATGAAGAGTTAAGCTGTGAAAGAAGATCACCACTAGGGGGAAAAAAGAAATAATTCGTTATCGAAGCATTGATTTTAAAAAATGATTGTATTATTTTAATTTCTCAATTAGCTGCTAAGCATTCACATTGTATTTCTAACGTTTATGCATATTCATTATCATTTGATGATTTATGTTTTAAGTTCAAGGCATTGAACGCATAAGAAGCTTCGTTAGTGATAAAATGCTCAATCGTCTTAGTATTAATGCATTTTTTGTTATTTGTTGTATGAGAGGCTTTCATTGTCTGTTGCTCTATCAAAATGAATTAAAATGTCTCAATTATATTTGCTTTGAGTATTTAAAACACATGCATGGCATGAGAATTATTGACATATTCGAGCTGTAGAGCGTAAGGCATGAGATCTATCTGCCCAGTAGTAGACCGTGTGCGGCTAGAAGCGCATGTATCCGTCACCGGCTTGGTGAGTTGAAATTAAGGGTGTGCTTATGCGAAGTGTGTTCAAAAAATAATGAGAGATTTCATTTTTTGAACAACATATTTATTTATTAGTTCAAATTGATTTTCCTTTCAAAACACTCACAATTAGAGATTATGCCCTTTTTCTAATACGCGAATCACTTCTCCAACTCTATCTTTGAGATGCCTCTAGCCCTTTCAGCGATGCGATTTTTATATCATGGCTGTAAAACGACAGTCTCTTAAGGTTGATTATCCTTCCTCTTGGAAATAAGAGAAATCCACTGAGACTTGCTGAAGCATCGTAACAGCATTCATCAGAGAAGCCTGTATAACTTTCATGAACATATCGAATTTATTTCGAAATGTAAAATTCGATTTTTATGATTTTCAGTGCCAATATTTATTTCAACTAGAGGTGGGCGTCGGTTGAAATTCGACCACATTTTTATTTGAAAGGAAAAGTGTTAATTTTTAAAATTACCTCAAACGATTTTAAAAAGCTATAAAGATCGGTTGTCTTTCATGAACATATCAAATTTATTGCAAATTGCGAAATTCGATTTCGATGATTTTCAGTGTCAGTATAAACTTGAATTCACGTCTGTAGAATACCAAATTTCACGCCCTTAAATTCCTCATTAGTGGATTTTTTGAACCAAAACCTAATATCTGAACAAATTGGTTGTAGGGGGGGCTATATAATACAGTAGTCCGATTTCGATGATTTTCACTACCAATGTCTATTTTAACTTAGGTGTGTATATCAGATTTCACGCTCCTAGATCCTTCTTTTTTGGCGAATATTTTACCCCAAACTTCATATCTGAACAAATCGGTTGTATGGGAGTTATATGTTATATTCGTCCGATTTTTATGGTTTTCAAAACCAATATGCAATTCATTATGTATTTGTAGTATACTTTCTTGACGGATTTTCCGCAGGGAAAAGTAGCAAAAAGCTACCTTTGTACCAAATCCCAAATAAATCGAACCATAAATACATTTTTTCGGGAATCTAAGTTATTTGGTGCATTTTCGCCCTTAGATGTTTTTCTCGCGATTTTTTTTGGCCAAAAATCACATATCTGAACAAATCGGTTGTACGGGAGCTCTATGATATATTCGGCCTATCTAGCAGGTTTCGGCATTACAAAAATACACCTGCATTCTAAGCTTCGTTCAAATATATCAAAAACTGAGAGACTAATTTGCATTAAAGCAGACGGACGGACAGAAATAAGATGTATACTACGCTAAATCAACTCAGCTCATCTTTTTGATCGGTATAAATTTTGGTAGAGATCCAATGTACCGAGCTAGTCAGCTAGTCCTACAAAAGGAGAAACCTCTTTTAAATCTCCTCTGTTAATGATTATTTTTATTTCATGCCATAAATACCGTGGAGGGGCTAACATCCACTGTCGAAGGGCGACCGCATATATACAGGGTTATTCATTTAGCCTTTGGTCAAATTTTAAAGAAATTTGAAGAGACTTGATTGGTTACAGATATTGTAAGGCCTGTGTATCGTTGTTTTCCTCATTCCACCTCAAATATCACTGCTGTTAGTGAAAGTGTATCCAAAGACCCAAATGTGCTAATTCTCGACGTTCTGGGACTTTCGCGGCACATTATGTCGTATTTTGCGCTTGGACGTACACCTATATCCATATAAAGTTCATCTCACATAACGGCTGAAGACTGAAAATTTTTTTCAGCGACGAGGCACATTTCTCAATCGGTGGACAGTAAATTAGCAAAATTGTCGCATTTGGGACTTCAAAATTGATCAAATAATTGAAAAGAGGCCATAAAACCAGAAAAAACTTACGTACGGTGCGCTTTTAGGTCCAGAGCTGTGATTGGATTTTACTTCTTAGAAAGCGAAAACGGTGAGACTATCACTGTTAATACGGAGCGTCAGGGTCATATGATAACCGACTTTTTTGGCCTGCAATTAAAGAAACCGACTTGGACAATGTGTGTTACCAACAAAATGGTGCCACATACCACACAACACGAGCGAATGTGGCTTTTTTGCGAGAGAAATTTCCCGAGCGCGTAATCTCTCGTTTTGGCGATTTCAATTGGCCACAGAGATCGTGCGATTTGACACCGTTTGGTTGGGCGAAAGGCCGTGTTTACGCGAATAAACCTTGAGCTCTTGAGCACTTGAAAACAAACTTTCTTGAAGTTATGGTTGAGATACCGCCCAATATGTGACAAAATGTGGTCGAAAATTATCTGAAGCGGATCGAACTTTGAAAAAAATTCACGAGGCGGTCATTTGAATGATGTGGTGTTTCACATAGTGTTGCCAAGGTTAAAATTTTATACTAAAAAAGGATTTTCATAAAAATAATTATTTAAAATGCATTTTGTTTACATTTATTTTGGAAACTGCAAAACGGATAACCCTGTGTATATGTAATAAGGCTATGCAACTTTTTCTATAATTTTACTTGATGACCTGGACAGAATTCGAATACATAATCTTCCGTACAGCAGCACGTACTTCTACTAACTCCATAAATGCCTCATAAAACGAAATTCACTTGCCAATGAATCCATGGGACTACTTTAGATAAGAATTCCTATCGCTTTGTGACAGCACCTCCACAATAATACGACGACTATTTAGCTCTCTTCTCAATGTCTGGCTTTCAAGGTGTTTTTTTGTTAAGGAAAAGCTCGCAGTATTGTAGTTATCAGCTAACTGTCAGCTGAATGGAGAGCCGCAATTTGCATATCGTACTTGCTTGAAAATAGTCTATCATCAATACCGTTACAATGAGAACCACGTGCATAGGCTGCCAAGCACCACTATTTCGTGGTTCCAACAGGGTCTCTTTTAAAATGTGAAAAACAAAAGAGAGCTCAACTATCACAAATTGTCTGAGTCAAGCGCATTTTCAATGCGTTTATAGAAACGAACTAAATGTTCATACATTTATTCAAAAACGTGGAAAACATTAATCGGTACCTGTAAATGAATACACATTGTAAAGGTGTCAGCTATAGATGACAAATAAAAGTGGCGTGACTTTCTCACTGTTAGATATTCCCGCAACTCTATGGAGTACTCATGCTACACAGTTTATGTGCTATTAACCAAAGTCTAAGTTTTTATTTTTAATTAAGTCAAAATTTATTTTTGGTCAACAAATGAAATTTACTGTAATATTATTTATATGCAAATTTTTAAGTTGTTTTCGCACTTATAAACTAAGGTATGAATTTTTTTTCATTTTACCATTAGTTGCCTCAAAAAAATCCAACTATTGCGAACTTGAAGAGAGCAATCGAATCAACTGCACGTGTACAACATAAACGAGAGTTGCGTGAGCGCTATGAAAGCCGATGTAGTAGAAGACGTCGCATGTCCGAAGAAACTGGAAATACGAGCAACAGCAACAATGACTGCGATCATGCTGACAACAACAGAGCGGCAGCATATCAGCAACGGCCACAGCAGGTTGAAACAACTGCTGCGTGGTTGGCTGCCAACAGAAGCACGGGAGAATTCGTCTACTCGACAACGCGTTGCGGTCATCCACATCGTACAACGGTTTCATGGCGATTTCTATGGCGCGCATTTATGCTGATCGAACCTCAGACTAAAACGCCACTTTACGACGACGACGGACGTAAATTATTGACTGAATTTGGTATTGAGAACGGTGCAACATTACGCTTTTGCAAACGTGAAATCTATTACAAACGTCGTCGGCAATAATCAGTGTACTTCTAGTGGCTGCAAAGTAATGAAAATAAGTAAAAAAAAAATAAAAAATTGAATGAAAGAGAAAAAGAAACCATCATGTGTGGTATGCCCAAATAAAGTTAATCACCACAATTGAGTTGAACGAGTTAAGAAGTGTGTACATACATACATATGTCTGTATATATGTGTGTAAATAGTTCAAAGAAAAAATATAAATCGTAAATTGCCCACGCGTAAGCTATTGCAATTCCAATGTTTAAGTGTTTAAAAATTTCCATGTCACACATCATTTCGTCACCACCACCACTACTACCACCGTGCCGTACACGTAAGAGCAAGCAGTTAAGTGCAGAATATCCTCATAAAAGCACAGACAATAGCACAGTGGCATTGTTGTGTCGCAACGACGCATGCCCGCCTTCAGCCAGCATACGAATACAAAGATGATCATGCCGTCGACGGTGGCGAACTCAAATTATTGTCGTCAATCCTTGTTGATCTTTTTGCTTGCGTTAACTTTTGTTTGTATGCTACAATTTGACCTCATCCGTGCTGCATTCGAAGAAGGCAACAACAACAATGTTAAGATTACCCAACAAAGCTTGGAATTAACACAGACAATTAACATACAACGACAGGAATATTTGCAGAAGCAATGTGAAACATTGGGTTATGGTGCACTGACATTGGATGATTTAACCGAGGAACAAATGGATCACATGATTGTGGATAGGGAACATAAGTTTCTCTATTGTTATGTGCCCAAGGTAAGTTTTGCTATGGTCAAGGTAAAGGGAGTTGAAAAAAAAAATTAAAGGGAAACAAGAAACTATTTAATCGCTTACGACAAATGATATTATAACACGAAGTGGAAAATAGGATGGTTTTTTTCTATACACTTTTTCCTACTTTTTTATTTTGTCACAATCAAGGTAGTTCCCGAAGATTTAATACGCTTGTGCCAGCATTTTTCCCATCCTCGAAGCAGTTCTCAAATGAATTTTATGGTATGCCCTTGAGCTCTCTATTGCATTCGGGTTTTTTTGTTATTGTTGTTGTAGTTATCGGGAGGTCCAGGAAATGAACTGTTTCAATAGGTTCGGACCAGAGGGAGATGTTTGTTAGATGAATGAGTTTTAATGGTTATACAAAGAGAAGGTTACTGACGCGCGGGTTCTCATTGCATGCAGGACATACAATACGTTAAGTATGTCGGTGGTCACTCTGGATATGTAGGAGTTGATTCTACTACAGTGCGCAGGTCATAAATGTGCCATTATTATCCCGTCTCGTGAGGCGGTGTGATTCTGTTTTTTCCCTCCTCAATTGTCGTTAAACGCGGTTCTTTTGGAAGTCTTCTCAATTTTGCGAACAGAACATGTCGCCAAATCAAGTAAATACGGTGGCTGAAGCATGATTACTGTGCTGCCTTTTGGCAAATAAAAAATTACAAGCAGCAGGCATAACAGGTGAGAATTTTATTGATTCTAATGCGTCTTTAAAAAATGCGAGAGCAGGAGAACAAACACAACAACTCCTTTGTATATGTGTTGTAATTGTGTTTTTGTGTTGTAATTGTCAAACAGAAGAAGAAAATATATGTTGGACCCGCCGAAATTTATACTGTTCGTATCAGAATGACGAGCTGAACTTATTTAGGCATGTTCGTCTGTCTGTTTGAACGCAAACTAGTCCCTCAATTTTTGAGATATTTCAACCAACTTTTTATTGTCAACAAAATGGATAAAAGGAATTTCGCGTGTTGATAAAATATTGATTTTTGAAGGGGGGAAATACAGTTGAAGCAAAAACTTGGTTTGATGAAAAATTTCCGGACACTGACCCAGGAAAATCAACCACCAAGGATTGGTATGCTAAGATAAGATGTGGTGAAATGAGTAACGAAGACGGTATCATTCACGACTATTTGGGTATGAAAGGTGCCGCGCGAGCTCAATTTTGACAAAAACCAACGACTAGTTTTTGCGTCGATATGTAACACTGGATGAAACATGGACAGCACATAATGAATCCGCTCCACAGCATGGCTAAACGTTACAGTACAGCAATGCTATGGCGTCTGTATTTTGTGATGCGGATGGAATAGTTTTCATTGATTAGCTTGAAAAAGGAAGGACAAAACAGAAACAATTACATAGCGTTATTACACCTTTTGAAGGACGAAATCGCCGAAAACGACCGCATTTGAAGAAAAAGAAAGTGATGTGCACCGGGTTGCCTCCGTATCCACCGTATTCTTCAGATCTGCCCCCTAGCGACTATTTCCTGTTCTCAGACCTCAAAAGAATGCTCGTTGGGAAGAAATTTTCGTCTAATGAAGAGTTGATCGCCGAAACTGAGGCCTATTTTGAAGTAAAGGGGACATCGTGCTACAAAAATGGTATCGAAAAGCTGGAGGGGCGCTATAATCAGTGTATCACCCTTGAATGAAAGTCATGAAAAATGTTTTTCAATTGACTTTTAATATTCTTCACAAGTAAAACTGTGACCAGACATGATAAGCCAAAAGACTTATGGACTTGACTAAGATTTAGATTAGCTTAAACAGCTCTTTTTGAAACGCCTTAATAATTGTATATCCCATTATACCTGAAATTTCTATGTAATCGAATTCATATAAAAGGGAATAACAAAAATATTTAATATTTTAACGAGAACCTTGCACTTTACAGTAAAAGCAAATTATAAGAACTTAATAAATATTCATAAATCAGGAATTTCGTATATTGAATTATGTAATTTAATCAAACTACATACATTCATATATATTGTCTCTCATAACGCCATATGTGTAAAATAGCTTTACACGGAGATATTTTTACATAAGTAGGGAAAATATTCTTTTTTTTTGCAAATTTTATGGTCATTAGCATTTGTAATGTACAAAAGTGAGAATAGCACATTTTTATACGTGAATATCACAGGTATGTACATATGTACATATGTAGACATGTACGATATATTAAAATATCTACAGTTATGTTCAAAATAATAGTGTTGTGCTTGCATATGAAGTTTGCTTAATTTTAAAATTTGAGCCTGATGGAAAGGGGTTTCTTTATTTCAACTTATTTTGTTTGAAAACTTTTGTAGAAAAAATACTAATAAGAATTAAATATTTCTTATAAAAAAAAAACTGAATGCGATTTTCGTACTTGAAGATCGAATCGTGTTATGGGCGTTGATAATTTTCCATAATTTAATAGTGAGAACAGAACAAAAATAAGAGTAATTGAAAAAATCTTTGCATAAAAAAATTCGCTCCAAGACAACAAATAATTTGAAAGAGAGAGTATAGGGGCGTTGCAAGTATGTTTCAGTCGTTTAATGCCTCTTGTCAGTTTCAATCAAGGTTTCATCTTTAAGAGACTATCGAACCGAGACTCAATGGCAGTTACTCATTTTCAAGAAGCATATTTTTACAATCCTCCTTTTTAAGTTCATTCGGAACTATTTAAATTTACTCCATTTGTAAATAAATAATATCGTGAAAAGAATAAAAGGAATAAAATTCACATTAGTGTAATGTCTCACAGGAAACACGTAATAATATTAAATGAAAATTCGTTCGATTGCTAAATTCAATCACAGTCGAAGACCGAAAGCAGCTGATAGTACGGGACATTAGGCTAGCCTAATACACGCATCTTTACTTTTTCCGGCCTTACTTAATTGCACACATTGAGACAACCATTTACTCTTTTACTCCGGTTGAATTCCCCAAAACGGTTCTCGAAAATTTTATAGTGAAAAGGATAAATTTCTAATCAACAGAAAATATTGGGGAAAAGTTAACTTTAACTTATTTAGAGCTTTTAGTGCAGTTGGTGGGCAGCCAGCAAGGTGTTCCTGGCTCTATTTCTTTTTTCATAAAGAAATCCATAGTTAGACAAGGTTGTTTTGGACAGAGTAAGGATTTTATATCTCTCTAAATTGGATATTTTGACAAGTAAAGGGTGTTTTTTATATAGGTATAGAACTTTAAGTTCGTATTACTTTTCAAGTAGTGCAATTTTATTTCGAAAATAATGATTCTGTGCGGAAAACGTATCGCGCATTTTCATAAGCGAATCTTGTTTAGCGATGAAGCGCACTTCTGATTGAATGGCTACGTCATCAAACAAAACTGCCGCATTTGGAGTGAAGGTAATCCTCAAGTGTATGATGAAACACATCGTTACATCCAGAAAAACTGACTGTTTGGTGTGCTTTATGGGCTGGTGGAATCATTGGTCCGTACTTTTTCAAAAACGATGGTGGCCAGAACGTTACAGTCAATGGTGATCGGTTTAGAGCCATGATCACTAACTTTTTCATTCCTGAATTGAATAACCATGATGTCCAGGAGATGTGGTTTCAACAAGACGGCGCAACATGTCACACAGCTCGTGCCACAATAGGTTTATTGAAAGACACGTTTGGTGACCGCCTAATTT
This sequence comes from Neoceratitis asiatica, assembly GCA_030068015.2. Lineage (NCBI taxonomy): Eukaryota > Metazoa > Arthropoda > Insecta > Diptera > Tephritidae > Neoceratitis > Neoceratitis asiatica. The sequence goes on along the minus strand of CM061524.1, from coordinate 45,286,943 downwards.
CACGTTTTGGACCTGTGAATTGGCCTCCAAGATCTTGTGATTTAACACCGCTAGACTACTTTCTGTGGTGCTATGTAAAGTCACTGGTCTATGCGGATAAGCCACAAATGCTTGACCATTTCGAAGACAACATTCGCCGTGTTATTGCCGATATACGGCCCCAAATGTTGGAAAAAGTAATCGAAAATTAGACGTCCAGATTATCATTCGGATAAATAAAATTCATGTCAATCGAATAACCCATCGTTGTTTTATTGCAACTTAAAGTTCTATACCTCTATAAAAAACACCCTTTATAAGCGTTCGGTAGACGGTACAGGAGTGATTGAGGTTATCGCACCACCTCAACCACATAGAAAATCTATTGAAAGGCGTTTAGAAAGATGTTTCTGCCAACAATTTGAAAAGATACATGTATATACATACATTTGAAGCATAATGCAAGAAACCTCGCAACAAAATCAACAAAATATGATGTAGTAAAGAAAACATCGCATACATTCTTTAAATTATAATACTACAAGAAATAAGTAAATAACTAATAGTTTACCCTAATTTCGGAGAAATTTAAAACACTTTCCACTCTTATTTTATTAATCAGCGAAGTTTTCAATTTTTATAAATTTTTTAAACCACCAAAAAATTTTCATAAAAAAGTATTGTTGCATAGAAATATAAGACTAGCTAAGAGGTTCCATACTTAAAAAAAAAACAGAGAATTCGAATTTAACGGGGGGTACGTTTATTATCATTCGAAAGAACATTCTTTGGCATTTATTTTTTGAAGATTATCTCTTTCAAATGTTGCCCGCAGCTACGACTGAGATGGTCCATCCGTTAAGTCCAATTTTCGATGGCTCGTTCGAGCATTTCGACTGGTAACTAGCGAATGACACGCGTGATGTTTTGCTCCAAGGTCCGAATCGAAGCGGGACTTAAGACTTCACACGATCTTGGTGGCCAGTCGACCGGCCCAAAACGTGAAATTATCTGCTCACTGAAGTGTTCTCTCAATAATTCCATTGATTGATGCAATGTGTGGTAATTAGCGCCGTCTTGTTGAAACCAAATGTCGCGGAGATCACGAGCTCCAATTTCAGGTATCAAATAGTCGGTTATCATGGCGCGATAACGGTCGCTATTGACGGTTACGTTCTCACCGGCATCATTTTTGAAGAAATATGGACCGATGATTCTACCGGCCCACAAACCACACCAAACCGTGGCTTTTTCTGGATGAAATGGCAGCTCTTGTATTTCTTCAGAGTGATCTTCGTCCCACATGCGGCAAATTTGCTTGTTTACATACCCATTGAGCCAGAAGTGGGCTTCATCGCTGAACAAAATTTGCCTCGAAAACGTCGGATCTTATTGGAGCTTTTCAAGAGCCCATAGAGCGAAGCGATGTCGCTTAAAAAGGTCAAGCGTCTTTAGTTCTTGCACAACCTGTATTATTCCGGGTCGCAGCGACGGCCACTATATTTTCTTCACTGCGTGCTGGACGTGGTCTATTCGGTTGAATATTATCCAATAATGAATGCTGGGTCTCAATATGGGTGATGGTGTTACGAATAGTACGCTCACTACGCCGATTATGTTGACCATAAGTTAAGCGAAGCGCGAGAAACACATTCTTTACAGAACGTGAATTTTCGTAATAAAGTTGAATGATTTATAAACGTTGTTCAGGCGTGAATCTTTCCATGTTGAAATGCCAAACAATACTGAACAAAAATAACATGACTGCACAGCATGTCAAAAAAGGCTATTGAAAAAAGAACCTCTACTTGGATCACCCTTTAATTCCGTAGTATACCGAGTAAAAATTTCCTCCATCTTCTAGGGAACATAAGACATTTTGTGTATTTTCTGGGCCACTGGTATTTTTCTGAACACAGCTGTACGTACGTAATATACGTATGTAAGCATAAAATATTTTAAAATTTGAAATTTTACTAGATTACCAAAACCTCATATTTATGCCGAACTAAGCAAAGTCGCCTAACATGAGTTCTTTCGAAATTTTGTTATGACCATGCTAAAGCTATGTACATATGTATGTTACATATGTATATAGTGTAATTTTATACGCTTATATTTTCATGACAGAATATGATAATCAAAAACTTACTAATTTTTGTAAGTATAGTTACATACATGCATATATACATAAATACATACATACATACTGGTATCTGAAAAATATTTTAACTTTAGAGTGCTTTTCTGACTGACAGACTTCGTCGGTTATGTTTGGTGGCGATGATATACGAGTTTGCTAATTTATTTCTTAATACACATACAAACAAAATAGGGTTTGTTATATACAGTGGCGGACAAACGTCTACATACACCCTCTGTTTTCGTTGAATTGAAAGTCAAAAAGTTTATTGGAAAATTTAACGATACAGTTTATTTCAACAAAAAAATTTTAACATGAAATAGTAAAGCAAAAACCTTGATTAATATGAGGTAACCTGACATTTTTAGTACTTAGTTGGTTCACCGTTTGCACCAATAACAGCTTGAAGCCGTCGTGGCATCAAAGCTGTTCCAAGCTTCAACAAGTAATGCTGGGGTGGAAATCTGTTTTTTTCTAATTTTTCGCTCAAAAATCTCACATATATTCAAAATATATAAAAAAAAAATATATATACAGACATATTCAATAACATTCAAATCTAGACTTTTAGGTGATGTGTGCGAGCCTTGGAGCGTGATAAAGCAAACAATCCTTACCAATATGGACCGAATGCTTTGGATCGTTACCCTGTTGAAAGATCCAGCCTGCGCCAAGCTCCAAACTGTCCACCGAAGTCTTCAAATTAGCTTCCAACAATGACTTATATTTGAACTGATCCATATTAACCTCAATAAAAGCCAACTTTCCAACTCCAGATGAAACCAATGAAGAAGTTCAAGTAGGAGGGTTTTTACGTGGTGTTCTACTGTGGAAGGCGTTATCGTTCAGAACTCTTCGAATTGTTGTTGGATAAACACACTTTCTTGATGAGCTTGCGATGTTTTCGGCTAATTTTGGAGCAGTAACTTTAGGATCATCATTCACTTCCTTCAGAATGAAGCTGATGTCTCTTCGAGTTAGTCTCTTCGGGCGGCAAACACGCGGCCTTTTTCCGGTGGATTAATTTTTTAAATTTTTTTTATAATTCTGTACCTTTGATAGACTTAATATTAAAAATTTTTAAATTTCACCATACGATTTCTTCTCTTTTCTGTGCGCTGAATAACCATGATTCTTACGTCAAGGGATATTTCTTTTCGCGGAGCCATTGTTGATGCTAATGTGTTTAAACCACAACTAAATTCAATACTAGCAAATTAGAAAACATAATTAAAAAAAAAAAATGTAAGAAAAGAAAACCTAAACGCCATAACAACACAGCATATCGACATAACTGCTAGTAATATCGTGGTGTATGTAGACTTTTGTCAAGGAAATTTTTGCGTTTTTTCACCATGATTGTTTTATTTTATGTTAGAGAATGGATTTGATTTAATACATGTGATTAGAAATCGATTTAAAATAGTGATAGTACTTTCTACACAACGAATACAGGCGGTGTATTTAGACTTTTGTACGCCACTGTATGTACTTACATATAAATTAAGTTATAAGCAAAAGGAATGGTTTTCGTAGAAGACGTCTTAATATGAACGTAAGACAGAAAACTACTTAAGTACTAAGGAGGACATGTGAAAATTTGTGTGTTTCTATATGATATAGGCTGGTTAACGGTTTTTTTTTAATAAAAGAAGGATCTATAATTCTTAAGCTTGACTTTTATTTTTATCTGAGAAACATACTGCAAGTATTTATATTTCCCGCCGAGAATCGGCAGTTTTTTTTTCATTCTCCCAGTATTTCTAGATGTTTTCGTATTAAAAGTTTCTATAATATTTCTAGATTGTAATGCGATTTATTCTCGAAACCGTGACATTCAAATTGAATGTTAGTATGCGCCGTTGCTTACATTCGTCATAAAGAGATATATGTATACATACTTATTAATAACTAGTTACAACTTAGTTGAATATATAAATAATTTATTTATTTACATTTTTAATAAACATTTAATCTCTTTTGAAAAATTAGAATTTCATACGGCTTTATAATTTTTTTTAAAACTTGCAAACAATTAAGGTTGTTCATAGTGTATTTAATTACTATGCAATCAATTGAACTGTAGCGATTAGTGTGTATCAATTTTAACGTATATGCGGATATTAAGGTGGTCTAGTTTAGTATAGAAAAACAAGAATTTTTATTTTAATAGATTTGATACTCTACTGTACTACTTGTATACACACCACTTATATTAGTTGGGTCTTACTAACTAATGTCTGTAAGGGTATGCAATCATTAGGATAATTATAGACAAAAGTGGGAGCTCTACATAATCCAGACTCTAAATTCAGATAGTACGTAATGCGGACACAATACCGATATTACATTAAAGAGACTTAACGAAATCACGACTCCTTTGATTTCTGGTGTGAACCTTGATGTTTTTGAAGCAAATTGACCTTTAATTTATGTTAAGTTAACTCCGAACGGGAGCGTATTACATGGCTTCTAAGAAAAAAAATTGGAAATAGGAACATATTTTTTAGTTTTACAGCGTAAGCTCAAAGAGAGTAATGGCCTCTTCCCTTTCATGTGGCAATCCATTCTATGAAAACGTAACTATTTCCCAATATTCTACGTGTCTTTTATACATATTTTTGAGATAAAAAGGCAACAAACAAGAAAAATCGGGATTTTTGTCGGAATTGTGTCATGTCTGAATTATTTTTTGTGAGAATTTAATGGGGTCCGAAATATGGCCGATCTGAATTTTGTATCTCAGAATTTTGTATCCCGGGATTTCATTATACACTCGACAAAAGTAGTCGAACCACACTTTTTTTTGTTTCAATCATTTAAATCTTGGCTTCGCAGCTTACTTTAATTTATTTTTAATTTGAATCAAGCACATATTGACCCTAATTCGATTAGTGTACGAGGTATGTTAATCGAAAAAGGTGAAGGTTTTGCTCCTGTTTTCGTTCATTACAATGGTGTGGTGCATCATCAGTTCCTGCAAAAAGGTCGTACGGTGAATAAGGAATACTACAAGGAAGTTATGCAACGTTTGCGAGAAGCAATACGGCTCAAACGATCGAAATTGTGGAAAAACAAATCGTGGATTCTGCATCACGATAATGCACCAGCTCACACATAAATGCTTATTCGTGATTTTTCGGTCTAAAATAAACCCGTAATCATATCTCAACCACCGTATTCCCAAGATTTGGCTCCCTGAGTTTTTTTTCCTATTCCCAAAACTAAAGCAACTATTAAAAGGAAAGCGTTTTGCCACAATTGATGAGATCAAGTCAGAATCGAAGAAAGAGCTGATGGCCATACCAAAAGGCACATTTCAGAAGTGCTTCGAGGATTGGAAAGAGCGTTGATACAAGTGTATTATATCCGAGGGAGATTACTTTAAAGGGGACAAAATAGATATTGATGATGATGATAAATAAGTACTTTCGAAAAAGTTCAAAATTCACCTTTTCCTTTGAGCACACCTCGTAACATAGAACTTCTGTGGTTTATCGACGAAGAACTTGGACAACGGCTCTTCAATGCACTAATTTTGTTTGCCATCAGAAGAGTTTTGCAGAGACCGAACCAATGGCAATCAGATGGTGCAAAATTGCTCAACCAAACTCAGTAAATTTTTATAGTAAAAATACACCACATAATATATATTCTCGGAAATTTCACTCAAAAAACTTTATGAGAATTAAGATTTAAAGAACTGTCGGTACGAGAAATATTGCTTGAAACGTCAGTTTTCAAACACGTGTTATCCCTTGTGTGACTTAATGGGATTAGGGCTGCTCAAAATACGCTTATGAATTACCATGTGCCCCAACACATAGTTATGTTATTATGTTTTTCCGATAAGCGGAGGGACCTACAGTTCATTCTAAGCCGAATGCCACGGCCGTTTAATTTTTATGATCAGAAAAATTAATTTTTTTATAATTTTGGATGTTTGTCAGACCAGCACTCGAACCCTGGCCTTCCGAATGGCAGTACTCGCTGCTAACCACTCGGTTATTACGGTCTATACATAATTCGTATAATCCCATAGCGAAGTCAACATGACTTGAAGTCACTTTCACCTATCATGTAATGGTAAATTTTTATATTAAAAAATCGTGAGAATTTATTGATAAATAAAAAATTTCAATTCTGTGGTAAAAAATACAAGTCAGGGTCACCCCGTTTTGGTGTACAGTCAAGACTGACTGTCGGGTATCTTATGTTATATTCGATTCCCAGTTATTCTTTATTTGTTCTTATTTTTGTTAAACAAGGTGCTAAGTATCTTACAGTATTCCATCCCAAAAAATTCTTGTACCAGAATGAATACGTGCTTAAAAATTTTAATTAATTATTAATTGTTAATAATTTTGAAAGTAATATTCTTTTTAAGAATATTCTAAAACGATATAATCCTTATTTTTTCCTAAAGTTAAGGGGTTAGGCCACTCTAGAGGGTCATAAAATATGCATTTTTAAGATTTTTTCGAGAAAACTATTAAATAAATCTGTATTTTGACAAAAAGCTGCTTATAACTATTTTTTAGGAAAAATTAATTGAAAAATGGCGGCTATACAGTTTTCTCTCTAGGATGTCTCCATTTTTTCGGGAACCACGGCCGGACACACAGCTCTTGTATTTTTTAATTTTAATAAGTTGTTGAACGGTTTCCGTTTGTAAATAGAAGTAGCTACAGAAGAATTTTTTCAAAATATTCATTTATGATAAAATGTCGGGTCTCTAAAGGAAATAGTAACAATTTGGCCTAAAAAATTGTTCGAAATTTGTTAATACAAACGAAACTATGTAAGATAAAAAAATTCTACGTACTTCTGTAGATAATGCATTTCTGAAGATGCTGTAAAATTTCAAGCGAATCGGTTGTAAATTGCTTGAGTTATGTTTCCGGCCAACTTGAAAAAAACAGTTTTGAGATAAACACGTTTAAAGTTTTGAGTATGCCTTACTGACTGAAACAGACGCATCAACTAGATAATGAAAATGGGGCATTTAGAAATTTTTATCTGTCATAATCTTTTGAGATAACATTTTCCAAAAATTCTAGAGTGGCCTAACCCCTTAATACTAGACATATCTAGCATTTACATCAAACGATTCAAGGTGCTGTTGATTCATTCGGAAACAGTAAGAGATAGATATCTTGAACTTGAATGCGCCCAATATCTTTTTTGGTACTTTTGGATTCACTATATATACTTATCGTTCTATGGCCATTCATAATTTATATATTTGATTTGAATTTTAATTACATACTTCATTAAAAAAATTAGAAGGTGCACTGGTTTGCGCTATACTTGTTCCCAAAAAATTATTACTCAATTTTGTAGTATCTTACAAAATAATTCGAAATTAAAATAAAAGACCTTCAAGATCGCAGTCTATAACATTTTAGTGAAAAGAGCAGAGCTTGACGAGCGTTATCTTGGATACTTATTTATAGACCACCCTAATGCACACACACAAATTTCTATATATAATTGTTGTAGCACTCTGTTTGCGTTGAAAAGTTTAAAGTTCAATGTGACTGTATTGATTAGAACGAGAATTGACAAGTTTTTGTATAAGCTGAATTATATGACATACATTTGTACGTATGTAGATAGCTGATTATCTTCTATTAGTTTTATGTGGAAATGCTAATAGTTCGAAGCAACGAATAATTATTCCAAAATGTAAACATTAAAAGTATTTCCACTTATTTATAATACAAAATTCAATTTAATTCTCGATAAAGCAAACAATCTTTCGAGGAATGTTTTGTATAGTAATGATAATTGATAATTTTTGTTGTTAATTTCACGGGAAATCAAACAACTGAATCGATTCAAAGTAAATTTTGAATAAACTGTACAGATACATAAGTAGGTGCTCCTTATTTTGAGTTCAAAAAATAAAAAAATTTTGTGAATATATGTATGTGATTTTTTTAAATATTTTATGAATTGGATTTAGAAATATAAGAAAATGTTTAAAACGCATCAAAGTAAGCTAGTTCATATTTTAAAAATTATTTTTATCAGCTTCATAAATATACAGTGGCGGACAAAAGTCTACATACACCCCCTGTCCTCGTTGAATTGAAAGTCCAAAAAGTTTATTGGAAAATTTAACGATAAAGTTTGTTTTAATTATTTTCCCTTATCATAAAAAACCAACAAAAATAATTTTTTTAAATAAAATAGTAAAGCTATGACAATAAAAAGCGTAAATCCAACATTGACAAAAGTCTACATACAGTACCTACATAATTTATTTTAGTGCAAAAACTTTGGTTAATATCAGGTAACCTGATCTTTTTAGTATTTGGTTGGTTCACCGTTTGCATCAATAACAACTAGAAGCAGTCGTGGCATCCAAGCTACTAAATTTGTCAATTCTGAGGGAGTAATACTATCCCAGCTCCAATAAGACGTTCTTTGAGTAATGCTGAGCTGGAAATCTGATTTTTTTCTAAGTTTTCGCTCAAAAATCTCGCAGACATATTCAATAACATTCAAATCTAGACTTTCAGGTGGTGTGTGCGAGCTTTGGAGCATGATAAAGCAACCAATCCTTAACAATATGGACCGAATGCTTTGGATCGTTATCCTGTTGAAAGATCCAGCCTGCGCCAAGCTCCAAGCTGTCCACCGAAGGCTTCAGATTAGCTTCCAACAATGGCTTATATTTGAACTGATCCATATTACCCTCAATAAAATGCAACTTTCCAACTCCAGATGGTGCAACCGTTCCTCCCACCATGCTTCACTGTTGGTACTATATTTTTGGAGTTAACTTTTGCTCTTCCATCGCTGCCGAATATATTGAACTTTGATTCGTTTGTAAACAAGACTTTTTGCCAAAAATCCATTCCCTTAGCTAAATGTGCTTAAGCGAACTCCAAGCGGATTTTACGATTTTTTTCAGAAATAAGAAGCTTTTTACGTGGCTCTCTACTGTGGAAGCCGTAATCGTTCAGAGCTCTTCGAATTGTTGTTGGATGGACACACTTTTCTGATGAGCTTGCGATGTATTTGGCTAATTTTGGAGCAGTAACTTTAGGATCATCATTCACTTCCTTCAACATAAAGTTGATGTCTCTTCGAGTTAGTTTCTTCGTGCGTCCATCACGTGGCTTATTTTCTAGTAATATCGTGGTGTATGTCGACTTTTGTCAAGGATATTTTTGCGTTTTTTGTCCATAATTGTTTTATTTATGTTAGAGAATGGATTTGTTTTAATGCATGTGACTAGAAAATGATTTAAAATAAAACTGTATACCCATATTTTTCAGCAAAATGATGATAGTACTTTCTACACAACGAATACAGGCGGGGCATGTTGACTTTTGTCCGCCACTGTAGTCTTGGAATAGGTTAATAATACTCTGGGAAAGTATAAAGAAGTATGATTTTTTTTTTATAATTAGAAAGTGATTTTTGTAGAAGTTTATATGTTCAAATTGCATTTGAAAATGAAAAATTTCGAAATTTTATTACTAGAGCAGTTACACGTTGAAAAAAGTTCATAGAAATGGAATTTCAACTTCTGGAAATTAGTCTGAATGGCTATTTTGTTAAATTGAATTCTCTTACAACACTCAAATCCTTCAACAGCACTTTCAAGATAAATAAAAATTTCACTAGCGATTGAAAATTTATTTTCAGAAATAAAATTGCTGACAAATAAGTGCAGTCATATACTGCAATAATTATTTCACCAATTATATGAAATTAAATTGGAGAAATTAGTTTCAGGATAGTCACACGGATTGAAATTTTTTCACAGCAAAATGCAAAATGAAACCCATGAATTTTATGTAGTGCACTTGTTTACCTGGTTTTCATAATCGCCCGATGTTTTTTGGAAACATAAAAATTTAAAATGTGTGCTTAAAGTAAGAATCCATCGCAACGGTAAATTTTTATAAAAGAATTTCAATCATTCTGGTTGAAACATTTGGGCTAATAACATTAAAGCAGTTATCAAAGTTAATTAAAAATTTAATTTCATGTCTTGTAAGTTTTTGAGAAGGAACTTTAAGATAGAGACCAAATAAACTGAAGCTAAGCCCTTTAGCTTTAGATGTTTGAAATGAAAATTCAAAGTCAAATATTAATATTTCTCAAAAAGAATGATGGGAGTGAGTGTAGCTTTGTAAGGCTTCAATGTATGCTTCAATTAGTGGTTTCGAAAGTGCAAGGCTGTATTTTGACATCTGTCAAACTTAATTGTCAAACCAAACAAGTTTTAGTTAGAAATTAGGCATTTATGAAAATAGATCGCTTAAAAACCGCACAAGGCGCTAGAATTGTTGAAACCTACTAAAGGACGATTCAACGTGGCCAAGTTTTGTGCTTTAAGAGAGATTATGATGCACATAATCGTCCAACTACTCAAGCAATTGATAAAATTTTAAAGAAATTTGAAGAGACTGGATCGGTTACAGATATTTTAAGACCTGTACATTGTCGTTTTCCTCGTTCCACCTCAAATATCGCTGCTGTATGTGAAAGCGTAGCGAATGTATCTATTTCTCGACGTTCTCTAGAACTGGAACTTTCTAACGGCATATTATGGCTTAATTTGCACTAGGACTTTCACCTACAGCCATATAAAGTCCAGCCCACACAACAACGGAAGTGAGCTCACCATTCACAGCGTCGGATGCTAGTTACGTCGATTGGGTGCTTGAATAGCAAGCAGTGGGCTGGGATTTTCTCAACAAAATTCTCTTCTGCGACGAGGCACATTTCTCACTCTGTGAATACGCAAATAAACCAAAATGCAAAATGTCACATTTAGGGCTCCGAGAATCTTCAAATAATTAAAGAGGTTATGGTCGTAACACAGCCGACTTAATATGCCACACAACGCTGGCGAATATGGCTTTATTGCGAGAGAAATTTCCCGGCCGCGTAATCTCTCGTCTTGGCCTTGTCAATTGACACTGTTGGACTTGTTTTTGTGTGGCTTCGCGAAATACCGCGTTCATGCGGATAGACCTTTAACTGTTGAGTACTTGAAAATCAATAGTCGTCGAGTTATGGCTGAGATACCGCCCAATATGTGCCAAAATGTGGTCCAAGGAAGAAGGAATTTCATGAAAAAATTATCTTGATTGCATTTTATTTACGTTTAATCTGGAAACGCCAAAATGGATTACTCTGCCCATATGTACGTTATATATTTCCTGCATGGTAGGTTACTTTGTAATTAATTCAATTTAATTACAGTAACTATGGTAATGGAAACTCAACAGTTACAGCAATTACATATATGCATACATACATACTCGTACGTATATGTACATCTTCGCGTGCGCAATCGACTTAGCGGTCACTATAGGTTGTGAAAAGTGTTAAATAAATGAGACTACGTAATAAGCAGATTTTTTTATACTAAGTAAATACTCATGTATAGACATGCATATGTATTTATGTATATATGTACATGCAAGTAATAGTTACTGGTTAATTTATGGATAATAAAATGTGATTACCCTTTGTTATTATCACATTTAATTTCGAAGAAAACGTTTAAATATTTTGAATTTTTATAAATTTTTTTTATAAAAGCCTACACCACAGCCATAAGTTAAATACAAAATTTATATCGCGCATTATACTTGTTGTTAATTGCTCATTTTTATTTTTATTATAATAAAATTATAATATCTAGCGGTGATAATATGCCTTTTCAATAAAATTCAAATATAAAAAATCGGAAACATTTAGGCTCGACTTTGAACGTAAGACTAAATAAATAGCTTCACGCTTTTTTTGAAAGGGCTTAGAAAGTTGAGTAAAGGGCGAAAGATTATTTTAAAACATTTCTTTAGCTTCCTAACAGTTTTATTTGCCTGTGCTTTTAACAAAAGTTATTGTAACCACCGTTGTCGCATTAGCTGAAATAAATAAAATTTTGACAGCGTTCAAAGTAAGATAAGTTAAGAAAATCCACCGCAGTCAGTTGGCATTGGGTTAAGGTTAACACTGATTTCGAAGTTGACATTTCAACCACTATTTTTCGTGAAGAAAGTTCTGTAAATCGTCATTTGTGTGAAAAGCTATTTTGTTTTGAAAATGAGGAAAATTTCCAAGGAAATACCGATGTCAAAGATGGTCCGTTAGTCATTCCAAAAACATACGAAATTCTGCAACTGGTAGAGTAAGACCGACATACAAGTTATCCGCAGTTAGCGGGCATCCCTCACGTGACAGTTGAAATCACTTAAAAAAGGCTGACTACTCAAAGAAGGTTTTGGGTGCCACATAAATTTACGAAAAAAATAAATTTGTTGACCTAATTCATCACATACAATCAGTGAAAGGCTTCTGAAACTCGACAAAATGGAATCATTTCTGAATAGATTCACCACGGGCGATGAAAAATGAGTTAAACACGAAAATATAAAACAAACAAAAAATCGTGGTCAAAAGCCGGGACGTTCCACCAGTGACTTCAAAGCTTGAATTCAGGGCAAGCGGGGTGTTGCTGAGTGCGCGATGGGATTGGAAGGTTATTGTCCATTATGAGCAGATACAACCTGGCCAATTCTGAGCGCTACTCTCTACAATCAATTGGTTTACAAAAAACTCGTAATAAAGCGCAATAGAGAAGGTATTATGTTCCATTATAAGAACGCCAGATCATATATGTATATCTTTGTTGACCAGACGAAAATTGACAGAGCTTGGTTTTGGGAGCACTTGATATACCCACCCGGACTTTGCACCATCTGATGATCATTTGTTTCGGTCTCTGCAAAACTCTCTTGATGGTGGAAAATTGGCCGACCGAAGAGCCATTAAATATCATTTGGCCAAGTTCTTCATCGATAAACCACAGAAGTTCTATACTCATGGAATTCTGAAACTACGCGAAAAATAGCAAAACGTCAAAGGTAATAATGGTAGTAGTTTAAAATTAATTATCAATAAAGAAAAATTTACTTCAAAAATATTCAGGGCTATTCTACATTTCGATTACGTTCCCACTCTCCGTTCCGCCACAATCGTAATTAGGTATTCTGAGTTACGATCGAATCGAAAGAAGAAGAGGAAGAGAGAATACATTTTCGAAAGAAGCTGGTTTCAGGTGAATGTGTGAAATTGAAACAAAGCAAAGCAAACAATTGCAGAGATTTTGTACAATTCAAATATATATAATTTTTTTTAGTTTTTAACGTTAAATAGAATAAAGAGCCTGAGCGATATTTCGTAAAGATTGAGAGCCAAGTGTCATCCATTTCAGATGAGTGATGAATTTTAAGAAATTGAGCTTGTAATTGGTAATCAAAAAAACTTCAAACTTAATAATGATGCTTTCAAGTATGTCCTGGATATTTTTCCACAAGAAACTGAATCAAGTGCTTTGACATAGTTATCTCCACCTAAACTAGTAGCTGATTTGCGATTTTTTGCGGAAGGCTGTTACCGACACAGAGTTGGTGCAGTTTATAACATATGAATGTGTCTCACAACAGTGTTAATGTCATTACACAATTTTCTCGAAATCATGGAGTCTTTTACTGATGGGTCAACTGTATTTCGGCAACGTTATTTCAAAATTATCTAATTTTTCATCTTGCTCTTGTCTTGTATCAAAAACCGCCATTAAGTTCATAAAGCTTAAAAGACATCGTAATGACTTTTCCAATTACCAAAATCATGTTTTACTCACATTTTTGTTAAAATTATGTTATTTAAGTACACGAAAATATACAATCGAACTGTTCTCCGCCAACTAAATTATAACGTACAAAAACGTAGGTACGATCGAAATGCAGAATACACAGAATTGGACAGAATCGAAAGTTCGAAGATTGATCGAAACGGAACGTAACGCAGAATACCAAATCGGCGGAACGGAGAAAATTTCGATTCGAGTCGAAATGCAGAATAGGGCTGATTAAAAAAAAAACAAAACGAGAGACTTAAATTATTATTACGTAATATGTATGTATACTCATATGAGTACATATGTCTGCTATGCATGTATTTTCCATAATTTGTAAATATTAAAATTGTATAAACTCAAACAGTGGCGAGCGTTAACCTCTCTGACACCTCCATTAATTTGACTGAGAGTGCGTTTCGAAGCCACTGATTGTGCTTCAACGATTAAGGAATCGAAAAAAGAGTAATTGCTATCAATTAAAATGTGAAATAATCAGGGCTATTCTACATTTCGATTACGTTCCCGCTCTCCGCTCCGCCACAATCGAAATTAGGTATTCTGAGTTACGATCGAATCGAAAGAAGAAGAGGAAGAGAGAATATATTTCCGAAGTCAGCTGGTTGCATGTGAATGTGTGAAATTGAAACAAAACAAAGCAAACAAATGCAGAGTTTTTATACAATTCAAATAAATTTAAATAAAATCGTGTTTTAACGGTTAATGAGATCAATAGCCTAGACGATATTTCATGAGGATTGCGAGACAAGTGTTATCAATTTCAGATGAGTGATGAATTTTATGAAATTGAGTTTTTAATTGGTAATCTTTTATATAACAAATTTCGTTATTTAGACTCAAAAAAACTTCAAACTTAATAAAGATGCTTTCAAGTATGTCCTGGATAGTTTTTCGCAAGAAACTCAATCAAGTACTTTAGTACTTTGACATGATTATCTCCACCTAATCGAGTAGTAACAGATTTGCGATTGCTTACGGAAGACAGTTACAAACATAGTGTTCGGCAGATTATAACATAGGAATGTGTCACTCAACAGTGTCAATGCCATTATACAACTTTCTCGAAATCATGGAGTCTTTTACTGGCGGATCAACTGTATTTCGGCAACGTTATTTCAGAACTCTCTAATTTTTCATGTTGTTCTATGTTGTATCAAAAAGCATCATTAAACAAATTAAACTAAAAAAGACATCGTTATGGCTTTTCCAATTATCAAAATCATGTTTTACTAACATTTTTGTTAAAATTATGTTACTTAAGTACACAAAAATATACAAACAAACTGTTCTCCGCCAACTAAATTACAACGTACAAAAACGTAGCTACGATCGAAATGCAGAATACATAAAATTGGATAGAATCGAATGTTTCGAAGATTGATCGAAACGAAACGTAATGCAGAATACCAAATCCGCCGAACGGAGAAAATTTCGATTCGAGTCGAAATGCAGAATAGGGCTGAATAATATTCTTCACAAACAATAAACCATATTTAATATTATTACTTTTTTTGGTTACCAGGTTAGCCGATTTTCGAAAGCATTAATTGAACGCACAGTTTTGTTATAAAATTTGAGCAAACATTTTTCTCTATGAATATATTGGAAATTGATAATAAAAAACAAAAAAATGTTCTATTCAATAGAAAATAATTTTCCAATTTTTCAACCAAAATTTAAATAAACCGCCTACATGCGTAGTTGTTTACAGCAAACTAATTCATCAAAAAAATGGAAAATCAACATGTATACAGATACATTTATATATATATATTAACAAACCCTGCAAAAATTTGTGGACTATGCGGTCCAATTGAGTGCCTACAAATGTACTCCTCTGTAGTGACCAACTCATGCAGGTCAATTGAAAAGTCTCCCGACTGACACATAGATGGCGCTATAAGAATTAATTAATTTATGATTTTTAGTTAGCCTCGATTACCTCCAACAGACAGTTGAAGCAAAAACTTGGCTTGATGACGAGTTTCCGGACACTGACCCAGGAAATCCGACCATCACTTATTGGTATGCTAAGTTTAGACGTGGTAAAATGAGTACCGAAAGCTGTGAACGCAGTGGACGCCCAAAAGAGGTTGTTACCGACGAAAACATCAAAAAAATCCACAAAATGATTTTGAATGACCATAATTTGAAATTGAATGAAATAGCAGGCACTCTAAATATATCAACTGAACGTATACATCCCATCATTCACGAATAATTGGGTATGAGAAAGCTCTGTGAAAAGTGGATGCCGTGCGAGCTCACTTTTGACCAAAACAATCGACGAGTTGATGATTCGGTGCAGCGTTTGGAGATGTTCAAGCGTATGAAACCCGAGTTTTCGCATCGATATGTGACAATGGATGAAACAATTCACTCCGAAGTCAAATCGACGGTGATCCAAACAAGGAAAGAAATTGATTTCAAAAATCCATGCTTCCGTTCCACCTTATTCTTCAGATCTAACCCCCAGTGACTATTTTCTGATTTTTGATCTCAAAAGAATGCTCGCTGGGAAGAAAGTTTCGTCGTAGAAGAGGCCTATTTTGAAGTAAAGGACAAATCGCACTACAAAAATGGTATCGAAAAGTTGGAGGGTCGCTACAAACAGTATGCCATTCTTGAAGAGAATTATGTTGTATAAAAAAATGAATTTTGCCAAAAAAGTGTGTTTTACTATGGTAGGACGGGGATTTTTCAACTGACCTATTATCTATACAAACTTAGTGCGACATGACCTTTCTTCGGGTTTTATCGATCGCAATCATACACGAATTGGCGCCTTATAACCGCTCAAGCGATTTTCGGCCCAACTCCTCCTCAAATTTGTGGTGTAAGTCTTGATGTTTTTCGAACAAATTGAGGTACCTACAATTTATTCTATGTCGCATACGAATAGCCGATGAATTTGTATAAGGAGCTTTAATTTCATTTCAGAAATACCCTCGAACGGACTCCAATTCTGGCCTTGCGGTTGCCGCTAAAAGTACTTTTGAATAAAAATTTTCCTAGATAATCCATAATGTGGTCGCCTGTAGTTACTGCATGCAGTAATTTTTTGGAGTACTAACAAATCTAATTTCCTTTAGGTACTCCACGAAATACTCTGATGTTATGTAGAGTTGGATAATGCAATGTTAATTATACCATATATTCGTATGGATTGTAGTTAATTTTGGATTACTCTATTGTACGCGTGGTGTATGTATTCCACGCATGCCTTTTTCGCAGGGTATTGCTAGAATTTGTATGACATTCATCGATAAGTGATCGGTGAAAAAATTTGTATACCTATGTACTTATACATATATGCCAGTGCATGTATCTGTGCTTAATAAAATTGAAGTCAAGGCGCAAATCAATTGAAAAATCCGGGCATCATAAACTGTGTTTGCTGCCTGCCTGTTGTGTCAAAATCCAAAAATAATTTTTATGCTGATTTTGTATTTCAATTATGTATTAACTAGAGGCATATAGCATATCTTCTGTCCAAAACACAAACAAAAAACAATTTAGGAAGCATACAGCCAGCTTACAAACTTTTTCATAAACATGTGCGTTCATTAATTATCGTCAGCAGGTAGACGCGGAATTATAAATTTGGTAATGTAATAAAAACAAAAAAAAGAGGAATTTGAATCATTTTATTATTTTTGACAAACCGCTTATTACGAAATTTTTAAGTATAGACTCATATGTACATAAGTCTTCATGCTTACACATTCATATGTATGTAAAGGGTGATCCATTTTGAGGTTCACTACTTTTTTGAAGAACAAAAAAAACAAACAGAAAATGCAAATTTAATGAGGAATATTTATTATAATTCGAAAGAACATTCTTTGGCATTTATTTTTTGAAGATTATCTCTTTCAAATGTTGGCAGCGGCTACGTCTCAAATGGTCCATCCGTTGAGTCCAATTTTCGATGACTCGTTTGAGCATTTTGACTGGTAACTCGTGAATGGCATGCGTGATGTTTTGCACCGAGGCCTGAATCGAAGCGGGATTGTCCGCCTAGAGTTTAGACTTTACACATCCAATCGGCCGGCCCAAACCGTGAAATTATCTGCTCACCAAAGTGTTCTCTCAATAAATCCATTGACTGATGCGAATGTTGCGGAGATCACGAACTTCAATTTCAGGCATCAAATAATCGGTTATCATGGCGCGATAACGGTCGCCACTGACGGTTACGTTCTCACCGGCATCATTTTTGAAGAAATATGGACCGATAATTCCACCTGCCCACAAATCAGACGAAACACTTGTTTTTTCTGGATGAAATGGCAGCTCTTGAATCTCTTCAGGTTGCTCTTCGTCCCAAGTGCGGCAACTTTGCTTGTTTACATACCCATTGAGCCAGAAATGGGCCTCATCGCTGAAGAAAATTTGTCTCGAAAACGTCGGATCTTCTTGGAACTTTTGAAGAGCCCATAGAGAGAAGCGATATCGCTTGGGAAGGTCAAGCGTCTTCAGTTCTTGCACAACCTGTATTTTGTACAATTTCAATTTAAGATTTCGACAGCCGCTATATTTTCTTCACTGTGTGCTGGACGTGGTCTATTCGGTTAAATATTATCCAATAATGAATGCTGGGTCTCAAGATGGGTGATGGTGTTGAGAATAGTACGCTCAGTAAGCCGATTATGTTGACTATAAGTTGAGCGAAGCGGGCGAAATACATTCTTTACAGAACAAGAATTTTCATAATAAAATTGAATGATTTGTAAACGTTGTTCAGGCGTAAATCTTTCCATGGGGAATTGCCAAACAATACTGAACAAAAATAACATGCCAGCTTGACACGACTCACGCGTGATCTGTCAAAAAAGGCTATTGAAAAAATTACCTCTACTTGGATCACCCTTCACATTCATATGTATATATATGCATTATAAAAATAATTAATATTCATACATACACGTGTGATTGCCATATGTCAAGTAACCCGCACTTCAAGCCAAGTACTTTCGCCCATTATATCTTATCGAATCGATTGATTAGTAGTTTTTTTTATTTGATAAACCGCACACAAAAGTGTTTTTTTATTATTATTTAAACCGATGTAATAGCTTATGATTTATTTTGAAAAGAAATTTTCCCATAAAATGGGCTTACCATAAGATTAAACTAAAATAAATTTTCTTATCATTGCGTTATTTATATTTATTGTACGTATTTTCCGAATTAAATGTTACATGCGTACATAACATGTGTACAGGCGATTGAGGTGCGTAAGATTTGTTTTAGCATTATACTGTCGGTATTATTTATTTATATGGTATTCATAAATACTTTGGAAAGTTTTTCATTGATTGCTAATTTGTATTGTTATATGAACTAAGTATATAACATATATCTAACATATAGAATACTAATTGTTAGGAATTAATAAGTACAAAGTAATCTCCGATAAATAAATTGTTTTCAGATAAATAACTTTGATGCGTTTTTAAATAACAACATAGGCGGGCAGTTAGGATTCCAGCACGAAATATGTTTCGCCTCGTGCCCAATTAGCGCTAGCTGCGCCCTATAGATGTACTATCGGAAGACCTTCCAACTATCATATCGGTTATACAAAAATTGTCCGAAGTTCTTTTCTGTGTATTTTTGAAAAAAAAATAGTTTAAAATTAATTTCAGTCAAGCACATATTTACTTAGCTATGAACTTTTGCCATTTTTCAGGTACGCAGTTTTATAATTCTCAGTGTTACAACTTCTGTGGCTTATCGGTGAAGAACTTGGTCAACTGATTTCCATCTGCTCTTCCGGTCTTTTTTTTACAATTAAGAGAGTTTTGCAGACACCGAAACAAATGGAGTGGCCAGGTGATGCACGCTCCGAGCTATATTGTTGGTGCATTAAAACTTCTAAAGCAAGATCCATGGAATTTTTGCCTGCTTATTGAACTTGTATGTGGTCTGACGTTGTCATGATGAAACGCAACATCTTTTCTATTGATCAATTCTGGACACTTGTTGTTTGAAGAGCTTGTTGCAAACTGGTTAATTGTATACAGTGGCGCTCACAATTGATTATTTCGCCCGGTTCTTGCATCTCATAATGGATAATTCGCTTCCAATTCCACCATATACCCAGCATCAGCCTGTTTACCGTCAATTCAGGCTTTGAAGTCATTTGTGGAGCGTGAACTTCCTTTCTTTTTCAAGATGCCATAACCTTGATAACCGACTGTTGCGTTTTTCCACGTTTTGAAGCGGGTTCATCGTGAGGAATTCACTCAGGTGACTGTCGACTGGACTTCGGAGTGAAATGATAGATCGATCTGTGTTTCATCCATTGTCACATACCGCAGAAACTCGGGTTTATTACCCTCGAACGTCTCCAAACATTGCTCCGAATCATCAACCCGTCGTTTTTTTTTGGGGGGGTCAAAAGTGAGCTCTCGGGGCACCCACTTTGGACAGAGCTTTCTCATACTCAAATACGCGTCTTATAAAGGTTAGACCTGACTAAAAACTATGAACTAATTGATTCTTATAGCGCCATCTATGTGTCAGGCCGAGGATTTTTAAATTGACCTGTTTTAGATGCTTGGTGAATCATATTCGAAGGAAGGACGGAAAAGTAACGTATTTATGCGTGTATCAGGACGCGAGTGCTGCTGTTTTTGTGTTCTGTACACGTCGATGGTTCGTTGACGTACTTGTGGCTTGTCTGAGTACTTTATGTCTGATTTATAGTACTTGATTTTTATTTTAAAGGTTAATTGGAGTAATTTCTGTGTCGAAAAACGGAATTTTATAGTTAGTTTTAAATCTGTGTGGATAGGAAAAAACACCGAGTCAACTGTAAATGCTCAAAAAGGGAGTTTTTTCGTTTGATCCTATTTATTTCTCTTATTTTTCTGAAGAAAAGGGAAAACTATTACATACTCTCGGTGGTCGTAAGGAATATATATAAAAAAATCTATCTTTTTTTTCGTTGTTGGTATGGCATGAAAAATATGCCGATTTAGTACTAAAAATAAAAATATAAAATTATATTGTATGGACGTATATATGTATGTATACATACCTATTTGGAAATCTAGATTTTCAAGATTTTAAGTCACACTGATAACAATCAATCTTGTCCAGCGAATACAGTTTCACTCCAATAGCAGGAAAAGTGAAATTTTCATAATTTAAAATATATATACATACATATATACATATACAATAACAGTAGACTAGATGTGAGCATGCTGCGCATGCGCAAGTAAAAAAGATTAGCTGCAATGCAATAAAAGCAATAAGATCAAATGGAAGGCATGTGATGAGGCATACATATGTATTTATAGATTTCACGCATACGCAAAGGTGAAAGCTTTTAAATATGCAATTTGTATAAAAAACTGCCGGTGCAATTTACTGCGATGACGCAAAAGTGCAAATGCGCTGGAACGGATGTGAATGAAAAAAAAAATTTAGAGTGTTTACAAATGGTAGATAAATAAATATCTACGTTTGTACTATGTGAAATGTATGTTCATAACCACGTTACTGGGGCAAAGAGTGTGTGACAAATGCTTACTACAAACGCACGTTTCGTAGAAAATAAAAAAAAGCTTATCTTTTATAATAGTTATATGTATGTATGTATGTATGTATGCATATATCGCAATAATAGGTGAATAGTTTTTATTTGAAGAAATTTTTATGACTAATTATAAAATGGTTAGCATTTTATGCACATGTATACTTACATATCTGTCTTATCTATAGATATTATTCATTTACCAATCATCAATTTAATGCGATTTAAATTTATGGTTCATATTTTACGTTTCCCGCTATATGAATAGTTTTATAGAACATAAGCAATATTCGTAAAACAGCTGCACAAGTTCAAAAATATTGAAATAAACAGACAGTCTGACCATAAACAATTCTATGCTTTTTTTTTAGCCCATTAGGCAATTCAAATAACCAATGTTTATGAATTAACACAAATCCGATTGTAAAAATTCTTCCCAAATCTCTTTCATAAATCAAATGTTTAAATTTATTTTTTTACTCTCACTCACAATGTATAAATTTACTTACTTACATATGTACATGTATTTTCTTATTCACTCTCCACAGGTGGCTTGTACGAATTGGAAGCGTGTATTGATGATTCTCACTCGAAATTGGCAGAATAGTACAGATCCATTACAAATACCTAGCTCTTTAGTGCATTCAGTGGGCATATTTCAAAAGCTCCATTCGCTCAGCGATGAGGAACGTACTCAAGTACTCTCAGAGTATACACGCTTTATTTTGGTGCGTCATCCAATGGAGCGTTTACTCTCCGCTTATCGTAATAAATTGGAAGGTGATTCTGCGAGCGCGCGCTACTTTCAGTCACGCGTTGGCCGGCAAATAGTGCGGGCATTTCGTGCCGGTGCCAATAATCATTCACTAGAGCATGGCAATGATGTGAGTTTCGCAGAGTTTGTACAATATCTGTTAACACCAGACATTAGTCGCACCAACCAGTCTTACAATGAACATTGGGAACCTATCTCGAATCTCTGCAATCCATGTGTGATGAAGTACAATGTCATTGGTTTGTGTTAACAGCAACAAATTTAATTACAATTCAAATCTTTAATCGTTATGAAAATTCTATTTTACAGGTAAATATGAAACACTACTGGATGACTCCTCCTTGGCATTGTATTTGACAGGTGTAAATAATCTGACATTCCCCACTGGTCACAAGCCGTCCAATACACGTGCACATTTACGTTCGTACTTTGATCCGTTGCCCATAAGCGCTATACGACGGCTTTATGAGATATATATGGAAGATTTTCGCTTCTTCGAGTATGGCTTAGAAGACGTACTTGGCTTTGAGTTTGGTTGAAAGATTTTATGCTACCTTAGATGTGTACATCGATGATATTTTAAAATCGACGATTTTTTGTACCATTGGCACTAACTTTTATTTACCACAATGACGCTTTACTTTATACATATATTTGTGATGATGAAAATTTATATACATACATATGTATGTATGCATATTCACATACATATAAATGTACATATGTAGATTTTGTAATAATTTTTTTAAGTTATTTTTAAGGTAAATTTGTGTACAAATTTAGTAGGAACGCAGTCGAATGTATAAATATGTATGTAGTAAGGGGTTACGTGATTGTAAAATAATTTAGTTAAATGAATTTGTGCATTTTATTTGGCTGCTATTATTTATGTTATTAGGATTTCCTATTTTTATCCATAAGAACAAATAAAATAAGCATTTTTTCTTTAGAAATAAAGAATATATAAAAATTTTTTTTTATGTCATTAAAAATTTTGAGGTTCATCCAGCAAGGGGGTTGAACGGACAGTGTCCGTTAAATGAATTCGCTGACGCTGAAAAATGGGCTACTACATATTATGGAAATGTTTTTCATCCCAGATGCAGCCACCAAGACCACTTAGAAATTTGTAAATTTTTCTACTTGACACAATTAACTCGATAAACTAGAGATATTCTGATCGTGTCCCCCGACAACCCTATTGAATTTGTCTAAAACTTCATGTAAAATGAAGAGGAGTGAAGCAATATATTAATTGAATACTTCTTAGTTCGGAGTTAAAAAGTAAGTTTGTTGTGAAACAATGTTGGAATAACCATTTATATGTATTTATGCATATTTACAATTTATTAATTGTCGATTGGAGGATTTACGTCTCAATTAAATGGCGTGATTCTATTTAATTTTGAAATATATGTACAAATGCATGTATATTTATACAATTGCATACAATCATCTTTATAATATAGACGTTTAAATAAATTACAATTACTTAGCATACTCAATTAAAACTTTTTTGAGGAATATGTATGATCATCTGACATTGATAAATACAATTGTCGGCATAAAACAAGTGCATTAGCTGCAAAACAAATTGGATTTTTTGAGTTGCAAAGTTCCATATATGTACATACATACCTACACATATGCCCACATTTATTAATAGACAAACGCAGCCATTCGGTTTGGCAGATTATTCCAAATTTATTTTGGGATGTTCAACATCCTAATTATTTTAAAACCACAAATGGCTGCAATAACAAACAAAGAAAAACATTTTCAGACTTAGTTATCATATCAATTTCATCGTCCATTCAAACACAGATATTCTATTAGTCAGAGTAGCGTTGCTTCATTGCTCTATATTTTTTAAGAGAGTAGAGCGCCTCTACTTCTTTTGCAACATAACGTCCATGTGCCACCAGAGCCATAATCTTTTTTGGATCGGTCTCATCCTTGTGTTTTAGAAACGCATCACGTATTTGTTGACGGAATTTCTGTGGTCCATTCGGGCCAGGGTATTCCCTACCCAAGTATTGCAACTGCAATTGTACGGAAATAGCGATAGAGGGCAATACATTTTATTTGGAACTAAATTTACTTACATGCTTATATAAACCAATTACTTTCGATTTAATCTCCGCTGACATTACCACGGAGAAATTGCGACTTCCAAACAAAAATTTGATATTTTAATTGTTTTTAACAAATATATTCAGCGTTGTTACTTTCCGGAAAGAAAATCGACTAGATATTTAGCGTTGCCACTCGTAGCTATTGCAATTTATTTAACCGATTCTTAAAAGATTTTAAATATTTGCATAAAATATGCTTATATTATTAAGGGTAGATACATAAGTATTTCTTGTAAACAAATTTTGAATAATAGAAAAGTACTTGTACAAGAAATATACCCTACAATTAACTCATTTTATGAAAGGTGTGGCAGAGCTTGTTCCACAGAGTCAGATAAATTTTAAGAAGTAAAATTGTCAGATAAATTTAAGAAGTAACAATCGATAGCAATCGAAGTACGTATGCCCCACAAGATTTGTTAAGGAAAAATTAATTATTAAACGATAAATTTCTAAATTATATGAATATAGTATTAAATTATGTATTATTCTATATGAACTTTGCCTAAATATTATTATTGGAGTTAATTACAAAATGCATAATCAATATTGCTATACAAACCGTAAACCGTTTGATAGGATTCAGAATTTTGAAGAAAATGTTCTGCAGAAACGTGAATTTTGCGGGCTTCTGGAAAGAATGAAATACGCTGAGCATATTAGCTTAATTTAAAAAGCAAAGTCTAGCCCATCCTCCAGCTCTAACAATTTCAATTTCAATGTGTTGTCTTTACCTTAATATGTTTTGTCTTTACCTTAATATGATTGCAGTTATCAGAAACGGGTCTCACAGTTATTGCCATTTTAGGAAAGTCAAGTAATTATAGACTAAGAGCATCGAAATTAATTTTTTTTGAACATCTACCCAAAGGCAACCTCTTTCCCAACACTAACCAAACCTAAAAATCCGCATAACCCAAAAGCTCAGCCGATTGGGGGACTTTATTGACGACGTTAGTGAAAAAATGAGACACTATTGCTTGGATAGTTGAAATTATTTCATTTTGGGAATACTACCTCATATTGTGAACAATTTGTTCTTAGTTTTGGATCTTTAAACTAAGATATTAGTCCCTAATATATGAAAATTGATATGGTATCAGATAAAAGCGGCTAGTCTTAATACACATATGAGTTCAGTCGAGCTAAAATTGTTCCCGATAGGTAGGCTGGATACCGATATGGAAAAAAACGAAAAATGTCAGCATTGCTTATGTGAGAAATTTTTAAGAGTTGCACATATTCATCTCAGTAGGGGAATTATGTAAATTTTATCAATACGATTTGTCGAGTTGTTAAGACTGAGTTTACAAACGAATACTTTTGTTGCCGAAACTCTTAGTTTGTAGGGGAGCGGGCGACAAGAAGACGGTACCTTGCTCTCTACAAACTAAGATTTTCGGCAACAAAAGTATTCGTGTGGAAACTCAGTCTTAACCAACGAATTTTGTCGCTTCCACTGACGCTTGGGTGATTCGGTAACTCAATTGTAACAATAGTTGTTAGCTGACATTTCATTTTTAATAAAATGGAGAAAAGGTGGCACCACAGCTTAAGAAAACATCAAAATATGCGAAAAGAACATCGATGAATGAGAAAATTTAGTTTATTTTCTTTTGCTTCTTTTTTTGGTAACTTCCCGATTTGTATTGTGGCGAAAATGCAAAGCGAATGTCAGATGAAAGAGAGAAGCCGACAATTGGCATGTTCTAGAGCGTAAGACGAGAACATTCGTAATTGAGAACGATTCGATCATTCCAGGCGGTTGGTTGCGAACAACCGACAAGTATATAAGGGACACGCACAAATGCAAAGCTAATCAGTCGTAAAGTGAACGCATTTGTGATTACACTACAGTGAAGTAATAAAAACACTCGGACTAGAGGGAAATCATCGGGGTTTATTCAGTAAAATCGTAACAGTATTTTATTTCAACTTTTATATTATTTATTCAACGTAAATAAAATAAGAAACCCTTTGTCGATGGCGCTAACAACTCGAAACTAATATCATTTAAATAACAGCTTATCATGTAGTTAACGACAACAGCTGATCAAGCGATAGCGAATATCGTTAAAATACGCTTAGCGACTACTCGAATCGTTAAAATTGTCGCTAAATATTTTTACGATTCGAAAATCTTTATGATAGCCTAGTGAATTCCTCCACAGATGTCAAAGTCGAATTGTCTCGCACACCGAACCAACACTTTTAAATGGGCTAGTACCGGTATTTAAAGAAAAGAAAAGACTCCATAGGAAATTTTTTATAGTTTTGAACATTTTTATTTTAACTTATATAAATTTTGTATTTATTTAACTACAGATGTTCTTTTTATTATTTCATTTCATATCAGTTTTGCATTTATTTTATTTTAATACATTTTTTAATACTTAAATTCATCATAATATCTGCACATTATTCAATGCATTTAAATAAAATCTGTTATTTAATTACAGTTGCATTAAATGTGTATGAATAAACATTATTCCTGCCCATGTACTATTATCATATCTTCGTCAGAGATCAACAGTTTCGTTATGTCATTCACATATGATTCAACTGCTTTTGTTTAATAATTATATTATATTTTACTCTTTAATTTATATATGTTTGTAAATATTTATACATTAATTAGGTATGTAGAATATGCATTTGGTGGATAATGAGCAATTTGATGTTTTGATCTCAATGATATTGAAAGAATTTGCTTAAGCAAAAATAATTATATAGAAGTTTAAAATTTGTGAATTTTTATTCCAATTCGGTTATTTAAATCAAAATAAAGCAAAAATTTGAAACGAACAAAACGTGATATTTTTCATTGAGAAAGTTGTTGAACATAAGTTCAGTTGAGGAGTATCGCTATAGAAGTGTCACACTTTTTCCACTAATCACACTCATATTAATTTTTTTTTAAGTATGTATATTTAATCGTTCTACTACTCCATTTTTACCTTAATTTACTATTTTGCCTCAAACTTTTATTCTACTGAAACTTTGTGCATTCCGGTACGTACGCGTACAACTATTTATGTATTGTATTTCATATGTCAGTATTTACTTGTATGTATGTATATTATGTATATCAATATTATTTTGCTGATTAATTCATACTATGCGGTGCTGATTATGTTTAGATGATTGATTATTTGTATGCCATTTCCACATGGGTTGTGTGTATTTCATATTAATATTTTTAGTTTAGCATTTATCCATGAACACTTTTGTCGCTGTTTGTCTTTTGCCTTTTTTTTTTGCTTAGCCATTTTACATTTTAATTTATTTTTAAATTTTATATAAAATATAAAATTGATATTCTATAGTTTTATAAAAATGCCCTAAGCTGTGAATGAATTCCTCCATCTATTAATCTGCCGCTCTCTTTCCAACAACTGACTGACTGACCTCTCTCAATAATAAAGCTTTCAAGTGATGGCAACAGGGTGTATTTGTTGAAATAAAAAAAGTATTTCGGCATAAATATAAATATCAGAATTTTATTCTATTGGAGATGAGAGGCTTTATATATATATCATATTTACGGCTATCTAACTGATCTGCTTGCCAAGATGCATGAGTTTTGGGATTGCGATTTTTCTAGTTTTTGTTTTTCATTTCTTTATGCAATTTGATTATTTTTTATTCGTTTAGTTTGCCTAGATGCGCAGTTTTATGGTTTTGAGTAGTATATATGTATGCATATATTTTGAATTGTAAATGTTTATATATAATTTTTTAAGTGCTCTAAATATATGTAAATGTCTACTTATGTAAGTAGGAATTTTTTCTAATGACATTACTAGCCGATAACTCAGTTACATACTCGTATACCCAAATTATGATGGGTATTTGTTTCTTTCGTTCTTTCAAAAAGTGAGAGTGAGAGAGAGGTACTTAAGTTTGTTCGTAGAGATGGAAGTTTAACTTAACGATTTCAATATAATATTAATTAATATACATTATGGAAAATACATACATAGGTATCGAGCATGTTGGTTAAATGTCCTGTGATTTAAGTGTTATTTGCATTGAAATAAAACAAAATAAATATTTATTTTTTTTCATTTGCATTTTTTATTATATTAATATTTTTGTAGTTGTTGTTAATAATATGTATGCCCCATTGGCAGTCAAAATTAACAATTTTTTTTATTAAATAGTACTTTACTAGATTTATTTTGTTTATTTTTGGTAAATATGTAGGTATTGTTTTTTATATATAGTATATATATATATATTTTTTTTTATCATTTATTACTGTTTTTATTATTAATATGTATGTATAGTGCAACTATTATATATATAATCTATATTTTGTTTCTTACTTTCCATAGCATTTTTTGCGAGTCTTTACACCACCGTCATCTACAAGTGTTATGCAACTTGAAACATTTCCATTCATTACGTGATATTATGCGAAAATTGGGCAACGGATCGGTAGAGCTCTTTTCAGCCGTTCATACATATACATATAAACATTTTGAAACTATTTGTTTATTTTTTGTATGCAAGTGTAACCGTTGTATTTTATTATTTGCACTGTGTATTTTGTGTATTTAAATAGTTTTTTTTTGCTAGTTTGATTTTGTGTGTTGACCTTAAATTTATTTGTACAGGACAAAAACATATACAATACAATACAAATTTTCATTATTGTAGTACTAGTTAAAAATTAATAGTGGTGGCCTCATCTAATAATGTTAAATTTTTAAATTTTTTTTTTGTAAATTACTTTGTCACTTAAAATGAAATTCAATTTTTTTGTCATATTCGTTTTTTTGTTGCCTTTTTGATATCATTGATTTAATATATGTATATATGTACATACATATGTATACATACAATTGTTTTGAATTTTTCGCATGTTCTGTAGTCTGCCTTATTAATTTATTCTTAATTTAGTATAAATTAGCAGTAATAACTATTATTGTTCTTAATATGTCTTTAAATATTTTAATAATAGCATTAAATATGAGTTTTCAAATACTAAATGACTAGTATTATTTATATTTGTATATTTTCTTTAATTATAAACTCCAACGATTTTTTTTACATAAAAAAAGCAGCATACCGTACAAGTATCGATTATCGCTCTAATATGTGGTTAACACGTCAAGAATGTGTTGAATGTAATGAAATTATTTTGATTTAAATAAACTTAACGAATCGAATTATAAATAAATTGTATATAGAAGTAAACGAAGCTTAATTGATAAGAAAAATATTAATTAAAGAATAGTAAATAAATTTTATAAACTTGAAATGAAACATAATATTTGCATAAAATTAATTTTGCAAGATTACATTCTTAGCAAAAGCAAGAACTGTTGAGAACAAATAAATAAACAAACAAACAACTAAAAAAATAAATAATTATATACATAAATAAATAAATAAACAGAAAAAAAAATAATAATAAAAAAATAAATAAATAAATAAATAAATAAATAATTAAATACATAAATGAATAGATAAATAAATAAATAAATAAAAAATTAATAAATCAATAAAGAACATAAAAAATAAATAAATAAATAAATAAATAAATAAATAAATAAATAAATAAAATAAAGAAATAAATAAATAAATTAATAAATTAATAAATAACTAAATAAATAATCAAATAAATAAAAAATAAATAAATAAATAAATAAATAAATAAATAAATAAATAAATAAACAAATAAAAAAATATAAAAATAAAAATAAAAGTAAATAAGTAAATAAAAAAATACAAATAAAATTAAAAAATAAATAAATAAATGCATAAATATAAATAAATAAGTAAATATATGAATAAAAGAAAATAAAAAATATATAAATAAATGAATGAACACACAAATAAATATACATCCACATATATAACTAAAATATAATAAAAAGTGACAGTACACACTAGTTTAATGATTTTTTTCAATAAATTTAAATTATTTTTTATGGCTTCCATGAACCGTTGATATTTGCTTTTTGCCATCACGCGTGAAGTTAAACTTTCTTGAATACATTTCTCTTAGCTTGCTCAATTAAACGTATGTATATATATATATATATTGTTTTTTATAATAAATTTTTTTAATATATAAGTAATAATTTTTCTAAAGAGGTTACACTTACATAGCCATACATACATATATATGAAATTCTATCATATAGTATAAATTTATACTTATCTATGTAAGTATGTACATACATAGGTGATGCTAAGGTACTACTTACATAAACAAAAAATTAACTAAAAAAAATAATGTAGTAGCTAACAATGAAATAATAGTTTTCATATTTATTATTCTTCTAATTATATTTGGAAAAAAATCATGATATATAAACTAGTGAATTTCCTTTTTTAATATTTATTGTACATATGTAATGAAAATGGACATTTTATTTACGTATTATAAACAATTGGATTCTGCGCAAAATTATTATTTCCTGTTCAAATTTGTTAACCACTTGAAATATCGTGCTTTAAAAATTTGTAACAATCGCCGCATACGTACCGAACTGTTATCGATAAAAAGTCACCTGTTGGCAATATGTCCACCATTTGCTTTAACTTCATTTTCAATTTATAATTATGCGTTAATGCGGTATTTTTCAATAAATTAAGTGCGAAGTGAGTGAAATAATATGAAATAATCACAATTTTAATGCAGTTTAAAAATATGGCGTGCGACTAATCAATTTGTACAATTAAATTATATGAAATTTGCTTTAGTAAGCAATTTGGTGTTGGTAATTTCCGGGCGGAAGTGGTATGATAGAAAGAAAACAATTGTGGTTTAGTTTTGAAAGTTTAGTTTTAAAATAAACTATATGTGTTTGCGACAACAATGGAGTATTTGTGTATTTCTTCACAAGGTAAATCAAGTTATATTTTTTACACAGCTCATGAGCAATGGTATTTCCCTTGGTATTTTTACGCTGCTCCGATTTATTACAGCCGGAAGTTTGTTAACTACTTCCAAACGTTTAATAACTTCCAAGCGTTCGGTCATTATATAGTGAGAATTAAACAAATATACTAAAGTATTTAGACATTTGCTCGTCATTGATAGTTCACCCAACATCATTTGAACACAGTTAAAGTGAAGCACGTGAAAATTTAACAAATGCAAAAATCCAATTATTTTATGCTAGATTGTGATATTTTTATGGTTTAAATGAGAAATTAATTATTTTTTTAGCGTTTTTTTTGATAACATAAGCTTTTGATGAATCAAGCGCAATTTTATTCACCGCTTATTTTACTGGTTTAATGTAATTATAATTTTTTTCTTTTACTTATTTTGAATTGAAAATCTCAGAATTTACTTATATATATAGCATACATTTTTAACAACTTTATTATATAATTAAAATTTTTAATACAATTTACATTACAATTCGAATAGAGACAAAAAATGGCAAACAGTATTAAGGAATTTAAACTTTTTTATTTATTGTTTACAATTTTTCTTCATTTTATACTTCATTTTTTGCTTAGTTTTTTTTTTTTTGGACTTAGATTTTTAGTTGCAATCATATTTGGTATTTTGTAAATTTTATGCTAACATTCGAAACATCTTTTTATATTTTAAATTCATATATATAAATTATCTAACATATTTATGTATAGAGGAAAAACATAAACAAAAATAAGTTCATTTTCTTCTGAAAAAAACACCGAGCTGAAAGCAGACGAGAAAACAAACCATTTTGGATAGAGCATAAAGTTGAGGCATTTCAATATACATTCATATGTATATAGTACTTGTACAATATGTGGTCACAATAGATACAATACGATTCAGTACAATAGAATACAATACAATACAATATAATATTATTACATTGCATATAGTTTTATATAAACATTTTAACAGGAAGTCAACAGTTACTGAGTTTATTTTGTTTTTCTATATATTTTTGTTTGTTTTTAATATATGTATATATATATATAAGTGCCATGCATATTATATATATGCATGTATGTGTGTGTATGCACGAATTTTGGTAAGTATTCCAAAGTTTTTTTTTCGTGTATTTTGTATATGTTTTTGTTACCGACTTGCCTCGCTACACTGACTGTTGTTGTGTAAACCTTACATATTTTTCAAAATTTTTCTAGATAGTTTTTTTTTCGCGGTGTACCTATATGATTGTTGATAACGAGGTTGAAGTCGAGGCCTAAAATAACAGTACTTTTTTTACTTTCTTACTTTTGTCATTTTGCGTTTTCAGAATAGCTTATATAACAAATTCAAAAAAAAAAAGAAAAATTTTTTTTATAATTTTGTGTGTAGGTGTAAGTTTACAATATATATTTAGCATGTTTTATGAATGAATATTCATTCTTCTCTGCATTCAATAAGACGTTTCTTTTTTCAATCCAGATACTGCCGTTTCTTTTATGGAACTAATGATGAGCGCTTGCCTGTTGTTCTTGTTGATTGTTATATTGTTGTGTATATATTGAGATTTTATAATTGAAATAATTTGTGTTCTTGTTGCTGTTGTTGTTGTTGTTGACGGCATGTTTATTGTTTTCAATTACGTTAAATAACATCTCTCATCGGCTTCATTTGCGTTATGATTAATTAATACATAAATACAAGTGATGTAAATATGTATGTATTTTATGTATGTATTTATGTATGTCAGTTGATTTATTTAGCGTTTACTACATGAATTCATTGTATTGATGAACAACTGTTGGAAATGTTTAATCACATACATGAAATGTATTAGAAGAAGCTGCATTTAATAATATATGTATGTATAAGTATATAAACATATACGTATGTATTTATAGTAGTAATTTAAGCAACATTTCATGCATACACATATTTACATATTTATATATGCATGTATGTAAGTACCTTGATCTTCACATGTCACGTCGTTTTCTACCGCTCCTACTTATGTATATGCCATACTACGTGATCCCTCCACCAACACCTTACTTCATATTCTTCAATATCTCATCGGTTTCTTCGGGATCCTTGAGTGTATGCCATTGAGCAATCGGTCGTCGTGGTGAAGCCAACATATCAGACCAATGACGTAATTCTGTACCAGTACCCATACAGCCGAGTATGCAGCGTCCAATTGGCTCAGATGTACCAATACGATCGTAATCCACAACAGTAACGACAAGACAGATTTTCTGATAAAAAAATGTATCCAATGTGGGTGTGAGTATGAGGAGAACGTAAAGAAAAGAGATTAGTAAGAAATAACAGTAATCATATACTTTTGTTTAGTAAAATTTTCAGCATCTTGTGCGGTCACAGTTTCTTCATGTTTATTTTGTTTATTTTTCTTTTTTTACGTACAAATACTTTATGTATGTATTTTAAAATAATAATAAAAATACTGCTTTCATATTATCATAAATATTTTCAAATTTTTTTTTCTTTCGTTGAGTTTGTTTTAGAAGTTTGTTGAAGAAGAAGATGTTTTTTTGTTTGTAGTTGTTATCTAAAAATAGTAGGCATTTCGCATGATTATCCGAGTGAGTGAGCAAAGAGGTGGAGGGTAGTTGTGCACCACAAACAGTTAGTTAGCTCAAATTAGTACAATTTTTTGGGGGTTTTGTGCGCTTTTGCGTTTTGGTTTTTTTGGGTGGGAAACGAGGGATGGTGATTGTTTCAAAAAAGGCACATTTCAAACATTTTAATACTAACTAACTACAAGTACTTCTATTATAATAACAACAACAACTTGTTTTTAGTGTCAATATCATGAGTATTCATCAAAATCATATGCACAATCATTGAATGTACTACGAATTGAACTAAGTGCGTGAAGCATTAAATTCGCAAAATTTTCATTCATTTGCTAAGGTTCATAACTGTTATTACTACATAAAGTCATGAGACTAATTGAAATTATTTATTTCCGTATAAAAATAGTTGAAAGAATAATTTTAGAAAACTATATATGTAAGTATAAATAATTAATATATTGGTTATAACCTCAGTAATTAACTAAAAAAATACATATTGGATCGTCTAACTGTCAATTAACCGCAAGTTATCAATAAATAATTCACTCGAGGCTTGAAGACATATATTTCATAGTTTGAGCAATAATTCTCGTCGTAAGAAAAACTAAACCCAATAATTTCAAACACTTGAAATAGCAATTATTTTTAAAAAGTGAATCGCTTTTTTTTTACTACACATAGCCACGTTGCAGCACTAAACCGAGTTTATGACCAATTTGGAGTTTATTATTGAATACCAAAATCTAGTGCAAACACTCATTGTAATGTAAGAAGTCAATTGAAAAGTCCTCGACCTAACACAGATGGCGTTTTAGAATTAAATCCAAATGATTTTTAGTTAGCCCTAACCTTCAAAAGACACGTGTATAAATTTGATAGCTGTCGGATTTTTAGTTTGTGAATTATAGCATTTTGAGTAAAGCAACTTTTGTTATTGTAAAAAAAAATGAAAAAAAGGAATTTCGCGTGTTGATAAAATATTGCTTTTAGAAGGGAAAAAATACAGCTAAAGCAAAAACTTGGCTTGACGACGAGTTTCCGTACACTGATCCAGGAAAATCAACCATCAAGGATTGGTGTGATAAGTTTAGACGTGGTGAATTAAGCACCGAAGACGGTGAACGCAGTGGATGCCCAAAAGAGGTCGTTACGGACGAAAACATCAAAAAAAAAATGCACAAAATGATTTTGAATGACGGTGAATTGAAATTGAGTGAAGTAGCAGGCACTTTAAAGATATCAACTGAATGTGCTCATCATATCATTCACGAATATTTAGGTATGAAAAAGCTCTTTGTAAAGTGAGAGCAGCGCGAGCTCACTTTTGACCAAAAACAACTAGAAATCGATGATTCGGAGCAGTGCTTGGAGATGTTCAAGCGTAAGACACCTGAGTTTTTGCGTCGATATGTAACAATGGATGAAATATGGCTCCACCATTTCACTCCGAAGTCCAATCGACAATCAGTCGAGTGGACTGCATACGATGAACCCGCTCCAAAGCGTGGAAAACCGCAACATTCGGTTGGCAAGGTTATGTCGTGGGATTCGTATGGAATAATTTTCCTAGACTACCTTGAAAAAGGAAAGATCATCAACAGCGACTATTAAATAGCGTGATTGGACCGTTTGAAGAAATAAATCACCAAAAAACGCCGACTTTTGAAGAAAAAGGAGGTGCCAAAGCATTGCATCGTGCCACAAGCCAGTGAAATCGATAGAAAAATCCATGAATAGGGCTTCGAATAGTTGCCGCATCCACCGTATTCTTCAGACCTGGCCATCAGCGACTATTTCCTGTTCTCAGATCTCAAAAGGATGAATTTTTGACAAGGAAATGTGTTTTACTATGGTAGGCAGGGGCCTGTTAGATTATGAAGTGGTTTTCAATTTCTATTGGTGTTAGAGCTTTTTTATTTCTCCGATGTACAGAGACGGAACTGGAGTTGTATCTAACCGTCTTATCTTAGACTTTTTAAACGACAAAACTGTCTTGAACCTAAAGTTAATAGGGTCACTCCGCAGGGCGATACATTGTTCCCTCTTCTCTGGATCTCGATTATCAACCACCTGCTTAAGAAGCTACAAGGAGGTGGTCACCTATGCAGGGGATGTATCACTCCTAATTAGGGTTAAATACTCTGTGTTATCACATGCACTGTCCTCTAACTGTGGTAACATGTTGGATGGGCTATGCGTCCGCTCCATACCAGTAGCATTTCTCTACTGGGAAATTAACTAACTGGGAAAGAAACTAACCGGGAAGGAAAACAGCGAGGAGAAAAAGAAAAAAAGCTTCGTTGGCTTATACTGCTACAAGGCCGCAATCGGTAGGAGATGGGGTCTTTCCCCTAAATAGTGTACTGAAGCTATATAATTAAAGCAAAATCTATCACGTTTTATAGAGTTTTCATATGACGTAAGCTTAAGCAGCTAGAAATCGTACAATGCATGATTTTCCTCATCATCTTTGGTGCATTACGAACTAGTAAGGAGTTTGGCCCTTTTGATACTCAGCTGTTCTTGAGGGACTTGGTTTCAAACCGAGCTGTATGGATTTCATCCCCATCTGCATGTATTATTATATCTCCGAGCTGGCATTGAAGGGTTACTTCTCTACCGTAATCCCTTCGCAGTAGTTCTGAAGGGTACAGAGCCACTCGCTTACATTTATTCAGAACTAATCGGCTATTGCGCTCCTTGCCATCACTGTTTTTGGCGTCTCTCTCTTTTTCAAAATTTATTTTATATGGTTAACGAATCGCGTCTCTCTTCCATTGTATAGGTGGGTTAGTACCTTAACATGCGAATCTGGCCTAACGTGGCTGCGAATCTTGTCCAATGTGCGCCGTGGAAGGCTAAGGAAGACGCCTTCTATCTATCACACATAGTGTAACTTCTGACTGGGAATTGCCTGATAGAAATTCACGCGATTAAACTTGCGATTTTGCCAGATCCCCACTACCATAATTGCCTGGTAGAGGAAATGGAATCATTTCTGCACTTTCATATGAACCGTCCTGTGATTGCAAGGTTGAGTTTGAAAAATTTCAGATCAAAGGAGTTAACCGACACTGATATTAGGTGAAATTGTAGATTCGTGTTATCACAACGTATGTGGCTTATGCATCTGTGTGGGATCCTCTTCAGCCGCACTTCTACCTAACCTAACCTTTTCTTCAATGAGAACACTTGACAGTTGATCATAATTAAACTCAAAACAATTAACTCGAGGTTAGTGACGCAACGGGAATAAATTCGAAATTTCTAAAGTCCTCTGACAGTAGAAAGTGAACTAGCTAGTTTTTAGAAAGTGAATTGAATTTTTATAGATTTTTTGATAACTTGCACGCATAAGTGAAAAGTGTGTTGAAACTCTGCCGAAAACTTCTATTTATGATTTATTTTTTCTGCGTCAAAGTAGCCTCCTAATGCGCTGACAGAATTGGAGTCTTCACGGTAATGTGAATTGCGAAATGAAGATTTTTACAATTCCTTGACGCTTTTCTGACGAATGAAAACCCCTATTTATTTGAGGAAAGTTCAAAACGAAAATAATTTGCTTTCAAAACAAGTTCTAAGCTAAATGTATGAAGTTTTCCATTTTAAAATATAATTTTTTGAGTACACCATTTATACTGTAATTCGCAAATGAGTTGATTAAGCAGTTTTTTTTAATCAAATAGTTAGTTGATTAAGCACCAATACTTATAAAAAACTATTCCTAACCCAGATTTTAAAAACTTCAAATTTTCATCGCATTTTCATATAGACTAAGAAGAATATACATTTTTTTTTTAATTTAATTGAAATATTTTAATAAAAATTTTATAGAATATTCTAGATATATTTCAAAATTACTTTAAAACTCTAATTAATCGGTAGCTGTAATTAATCTAAGCTGGTTTCAAAAATTACTATATAAATATAAGCTTCAGCGAAAAATATAGAGCAATACTGAGCATTTGCTTTTTAAAAAATTTCATTACTTCAGCAGCGTTTTTTAATGAAGAAATTACATGCAAATAAAACAAAAAAAAAATTATAAATTAGAGGCAAAGTATTTTGGTAACCTATTTTTTTGCTAAACTAAATCTATATTATGCTAGATATTTATGTACTCTTTTCACTATTCAATTATGTATTTATATGTATGTGGTTGCATCATAAAGCAATTTTTGGGGGTGTTTTTGAAGGTAGTGCTTTTTTTTTGCTTTGCTTGTCACATACATAACCAAAAATAAGCAATTAGCAGACATAAGCGTTGTATGTGAGTAATACATATTATGTTAGTATGTTAGTAGTAAGAATAATAGTTAATTGAATGGCGTGTTGGCCATTACAGTTATTATTATACATAGAATGGTGCAATTATGTTGAATAGTGTCAATGGATATGAAATATTTTTTTTTTTTTGATTTATTGATTTCTTCTTAGATTCTTTATATTTAAATGAACAATATCTTTTCGAATAAATGGCTGCTTGGCGTTTTATTGAACGTCTTCGCCTAAAGAATAATGTTCATTAAATACTGGTAAACGAAAATGTATAATATTCAATCCCATTTTGTTTGTGAGTTCTTAATTTTTTTTTTTAAATCTTTATCTTGTATTTGTATTTGTATTTGTAAAAGGTCCAGAGTACATAGGGGGGCTTTGGAGAGTAGTTAGTGTAGCAGTGAGATAACTGCCAAGAAACTAAATTTGACGGTTTTGTGGTTTCGCTTGTTTCGTTTTCGAGCTGACGTAAGGAAGACTCTACTACTTTGGCAACTACATTCATATGAAAAAAATTAAATTTAAATACATTTAAAATACATATTTACATATTTGTTATGTAGTAGAAAATAATTCTTTTGCATTGCAAAGAAATTAAAATATTGTATTTGTGTTTGTGTGTGTACGAATACTTTTCAAAAATTGTATAAATATGTATATACAAAAACTAAAACTATTTTACATCACCGTATGTCAAAAAGGGGTTTATTTGTTTGCGCATTCTCGCTGCCGTTTTTACATCCTTAAATTTTTATTTTTTTAATTTTTAATTGTTTTATGTTTCGTTAATTTTTTTTCCTTTGCTATACATATGCAGTTTACTCCTCTCAGCTACGTGCGTTTTTTGTTTTCTTTTTTTTCTTTCTTTTAATTTTTTTTTGTTTTAAGCATAGATTAGTTGTTGGTTGGTTTTACTTGTTGTTGTGCAGTGTTTTCTTGTTGTTGTAGTTGTTGTTGTTCTTGTTGTACAAAATTTGTTATCGTTGTAATATCGTATCAAATCAGAAGACAGTGTCAAAACAACGAACCCATGGCGGTCGTCGTTATTGACGCCGACAATATACATATATATGTATATACAATACATATTTATTTATATATAAGTATGTATGCACAATGTACATATCAGTATTTAAACAAAATAACTACTATATGTAATATGTACATGGACTTATCGCGTTTCAGCTCCATTTGGTGCCGATCAGTAGCGAAGCTTTGTATTACCAAGTGTAAGTTTAGAAAATAAACAGGAGTTGAAGGAGTTGTAAGGAGTACTCGCATAGTAGTACATATACAATAGTATGTAGGTTTGGTGGTATTCACTAGGTTTTCGCAGAGAGGTTAAGTGAATTGTTAAATATGTCATTAAAGAAAAAGAAAGAGCGCAAATTTTATAGATCGTCGCCGAGTCAGGCTAATCACCCTTGTGGATGAATAAATGAATAATTGCTGATTGGCACCGGCATCACCCGGACAGAAGGGAAGTGCGAAGTGAGCAAAGACGCTTTTTATGAACGTCAAGAATGCACCTAAAAGTGCTGACA
The DNA here is from genome assembly GCA_030068015.2 of Neoceratitis asiatica. Lineage (NCBI taxonomy): Eukaryota > Metazoa > Arthropoda > Insecta > Diptera > Tephritidae > Neoceratitis > Neoceratitis asiatica. The sequence goes on along the minus strand of CM061524.1, from coordinate 45,247,356 downwards.
CCGCCAAAATATCAAAATCGTGTTTGGCGAAAAAAGTAACTTCTGTAACAGCAGTCGAAAATTCTGCCTCTAGTACGAAACATATCAAAATGGGTTGGGGCTGATCGACTTGGTCGGGGCGCGAGAGGCGGTTGCCTGTGGTACTAAATTCCAGCACAAAAAATTCATCAACCTGCATGACGCTCTCGCCGAAACCGAAAATCACGCAACTAAATCGATCATGTTGTGATAGACGCTAGACATGTCTTCAGTGTTCTAGATGTGCGCACGCTCCGATGACCTAACAGCGATTCGGATCAGTATTTTATCGCAGCGATTGTCCTTTTGCTTTCTACGAGCAGCTTTTAGCAACTCGATATAAGGAAACTGTGACATTTCGAGCTTCCTGTGTACTGTCGCCCAAGAAAAAATTGGTTTTAGATAAGGTCAAACACAGTGTTGGTACGAGGAGGATTGTCGCATAGCAGTGGAGAGAATAAAACTGCCTATTTCACAACATTACCTAAATACTCCTTTCAGAACCAAAGAGTTGAAGTTGTGACTGTTGTTTAGAACATACTGAGTTTGTGGAGGAAGCACTACTCCAACTTGCTGAACTTCAGTTAAAATGTTATACCTGAAGCGAACGAATCCGAACTTCCAAACGATTACGTTGGCATAGAAGTTCCGTCACCAGATTATAACAGAGTTCTTCAGTCCTACCACATACCAGCTGAGCTATTCAAATACGATGTATGTTTACGTATTGGGTCATAGATTAAAGTCTACACTTAAGGAACTGTTCGGCCCTGTAATTTCAGAATTGTTAGCTCCATCATTGATCAGATATTCACCATGTGCCAAGTCTTGGAAAAAACTAGTGAGAAAAGGATAGACCACAATTTGTTAATCTAAAAAAAACTAGAATTTATATCTATAATAATATTAGGCACGAAATCCAACCCGAATTATTCTTGCTAACAGTTGCTACTTTAGATTGAGTCGTCAATTGAAAAGTAAAGTATTGTCTCAACGAACGTATACAGATAAAGTCCTAAAAACTCCTGCTATCTTGCTATATGGTGCAGAAGCGTGGACAATGATTTCATCTGGAGAGTTGCCATTAGGAGAATAAGAGAAAGGGTTCCGCGAACGATTTATGGACTTGGGCAGCAGTGGTAGTGACGATGAAACGATGAAAACATATCAGACCTCTTTCTCCAATTTGTGGTTTTGCGTCTTGATATTTTTATCACAGCTTATACTAAGCCGCCTCCGAACGGCACTCGGAGGGTTTGCCATTCTTTGCCGAGGGATGAACGCAATTAGAAAAAATAATTTTTCTATAATTTGGGATATTTGTCGAATATGGACTAGAACGCCGGCCTTGCAAATGGCGGTGCACCAGGCTAAGCGCTCGACTATTGTATGAGGTATGCGAGTAAAGAGAAGCTTTCCGGGAAATGCCGTTCGGATGGATGAAAAAACTCCAGCTCAGTATCCAATGCAGCAACCACTGGTGGAAGCAAAGACCTTCATTCATTTTCGATCAGTCAGATAACAACCTGGCTTCACTAGGTAAAAGCTGCAAAGCTAAAAGCAGTAACGACTGCTGTGTTAACTTGGTTATAATCGCGTAAGCGGTGTCTATGCCAATTAATAATTATAAGAGGAAGATAATCACTTTTTAAGATATCTTTTGTAACAATTTTTTTTTCCTTAAGGAATTTTTATATATGTAATTGTGGAAGTTTATTAACGAAGTAATTCGAGTCGGCCTTTCATTAGGTATGAAGAAACGTAGAACGTAATCCGAGTGCTGTGCCTATATGTTAATAAATTGTATATTCAAACTAATCTAGGATGTTCAGTGAGTTTGGAAACAGAGTCGATAAAGCTACAGAGCAGTTATTTGCAATTTTTTTCCGCTAAATAGTGAATACCACCAACATGTGTATACTTATATACGAGTACACACACACACGAGCAAGTATTAAATAATTGTGTGTTTGGAGTGTTGAGAGAGTGGTGGTGTCAAGTCGAAATTGTTCACAAATATTGAAAAAGTTGAGTGTAGAGCTCAAAACTACATACATACATATGCATACACTTTTCTTATTACTGTTGCATGCACATAGAAATTTTGTGCTTAACGCATTTCAACATCATCACAGCAATGCTTGTTGGCTATATAATTATTAGCAGTGTACGAGTATATGGGGCAGATTTACGCCGAAAATCACGTAAATTTGTGTAACTGAATTTCTGTGTTTCACAGTTATTATATATTTTTTTACTTGCAAAACTACTTAAGCATTTGCTTGATTTACACTAAATTTGTTGTTTAAGTATGTACACGTGTACCTTTTTTTTTGTGGGTGCGTAAAGCCGTTAAGTAAGTACATTGTATTTGTTGTTATTACATTTATGTTATGTATGCGCAACTACGAGTACATATATAGAGACTATATAGGACTAAACGTGCACAGTCCTATAGGAGTACATCCGCTGTTGTTTTCAGTGATTTAATGGGAATTTCATTTAAGTCATATTTTGGAAAAAGTACTTTTTTTCAATTTGGAGAATTTATAATTTGAAAAAAAAGCGTTTGTAAGCAAAATAATTTGAAAAAAAAAGAGAAATTGTTTTGATAGAATTTCTTTTTGTGAAATAATATTCAAAATAAAGAAAAAACACCTATATTATTATTAACAGTTACCACATTTATATGTATGTAAGCTACACAAAAACTTGCCACTTTTTTTTTTTTAACCACATTAAAGCCAAAAACAAATTATATGTAACATATGCAAGTCGGCCTCAAAACAAAAATAAAGCGTTTACAAACAAATACATACAATCAGTACTCGTTACGAGTGAATATGTTGTAGTGTTAATATCTTTTTCCACATATTTACATAAAAAAATATTTTCGCATAATTTTTTTTTAACAAAAAAAAAAACTATATCGAGGTCGACCCTAAAAATACAATATAAAGCGAACACCGAATACATTTACTTATTGCTCATTATTAATTATCATCTATGGTCTATATATGTATGTATGTTTGTTTGTATGGTACGTAGTTTCTTGCTGTATTTTCTAGTGTGTTTTTTACGCCTCTCTTGTTTGTCTGTACGAATAGTTACTTGTAGTTAAAGTGTTTAGTAGTATTTAACGGTTTTTAAATCAATCTCTCAATCAATGGTACTTTGGTACATATAACATTGAAATTAGGCATTTAAAACATATATTTAGTAGTGGATTATTTAGCTATGAAGGGATTTCAAAACAATCTTGCGTTTTTTTTAATTTTTTTTTTTCAAAAAACCATCGATAATTTTGCAAGTACAAGGCAGGTGAGTGGGAGGAGGGGAGAACATTTATTATAACGTTGGTTAAGTGGTAGTAGTGGAGATAGTAGTAGTAGTAGTTGTAGTAGGAGTAGTAGTAGTAGTTGTAGTAGGAGTAGTAATAGCAGTATTAAGAGTAATTGTTGTAAGCAGTTTTTTGTGGTAAAGTAGTATATTGTATAAGTAGTTTTGGTATTAGTTGGTATTAAGTAGTTGATTGTAAGAGTGGTAGTTATTGTACTAGTAGTAGTGATAGTAGTAGTTTTTAAGTAATAGTAATAGTAGTAGTAGTTAGTAGTAGTAGCGGTAGTGGTAGTGGTAGTAGTTAGTAGTAGTAGTAGTAGTAGTAGGATAGTATAATACATTCTCGCATACTTGTATTTGTTCAAATGGTACTTCAAATGAGAACGACTCATTATAGTAAGGGTTGAGGGTGCATTTTTTGATACTTGTCTTCTTCTTTTTCAAACGTTTTCCATTTTGCATGATTGCAATTTTCACATATGGATCTATAAAAATAGAAAGAGAAAGTGAGAAAATAAAACGTAAATATAAAATTTCAAATACGAATATTTCAATTTTTTTTTACTTTGGTTTTGAAATTTTGACTGAACTAACGGGTTTTTTTGTTTAATTTTTTTTAGTTGGCTTTCTTTTTTTGTTGCCCTTTTATTTGTTGGTTTAAATAAGTATATATATGTGTTGGTTGTACAATTTCAAGGTTATACATATATATCTGTATGTATGCATATATAACTTGGTTATATAAATTTGCAAATTCAATAACACATTAAATACTATATTTTTATTTAATTTTTGTAACCAACTTTTTTAACATTTATTAATTAAGGGGAAGTAACAAATTATAAATAAGTAGGTTAAAAACAATAAAATAAAAAACAATAATAAAACGGTTAAAAGTAGTTAAAAGCAAATTATTCACAGCGTACGCTGTACTGAATCTTTTCCTCTTAGAAATTGCATTAAATTTTTTATAGCCGTTTTTTAAGCAATATTGTAGAAATATATTTAACATCTAATTAAATTTGTTATTAAAAAGTCACAGCAGAAAAATCTGACAAAATTAGTTTTCTCAGAATTTGCTTTTTTTTTTTTAATGAAAATTGTCCTTTTTGAAGCACTGGAAAAGTACATTACAGACCGCCAAATGCTTTTCGGCTCAATTTGCACTCCTACTCTCTCTCTAAAAGAGAATTTTGTGGCGGAGTTTGAAACTCTCTAGCTACCTCTGCTACCAAAATAATTGGTTTTCGGATAGGTCGAGAGCAAAGCTGATATGATGAGGACTGTAGCACCGTAGTGCAGAGCAAAAAATCTGTATACTTCCCAAAGCGTACTTGTGAGATAGTTACCGAGAGTTAAGCGAGTTGTATTTGCAGATAGTAAAAGAAAGAGCCTGAAATATGTGAGTATGAAGAGCTTAAAAAGCTAGCTGACAGGGCAATAATAAAGGTTAATTAACTGACAGCAAGCGAACGCACCTAAACCACTGAATTTGCTCATCGTGTTCCCACGATGCTATCTCAGAAGTAGATGCTACGTGTTAATACACCCATAAGAATACTAAGTTCTCGTTTGTCTAATGCAAGTAACAGTTTAGTCTTGCCTACAATCCACGTTGTGCCAAAATAATTTTAGTGGCACGGTCTATGTCGGAAGTGACATACGAGATGTGTTCAAAGGAAAAGGTGAAATATGAGTTTTTTTGAAAACTACTTATTTATTCATCCATATCTATTTTGTTCCATCCAACGGTTTCAGAATCAGGAAGAAGTTTGCCAGACCGTCCAATACTAACTGAGATTTCAGACAAAATGACTCTTTAATGTGTGAATTCGTTATTATCGACATCATTGGCTTCAAAAAGCTCGTAGTTACTTCTGCTGTGGCAAATGGGTCTGGTAATGAGCGAGGAAAAGACGAAACATCTTCTGTCATCAAACAGTTAGCCAACCAATTATAATATTAGCCTCGAAATCCAACGCAGTATCACTCTTGTCAAAAGGTGATACATTGGACTGAGTAGACAATTGAAAAATAAATTACTCTCTCGATGAACAAAAACCAAACTCTACAAGTCGTAAATCATTTCCGTGATATAACTGCCAGAGTCATGTTATAGCGCGTATATGTCTAAAGGTTTCGTTGACTTGGTCCAGTTGACTCCCTTGATTAAAAATGTTCAACATCTATCGAAGAATAAGAAAGGCCATAGGATGGTAAGTATAGTGAATCGCACCAAGCGGGGTTTCGACAACATCTTTTGAAAAAATTTTGCTTGGAAAAAAAATTAAAAACCGTTTTTCTTTTCCATAGCAATTAAACCTAGCTGACCTCTCGACTGATGGACATGGTTTGAACAACTCAGACAAATTATGAGTATGTAAAATATCTTAGTAATGATTTGCCATTTAATTAAATCTCCAGGCGGAGGACTGCAGAAACGAAAATATAAATTATATAATGCATCTATAACTCAATTCGTGCACTTTTTGTTTTTCAAAATTTAAACTTTTATTTAAGAAAAAAATATGTCCATCAGTATTTTTCAAAGCATTGCGCATCTGAAACCATATCAATTCTCCATCTTTCTTTTTGATACCCTGTTTTGATGTGAACCGTATTTTAGTGAGGGCATGCGACATCGACAGGAACAATTGGTAGTAGATAGTAGTAGTATGGTCTATACTATAAGGCAAGTGAAGCAAAACTTCTCAGGCGCTGTTTTCCAAACAGCTTTCAACCGGTGTTGCAAAATGAGGCCGACCATTGTCATGATGGAAAATTATTGCCTCGGGTCTAGTCGCGAATTCCGAGCGTTTTTCTGCAATCGCTCGCTTCAATTTGCTGTGTTGTTGTCGGTAGCATTCCCCACCAATAGGTTAATTTGGTTATAAAACTTAATAATACAACACGCCCTTCTGATTCCACGAAGTATAGAGCATAACCTTGACACCATGGATATTCGGCTTTGGCTCGCTGGTCAAGCTTCACATATGATTTTTTGCTTTTAGGGTTATCGTAATGGATCAATGCTTCAGCACCAGCCATAATCCAATGCAAAAATAACTTATTTTTGAAGCCTACAAGTATCATTTCTGAAATGCAAAATCGTCTTCCAATATCTTTTGGCACCCAATTTTTTGTTTTGAATGTATCTGACTGCTTTTATTAAACGTTTTGAAAAGGCTGCTTGCGTGACTCTCAAAAATTTTGCGTTTGGCAGCAGTCTGCCCAACCAATGCTTTCGGTTCCTCATTTTTAAACAACATTTACAAATCATTCAACTTCATTACGAAAATTCACTTTCTTTAAAGAATGTGCTTCGCGCGCTTCGCTCAACTTATGGTCAAAATAATCGGCCTACTGAGCGTACCATTCGCAACACCATTACCCATCTTGAGACCCAGCATTCATTACTAGATACTATTCGAACCGAATAGACCAGGTCCAGCATGCAGTGAAGAAAATATAGTGATCGTAGCTGAGAGTGTACACTAAGACCGTGGAAAGACGATTCGGCGCCGTTCGAAGCAGCTCGTACTGACGTATGGAACGACTTGGCGCATTTTACGTCGAAATCTTAAATTGAAAGTGTCCAAAATACAGCTTGTGCAAGAACTGAAGCCGCTCGACCTTCCCAAGCGACATCGCTTCGCTCTATGAGCTCTTGAAAATTTCCAAGAAGATCCGACGTTTTCAAGCCAAATTTTGTTCAGCGATGAGGCTTCTTTATGGTTCAATGGGTATGTAAACAAGCAAAACGAGATTCAAAAGCTACCATTTCATCCAGAGAAAACAACGGTTTGGTGTGGTTTGTAGGCCGGTGGAATCATCGGTCCATATTTCTTCAAAAATGATGGTGAGAATGTAATTATCAATGGCGACTGTTATCGCTCCATGTTAACCGACTTTTTGATGCCTGAATTGAAGCTCATGATCTCCGCGAAATTTGGTTTCAACAAGACATCGCCACTTCCCACATTGCGCATCCATCAATGGATTTATTGAGAGAACACTTCGGTGAGCAGATAATTTCACGTTTTGGGCCGGTCGATTGGCCACCAAGATCGTGTGATATCACACCGTTAGACTTTTTCCTGTGAGGATATGTAAAGTGTAGAGTCCATGCGGACAATTTCGCTTCGATTCGGGCCTTCGAGCAAAATATCACGCGTGTCATTCGCCAGTTACCAGTTGAAATGCTCGAACGAGTAATCGAAAATTGGACTCAACGGATGGACCATCTGAGACGTAGCCGCGGCCAACATTTCGTAGAGATAATCTTCAAAAAATAAATGCGAAAAAATGTTCTTTCGAATGATAATAAACATTTTCCATTAAATTTGAATTTTCTGTGTTTTTTCTTTAAAAAAGTAGGGTACCTCAAAATGGATCACCTTGACTTGATGACTTGCAGCAGCTTTTTTCTTCATATTAAAGTCATAAGGAACAACTCCACAAAAAGCACATTTTAAGGAAGAAAACTCGACATTATTGTGTGAAAAAAATTATTGTTGTTTACTCTTCAAGTATATAAAATATACTGGAGAAGACGTACAATGACAATGGTTTTCCAACATTTCTTTGGAATATTGGAACAAAGGAATAATAATCAAGTTACGCCACGTTTTGCCAGAGACTGCACGAATTAAGTTGTAGACCAAATATTATTTAAGTTATATGCAAGAACGTATGTAAGCCTGCCATTGGAAAAGATTCAGTAACAACTGCATTTTTGGGGTAGAACAAAAAATATATACGTATGTATATTTAATTGCGGGGAAACTAAACTGAAACAATTAATTTAATTACTTAAAACACATATTTTCAACCAAAATGTGATAACACCTATCTAATTAACATTGAAAACATTTTAAAAATTAATATTTTTTAACTGTTTTAAAAATTTTGAACAATAATTTTACGGATCATCATCCATTTATATGTTTGTAAAAGCCTAGAAGAGCTGGATTTGATATTTTCAGAGACAACACGGTCAGATGGACGAGAGGCGAGAAACATTGAATTGAGAATGAAAGCGAGCGGATAGGGCAGTATAATAAAATATTTAAATATTTAGTTAATATATATTGAAAACGTGCGAGCGCTCTACTTGAAAAAAGAATATACTAAATATTTGAATTGAAAAAAATTATTGCCTTAAGATTTAAGATTCTTTAGCGAATTGCAAAGAAATTTAATTTACATAGATGTATAGGTATTTACAAGTATATATATATACTAGCATATATAAGTAGATTATGCAATAATACAATTTAATTTTTTAATTATTATTAATAAATCAAAAATAGGAAAATGTGAAAATTGCCTCGCCGTGTTGCCATTTGAAAATATCGATGGGTGTTAATGATGGGAAGGTTGAAATTGTTAGTTTTGAGGTTAGAGAAGCTTCTAGACTAGCATTGGAAATATGTATATAAATATTATATATATATATATATATATATATATATAAGGTAGCTAAGCTAAATTACGTAAATAACTGGGCGATATTGAATTTTTTAAAACAGATGAAATAAATAGTTACTGGCAAGACTAAATTTTCAAGAGATTTTATTTTATTTTTTCATTTAATTTTTTTTCGAGAAAGTTTACATATGTACTTCTAAGCATTTAAAAATTTAAAAATGTATAAGTGTATAAACAAATCGTCCATTTTTTTGCTTAACGTAGAAAAAAATGCCAAGGAAATACAAGCAGAGCTTAAATAAACAGCTTTCATCAAAGTAGAGTAAAATTCAATTTAGCATGCAAGAAGCTTTCATAAAAAGCTAATAAAAATATAGATTTTTGTAAATGATTACACAAACACTTATACACAACACAACATTGAGTGGTTTTTTTCTCTCTTGCGTATGTTTATCGATAAATTCGATGCAAGGATTGACAGTTTGGCATTGTGGAATCTGTGTGTTGTTTCAAATTTTGTAATTATTTTTTCATTCACCTCACAATATATTACAAACCAAAAACAATTACAAAAATATTGAATTCAACGAAATTTCGCTTAATTATGTTGTAAACTGTCAAAGTCCTTGCATCGCATTGGCACCACTTGTTATTACCAGACAATCCGCCGACGTCCATCTTCTTCAAGTTCTTTGCCTCCAAGATGACAACAGTTAGCTTGCCAGCAGTTGGTACATAACGTAATGAGAAGCAGATGTCGCCAAGCTTTTCCTATAGGTGTTTTTTTTTATAGATATTTAAGAAAAGTGTGAATAAAGAGAGAAGGAGAGGAGAGAAAATATTTAAAAATTTAATATTTTGTTCAATTAATTATTATGATTTTTGTTGTTGTTATTGTAATTTTCACACAAAAGAAAACACAATAAATTTAACTAGGCACACAACATATCATATTGAGCTACATACATACAATACATATGCGTATTCGGCTGGGTTCATACAAGTATGCACATACATACATATTTGGATACACATCAAATTAAGGCATTTTTCACGTTTATGCATATGTGTATAGTAGTTATAGGTACATATATAGTAACATTTATTTTGTTCCTTATTATATTAACAATTTTAAGCAATTATATTTTACTGTTATATATGTATAAATAATTGTTAACAAACGGAAAAACACTAAATTACACACGCACACACAAGTAAATAAAGTTTCACATCTATTTTTAAAGTCTATTAGGAGCTTTGTAGTTAACAACAAACATTTATTCTTTTACAAAGCTTCCATACTTTGAGCAGACTTTTGTCCTTTGTCATTTATTATAAAAAATTTAGTCTGAGAAAAGATATTAAAAAAATTGAAAAGTGGGAATTTTAAATTAGAAACCCTCTTCAAATTACTACCTTTCACATTCTACCAGTGCATATAGTGTTATACTTTTAAATATTTTCCTCATTTTCGTTAGGCAAGTCAGTTAATTTTATTATTATTATTATTATTATTATTATTATCTTAACGGCTTCGACACGTTGAGCAGGAGTTTTTAGTGTCGAGAATAAGTAAAAAAAAAGTTTGTAAACGACGAAATTTCATGAGCTAATTTTCAAGTAAGTAACTTAACTTAACTTAGCTTACATTTGAAGCTGTTGCTAATAATTAATTGAAAACCCATGAAATTGTGTCCTTAATTTGAAAAAAAAAACATGTCAGTTATTGGATTGAAATCAGGACACACACAATGGAAGAGCTGGTAAAACTCAAAATTTGTTTTACAAGTTTTCAGTACAAAAAAAAAAAATTATGTATTTGGTTGTGCCTTTGCGTCTTGATGTTTTCACTAATAAATGGAGGGGGCGATGGATTTTTATGAGGAGCTTATATTTCATTATTAGAAATACATTCGGAGACCTTGCCATTTCCTCCCGAGGAGTGACTGCAATTAGAAAAATTAGTTTTCTAGAATTATGGATGTTGAACCTGGACTCAAGGCCTGACCTTCCGAATGATAGTACACAATGCTAACCGCTCAGCTATTGCGGGAAAAAATAGGAAAGGAGAAAAGGAGTCTGCTTTTATTTCAACCATGAGAACTCAAAGAAAGTTTCCTAAAACAGAAAGAAGAATCTGTTCTTGAATAGATTCTAACCTATTACAGAAGATTTGATATCTCTAGTTCAAGGAACCGTTCCGTATTCAGAATACTTCTAACTAATATTGTGGGCAAAATTTATGTTCTTGGCTCTATGGGTCTTTGGGAGAAGCATTTCAGTAAGAAATGCTCTGAGGCGTGCTTGTTGGAAGTCTCCTTCATTGAAATGCGTAATAGCCTAACTATTGTACAATAATAAAAGATTAGTCACGACGACCTTGGAATCGGCTTAAAGAGTACTTTATATTAAGTGTCTCAATGCACGTTTCCTAAAGCAAAATGATGAAATTGTTTCTGAATAGATTCTAACCTACAACAATATATTTAATATCTCTTGTTCCAAAGTACCGTTCCGTATTCCAGAATAGGTCTCACTAATGTTGAGAACAAAGCTGAAGTCTTTGGGTCTTTGGGAGAAGCATTTCAGTAAGAATTCTCCTTCATTGAATTTGAACGACCTTTGACTCGGCTCACAGAGTACTTTAAAAGTCAAATAATATCTAATACACCCTGTTCATAAGACTGAGCAGTTGATGATGACTTAGAGATCAAGTTAAAACTTAATATCCTAGTGAGCTTATCATTGTCGTTATTTAAAAATTGATTTATAATCATAACCACAGTAAGCACAGTGTGCTTGAAACTGAAATAGCTGACTAAAAGTTTGAGTTGATACAAATTTTCATCTTTTATCGAGAAAAATACGTAGTTGGTTTCAATTTTTAACTTAGATTTCTGTTGCCTGAATTTTCGAAAGCCTCTCACAGCTACCACAAAGGCAGATGTTAAGAGAAAATAACGGAGGTTTGCACACAAACTCTTATATCCATATAGATGAAGACGAAACACATTCAAATTGAATAATCATTGTCTTTATATTCATTTAGCAGGGACTCCGTTCGATTCCTTCCACATAATAGATTTATTCAAAGCCCTCTAAATAGGCGTTTGCTTCTGTGATGACCTCTTCATTCGACTCGGATCTCTTACTGCAAAGCCACTTTTCCAGGATTGGAAACAAGAAATTATCGCAAGGGACTAAATCTGCAGAATATGCTGGATGGAGTTGCCGTTCGAATCCCGATTTATGAATTTTTGCCATAGTGGCTACACACGTGTCTACCCTTGGGTTGTCCTGATATAACAGCACTTTTTTTTTTGGTCAAATGTGGTCGCTTCTGCTTCAAATAAATTTCAAATCTGTCGCAAAAGCTCTAAAGAATTATAGCTGTCGGTGACTGTTTAACCCTTTTCAAGGTAATCGTTGCGAATTATACCTCATGCAACCCAAAAAGCTGTGGCCATGACCTTGTTGGTTGACGAACCCACCTTGTCTTTCTTTGGGGCACGTTCACGTCTTGATTACCCTTTGCTCTCTGGTGTTTTATGGTATTTCGTCTACGGTAACGAAACGGCTCAAAAATTCGTTTAGATTGCGCCAAGCACTCTCTTGAAGTGGATAAACGGTTGAGCTTATGGTCGTGTGTGAGCGATCGTGGCAGCTATCGCGCGGACAGATTTTTCATATTAAAAAATTCATGTAAAATATAATATACCAGTACAGTTGAGATACCTATAACCTTAGCCACCTCACACAATTTTATTCTCCGATCATCTAATATCATTCGATGGATTTTATCACCTATTTCTTGCGTGATGACCTCTTTTGGGCATTCTGTACGTTCGGTGCCACTTGTACTGATACGACCACAACGAAACTCAGTAAACCACTCCCTGAACATTGAAATTGATGATGCAGAGTCTGCATAGTAATTATCAAATCTTTCCTTGCTTTTTGTGATGGTGTTTTAACGCAAAAAATAATGCTTAATCAGCACAATACTTTCATCTTCTTCTATTTGCGTTAAAATTCACAAGGTCGTCTGATTCCATTGGCTGTCAAACACAAACTAAATGGCGTAGTCTACTAATTGATAACAACCGACGAAGGTACTGTTGTATTTAAAGTAACGGCTTAGCAAATTCAAAAAGTCACTGACTTATCGTATGACATGAAATTTACTTAAGTTTTTACTAGGGACAAACAGTTCAGACTTCAGGGGATATTGTCTTTTGACATCGCTTGCCCTCAAATTAGGTGTGGTAAAGGACACAAAGTGCAGGAAATGCAGGTAATTTGTAGAGGCAAAGCAGTATGTAGTCAGTAAATATCCAGCATTCGTCAGACAGAGGTTAATTTTGCTTGTCACCTGCAATCAGTAATAGATTTGCATGAAGTACAAAAATGTCCTTTAAATTAGGGACAAAATGGAAGTGTAGCAGCACAAAGCTTTAGTGTATCTGCTAACACTATGAAGATGGTATCTTCTGTGTGAGGCTGCCTAGAGTCACATAGGTGGCGCAACTAAAATTAAATAATATATGGTTTTTAGTTAGCCCTAACCTTGAAGAGACGTGTGCATAAATTTGACAGTTGTCGGATCATTAACTTGTGAATTATAGCATTTTGAGTGAATCGACTTTTGTTATTGTGAAAAAAATGGATAAAAAGGAATTTCGCGTATTGATAAAACATTGGTTTTTGAAGGGGAAAAATACAGTTGAAGCATGCAGTTGGCTTACTGATGAGTTTCCGGACTCTGCCCCAAGAAAATCAATCATCAAAGATTGTTATGCTAAGTTTAGACGTGGTGAAATTAGTACCGAAGACGGTGAACGCAGTGGATGCCCAAAAGAAGTTGTTACCAACGAAAACATTAAAAAAAAAATCCACAAAATGATTTTGAATGACCATAAATTGAAATTTAATGAAAAAGGAGGCACTCTAAATATATCAACTGAACTTGTACGTTATATCACTCATGAATATTTGGGTGTGAGCAAGCTCTGTGCAAAGTGGCTGCTGCGCGAGCTCACTTTTGACCAAAAGCAACGACGAGTTGATGAGCAGTGTTTGGAGATATTTATACGTCATAAGTCAGTAAAAACGATGGAAAAAATCCATGAATTGCGTTTCGAATTGCTTCCGCATCCACCGTATTCTCCAGATCTGGTACCCTATTTTCTGTTCTCCGATCTCAAAAGAACGCTCGCTGGGAAGAAATTTTTGTCGAATAAAGAGGTGATCGACGAAGGCCTTTTTGAAGTAAAGGAAAAAGCGTACTACAAAATGGTTTCGAAAAGTTGGAGGGTTGCTTTATTCAGTGTATCACCGTTGAAGGGAATTATGTTGAATAAAAGTAATGAATTTTGCCAAAAAAATGTATTTTACTATGATAGGACGAGGATTTTTCAATCGACCTTTTGAATATCAATTCATTAAAAGTCGTAAGATTTTTTGTACATTAATATATTACTAATTGAATAATTAACTGGAGTTACTCACTAAACATTTCAAACTTTCATTTCAAAAGAGTATATATAAAAACTTGAAACTAAAATAAGCTTTATGCTCCCTCTAATTATTTGTTATTAAATCCTCAAATATTAATATTTAATATTTATATATATATATATATTGTAGATATATGTAATAACACCGGTACACAAAAAAATAATAGATAAAAGTGTTCTGCATACCAGATGCCATCTATCTAAAGACATACTTTCCGATCTGTTGAATCAGAATTTTGAGTTATTTGAGTTATGGGCGTACATCATTCTGTGTCGAGATAATGGTAAAAACTGTTAATATGGCAAACATTTGCTGTATTGGTAGTAAAAAATGTGGATCAAAAGCGAGCATAAGTTTCATATATTTCAAACCGTTGATTCTGATCTAAGGCGTAGTTATTTTTTCTTAGATTTAAATATAGGGATTTTTAACATAAAAATACAAAGTTCGCTATGTCGTATGAGCAACATTTATTCAGCAGGGGAAAAAATCAAAACAATTAAATTTAAATCTAAGAAAAAGCATCTAACATTCGGATTCGGCGTAACGAAAAACTTGTACAAAGATGCGTAGCGTCTGGTGTACAAACCATTTTTTTTCTTTGTGTGCCGGTGTGTTGAGTTCGACTTATAAACAAATATTAGTATACAACACAACAACAAATTCTCGCAAACATCAATTTAAACACATATTGTATGTATATGTTTATAGGTTTTTTTTATCACAAATTTAAATACAATTGCATATGTATAATAAACAGTTATTAAGCACAAATTGATAATAATAATAAGGCAAAAGCAAAAACAAAACAAAAATTTTAAATTTAAAGAAAAAAACTCAAAAGATATTGAAAATTACGCTGCAAGTTCTAGAGCTTCGATTTTGCTTTTTACGAGTAGAAAAAAAAAAAAATTGAGTAAATAGAAAATTGAAAGTAGATGTTGTTTAAAATATGTATGTATGCTGTATTGTTTAGTTAATTCACTGTGACATTTGTTTTAGCTGAGTAGAAGATTCTTCTGCTTTGTATAAATATATTTTTAACACTTTTCACTCTACTGCCAGCTTCCACAAAACAAAAAAAAAATAGAAAAAATAGAAAAAAATAGCTACACTAAAATTAAAATCGAGTAAATAGTGTGAACTTTGTTTTTATATAAATAAATATTTCACCTCACGAAGTCTTCAAAAATTAATGTACTCGTATTTCACCTTATCTGATCTTTAGTGTACACTGATAGTGTTTCGAAAGACAGTATTTTTCATTTCAATATTTATTTATGTATGCTAATTAAATCTTAAAATTGGTTAAATATATACAAAATAACGTATTTTTAAAAATATATTATGAGTTTGGCCTGGTAATTGTGAATAACGCTCTAACATTTTAAGACAATGTCGCATAAAACTTCAGCAACGCGTTACTTAAGCCGATGTCAAATAGAATTTAAGCGACGTATTGCGTCACAAATTGGCATTTTCGTCTTAAAAAATACGAATTGCATATGTACGATGGTTTTCAATATCATAAACGCTGACGCCAAAGCAATGCCAAAAGTTGACCAACTTTCCTCCCTTTTTTATTTTACAGCGAATTCATTGACGAGGAATACAGAATTGAATAGAAAATGGGTAAACTATAGTTAATTATTATTGAATGAAACAAACGCTTAACTTTTTGAAACAGAAATAATTAAAGAGATAGAGAGACAGTAACAAGGTTAGAAATTCCACGCCGGGAAATATACTGTGTTTGCCATCAGTTTGAGAGTTGCTTTAACTTTTTTGCCACCCAACGAAATTGGACGACATTGTGAGACTTGAGGCTGTTTTCATTACGAGTTCATATGAAAAAAGATGTGAAAAAAATTGTGAAATAAATTTTTTTACACATTTTCGCCTGAGTAAACGCGCGTATAATAAACTAACTAAAGGGTAATCCAAGTAGAGAGTACCTACTTTTTTCAATAGACTTTGTTTTTGACAGATCACGCGTGAATCGTGTCAAGCTGTAATATCATTTTTGTTCAGTATTGTTTGGCATTTCATCATGGAAAGACTCAAAAACGTTTATAAATCATTCAAATTTATTACGAAAATTCACGTTCTGTAAAGAATGTGTCTCGCCGCTTCGCTCAACTTACAGTCAACATAATCGGCTTACTAAGCTTACTATTCGCAACACCATCATCCATCTTAAGACCCAGCATTCATTACTGGATAATATATGACCAAATAGACCACGTCCAGCACGCAGTGAAGATAATATAGCGGCCGTAGCTGAGAGTGTACACGAATACCGTGGAGAGTCGATTCGGCGTCGTTCGCGGCAACTCGGACTGGCGTATGGAACGAAATGGCGCATTTTAGGTTGAGATCTTAAATTAAAAGCGTACAAAATACAGGTTGTGCAAGAACTGAAGCCGCTCGACCTTCTCAAGCGACGTCTTTTCGCCCTATGGGCTCTTGAAAAGTTCCAAGAAGATCCGACGTTTTCGAGCCAAATTTTGTCAGCGATGAGGTCCATTTCTGACTCAATGGGTATGTAAGAGCTGCTGCTTCATCAAGAAAAACAACGGTTTGGTGTGGTTTGACTATTTAATGCCTGAAATTGAAGTTTGTGATCTCCGTGACATTTAATTTCAACAAGATGGCGTCACTTCCCACATATCGCATCAATCAGTGGATTTATTGAGAGAACACTTCGGTAAACATATAATTTCACATTTTGGGCTTGGCCACACCGTTAGACTTTTTCCTGTGGGGATATGTAAAGTCTAAATTCTATGCGGGCAATCCCGCTTCGATTCAGACATCACGCGTGTCATTCGCCAGTTACCAGTCAAAATGCTCGAACGAGTCATCGAAAATTGGACTCAAGGGATGGACCATCTGAAACGTAGCCACAGCCAATATTTGAAGAAGATAATCTTCAAAAAATAAATGCCAAAGAATGTTCTTTCGAATGAATATTTTGAATATTCTGTATTTTCTCCTTTAAAAATTAGGGAACCTCCAAATGGATAACCCTTTATAAAAGACAACAATTATTTATAAATACAATTTATATCTAACAGCTTAGTATTAAAAAAGAGAGCAGAGAAAATGTGCATTTTGTCTACATCTTCTGCTGGAGCGCGTTGAACTCATTGCTGATAAAGTCAGTTATGTAACGTATGCGAAATTTTTTTTTCTGTTATTACTTAACCTATGTCAGGTGTAATGTATAAGATATTCAGATTTTTCGTGAAGACCCTTACCAATTTTCAGCTCTTGTTTTTAATAAAAAATGTGATTTATGACAAAGATTAATCTCAGTTGTTGTGAGTATTTATAATTGAGTATTTGAGCTGTACATGTTTGGGATATGTCGAAATGTATGTGTAAGTGCGTCTCAAGCAATTTAATGATATTTAAAATGATATAAATGCATATTATAAAAATATTACAAGTGAAAAAATTACAAATCTTTTTCTATTCATCATACGTAATTAGAAGAAGAAAAGAGTCGTCACCATAAAAATCGCTATATATTATTAATAGAGAATTAATGAATTAAATTTGCATTGGCATTCGAAAACTAAAAGATCTAAATATACATGTACATATATGTATGTATGTAAGTAGAGGTGACATATATTGTTTTATTTATTGTTAAAAAAAAATTAGTAATATTTGTAGTCATTCCTCAATAAATTGGACTATTTATATGCATTATAGTATAAAGATATGATTAAAAATGTACTACTTTAATGCCAATGACTAAATTTATTTATACAATTTACGGCATTTTATATTGAGAATTATTTAAGAATTTTTTTGCGGAAAAAAATTTTCTAGCAAAAGTAGTAGTAAAAGCTTTTATATATGTATGTAGAAAAATGAGGATGCTATTTATAGGTTTTTACCACTTACCTAAAAATTGTTCAGTTTGAACGTCTTTTTGTTGTTGTTCTTGTTGTCTTGTGCTCTTTATAATTATTTATTGAGCATTTTGAATGATTTGAATGAATGTGTTTTTGAGTAAGTTTTTTAAAAAATTTTAAAAATTATATTTTAAAAATTTCACTGATTCAAAATTATTCTTATGAGTGGGTGAAAATAATTTGGAAATTATATTTAATATTTTGAAAATTTAATTTTGAATGCTTGTTGGGTATATTTTTGGTTGTTTACTGTTTGTGTCGAAGCTCTTCTATATTGTAAATTAAGATAAAAAATAAAAAAACCAAAAAACGTTTAAAATACAAATAAAAAATAAATCTGAATACTTGTATAAAGGTCGATGGTTTACATGAATATTACATAACAGCAGAGTAACTTATCAAATAAGGCATATAAGGCCCTATCTGGCGTATTGAATGAAAGAGTAAAGCCCACCGTCAACAAACTGATTGGACATTATTAGTGTAGCTTTAAACCTGGCAAATCCACCACTGACCAGATATTCACCATGCGCCAAGTTGGGGAGATTTTTGATCGATCTAGGAGTGACCAGGCACGATTCTATTTATTAAATATCGCTTAAACTCATAGACCAAATATCCTCTGGCTAGTTAGTAAATATCCGTTTGAAGGCGAGATAAAGTGAGAAGGTGAATACACTGTGAAAAATTAACAAATACAACAGTAAGCCCCTGATAAGAGAGCCCAATTTAACGATGATCGCGGCGAACGTAAAAAGGTTTTGGACATACACCTGTATTGGAAAGGTGCCGCTGGGCAGCTGGTCGATGTTCTGGGAAAATTTAAGACTGGCATCAGCGCTGTTGATGTGATCTACTACAGCGGTCTTATAAAGAAAAATTTGGTGAGGAATTTGTAGTGGTAGATATTCCGCTGCTGTGTCCTCTTATTAACCCCGGCGGATGAATGTCTGGTCACACTCGGTGATGTTCTTCAATTTATCGTTGATTTGAGCCTACGGCCCGATGGAAGAAAAATATGATGTGACCATTTTACCACCATGAAAGGTATCACCAGTACAACAGCCGGAAAACTCAGCCTTTATGACGAAACACTCTCGAAGTAGCTGAGGCCACTTCATCCAGTAACAATTGGTTTTCGACGAAGTTTGAAGAAGAGCTGGTCCAATGGAGCTTGTCAAATCATAGTGTAGAAAAAACTAAAAAAAAAAATGCTGACCTCGCAAGCAAGACGAGGGGAGGGGAGAGTAGGGAGACGTGCTTGGAAGGCTGGCTCAAAAATTCTATGAAAAGAAGCGGCAGCTTTAAAAAAGAAAAGTATAAACATTCATTTCCTCTTCATCGATTTTTGAGGTAGCATTCAATAATACGAAAGATAGCTGCTGCTACGCTGTAATGACTGAATTTGGGCGCGTATATTGAGGCTGAGCTTCGCCTGGATTAGAATGGCCTACTATTAGCCGTTCGGTACTAAACGATTTGCAGACAAGGAAACATCATTAACCTAATGATGGAGGAAATAATACGAACTGTAGACTGGGAAAGGGAGTGAAACAAATGAGTATGAGGTGAACGAACTTCAGACGAAGAATATTCTGTTATCGAACAAACAGACCGTGAACTCGCCTTTGGGTTCCCTCTTGATTGCCGATAGCCTTAACACAGAAGTTGAAGGAAGTTTCGTCCACCTTAGCACCGATAATTATTCCAGCCGTAAATCCGACGCAGAATCTTGCTTCTCTTGCTAACAGCTGCTCCTTTGTACTGAGTAGACAATTTAAAAGTAAAGCTCTATCTCGGCGAAAAAAGATGAATTATTTTAAGTTGCTTATTATTTTCGTCCTGTTTTATGGTACGAAAACGTGGATGAGGACAACTATCCTCTGCGATGGCATAATAATTTCTCGTCAGAAAGGTTTTGCGAACAGATTATGAAGTTTGGCGTATCAGTGAAAACCATAGTGGTGATTTCAGTTCGGACCGAACGGCAAAAAAAATAAACGTATGATGTGCTATTGTTGTCTCGGTTATAATCGTGTGAGCAGTACATAAGCCGATAATAAAGCAGTAGTCTTTCTAAAAAAAAACCTTTCTGATAGGAACCGCATCTTTCTATTGAACGATCAGCAAAAAGTTTCCTCTAAGTGTTTTTTTTATTACTATTTGGTTTAGAACACAAGTCGTACTATTTTCAAACAGAAGAGCTAAGTAAGGCACTTATTTGGTGTTTGATAACTCTTCTAATACATATATGGTTATCCATTTAGTGGTTCTGAAAGACAGGCATTTATGAGGATGGAGCGCTTAACAACCGCACAACGCTCTGAAATTGATGAAATTTACTAAAAGAAAGGGTGATTCAAATTTTGCTCGTTCCAGCTCAAGTGAAAGTGTTGCCGAATAACCGAATGTGAATACTTCTTGATCTTCTCAAGAGCTGGGACTTTCTTACGGCACATTATGGCATATTTTGCACTTGGAACTCCAACTAGATCCATACAAAGTCCAGCTCAGACAGCAACTGAAGCAGCTGACCATTCACAATGCCGTAGCTACGTCGATTGGGTGCTTGAACGACAAGCAGTTGACCACCAAGATCGTGCGATTTGACACCGTTGGACGTTTTTTTGTTGGGTTACACTTTAACTTTAACTCATGAGCACTTGAAAACCGATTTTCTTTTATTTTAGATACTGCAAAATGGATAACCCTGTTTATGGTTGCAGTATTCTAGACAGAAATGATGGGAAAACTGTAAAAGTATTTTTTTTTTCAATTCAGTTTACTGACTTGATTTAGAAACTGGGCTATCACCCATTCTTTAATACGATTTCTCAAGGAAACAAGAGAGCAGAGAGGGAGAAAGTATGCAAATAAGAGTAGTATTACGATTTGGTCGCCTCCAAAGTCACAAGTCACAATTCTTTATCACTTAACTGCAAGCAAATGAGACATAATGATATAAAAATAATGTAAAAAAATTAAAATATTTACATACATACGATGCCATTTAAATATTAAACAATTCAAAAGTTAATATAATAAATCGAAAAATATTTTAAGTGCAACTACAAACAAATATTTTTGCCACATTGAGGATATTTATTTAATTGATAACAAAATATTATAGAAATATGTTTAGCAAACAGGTTGTACACACCAATCCATCGAAATATGTATATATGAAGGAAATTTGGATTTTACATTTTATATTATATTCACATTGATAATTATTGATTAGAGTAATAATAATAATAATAATAATAATAATAATAATTAATACATAACATTACCAATTAGAAAACAACAAAAATTACGATTATAAATACTTTCGTTAATGAGACAACACAACAGTGAAACGAAACAATGAGTACTTTTGAAAAACTCGTTGGATGAATACTTACGTGTAAGTGGCCATTGCATTAATCAAGTTTATTTGTTTTTGTTTTGGTTTTTGTTTTTATAAATTTAAGTTACAGTTGAGTTGAAAATACGTAAGAGATTTGAACATATCGAGGTGGTTGTGGTTGTGGTTGGTAGTAGTAGTAGTAGTAGTCGGTTTTGCGATGGAAAGTGATTTGAAGTTTTTGATTTTCGATTTTTTTGTTTTCAAATTTAATATTTTGTTTTTTTTAGATTTGGCAATCAATCAATCAATCAAACACGTGATTTGTAATTTGCATAGCGTATTTATTTTTGGGTTTTTTTTTTGGTAGTAAATGATGTGACAATTGGAATTAAAATGGTTTGAATATTAGCGATAATTGTTTGCGTTTGGTTTTAATTTGTTTTAATTTTTTTTGTTTTTGTTTTTTGTTTGTATTTTTTTGCATTGCGATTTGACAGTATGTTTCATTTTTGGTACGATTTTGTACGAATGGCAACAGTACAACAGTTCGGGTGAATTTGCATTGACCGATTAGCGTTTTTTTTTTTAGCGATACGAACGGAAGTAATGTAACGTGTTATAAAAGACAAAAGTAATTAAGAAGAAAAGAATTAAGAGAAGATTAAATATATATTTTTTAGTATTAATTTAAATTGAATATGATTTTCGAATATTAATAATAATAAATGTTAGAATAAATATAAATTTTATAACTAATAAATATAATGATAAATAATTTTCTTTTAAATATTTGCATAAATACGAGTATGTACGAATGTAGGAAAATAAAAGAATTACTGGTTTTAAAAAGCAATGCGTGAGAAAATATATAGTATCTCAAAATTTTTTGATTTTACTTTAGCGTCATATCATACAGTTAATGGAAAAGCAACGGAAAATTTGAAAAAATTTTTACAAAAAACTTTTATATTAGCCAAATTACTAGTCTAGTAAAGTTGAAAGATCTGTTTCAGCAAAACATGCATATAGTGGCAGAAGAAAATTATTATGGAACTGCTTCAAAGAATACAATGTGTATATATAAGTATAAACTAAATATATAATGAGAAAAATATTGTATTAAATTTTTACTCTTTCTAATTGAATGCTTATAAATTTTTTTATATAAAACTAATTGGTCTGGAAAATAAATAAAAAATTATTTAAGATTTTTAATTATAAATTTTTTTTAATGCAATTTTGTATGCATTTAGAAAACGAGCATCAATTTTACATCGGCGAGCTCAGATGCATTCGCATGCCAGGCTTTTGCAAGTTAACTTTAAAATACATATTTTCTTTCGATTTTTTTTTCAATCTGAAGCATATGTATTCACAGCTTTCGTTACTTACTATTAATTGCATATCAACAAAAGAAAGAAACGTGTCTAAATGTTGAAATGTTGCTGTTTTGAGTACTGGGCTTTTTTATATGTGTAACTTTACTGAGTTTCTGCGTGTGTATGAGTGCAGGGATATATACTTTGTGTGCACTGTATGGCGTTGTTGTGTGTCAGTAGCGTTTATAAATGAAATCAAAAGCGCATATTTGCTGTAAAGGATATATACATTTATAAAGGGTTTTCCAATAGGGATACAATGATTTCTAAGTGTCATTTTGGCTATTTTTAATATGTCATGATCTGTCATTTTTTTCATTTTATTCAGTAATGTTTCAAATTGTCATGGGAAGATATACGCAAGAACAACGTTTACAAATTATTCAATATTATTATCAAAATAATCGTTCTGCAATTGCAACTTTTCGTGTGCTTATGCCATTTTATGGTCATTGAAAATTTAGAGTGCACATTTTCTTTGTAGAATGTCCAAGTGCCAATAAGATAAATAACCGGTCGAAATAATGAAAATACTGCTCCCGTTCAGGCAAGTGTTGCTGTAGACAGCAATTTGTCGATTCCAAGACGTTCTAAAGAATTGGGACTGTCTTAAACCACAACCTGGTGGATTTTGAGAAAGGATTTGGCCTTGCATCCGTGTAAAATTATTCTCACTCATGAACTAAAGCCATTGGACCACCATAAACGTTGGGAATTTGCTGATTTTGTTCTTGGAACAACTTGAAAACGATAACGATTTTTTAAGAAAATCATTTTCTCCCATGAGGCTCACTTTCATCTGAGTGGTGCGGTAAAGAAACAAAACTGTCGATTCTGGTGCAAGGAAAATCCACAAATTATTCATGAACAACCATTACATTCACCTAAATTGACAGTTTGATGTGGTTTTTGGTCTGGTGGAATCATCGGTACTTCTTTCGAAAATAAAGCTGGTAGCACCGTTACTGTATAGATCGATGCTAACCAACTTTTTATGGCCATAATTAAAAGAAGTTCATCTTAAAAACATCTGGTTCCAACAAGACGAGGCTAAGTGTCATACAGCACGTGTAACAACTGAATTATTGAGAGAAAGGTTTGGAGATTCGATTATTTCAAGAAATTTTGACATTGAATGGCCTCCAAGAAGTTGTGATTTAACATCATTAGACTACTTCTTGTGGGGTTATTTGATCACATTGGTCTTTAGCAATAAACCAGACTCTCCTCAAGCTTTAACAGTCAATATTGAACGTGCTATTCATAATGATTTAGTGGAAAAAGTGCTTTGGTTCATCGAATTCGTTCCTGGAAAAGAAGTCGTGGTGTCCATTTGAATAATGTTATATTCAGAACTTAATTGTATCGATTGTACTTTACATTAAATTAAAAACATTTGAATTTCCTCAACAATTTAGTGTGCTTTTTTTTAAGAAATCATAACACTCTTATTGGAAACCCCTATATATGTAACTAGTATGTCAAGGGGCGTCAATTGTGTGAAAATGTTTCGCTATAAATACGTGCCTTAAAGTAAGTGCAACAGCATGAGTACCAAAATATTTTTTTTTCCTACGAATCAAACATAAATTAAGGTAATTTTCAGTGCATGTGTTGGTTCAGTATTTTTGTTGTGTTTTCAAATAATTTATTTTAGAACAAAATAATAAAATAAAAAATGTAGTAAACGAGTGTCATTCGAACATTGCGCGAATATTATTTGCTTCAAAAAAATTTAATAATAAATTAAATTATATCTAGGAAATTTACAAAGAGTTAATTCAGCTTATAAATTTAAAAGTTTTGAGTATTTAAGCAAATTCAGCATGGCAGAGGAGTAGTTTTTGTCTTGTTTCAAAATTTGACAAAATATTGACATTTACTTATTTGCAACAAACACAAATTCAGTGGTTTGTGCGAGTATGTATGTAAATGCACATAGAAATTAACCCATTATTGTTATATCCATGCTGACAGGAAAAGAAGGAAGAGGTTTTGAAATAAATAACAACATTGTTGGATTAGAATCGATATAACTATTTTATATGATTTCAGTGACATTCTAAAATTCAACTATTAAAATTTGAAGCACAAGCTTTCAAAATAAATCAAATTTACATTAAAAAAATTTTATTTTCCTTATATGTATTTTTTTCTGCCAAATTTAGCGAAAATATAATCCGAAGT
This sequence comes from Neoceratitis asiatica, assembly GCA_030068015.2. Classification (NCBI taxonomy): domain Eukaryota; kingdom Metazoa; phylum Arthropoda; class Insecta; order Diptera; family Tephritidae; genus Neoceratitis; species Neoceratitis asiatica. The sequence goes on along the minus strand of CM061524.1, from coordinate 45,222,211 downwards.
AAGTTTATTGAAAATATATTGTATTAGGAACAAAAAGTTTGTTGGATTGTAGTAAGTTCCATAGTAATTTGGAAAACTACACGTTCAAAGCACTCGTGATTTTTTGAAACACAAAACTGCTTAAACTCATATTTAACAGCTGTGATATCTTTGTAAATACAATATTAAGGCTGGCATCACCGCTGTCCAAGAAGTGTGATGGACGAAACAAGAACGGCGATGTAGGGTCTTTGTGAAATTCACTGCATTGACCATAGAGTAGAGGACTGCAAATTTGGTGTTGTATTTTTGTTGGTAGAGAGACTCCGCTGACTAGTAACGGTACTCATTTCGATAAATGACCACCTCGCACAATGCCAAAAAAATTCAGCTTCTATGACGAAATATCCCCAAATCGCTGTAGATATAGATTAAGATTCAAAAAAATTCATCAAGCTACATCGTTTTTACCGGATCAAAAATCTCGCAATCGAATCGAAGACTTCGGTGCTCTAAATGTGCGAAGGTTCTGGGGATCTAATACCGATTCAAATCATTATCCTGTCACAGTAAAGTTACAAAGCTCCACACATGAAATGTTGTACGCCGAAAAACAGTACGCGCAGCAGAAAGTTAGCCGGTTCTCACTTGACTTGCTCTCAGAGAATACTTATCAACAACTCGATATGAGAGAGCCAGATTTGCTGTCGAAAAAACCGTCAGCGCGAAATGCGTGAGTATGAACAGTTTAAGAGGCTGCCCGACAAGCATTATGTACGAAACTTCGATGACAAAATGCAGCGGCTTACCGCTATGCTAATGATGTAGGAATCAAGTAAATATTTTTCTAGCTAGTTTATTCCGGAGAGGAAGAACCCGACTATGATCGAGTTCAATTCGAGATCACTCGCTTGAGGAATAATAAAGTGACGGCTGACTTATCGGCCGAACAATTGAAATAAGGCGGCGGAAAACCGACAAGATGCATGAGTTGGGAATAGAAGTTTTTGGTTACTATAGTATTCGAAAGTCTAGTGGAATACTTTCGAATACTATAGTATTTAAGTATTTAAGCGTATGAAGAGGAAAGGAGCTTCACGTCTTTAGAAGGATATGATGGAGAGCAACTTGGTTTCACTTGCTACTTCCAACCGACACCAAAGAGTGAAAAAATGACTGGCATGCGAAAAAAAAGAAGGCCGGAAATCTTTTAAATGACAATTTGATGTTAATATATCAGAACCATAGGCTGTTAGTGGCATCAGTTATCTTTGGAGCACTTCGACGGGCTTTCCAGGAGCTGTGAGTGATGTAACATTACGTTTCTGCGATTCAGGTAGTTGACAGACAGTAGACAATCGAAACAATAGTTTGATTTCCTGGGATTAACGCAAAATGATCTATAGACTCGCAATCCCAGTACACAAAAAACATAAAATTTTTGAGTGGTTTAGTGGCTTTGGATGTCGATGAGATGAGTTCTACTGTTTGGTTCATGCTCGTTTTCAGAAACCTTTTTTGTTAATAAGCTTTATGAATTACCTTTTATAATTCTTTCTAAAGATCGATGATTTTGGTTATGATTCAGCACTTGCTAAATTTAATTCGAAAAGGAGTCAAAACATCCAGTTTCTTCATACAACAATAATCGAATAACGTAATATTAAGTGCTTAAATTTAAAGTAAATTTTTATGTATAAAATTAACTAAATTAAATTATTAAAATTAATTTTGAACGGTAAATGCAATCTGTGTCTTATCCAACAATGTTGAGTCCATTTTTATGTATATTTACAACAAAAGCTGGAGGTATTTCTCTGTATTTTTGTTTTTGGTTTATTTTTCAAATTCTCAACAAAATAATATTGTAGCATAAATGATTGTATTTTGAATTTAAATCGTTTAAAAATGCCCGCGAATGTAGCTCAGATGCTGAAACATGCGAATTCTTTGTTATTTTGCTATTTGTCTTTGTTTATTTCTTTTACGCTTTTAGAATAATGAGAATAATGAAAATGTACAATACAATGGACTATAAATAGATATTTTTTGGCAAAAAAATTAAAACACAAAAATTTAACTACAATATTAATAATGTGAGAAAATGCAGTAACATTTTTTTTCTTTTGTATACAATTTAAAGAATTTTAGATAAACAATTTTTGTTGCAATAAAAGGTGAAGTGGTTATCAAAAAATAAAAAATTAATAAATAAATTAGTAGTAGTATTAAAAGTAGTAAGTAGTATTAGTACAAGAGGAATATTCATATGCATTTTTGTTGTTGTTTGGCATGTTTTTAATTACCTTCTACGAAAGGTCGGAATCAATTCGAGTTTATTATTATTATAGTATTTTTTTTTTTGAGAGTTTGAGTAGTGAGTACGAGTAGAGTAGAGTAGTAGTAGTAATGGTAGTAGTAGTAGTAGTAGTAGAGAGGTAGAAGTTGTAGTAAATAGAGGGGGAGTGGAAAAGAAAAATATGTTTAGAGTTTGTTTTATACGCATTTTAATATAATTTCAATAGAAAAAAAAATGTACTATTAAGCGCTCTAGTTTGGAATACGTTCTTTTTGGAACATATATTTTTTGTTGTTGAATTTTTTGCTGTGCTGTAGAGAGAATACTACTAAAATAAAATAATTAAGTCTAAATTAAAGAGAAAATTAAAATTTTCGCATATTTTTTATATAAAATACTGATTTGCATGGTTTTTTCATGCTTTCAAAAGTTAGAAAAATTAAATTTTAGTTAGATGTGAATGAAATTTTAAGATGCTTTGTTTTTTCAATTGAATATATTTTTTTAAATTAATTTTAGTATGAAATTTTCAAACTCAAGTAATTTATTACTTTATTCAATGAATTTCGCACAGGTTGAGCAGCTATTTTCCGCAAGTTTTTCGCGCTGCACCTTTTACATGTAGCTGGTTGTTTTTTTTTGCTGTAGTTGTAATTTTTCTATACATTTCTTGTAAGTATGTACTCTTGTGGCGTTATGTAATAATGTGCCTTTACAACACATACAAACAGAACGCACTCACGTAGGTGTAAAGAAAACGTCCATAAATTCACACACACAAAATATACTCATTACACGCCTATTATGCTTATACCAAAAATCTACAATCATTAATATTTATTGTAGAATTTTAGTTTTAAGTATTTACTTTTATTTATTATTAAAATGAAAAAGATACTGTAACCGTTTTTTTCCTCTGACTTATGCAGTTCAGCTTCGTAATGTAATTATTATGTTTAATTGTAAAGACTTAAGGAATTATTTAGTTTAATTATAATTAAATTTTGTTTTGTTGTTGTATCTTTTTTTTTTTTGCTCATTATGTATACACATAGAAAAAAATTAATAGTAATTATAATAATAGAATAGTAGTAGAAATGCAACAATTATTTCTTTGAAATATAAAAAATTTGAAAAAACAAAAATAATCACATAAATTCTAAACAGCTGGCAACACTGTACGCCAACACAGCCAGTAACACATACCTGTCCGCCTTCACCTTCAACGCTAACCAAATCTCGCCATTCCTCAATTGTTTGCGCCAAATCGATGGTACAGAGTGGTACTTTCACCTCGCCGATTTGGTCGTGTTTGGAGAAACGATCGAAATCGAATATGGCAAATACGAGTGTCTTATTCATGGCGTCGGCATAGGGCAAGCTCTGATGATTTGTGCAGAAAAAAACCATTAGTTATTTCAATATGCTCTCAAAATTTATTCTACGAAAATTACCTTAAATGTAAAGGTTTCATTGAAAACGGGACTCAACGTCTTACGATGCACCTTAGTTTCGAATTTCTTCTTCTTATCGGGCAGCAGATAAACTTTTACATAAGGATCTGATGTGCCGCCCATATCGAGTGCGGGTAATTCTTCAGCTTGTATAACGGTGACCGACAAACTGTTGGAGTTGAAGTCATATTCGAGCTGTGAAGTATAACAAGAGAGACACAAAAAAAAATCGCGAAATGCAGATAAAAGTAAAAAATGATAAGAGAAGAGTGAAAGAATTGAAAAAAAGAAACAGTACAATCCAGTTGCGTAGCAGCGTTGGGAAGAAAAATGGAATAAGTTAAATTTCTTTTAAAAAAAATTATATATTTTTAATGATTGTGTATAATGTTATTGAAAATCGAGCTGTGAGTACTTGGTGGCATAGTGATACGATAAAAAAGGAAAAATATCAAGCTAATCTATTTATGTGGGAAAATTAATGGTTTTAGTGAAGGAGTTTCCGAAATTGTTAAATATTGTATACAAAATATATATTTTCAACGAATGTTGCCAAAGTGTCTGCGACAAAGCGCTTTTGAATGCTTTTAAATATATTTTATACAGAGATTATGGTTGAATGAGGTTTGACATATTTTTATGAGAAAGCGTATTCCGACGTATCCTACAGCAGCTTAAAAAAAGTATTTAATACGCGAATTACGAATTTATATACCAGTGAGAACGTAACCATCAATGGCGACCGTCAGCGCTATGAAACCTACTATTTGATGCCTGAAATTGAAGCTCGTGATCTCCCCGACATTTGGTTTCAACAAGACGGCGACAGTTCCCGCACATCAACCACTGGTTTTATTGAGGGAACACTTCGGTGAGCAGATAATTTCACATTTTGGATCGATCGATTGGCCACTAAGATCGTGTGATATCACATCACACAGTTAGACTTTTTCCTATGGGGATATGTAAAGTCTAAAGTGCGGATCTATGCGGACAATCCCGCTTCGGTTCAGGCCGGTTCGCCAGTTACCAGTCGAATGCTCGGACGAGTCTTCGAAAATTGGACTCAACGGATGGACCATTTGTGACGTAGCCGCGGCCAACATTTGAAAGAGATAATATTCCAAAAAATGCCAAAGAAAGTACTTTCGAATTATAATAATCATTCACCATTAAAGAATTTTCTATGGTTTTTTTCTTTAAAAATTAGAGAACCTCGAAATGGATCACCATCTATATGGAAGATTAATCTATACAAAAATTTATAACTTTTAAGACCAAGTTGCCAGTTTTAGGTGACCGAAAACATTTTCATCTGCTATCTGAGCGTCTATGTTAAATTGGAGGCACTGGTGGATGGTAGTCCGCAGTGTAGTCTATATCTGAAATCTCTATAACTAATATCTCTACATTCCTATTTTATCCTCTCCATCGGATTCCGGCATATTTTTATATTTTCGTCTAGTCTAAGGATTATAAATATATATATAGTTGGCACTTTGTAACCGCTAAAGTGATTTTTGGCCCAGCTCTTGCTCCAACTTGTGGTGTACATCGTGACATTTTTCCAATTAATGCAGAAACCTGCACTTTATTTAAAGCTACCTCCGAAAGGTTGAGTGGCTCTTATTTATTGTCAGAAATATACTCGCGAACTTCAATTATAAAAATAACATTTCTATAGTTTGGGATGTTGATCAGACCAATGGAAGGAAGTATGCAATGATTACCATCAAGCTATTGTGGCCGCCAGCTTAGGTTAAAAAAATCTGAGTTTTGCCACCGGTTAATTACTATAGATGAATCTTGGATACACATCATATGCCCGAAACAAAACTACCGTCGAAACAGTGTACTGCAACGAGTAAACCGTCTCCAAGAGATCAAAAACTGTAGGATATCCATGGCCTTGTTTCAATTGATTATCTTCAACAAGAAAAACCCATTAAAGAAAAATACTACGCATCATTATTTGACAAGATGAAAGCAGAACGTACGGAACTCTGCTACATTCCCTGAAAAATAAATTATTGTTTCATTAAACAACAAAACATCTAACACCTCGACAGTTGCTCTGGATAAAATCCTAGAATTATGGGTAGAAATGTGTAACCATCCACCTTATTGATCAGATCTAACCTCTCATCTAAAAATTGGGAACGAAAGAGAGATTTTCATTAAATGAAGAGACAATTCGTGAACATTTATTTTGTAGAGAAAAATGCTAATAGTACTAGGAGTGGTTGAGGAGATAACAGCATCGTTGAGTGTAGTGTGTAGAATTACAAAGAGACAATGTTAATGAGGGATTAGAAATTTTTTTTGTATGTTGGTTTGAAAAATTTTCGACTACCGTCTCGTATCTCGTCTCTAGAAAATTTCATCGAAAACTTCCCGATTACAGTTATTCAAATAAGAAGCTTTCTTTGTAGTGAAACACTTAATTAATATATGAAACTTCTGGGCCAATATTAGTATTTTATGGATGAAATCACACCAATTAATTATCGAAAACATTTTGTTGGCAAATTACGAGTAATGAGAATAATAATGTTGTGTTAATTTTTGAGGATTTTTGAGGCAGGATTTATTTTGTGATACGCTCATTTAAAGTATACAGTTGAGGCTACTTTTCGCACGTATTTGCTTTTCTAAAGTATAGTTATGTGTGGCTAAGTGCTTAAAGATTATCTCGGTAAGGCAAGAGGTTCACGAAACGAGTCTCTCTGTGGGTAAATTTGCTATTGATTTTGAGAAGGTGAAATTCAACATTGATAAGTTAACTGGTATTTAACTAGTATGAAACTGACAATTGTACAATTGGAATTTCGTCGGCTATTATCGGGTTAAAAATTGCAGTTGTTACATTGCAAAAAGTGTAAGATGCCTGCTTATTGTAGAAAAGTAAATAGGTTCTGTTGGAAACGTCTGCTAAATCACTTTCGCTCGTTACTCTTTGGTGTTTGATAATTTCGCCACTACTAGAAGTAAACAGCTTTGTGCCGACAGTCGATTCTCGAATTCCTTTATCGAATATATAATTGGTGGATTATTCTATCTGCGCCTTGGTGCTTTTCGAACTAATGATGGAGCCTACATATTATTTTAAACCACCTCCGCAAGACGAAGAATATCTTATGAGTAGTACTTATTTTATGTCAGAAATGCATTCGGAGGAACTTACGGGTAGTTTTATCTTCTTCCATCTCTAGAAAGATCATAACAAACGAATGTCTATTTCTAAACTAGTGTTTAATAGATAGTAGTTTAATAGATTGCTCGATTTGAGCTGTTAAAAAATTGATTTTGTTTTTATTTCACTAGTTTTTAACTAGTATGACACTCGTTGGCATGGAGCTGATAATCAACTCTTTATTTAATCGAATACAAGTTTCTTTTTTCATTAGTGCTTTTTTCGAAATTTTCAAAAGTCAGACGGAAAACATTTTCACTGTTAACGCTGACAATGAGGATTCAGCTGACTTTATATGAAAAAAAAAATTGAAATTCAAATCACTCTGGCAACACTTGTTTCAATATTATATCCGTTAATTTACTTTGAATTTTTTTTTTTTTTTGAATGAGTATTCTGGCTGACTAATTACGAGTATTAATGTAATTTGAAAAGTAATGAAAGAAATTTTTATGTGCAACTATAAGAATATTTTAAGTGCTAAGCATACTAAAATATGTTAATGTAAATCATTTAAAGTTTAAAAGCTGTTAAAAGTTTATTTGAGATTTTTTTTTGCGTAACCATTTCATCTTGATATCTTTTCACGTTACTCTTTCTACGCTCCTGTGTGCCATATGGTCTCGTGTTTGTTTGTAAATACACACATTTGGTGTTGCCACTATGTGCATATGTAGTGGCATATGTAGTGTAGATTTGACTTGCACAGCGTCAAAACGTGTCTGAGATCATGCGCACTTAGCTTACCTTAAAATTTAATCTCCCCAATTTTTGCTCGCTTTGTTTATCCTCTTCATCGCCTTCTTCAGCATTTTCGGCGAGTTCCTCCATATCAGGCTGAACCTATGACATACCAGAACCCAATAACTACTAAGATATAATAGCGTTGTTGATACTTACTTTCTCTTTGTACGCTGATCCTAATAATTGTACCGATTTCATATCGACACCCTTCTTACCCTTACCATCTTTGGTTCGTCGTTTCTTCAGGAAACGACGTACGCAAAAGAAGAGTATACCAAAGACGACGAGGAATACCAATATGATAATGGCCACCACACCCCATGTGGGCAGACCGGTTTTCTCGGCAATCACTTCGGTGACCACTTCCCCAGCATGTCCGATTTTCTGAATAGTGGACACAGTTGTTGTGGTGGGCTCCTCTGCGAAATGGCAGTGTGTTGGTTATTATATTTTATATGTGTGCTCCCATATCATATATATATGCTATCATTTCTGTCTTACCCTCCGCCTCTGTTGTGGTTTTTGGTGTCAAAGTGGTTGCCTCTGTGAACATTTTTTGACTTTCTCCTGGTTTTTGCGCCAATTCACGGAATACCTCTCGCTGCGTAGTGCCCTCAACTTTCTGATCTGCCGGTTCCAGACCCTGTGTGGATTCCTCCGGCAGCTGCTCCTCGGTGTTTGTATTCGTGTTTGGCGGCATTTTGTGCTACTGCAATGAGTTCAATAAAGGAGAGCAAATTAATAACTGGAATGCAGTAAGTTACTGAAAAGAGTAACTGGGTTGGCAATTATATAACAGTCTAAATGAAGTATGGTTAAGATCGGACAAATATTCGCATATACGAGGTGTGTTCAAAGGAAAATGTGAAATTAGAATTTTTTTGAAAAGTCCTTATTTATTCATCAATATCTATTTTGTCCCCTTCAAAGTAATCCCCCCCGATAATAGAGTACACTTGTGCCAACACTTTTTCCAATCCTCGAAGCATTTCCGAAATGCGCTTTTCGCTTCTGACTTGATCTCATCAATTGTTGCAAAACGATTTCCTTTCATTGGTTTCTTTAGGTTTGGGAATAGGAAAAAGTCGCATGGAGCCAAAAAATCAGGAATAAGCATTGATGTGTGAGCTGGTGCATTATCGTGTTGCAGAATTCTCGATTAGTTTTTGCACAATTCCGATCGTTTGAGCCGTATTGCTTCACACAAATGTTGCATAACTTCCTTGTATTTAGTATTCCTTATTCACTGGACGACCTTTTGGCAGGAACTCATGATGCACCACACCATTGTAATCAAAGAAAACAGTGAGAAAAACCTTCACATTCGATTGAACTTCGCGTGCCTTTTTCGGTTTTGACTCATCTGGCAGCTTCCATTGGGATGATTGGACTTGGGTCACCGTTTGACCAATCCCGGATCCTTGTTGATGTCATTCAACAACCCCTGAGCGATACCAATGCGACATTGCTTTTGCTCAAAATTTAGCAACTTCGGAACAAGCTTCGCTGTCACACGTTTCATGCCCAAAACATTCGAGAAAATTGAATAGCATGAGCCGATTGATATGCCAAAATCCTCTGCACCTTTCCTAATAGGGATCGACGATTTTCAAGAACAATTTTTTTCACTGTTTCAATGTTTTCTTCGCTTCCTGACGTGGTCGCACCTCCAGGACACTCATCGTCATCAACATCTTTATGACCTTCTGGAAAGCGCTTGTACCGCTTAATGCCACAATAAATATTTCAAGTTACTTCGAGCACTTTATTCCATTTTTAACGCAAAATTTAGTATATATTCTTTGATCCATTTCTTTTAAAAGTCAAAAATCAAAGAGCACATAAAGACTTGACTAACCTCTCCTGTTGTCAAAAACAAACTACTAATCGAAATTGGCTCCTAATGCAAGCACATAATAAACATATGTGTCCGATTATAACAAAAATAAAATATTGATAATCGAAGGTACACAGCCCGCCTAAAATCAAAATTCACCTCTTTCTTTGAACATACCTCGTGTGTACATAAATTTGAACAACGTAAATCTATTGAAAAATATAAAATTGTTTATTTTTCTTTTTTTGAATATATATTTTAGTTAATCATTCAACTAAAAGTCATCATTGGAAATCGTTTGTGAATACACTTTGTCTGCTCGTTTGAGGTGAAGTTAAGAAACTGTACAGTAATTGCATTTTGAATCCCTAAAAGTGTAGTTTCATTTGGCGTCTATCGCACTAAATGTTTTATTTAACGAAGCTTTGCAAATATGTAAGAAATAAATTACTCGTATAGAACACATCTATTTGTAAACTCATGGAGAATGCAGAATTTCCAATGAAAGCAATTTATTCACGAATGTTGGCTTCTTTAGAATTGTTAGTAAGTAACTTAATCAACTTACCTTACACTCAAATCCAGAACAATTGAGTAAAAATCTGATATTCAGTGATAAATTTCTTAAAGCAAAAATAATAAGTAAATAAAATTTATGAAGACTCAGTTAATATAGAACGTAATGTACTCAGGTGCTTAGGTATGGCCGCCCGTGTTCGAATCCTGGCCAGACTAACATCAAAAATTATAGAAAATTATATTACAAAAATCCAGTTTTCTCGGCAGGAACTGTCTATCTATACGATTTCATTCATATGGCTGCCACTGCACAGAAAATTCAAATTTAATGGGAAATGTTTATTATCATTCGAAAAACATTCCTTGGCATTTATTTTTTGAATATTATCTCTTTCAAGAGTTGGACCCTCCGAACGTTAAATTGAGTCCAATTTGCGATGACTCGTTCGAGAATTTCGAGTGGTAACTAGCGAATGACATGCGTGATGTTTTTCTCCAAGGTCTGAATCGAAGCGGGATTGTCCGCATAGACTTAAGATTTTACATATCCCCACAGGAAAAAGTCTAATGGTGTGTTATCACTCAATCTTGGTGGCCAATCGACCGGCTCAAAACGTGAAATTATCTGCTCACCGAAGTGTTCTGTCAATAAATCCATTGATTGATGCGCTGTGTGGGAAGTGGCGGCGTCTTGTTGAAACCAAATGTCGCGGAGATCACGAGCTTCAATTTCAGGCATCAATTAGTGCGTTATCATGGGGCGATAATGGTCGCCATTGACGGTTACATTCTCACCGGTAACATTTTTGAAGAAATATAGACCGATGATTCCACCGACCCACAAACGTCACCAAACCTTTGTTTTCTCTGGATGAAATGGCAGCTTCTGAATCTCTTCAGGTTGCTCTTCGTTTCAAATGCGGCGATTTTGCTTGTTTACATACCCAGTTCCTGTACAAGCTGTATTTTGTACGCTTTCAATTTAAGATTTCGACGTGAAATGCTCCAAGTCGTTCCATACGTCAGTCCACGTTGCTGCGAACGGCGCCTAATCTACTCTCCACGGTCTTCTTAAACACTCTCAGCTGCGGCCGCTATATTTTCTTCTCTGCGTGCTGGACGTGGTCTATTCAGTCGAATATTATCCAAAAATGAATTCTGGGTCTCAAGATGGGTGATGGTGTTGCGAATAGTACGTTCAGTAGGCCGATTATGTTGACCATAAGTTGTGCGAAGCGCGCGACGCGCACGATTTACGGAACGTGAATTTTCGTAATAAAGTTGAATTATTTGTAAACGTTGTTCAGGCATAAGTCTTTCCATGATAAAGTCCCAAACAATGCTGAACAAAAATAACATGACAGCTTGACACGACTCACACGTGATCTGTCAAAAAAGGCTATTGAAGAAAGTTTCTCTACTTGGATCACCCTGTCCAGATCGTCGACTCAATTTTTTTCAACACATTTTGTGAAATTTCGTGTTTGAAGTTATGTATGGTCTTTGGATGGTTGGCGTTTAACTGATTCACACAAAAAAGTCAAACTGAATCTAATTGACATCATCGTTTCGGTTAATTTTGCTATTTTCGAACACAGTGCGCAAAATTCGATTTTAATGTTGGATGTGTAGCACGTAGCGTCGTCCTGTTGAAACCACATTTCATCCAAGCCATTCTCTCTTACATTTGAAAAAAAAACCTCTAAGCATGACACGGTAACAATCAGCTTCTGCATCGTTTCGAAGCTAAAACGAACCAATTATACCGCCGGTTCACATGCTCCATCAAATAGCCTCTCGTTGAGGATGCATTGATTGCTCTATGGCTACGAGTGGATTTTCATCAGAAAATATGATTTTTCGGTAAAACTCTTCTACGCGATCTTCATCAGCCTATTGAATTAGGTAAAATAACATGGGAAAGTAATTCCCCTCGGACACATTTGTGCCAACGCTTTTTACAATCCACGATGCACTTCCGGAATGTGCTTTTCTGTATGGCCATCAGCTCTTTCTTCGATTCTAACTTGATCCCATCAATTGTGGCAAAACGCTTTCCTTTCATTGGTTTCTTTAGTTTTGGGGATAGGAAAAAGTCGCAGAGGGCCAAATCTGGTGAATACTGTGGTTGAGGCATGACTACGGTCCGATCGTTTGAGCCGTATTGATTCCTTGTAGTATTGCTTATTAACTGTACGATCTTTCGGCAGGAACTCATGATACACAACACCGTTGTAATCAAAGAAAACAGTGGGAAAAACTTTAACCTTTTCCTTTGAACATACCTCGTACAGTATTTTTCTCTGAATGCACTGCACGAGTACGTACGAGAGTAGTTTTGTTCTATAATTAACCGGTTTGGCAAACTCGCTGCTCAAATAGTCTCAGAAGCTACCGGGAAGGCGAGTCATTTCGACCTAATTGCGTGTGTAATTTCCGTGTTATCATGGTTGAAGACTTCTTATTTTGGACGTAAGTTTTCAATGTTTCCCAATTTTCTTCAAGAGTCAACTTAGCCATTTCTTAAACTGCAAACTTTGTACTAAATATTTGACGCTACCGGAAATGCCACTGAAGATTTTTAAGCTCAAATAAGACTTTGTTTAGAAAATAAAGGGTCCACCCACTATAACAGATAGTAAAAACTTAAGTTTTTAAGTTTTTAAGTTTTTACTATCTGTCGAAATACCCAAATTCAGTTATTTTATAAAAAATTGCCGAAAATAGGTAGGTAAGGTAGGTCCCGACTTTCAAAATCCAGAGATTACTTAATCCAGAAAAATTAAAAACATCTAGAAAATATATAATTTCGACATTTTATAAAACAGACATAACGAAATCGCGACAAAATAAAATATAGATAACACAGTATCCAGACAAGACAAAATCCAGAAAATATGAAATCTCTTCAAGAGTGATACGCTGATTATAGCTACCCTCCAATTTCTCTATACCATTTTTTAGTACGATTTGATATTTACTTCAAAGTAGGCCTCAGTTTCTGCGACCACCCCTTCATTCGACGAGAATTTCTTCCCAGTGAGCATTCTTTTGAGATCTGAGAACAGAAAATAGTCGATTTGCTTTTCGTCTTCACATGCGGCCGTTTTTCGGCGAGTTCGTCCTTCAAACGATCCAATGCTATGTAATAGTCGCTGTTGATGGTATTTCCTTTTTCAAGGTAGTCAATGAAAATTATTCCATCCGTATCTACAGACGCCATAACCTTGTCAGCTGAATGTTACGTTTTTCCACGCTTCGGATCGGGTTCATCGTATACAGTCCACTCGGATGACTGTCGATTGGACTTCGGAGTGAAATAATGGAGGCATGTTTGATCCATTGTTATACGCAAAAACCCGCATTTATTACACTTGAACATCTCCAAACTCTGCTTCGAATCATCAACTCGTCGTTGTTTTTGGTCAAAAGGGAACTCGCGCGGCACCCACTTTGCACAGAGCTTTCTCATACCCAAATATTCGTGAAAAATATGATCTACACATTCAGTTCATATCTTTGGAGTGCCTTTTTCTTTTGAAGGTTAGGGCTAACTACATATGGATTTGGATTTAATTCTAGTCTTCGATGTGTGAGGCCGAGGGATTTTCAATTGACCTGTTAGAAATGTAAGAGTGTTCTGGAATAAAATTTTCTATAGGTTCTTCTATATCTAAGGCACTAAAATTTTCAAGTTCATATTTTTTGATCATTTAGACTTTTATGAAGTGAACTGCAAAGAGAGAATGAGACTAAACATTTGTATCATCATTAAAAGTATTTCAAATTGCGCAAGAGAAGAGAGTAAGCAGCGACGCCACCATTCTTCTTTAAAACGGCGATCAGTGTTATATGTTAGAATCATCATAAATGGTATGCCCATCTAGAGGGTATTCTCACCTGGAATTAACTAATCAATTCTAAACTTTGTGGGAAAAAAGACTGATTTATTTAAAATCTTATAAACTGTCAAGCTCATGCCTCGGACATGGGTTCATTGCTCTTGTACTCCCTGAACATATTTCTTTTCCTTTCATATTTAATTCACTGATATTATATATATATGTTGGCTACAAAATTAGGCAGTACTGTGAGGTGGGTTTTGTCAAAGTCGAGGTGAGCTCAGCCGATTTAGAGTCGAGCGAAAGTCCCACGGAATCGACCGGCCCGTGCGGCACAACAACATCTTGTTCCACCAGGCAAGTGGTTGCTCGGCTTAATTGGAGGAACGACTAGCACTTACCTCACAAGACATAGAGACCGTACACACACTGATCGGATGTTTAATACGGACTGAACTATAAACTGGTTGAAAATTCACTGTCACGTATTTTGCATGAACAAAATGATCGGTTAGTGGCCAACGTCGCTTGAACAAAGATGACTAGATACGAAACTCTTTATCTCGTGATAGCGCTCTGAAAATCCACATTTTTTATAACATTTTCCAACCGTGCCACTGAGATGAAAAAGTTCCGCTTTGGGATTTCTGGAAATTTGTTGGGCATTTTTTGATAATAAATAATTGTAAAAATGAATATTTACAGCTGTGCTTGGAAAATATTTGACATCAATAAATACAAACAACATTTGTTCTTAATTTTAACATACAAATTTATTGTGCTCAATGAAAATTTATTGATAACCTAAAAAGGTTTTCTGATGAAAAATGGTGCGTTTCATTATTGACGAAGTGGTACTGAGGCTTGTTTAACATCAGCTGTTCAAAATTCCTTCATTTGGCTTTGTTACCAGCACAAAGAAAATAATCGAGGAACGCAATTTATCTACATTTTAGAGAGTTTCGTATCTAGTCATCTTTGTCTTTGGCTTCGTTACATACAATACTCGTTATAGAGTTGAACCTTTAATGTTCTTTTACAACAATTCGAGGGACCTACAGTTTATTCTAAGGCGTCTCCGAACAGTTGGTGGATTTTTATGAGGAACTTTTATTTTCATTACAGAAATACACTCGGAAGGCAGATGGGCGACCGCAATTAGAAAAATGAATTTTTTATAATTTTGGAAGTAGCGCAAGCCATGACTGGAACCCTGCTATTCCGAATGGTAATACTCAGCTATTCCGGCTGAATAGATACGCATTCGACTTAAGAAACCAGTTGCAGGGAAATATTCGCTTGAAAGTGAAATAATTCAGGCTCGAGATATTTTGTTGTGGGTGACCGAAGAACTGTTTGACTGCTGAGTGAAGGAGTATGAAATTGAATGAAATGAAAAATTTGTATCGATTCTTTCATAAATTTATAATAATACCACAAACTATCATTTTAAAATTAATTGAAAATATACTTGACAACCTTAAGCTCATCAATTTTTTTTATTAATAAGTCAAACACCGTAAATAACGCAATAAACGTCCTTGGCTTTGATTATTTTCAGTAGTGAATTCGATGGACAATAAAAATCAGTGGGAAAGAAATCTGCACCAGCGGACATTGTTCAAAAGAGAATAATAAACGTACCTAGCATGTAATGAAATTTTTATGAGAGCAACTTTACTACTTGTGCAACACATTTATACATAAATAACTATATATTTTCCTCTATGTAGCTTGTATAATAATATTCGAATACAAAGTTAATAATGGCATATGAGTGATTTTCGCTTTAATATCATTCAATTATAGGCAATTACAATTATTATGGAAAGCACTGATTACACTACAGTAATAAATCTTTGCCAGATTTGTCATTTAATATTTGATTTATACTCCCTGCAAATGCACTTAAAATGCATTAATAACAATTAAAGACAATTTTTTCAGTGCCGGATTAACTTAATTTTGAGTTAATTACCGATTTTTCGCTAATGTCGGCTGAATAGCACGTAGCGCCGTACTGTTGAGACCACACTTCATAAAAGCCATCCTATCTTACATTTGAAAAAAGAAAAACCTTTGAGCATGACACGGTAACAATCGGCTTCTACGCCGTTTCGAAGCAAAACGAACCAATGATGTCGCCGGTTCACATGCTCCACCAAAAAGTCCCTCGTTGAGGATACATTGACTGTTCTATTGCCGCTAGTGAATTTTCATTAGAAAAGATGCTTTTCGGTAAAAATCAGCTGTCAAGCGATCTTCATCAACCCATTTAATGAGTCAAAATCACATCTGATGTTCATGAGACCTCAGTTCATGGACTATGCAAAATCTTTCGCAAAGAAGTGCGCAAATTGTTAAAAAAAAGTCATGTGATGGGTTCCTGATTCCCTTCTAGTTTCAGTTCCTGGGTCTAGGAAAAGTCGCGTAAAAACTAGTGCAGGGGAAAAAAGACAAAAGACTAGGACGGTTCTTTGACTAGGAATTTTGATGCCCACCACACCTAAGCGACATCCGCTGCCAAACTCGTTAATTTTCCAAATCAATATCACCTCCAGTAGATACGATAGAGGGAGAGATAACCTCTAGTCAGGTACTAAAGTTCGATCTAGTAGACGAAATTGTTTCCACAATCTCAATTAAAATCAAGTTTTTCAAGACTTCTGTAATTTATCCCGCCCGTCCCGATGGAAAACAAACACGATGTAACCATAGACAACTTCTTCGGGTACTTGGATTGCCCTTTTGAGCATTGTCAGGCTCGGCAAATAAGTTATCCATAACTTATCAGTCGGAAAACCCAGTCTACACAACGAAACTTCCGAAAATGGTTATCTCTAATAGCAGGTTTTAGTTTCAAATCCATCATCCTTGGTTCTTAGTTCGGATCGAAAGACGCGGATCAATCATGTTGTGATGATAATATGCCCACACCATTTTAAATGTACGCACTCACTGTGGTTCCAACTTCGATTCGGACAACTCTCTCGTAGCAGCACGTCAGCAAACACAAGGAAGGTTCAACGTCAAAAAGTTGCGATCACACCATACTGCCAACAGTTTGTCTACTCGACTTTCACTGTTGCTCTGTGAGATCATTCGTAAATAACTCGGTGTAAAGAAAATGTGGGACGAGATTTCGAGCTCCCTCTTTATCGTCGTCAAAGAAACATTTGTTTTCTGACAATATCGAAAGAACCATAGTATCACGAGGAATGCGTGAAAAATATTGCCTATCTTGTAACATTGCAATCGACGACAACGTCTATAGTGGGTGAAATATACCAAGAGTTGAAGTTGAAGACAGAATTTAGATAAATTTGCAGGACAAAAAAAAAAAAAAATATAACCGAAATGCGTGTGTACGAAGCGGGTTGACAGGGATAATGCTCGGAATTTATACATAAAAGTGCAAACGGGTGTCAGAAGTTTCCAAGATTAGGGAATACTCCTGTTGGAACGAGAAATACGATTTGGTGTCCGATAATTCCGATAAGTCCGAAATTTCTACAGTATAAGAAAACACAAAAGATGACAAACTCGAAAGCCTGTTGATGACGATGGTAATTGCTTGCTAAAATAATCTCCTCTTAAGCACCAACCTTGGCAACTTTTGAATCACCATTTTTGTAGCAGGTTTAAACAATTTTAAAGCGTTGTGCGGTTGCTAAGCGATCTATTTTCTTAAATGCCTAACTACTAACTTCAACAAAACGTATTTGATTTGACAGTAAAGTTTGACAGATGTCAAAATACATCCTTTTTGAAATCACTAACATTTTTATACGTTTGATGATCCGAGATAATAACGTTCGACTAGCAATTACGCCCTTGAAAAATAACAAAGTGGTGTTAGCGGATGGCTTGTAAAACACTTGTCATTTCCATCCTGCTGTATTGTTCAGAAGTGTGGACATTGACAACAACCGATGATTAAGGCTTTAGTACTTTTGAGAGACAAGATTTGCGGAAATTTAAAGTACTTTGGGTATGGGCAACGAATATCGCAAATGACGGAACTATGAGCTGTAAGAGTATACAACGACACTAAAATAGTTCAGCGAATGAAGCAACATCGTCTACTTAAGCGAAGTCATGTTTTCCGTATAAGCAATAACAGTAAAGCTTAGAAACTTTTCGACGCAGTAACTGCCGGTAAATAAAGATGAAAAGTAATTCATTCCACTCCGTTGGAAATATCAGTTGGGGATCTGGCTTCACGTGTTGTTTCGAATCAGCGAAGAGAGAGACGGGCTAATCTTGATTTGGCTATAATCGCGGTTAGTTTGCCAACTAAGAAGAAGTAAAGGACGATCCAAGTAGACGTACTTTTTTCAATAGCCATTTTTTGACAGATCATGCATTAGCCGTGTCAAGGTGTCATGTTATTTTTGTTCAGTATTGTTTGGCATTTCATCATGGAAAGACTTACGCCTGAACAACGTTTACAAATCATTCAACTTTATTACGAAAATTCACGCTCTGTAAAGAATGTATTTCGCGAGCTTCGCTCAACTTATGGTCAACATTATCGGCCTACTGAGTGTACTATTCGCCATCACTTATCTTGAGACCCAGCATTCATTATCGGATAATATAATATTCGACCGAATAGACCACGTCCAGCACGCAGTGAAGAAAATATAGCTGCCGTAGCTGAGAGTGCACACCGTGAACAATCGATTCGGCGCAGTTCGCAGCAGTTCGGACTGCCGTATGGAAAGACTTGGCGCATCTTACGTTAAAATCTTAAATTGAAAGCGCACAAAATACAGCTTGTGCAAGAACTGAAGCCACTCGACCTTCCCAAGTGACATCGCTTCGCTCTATGGGCTCTGAAAAATTTCCAAGAAGATCCTATGTTTTCGAGCCAAATTTTGTTCAGCGATGAGGCCATTTCTGGCTCAATGAGTATGTAAACAAGCACAATTGCCACATTTTTGACGAAGAGATTTAAGAGCTGCCATTTTATCCAGAAAAACAACGGTTTAGTGTGGTTTGTGGGCAGGTCGATTCATCGGTCTATATTTCTTCAAAAATGATGGTGAGAATGTAATTGTCAATGGCGACCGTTATCGCTCCATGATAACCGACTATTTGGTGCCTGAAATTGAAGCTCGTGACATCCGTGACATTTGGTTTCAAAAAGACGGCGCCACTTTACGCACATCGCAATAATCAATGAATTTATTGAGAGAACACTTCGGTGAGCAGATAATTTCACGTTTTGGGCCGGTCGATTGGCCACCAAGATCGTGTTAAATCACACCGTTACACCTTTTCCTGTGGGGATATGTAAAGTCTAAAGTCTATGCGGACAATCCCGCTTCGATTCAGGCCTTGGAGCAAAACATGACGAGTGTCACTCACCATTTACCTGTCGAAATGCTCGAATGACTCATCGAAGATTGGACTCATCAAATGTACCATCTGAGGCAATATTTTAAAGAGGTAATCTTCAAATGAAAATGACAAAGAATGTTCTTTCGAATGATAATAAATATTCCCTATTAAATTAGAATTTTCTGTGTTTCTGTCTTGGAAGAAGTACGGAACCTAGAAATGGATTACCCAATGGATATCTTAAAAACACTACATAAATTTTGATTACTTTAATCAGAATATTATTTTTAAGAACTAACCGTTACTCTGATTTAAATTTTTTCACCAAACTCGCTTTGTAAAAATAGCACCACGTATTTGCCTTTTCTTCTTTGACGTCAAAATATTTCAAACAGTACTTTCAGAATGTAATTACTAAGAACTGTGGTAAAATTCAATTGTATTTTTTCTAAGAAGTTGCAGTTGAGCAACTATAAATTGTGCTGGCAAGCGGCGCAGTTGTGGTTTAAGAAAAACAATATGCAACAGCAACAGCAACATCATAACGCTGTAAAAGTAATTAAGTTTTCCGATGCGTTGCTTGACATAAATTGAAGCTGCTAAATGAAATGGAGAAACGTCATTTTTGTTTTCATGCTGCACATTCTTAGTAACTTAAAGCGCTTAAGCGCATTTTTGTTTCATAATAAAAGCGAATTGAATAAATGTTGAAGCAAAAATGGGTATAAAACACAACAGGAAAATAATAAAAATAATAAAAATTTAAATATTTAACTACTAGTGCATTTGTATTTAAAATTAATTTCCTGTAAAGAGAGATTTTTGTATGTTTAAATTCAACATTTCCTCAACACTTTCATTGGCAAAACATTCACATCAGTGCGCGCATTGCTCACTAACCGCAAATGTAAAAATATACCTATGTACGTGTATCTTTTTTTGCATTGTTTGAATGTATGCACACTTTTCACTCCAATGCAATTCAAGGCAAATTTAACCCAGTTCCAGGAAAATGCCTGCCAAACAGAGGGTGAATGTTGAAGTTGGCATGAAATCCTTACCACAGCTTATTATTTAGTTCCTCCTTTTTTTTGTGTAATGAACTACGTTGCTATGGCAACTGCGATTGTATAAAGCTATATATACATATATACAGAAATATATGTATGTATAAATATACAGTTGTTGTGCGTGTGCATTGAAGTGAAGCGTAAATGACGTCAGTTCGAAAGGATTTGTCGTTGGTGCTGCTGCTGCTGCTGCTGGTTGGCAGCTGGTGCTGGCGCCTTCATCATCGTAGACAAAAACTACTACCAGTGCAACCAAAACCATTTTTCATGTTGAAAACTAAGCTTAGACTTTTAAATATAATGGTACATTTACAAATACATAGGCGTATATCTATGAATATGTGAACTTATTGAAATGAAGTTTAGGTGCTGCACATCACTCAAATTTATTTTTATCGCATTCATTGTGGACGAAATAATGTTTTTACTTTTTTTTGCACTTAAATATAGGTATAATATGGCAGGTCGAGAATTTACTGAGATGTGACTACTTGAAAATGGTTGTAGAGCAGAATATTATTTATTTAGTTTGTGTACTAATGTTTTTATATAAATAGCTTTCTAGAAACGTAGAAGACGACATTTTCTGCTGAAAAAGTTGTATACAATTTAAAACCACAAGAAGTAAAAATAATCAGCACCCATAAAAGCTTTTCAATATATTGTAGTTTCTCATTCTCAGAGATCTGATTTTAGAATTATTTTTGGTGTTTAAAAATAAAAGACATAACAGGTCAATTGGAAAGTCCTCGGCCTGACCCATAGATGGTGCTTTTAGAACTAATTAATTAATGATTTTTAGTTAGCTCTAACCTTCAAAAGACGCGTGTGTAAATTTGACAGCTGTCGGTTCATTAGTTTGAGCGTTTTGAGTGAAGCAACTTTTGTTATTGTCAAAAAACTGGATGAAAAGAAATTTCGCGTGTTGATAAAATATTGCTTTTTGAAAGGAAAAGATATGCTTGAAGCAAAAAATTGGCTTGATGACGAGTTGCCCCACCCTACCCCAGTAAAATCAACCAATCAAGGATTGGTATGCTAAGTTGAGACGTGGTGAAATGAGCACCAGTGGACGCCCAAAAATGCGTTCACCAGTAGACGCTCAAAAGAGGTTGCTACCGACGAAAACATCAAAAAAATCCACTAAAAGATTTTGAATGATCATAAATTGAAAATATGCAAAGTGGGTGCCGCTCGAGCTCACTTTTGACCAAAAACAAGAACGATTTGATGATCCTAAGCAGTGTTTGGAGATGTTCAAGCGTAATTATGTCAATTACGATGATATGTGGCAATGGATAAAACATAACTCCATCATTTCACTCCGAAGTCCAATCGGCAGTCATTCGAGTGGGCTGCACATGATGTAACCGCTCGAAAGTATGGAAAAACGCAGGAGTCGGCTGGCAAGGTTATGGCGTCTGTATTTTAAGATGCGCATGTAATAATTTTCAGTAACTACCTTGAAAAGGGAAGGACATTCAACAGCGACTATTACATAGCGTTATTCGACTGTTTGAAGGACGAAATCGCCGAAGAACTTACGCATTTGAAGAACAGTGCTGTTTCACCAAGGCAAATCACCGTGTCACAAATCAGTGAAAAGATGGCAAAAATATATGAATTGGGCTTCGAATTGGGGAATGGGGCATCCACCGCATTCTCTAGATCTGCCCGCCAGATCTCAAAAAAATGCTTTCTGGGAAGAAATTTTCGTCAAATGAATATGTGTTCGCCGGAACTGAAGACTATTTTGAAGCGAAGGGCAAATCGTAGTACAAAAATGGTATCGAAAAATTGAATGATCGCTCTAATCAGTGTACCACCCATGAAAGAAACTCTGTTTAGCAAAAGAAATTAATTTCGCCAAAAAAATATGTTTTACTATGGTTGGCCGGAACTTTTCAATTCACCTGTTATGTATATTTATATATATTAACAATTATGCTATATAATTGGATCTATTATAAAGTAGTAGGTGATAGTTTTGAAAATGGCGAGTCTCGTGTCAAAGAATGAGTTTCGCTGAAAATTTTACAGTTAAGTGAATTTTGAGTATCAATATTGAGAATAGTGCGAAAAAATCTTTTTTTTTTGGATGGGGCATGCTTTCAACCAACCATATTCTACAAAGAAACTGATGCATGCACTTTGTGATTCCTTCGCCACCGTATTTGAATAGATCTACCAGTAAGCCGTCGACTACCAGCGCTTTGGTATGCTTTAAGCGTTATTATATATAAGTATAATATATATTGTAGTCGGGTCATGGAACGACTGTACCATTGTCATCGATTAGGGCTTCGAGTGCGCCATTTCCGGGTGTTTCATTTTCAATGACATTCAGCAGGCTGGAGAAGTGTTCCCTCCATACACTGAGTATGCTCTGAACTTGTGGCACTAGATTCCCTTCTTAGTCCCTACGCCGGTCTTAAAACCTTCTGTAAGTCGCCGCAACTTTTCATAGAATTTTCGAGCATTACTCTTGCCGGCCAGCTTCTCAAGCATCTTTTCGATGTTTAACATTCCTTGTGTTTGTTGGCAGGCGTTCTTTGTTGCACAGAGGGCAGAGCGTATCTTGTCTGGGACAAAATAGTGATTCAAGTCGTTTTTAGGCCCTCGGAACAAACGCACATCTAAAACACTAGATGTACGTCTTCCGTCAATCAGAACATGATCGATTTGGATGCGTGTTTTTCAATGTTTCGTCATGGAGGCTATTTTTTCCGAGTGTTTGACTAAAAATACCTTATTTTTCCATCCAAGGCATTAAAATTGCCTTTCAGAATTTTCACATCATGGCGGGTGCAGTGCTCATAAGTGAGTCAGTCAGCGATATGTTGAAGAACTTCGCTTTGATGAGGATTGTGTTTAGACATTCACCCACTGGAGTGAATGCCAGAATTTTTCGACGGAGCCTTTCTTCCACCACAAAACCAGCAATGCGCTCCTTTATATGACCGCTGCAGTAGATTTCGCAAGGAACCATTTTCTTTTGGCCTTGTCCCGTCCAACGTACTTCTTGGATGTTGACGTCAGCCTTTAGCCTTAACGAGCTGGCAGCGGCACCGTTCCAATTAAGACACTGGATATTACAGATACCTTCAAATCGTGATCATTTAAACGTTTAAAGCGGTCATCTTCAAAAGGGGGGTCTCTCATCCGAGGCATTTGTTGATTTTTCATTGGAGTATAGTTTTTATGTGATGGGTTCCATGTCTTATACCCAACCGTATGAGATTGACATTTGCTAGTTAACTACTCAAATACTTGGTCCAAAACCGGAAGTCGTGAAATGTTTGAACCCCATGTAAAATAATCATATTTAGCCACTACAAGGTGAATGGCAGTCTTAAGTGATTCAATTTTGGAAAAAAATCTAGTATTTTGCAACTTGTTTAGGTGTAGCGAAATATATCGTGATACATAGTAATAATAAAGAAAAATAGGACACCGAGTAGAATGTTTAACACACGACAACTGCAAGTAGAAAAACGAAGATCTATGGAAGGTTTAAATATACGAATTTCAACCTAATTGCCAGCAATAGGAGTTCCTCCGTATGTTACGGTTAGGGATTACAATAAAACGTTACTGAGGCAAATATGGAAGAAGGTCCTAGATTTGTGTATCACATTACCATTTTTGTTAAATAATATGTATTATGAATGTTTAATATGTTTCTAAATCTTTGACTAGTAACTGTGTACTTTTGGTTGCTGTTGCTGTAACCAAAAAACTACTCCTCAAATTGGTTTTTGAGCAATATTACGGTAGTGAAAGCCCTTGTACGCGTAAAAATCTGAGTCGTTTCGGTATAAAGCCGCGACTGCCACGTGAGATATTGCCTGTGAGTCCCCTTTTACGACAGGCTGGGCTTTCGGGAAATATGTAACCAGCAGATTACCAGAATCGAAATTTCCCGCGATACATGCAAATATTTTTCTTTTATTGATCAGTGTTAATGTTGCAACATCCCTGCAGGGAAAAATACTAGTTTGTAACTAGAATTCAACTAGTTTGAATCCTTTCACTAACTAGTTCATCTTCCATCTATTTCCCATATAACCAACTGGTATTTTTAACATGGTGATGTCCTACGCATTGCCATACATAAGTACGTGTTGAATTTCTAATTCATCAAAAATAAAAATGTTAAAAAAATGCGTTTGCCCGCAGCGAGATTTGAACCGTGAAATTCACGCACTACAGTAATACGTTCTCACCACTCGGCTATCGTCATGATGCAAAAAGTAATGAAGTAATGCGCACTTCAACAGAGCTTATTAGGAGATTAAATTCAGCCGTGTCGTACTAAATATAACAACAACATACGAATGGCATGGTAGTAGAAATTATTATTATTCCCTTTACTGGTGAGCTGATATACAAATAACAAATTGGTATTATTTCTACCTATTTCATACTAGTATTTAACTAGAATTTTTGCATTCTAGTCTACCTATTCAGTGCAGGGATGCTTCATGTTTCGTCAATATATGAATTATCGTTTACACGAATAAGAGGATGTTGGAGAAAGAAACTTAAGGTATGCAGTTAAACATTAATTATTCTTCCTTTACTCTATAATTTTTACTTGTAATTTTTGAAATAACACGTACTATACATTTTAAATTTATTCCACAAAAAAGTCATTGTTTAGTATTACAAAAAAAAAAAAAAAAAAAAAAAATAAAATAAAAATTAAATAACTTCAAAAATATTTCTTCTTAAATATTTTCTTTCTTAATCAAATGAAAAAATTATGTCTAAACGTGGACTTGCACCACTTTTCCATTGAGTAAAACGCTTGTTGGCGCTTAGCAGTTCTCATGTGCTTATATTTCGCAATTAGTGACGACATGATGATGACTATGAGAGCGATCTTTGTGCAAGGAAATGAAGAGAAATTTAGAGATAATTATCTCTTACACTCTTTTCGATTCAATGCCAGAAATATAAACCGGAAAGAAAAAATATTTGTTTCGACCACTTTAGATCAATTTACTATGTTTTAGGATATAATTTCTTACTAAAGTTTTCCGGCTAAATTATTTCTAAGTAAAGGGTGATCCACGTGGAGGTACTTGATAGATCACGCTTGAGTCGTGTCAAGCTGTCATTTTATTTTTGTTCAATATTCCTAGGCATTTCATTATGGAAAGACCTACGCCTGCATTCATTATTGAATAATATTCGACCGAGTAGACCACGTCCAGCACGCAGTGAAGAAAATATAGCGGCCGCAGCTGAGAGTGTACACGAAGGCCGTGGAGAGTCGATTCGGCGCCGTTCGCAGCAACTCGGACTGACGTATGGAAAGACGTGGCGCATTTTACGTCGATATCTTATATTGAAAGCGTACAAAATACAGAACTGAAGCCGCTCGACCTTCTGAAGAGACACTGCTTCGCTCTATGGGCTCTTGAAAATTTCCAAGATGATCCGACCTTTTCGGGCCAAATTTTGTCCAGCGATGAGGCCCATTTCGGGCTCAATGGGTATGTAAACAAGCAAAATTGCTCCATTTGGGACGAAGAGCAACCTGAAGAGGTTCAAGCTCTGCTAACGGTTTGTTTGTGAGCCGGTGGAATTATCTGTCCATATTTCTTCAAAAATGATGCCGGTGAGAACGTAACCATCAATTGCGACCGTTATCGCGCCATTATAACCGACTATTTGATGCCTGAAATTGAAGCTCGTGATCTCCGCGGCATTTGGTTTCAACAAAAACTGAGTCATCACTTCCCACACATCACATCAAATAATAGATTTATTGAGAGAACACTTCGGTGAGCAGATTATAATTTCACGTTTTGGGCCGGTCGAGTGGTCACCAAAATCGTATGATATCACACCGTTAGACTTTTTCCTGTGGGGATATGTAAAGGTTTTAGTCTATGCGTACAATCTCGCTTCGATTCAGGAATTGAAACAGAACAGTACGCGTGTCATTCACCAGTTACCAGTCGAAATGCTCGAACGAGTCACCAAAAAGTGGACTTAATAGATGGACCATCTGAGACGTAGTCGCGGCCAACATTTGATATAGATAATCTTCAAAACATAAATGCCAAAGGATATTCTTTCGAATGATAATAAGCATCTCCCCCTTACATTAGAACTTTCTGTTTTTTTCAAAAGTAGATAACCTCAATATGGGCCACCCTTTAGTAGAATAGAATCGTCACCTAACCGTTGAAACTTAAATTTTTTTTATCAAAGCTATTCAAGGACATATGTATTTCACAAAGTTGAGTTAACTGAATTAAAATATTGTAAATGAGACTGCCTGCGAAGTTAGTAATTTATTAGGTGTCAGCAAATATTCAAAAAATTTTTGTTTTTCAGTTCCGTACGTTAAAGTTTTCAAACACTTCATGTCACAACGTAATGCGGAAATGACAGAATATTTTAAAAGTTTAGCTAAAAGCAAACTCATGACACCGTTAAAAACAAAAACCCAAAGAAATAACATTACAAAGGAATATATTGCATTTTATTATTTCTTTTAGGAGCAAAGCTGTGCTTTATGCCACATCTCGATGGGTATATGAGAGAATTTATGTATATATGCTCATACGCACATACACGACTATAAAGCACGTATGTGTTTGTTGAGGAAATGCTTCTCTACAGCCGTAAGTGACAAACACCTTTGCTGCTTACATTCTTCCTATGCTTTCGCTGTTTATTTTCTTTGCTTTTACGTGAAAAGTGGCAAGAAAAATGAATTTTCTGACGCTGAGTGACATGTATGTCTTAAGTACATAAGCACAGTGTGGTTATTTTTTATATTGTTGTTTCCTTTGCTGCTGTCTCTACTAGCGCGAGCCTAATAAATGCAGACGAGGCTGTGTTTGCATAGCTTCAAATTTCTAAGTACACCTAAGTATAATTTTTCATGGCAACGTAAAAATAATGCATAAATTGAGATAATTTTATTCAAAATTAAATTTTGCGTATACGACATGCTATCTCTAGGATTATGTAAAATATACGGCTAATATGTTGTGTATACGCAGTGTTGCGTTTTATTTTAATTTTATTTCGAATGAAATTGCGTAAAGCCATAACAGTTTAGTGCTTTTTATAATTAAAAAAATCGTAGAATAATAAATACTTAATTTTTTCTTTAAATATTAAATATAAAATTTTTTATTTTTCATATTTTTGCATCAAATGTTTCTCTTTTTTTTATAAATATTTAATTTCCATGCTGCAGTATTTGATTTGTCATAAGCAAGCTTTTTTGTTTATTTGAGTTGCAACATGTCTTCCTCTGCATAAATGCAAAGACACAGTTTATCATACTTCCTCTAGCATTCCAGGAATGACACTTGACCCGTATTCTATGCTTTGCTCACCCAACCTCATGGAGCAACTTGAAGTACTAACGTCAATTTTCATTTTCTACTCACAACAGGAAGTTATTTGCTATGAACGACAATTTTTTTTAGAATTTTTTGCAACCAGAAAAGCAAATAAATTGGTTTGTGGCTGACACTGACAGACAGCTGGCGGTTTTCCCATTTTCATCAACTAAATGATGTTCATATTTTTTAACCATAATGAAAAATTTATGAACTAAAAATTTGTGCGTTATTATTTTTATTTTCCAATTTTTTTCGTTAACAGGACATTTGAAAAGTCACCGGCCTACCATAGTAAAAACGAAATTCGATTTTATGGATTCAAAATAGTTCCCCCAATACACTGATTATAGCGACATTTCAATGTCCTTTTTGTAGTACAATTTGCCCCTCGCTTCAAAATAGGCCTCAGTTTTGGTGAAAACCCTTTCATTCGACGAAAATTTCTTCCCAGCGAGTGTCCTTTTGAAATCTGAGAACATGAAATAATTGGTGGGGGCCAGATCTACAGAAAAGGGTGGATGCGGCAGCAATTGAAGCCAAATTCTTGGATTTTTGGTCTTGGCACTTCCTTTTTCTTCAAATGCGACCGTTTTCGGCGATTTCGTCCTTCGAACGGTCCAAAAACATTATGTAATAGTTGCTTTTGATGGTCCTTTCCTTTTCAAGGTAGTCAACAAAAATAATTCTATGCGCATCCTAAAATACAGATGCCATAACTTTGCCGACCGACTGTAACGTTTTTCGACGCTTTGGAGCGAGTTCATCGTATGCAGGCCACTTGGATGAATTTCAATTGGACTTCGGACTGAAATGAGGGAGCCATGTTTCATCCATTGTCACATATCCAAGAAAAAACTTGGGTTTATTCTGCTTGAACATCTTCAAACACTGCAACTCGTCCTTGTTTTTGGTCATCAACTCGTCCTCGAGCTTTCTCCTACCCAAATATTTGTGAATGATATGATGTAAAAATTCAGTTGATATCTTTAGAGTGCCTGCTATTCGGTTCAATTTCAATTTACGGTCATTCATAAACATTTTGTGGATTTTTTTGATGTTTTCGTCGGTAACAACCTCTTTTGAGCGTGCACTGTGTTCACCGTTTACGATGCTAATTCACTAAACATAGCACAGCGATCCTTGATGGGTTATTTTCCTGGGATACTGTCTGGAAACTCGCCATCAAGCCAAGGTTTTGCTTTAACTGTATTTTTTTCTTTCAAAAAGTAATATTTTATGAACACCCGAAATTCCTTTTTATCCATTTTTAACAAAAGTTGCTTCACTCAAAATGCTATAATTCACAAACTAATGATCTGACAGCCGTAAGATGTATACACGCATTTTTTGAAAGTTAAGGCTAAATCATAAATTATTTCATTCTTATAGCGCCATCTATATGTGAAGCCAAGCATATTTTAGTATTAATCGTGAAAAAATTAAATTGCCTTCCCTAAGTTTATCCATTTCCTTAAACCATAAGCGTGGTACATAGCACATATATATATATATATATATATATATATATATATATATATATATATACATATACGTACTTGAACGAGCGAGGCACTTGGCGAGCTGGAAAACTTCCTGTCGTCTCACCAGTCATTTCCGCTATTTTCTCATTTCAAGCCTCATCTAATTTGCATGCAAGTGTCTTCTCGTCTATTATACCACCTTCATTGTGTATCGGAAATGAAAATCATAACCCAGCAGGCAAAGAAATTTGTAGAAAAATAATTGGTTAGAGATAAAAAACTGTATACGAAAACATCATAGCTGTGTGCAAAATAATAGTTTTTAAATGTAAACTTTTTCACAAGAATTAATTTTTTATTTTTAGCTTTTACTGAAACTGGGCACCGATTTATCCAAGAGTAAGTACTTAAAAAATACTAGGCGTTTATATCGTCGCAAATCAGCAAAGAATTCGAGTAAAAACACTTTTGTCAAAAAAAAAAAAAAAAAAAACACCAGTTGGAAATACCAAGTGAGGTCACTCTCAATCTGATCCTTCCGACGGAGTGGACGTCGAAATGATCTAGCCAGCGTAGCCGCTCTCTTGATTCGCTTATCTATGTCAATGTCGTCATATAGCTCGTACAGCTCATCGTTCCATCTTTTGCATTATTCGCTGTTGCCAACGCGCAAAGGACCATACATTTTCCGCAAAACTTTTCTTTCGAAAACGCATCGTCTAGGCTTCTGCACCATATATCAGGACGGGAATGATTAGCGACTTGTACAGTTTGGTTTTGGTTCGTCGAGAGAGGACTTTACTTTTTTACAATTTTCTACTCAGTCCAAAGTAGCATATGTTGTTGTGTTGTTCTAGAAAAACTTAGAATTATATAATCATTATTAAGGGCGCAGTCCCGATGTTTCAAACACCTTTAACCCGCTCATCAAATATAAGCCCAGCGTAAAAATGTTCAATATGAAATCATCATACTCACTGGTTTATACCAATGCCATAGGAGGAAATTATAAAAAAACAAATATTAAAATAAATATGACTTTCATTCGATTCGAAAATGCGACTTTGCAAGGTCGCTTAACGTAGAAAATAATACACATAACTATGTATTGCACAATATAATAACAAAAGTGAGGTTGAAATGCGTAATGAGTGGAAGATGTTTACTATTGCCAGTAGATAATGCACAATTTGGGTGTGTATCTACAAATTGAATATTAGATTATGAATAAGTTGAGACATTGATTTCAATGTATTAGAGGAAGCATTTAATTTATAATTATTTATGAATTTAAAATAATAAATAATAGTATGAAAATCAAATTAAATTTATTTTTTTTAATAAAATTATATGTGCTTGGGTTATACAGTAAAAAAGAGTTTGTGAAAGTTAAAATATATAAAAAATATCGAAAGAATATTTTATGTTTTAGCCCAAAAGAGCTACATAAATATATAATCTCAAGCCTGACGAATGGCAGTGAATATTAAGCACTCGAAAATACAATCGAAGGCGTTCGAATCTACATTCTGTTATTCGACTACGAAGAAGTCTCTATACAAATTGACCGCCTGAAGAACAACAAAACGAGGAAAACCGATTTCTTACCGGCTGAGCTAATGAAATATGGCGGCGGAAAATTGACGAGGTGCATGCATCAGCTACTTTGAAGACAAGATCATGGAAGTGTGAAGTGTAAGTCGAGTACAAACTCGTTCAGCTGTCTATTGCGATTACAGCTTTTCTACGTCGAACCTTTCATATATTCTATTAACGGTTCATATATTCTATTAACGGTACCCAGAAGCGATTGCGCATACTTGGTGCTACAATATAATTGCCCAAGTCGATGTTAGGCCTTCGGGGCGTACGCACGTCTAGAACACTGGTATGATGTAGTCCGCCTATTACAATATAATGGATTCGCTTGCTAGTTTTTCGACCCGCACATAACCAAATAACCTGAATGACATTCTTGTGGCGGTGTATAATACTACAGACAAACCATATTTGAAAGATAATTGAAAGGATTTAGCAACAAAGTATATCTCTCACCATAACTTCGACACCAAATTTGCGATGATTCATATGGCCGCTGTAGTACTTACCATAAGGGCCTTTTCTTTTCGTCCTTGTCCCGTCCATCGCCATCGCAATTCTTATACGGCGGTGATGTCAACCTTTAGTCTTACGAAGGCACCTTCCTAATTGAGAAATAGGAAATTTCAGGTCCGTACCCTTTCATTGAAGTAGGTTTCTATGTGGCGAATTCAAGACCCAGCGCGAAACTTCACCTTGCAAGTAGGTGACTCACATCCTCTTTTGGGTACTCCTAAACCGAATAAGTAACATCACTCAAGCTTAAGTAAATAGATTCACTATAGATCAATAATTCACCATACGTCAAATCTTGGAAAAGATACGCGAAAAGAAGATCAATACATAACAAAACTTCGTGGATTTTAAAGCTGCCTTCGAGAGTACGTAGGGAAGCTAATGACATATATTATGCCTGAATTTGGTATCGTCTCTCACTGCACAACAACAAAAACATTATCAGAGCCATGAACGACCACTTTGAGTTTTTAGGAAATAAACTAGGACGAAGGAAGCAAAGCGAATCGTTATGGTTGCAACGAGGACAAGACCAATTATCTTCTACTTGCGTACTCTCGGCTGAGTTTCGGGGTTACTGTTGATGGTCATAAAATAACATCACCCTGGAAGTCCCAAGTTCTACAAATTCTTAATCATTTACATCTTGCAGAAGCGAGGACGACATACAATGATCCTATATTCAGAGTTTTATGGATACAAAAAATACCATAGACGAAGCCATTGGGATATAATGGCAAGTTAATAGTTCTTACAAATAACCATCCATATCAAAAGCTTTTTATATCTCTTACTTGCTTTCTTTTTTACTGGCTAAAGTATGGCATACGCGTTTGTAGACGAATCAACAATAGCGCGCCATTTGTTTATTCCCTTCCATTTTTGGCGCCACTTGGATAAGTTAAACTTAGTCGTTCTCCATCTGATCCTTCCATTCAAACGAACTGGCCGAGCCTGCTTAAACACTGTCTTTTGTTTTAGAATATGTAAATGTTGCTATATAGTTTGTATAACTCATCGGTTGTAAATGACCATAAATCTTCCGTAAAGCATTTCTCTCTAAAACTCTTAGTATCATCTCTTCGAATGTTTTTATCGTCCATGCTTTCTACCTTACAGAATGATGAGAAAAATTGTCGACTTGCAAAAGCTTAGGTTTCGTTCGCCCAGAGACCTTTACTTTTAAAATGTCTACTCATCTCAAAGTAGCAGCTGATGGCATGTGTTATTCTGAGTTGAATTTGGAAGTTATTAGGTGCTAGTGCTGGTGCTGGTCCGTATATAGAATAGAATTATTACCATAGGGCGTCGTTTATCTAAAACTTTAGATTTTATTTTTCCGATGAAGAAAATATTCATATGACGGCAATTCTATTACAAGGTTTGTATGATAAATACTGAAGTGTGCCATTAAGTAGCTTTATATTCATAAAATATTAAAAAAAAAAATTTCATTTCCCTTAATAATTAATTGACATTTTAAATTGTTTTTGAAAGAAAAGTAAAAAATTTCAATCTTAAAGTCGTGAATAAATAAATATTTTAATTACTAAAAATAATAAGACAATAGTTTAAAGAAATGCACTAAATAAAGGGTTTTCCAATAGAGATGATGTGATTTCTAAGTGTCGTTTTGGCCATTTTTAATATGCCATTTTTTCCATTGTATTCAGTAATGTTTACAATTTCATAATGGAAATATTATTATTATTATTTATATATATGTTTTAAAATTATATATTCAATACTATTATAAAAATAATTGTTCTGCAATTGCAACTTTTCGTGCACTTTTGCCATTTTATGGTCGTAATAATCGCCTACCTGTGCTCGCTATTCGTCGAATTGTTGAAAATTTAGAGCGTACATTTTCTTTACATAATCTTCAAGTACCAATAAGACAAAAAACCGGTCGAAGTAATGAAAATATTGCTGCCGTTCAGGCAAATGTTGCTGAAGACCGCAATTTGCCGATTCCAAGACGTTCTGAAGAATTGGGACTGCCTCAAACCGCAAAATGGCGGACTTTGAGAAAGGATTTGGACTTGCATCCGTATAAAATTGTTTTCACTCATGAACTGAAGCCGTAGACGTCGTGAATTTGCTAATTTTGCCTTGGCACAAATTGAAAACGATAACGATTTAAAAAAAAATCATCTTCTCCGATGAGGCTTATTTTCATCTGAGTGGTGTGGTAAATAAACAAAACTGTCGATTCTAGTGCGAAGGAAATCCCCAAATTATTCAACCAACCAGGTGGTCAGATGGAATCATCGGTCCGTACTTCTTTCGAAGTGAAGCTGGTAGCACCGTTACTGTCATTGGAGAGCAGTATAGATCGATGATAACCAACTTTTTATGGCCACAATTGAAAGAAGTTGATCTTAAAAACATCTGGTTCCAACAAGTTGGGGATACTTGTCATGCAGCACGTGCAACAACCGAATTGTTGCGAGAAATGGTTTAGAAATTCGATTTCAAGAAACTGTGACATTGAATGGCCTCCAAGCAGTTGTGATTTAACACCATTAGACTACTTCTTCTGGGGTTATTTGAAGTTTTGAAGTCATTGGTCTTTGGCAATAAACCAGACTCTCCTCAAGCTTTAAAAGTCAATATTGAACCTGCTATTCATGACATACGACTTAATTTAGTGGAAAAGTGCTAAAAAATTTGGTTCATCGAATTAATTCCTGCAAAAGAAGTCGTGGAGTTCATTTGAATGATGATATATTCAGACCCTAATTGTATCGATTGTACTTCACATTAAATAAAAAACATTTGAATTTCTTTAAAAATTAGTGTGTTTTTTTTTAAAGAAATCATATCACTTTTATTGGAAACCCTATATATGCTAATACTATCCACATTATGCTAAATAATTTTTTAAATATTAAAATTTAAAAAAAAAATTTTCTGAGAACATTGACAACTTCTTAATTTTTTTATTACTTGCATATAACATAAGAAACATCTAATTTGTGTTAAATAAATACAAATATTTGTAAGTGGTTTTACGTTACTTTGCGTATTTGTTTTCAATTCCACGCCACAGGCGTAAAACAATATAATTAATACTTCTTATTGCATAAGTACATACCTACACACATACATACACAGCATGCGATATTGCCATCTTCAGTGCGCCACTTCTCTTCACTTAAACTGTAACGCTCATCATCATGCTTCCTTACTTCCTCCCTATGAGCACCCACTTGCTGTGCATATTAATTAAATAAATAGCAGGTGGCTATTCGGTAAATACACCAAGGAATATGCAAGAGTAGCAGAAAAAATAGAAAAAATTGCAGAAAGTGATGAAGAGAGCAGAGAACGGAAGTACTTGAGTGTGTTCACATTGACTCACTTGCTTGCTTTGTATACTTCACTGACAGATAAATACAAGTGGCAGTTGTGGAGATGACTACTTTCGTTGCTCGCCCTGAGCATAGTATAGTGCAGCCGTGGCAATATTATGTTGTTAAGTCATAGTGAATTATTTATTTAGATTTTTGGTGTTTATATTAAACAAATTTACTTTTAATGGATTTTCATTTTAATGATAAGGTCAATTCTTAAATACAAATTAGTTTGTCATTAAACTTGAAAGTACTCCCATAACAAAGACTAAAGTAAGTTTATTTAGGCAAAGGTACCTTTTGAAGTAGATTTGTCCGTTTTCGTGATAATCGGATTAATTTCACCCTTGATTTGAGCTGAGTTGATGAGGTTTCTGGTCTTACAACCATTCTACCCAGGCCAAAAGTTCTATTGAGATACCGCTGCTAGCTTCTTGTCGCCGTCTTAAGCGTCAGAGCCATTTAGTGTGTCTTATAAAGACAAAACAATAAAAAATCAGAATTAAATACTTTGCCTTTTAGACACCTAGCCATATCCACCCAGCAACATTTCAAGTCTTTATAGTATTTAAAACAGTTCCCCCGCTCGTTAGCTCGTCAGGTGTGAAGGTGTCGGGTATGTCCCTGTATCCGGGCACTAAGGTCCGGTGCATTTGTTCGAGAGATAGAGTTGCATTATAGAGTTCTAATAGCAACTTGGCTGACAGAATATAGAGTAAGTAATAGATTGTCCTGTGACCATAGATTATAGCAGCTATTCGGCGGCAGCAATGATTGTAATTAGTTCCGCTTAGAAGATGTTGCAGCTTCGGTGAGTGGACTTCGTATATATATATATATATATATATATATATATATATATTTGGCGCTTTGTAACTGCTGAAGCGATTTTCGGCCGAGCTCTTTCTATAATTTGCGATTTTGCAAATGGCGAGACATGCAGTTTATTCTAAGCCGCCTCCGAACGGCACATGGATTTTTATGAGGAGCTTTTATTTTATGCCACAAATACACTCAGAGGGCTTGACATTCCCTGCTGAGGGGTAATCGCAATTAGAAAAATTTATTTTCTATAATTTTGGATGTTGGTCGAACCTGAGCTCGAACCCAGACACTACCTCTGTGGGGCTAAAAAGAACTCCGTATTAAGGGGAACCTCTTGTGCTGCATCTGGTAATATCGCCATCTCAGGAGAGAGTCCACGAACTACACTATGAGTCGTTTAAACCGATTTCTTGAAGAGTTTCTGTCATAGCTTCGGGGAAAACTGGCAAAATACCAAGGGTGTAAGCCTTTGCAGCAAGCCCTTTCTTGTTATACCCAATTACATCGTAGCACTTTATTTACAACCTTGGCGTGGAATAAGCATGCCGCTTTCTCAAAAGTTTGTTCGCGAGCAACTTTAGATATATTCTAATGCAGATATCGAGCTGGCTGTTTTACAAAAAATTAGTTTTGACTGATGAACCGAAAGACCCTTTAACGCAGGGAATCGATTCTAACCCTTTTTAGAATAAATATTGCTTTAGCTTTGGTCTATGTATGAGGAATGCGCCCTTCTAGATAGACTTTGTAGATTTTTCATAGCATGCCTTCTGCCAATTGCAACTCAGCGGCGAATATGCCATTTAATTTTGGTGATTCAATAGGTTGGCACGAATTTATTGTGCTTTTCTCCACTTTTCTCTGATAAAATATGTTTCTGATATTAGAAGTATACCTATTTTGGTTGCATTGATCGTAGTCAGAACACCCCAGAAAGTATGTCTTCATTAGCATATTTAGTATTTATCCGCAATATATAGACCATCTACCATCTAAAAGGTGTTCCGGAGGAGCTTTTTTCAATAGCCTTTTTTGACAGATCACGCATGAGTCGTGTCAAGCTGTCATGTTATTTATGTTCAGTATCGTTTTGCATTTCATCATAAAAAGACTTGCAAATCATTCAACTTTATTACGAAAATTCACGTTATGTAAAGAATGTGCTTCGCGCGCTTCGCTCAACTTATGGTCAACATAATCGGCCTACTTAGCGTACTATTCGCAACACCATCACCCATCCTGGACCCAATATTCATTACTGGCTAATATTCGACCGAATGGACCACGTCCAGCATGCAGTGAAGAAAATAAAGCGGCCGTAGCTGAGGGTGTACACGAAGACCGGGTGACTCGATTCGACGCCCTTCGCAACAAATCGGGCTGACGTATGGAAAGACTTGGCGCATTTTACGTCGAGATCTTAAATTGAAAGCGTACAAAATACAGCATGTGAAAGAACTGAAGTCGCTCGATCTTCCCAAGTGACATCGCATCGCTTTATGTGCTCTTGAAAAGTTACAAGAATATCCGATGTTTTCGAATCGAATTTTGTTCAGCGATGAGGCCCATTTCTTGCTCAATTCGAATCGGATAACCTGTTAGTTTCTGGATGTAGTTTGAAATAGCAGAACTCTTGGAGCTCGCCCTTAGGTCTACACAAATTTGGACTTTCTCAGACTTCCGAAGACTCTGAATTATTTTTATGCTCTTGACGAAACAATTTGAAATAAAATCTTGGTCAGACACAGCATATTAATGTATGAGACCATAAAAATGCAGTGGATTGAAAGAAGCTGTAGTAGCGAGTACAAAAAAAAATCTAGCCTCTGCAGTAATGTGAGTAAACTTCTATTCATATAAATATATGTACAAGCGTGTATCCTTTAGTGCGTATAATGGCATATTCACAGATGTTTCTCACATCGCTGATAGACAGAGCTTGGAAATGAGGAATGGAAGATAATAAATATAAGAGAAAGAAGTGAATTATAAACTAAGGGAACAAAAGATAAGATGTAATGCACAGTGAGCCAGCATAGGAATTTTTGTATAAAAGCAACAAAAAGATGAAAGAAAATTATAAATTTCAGTTATGTGAATATATGAAAATTCCTAAAAATATGAACCAATAGGTGAAGTTTAGATTTTCATTATTAGAAAATAAAACTATTTTAAGCGCTGAAATCTGGCAGGGTAGAGGTGCGTACTAACGAGTGATCCATTTCGAAGTTCAATATCTTTTTAAAGATAAAGATAGATAAATAGAAAATTCGAATTTAATTGGGACTGTTTTTTATCATTCGAAAGATCAGTCTTTGGAATTTATTTTTTGAAGATTAACTCTTTCAAATGTTCGCGGCTACGTCTCAGATGGTCCATGCGTTGAGTCCAATTTTCAATGACTCGTTCGAGTATTTCGACTGGTAACTGGCGAATGACACGCATGATGTTTTGCTTCAAGACCTTAAACAAAGCGGGATTTCCGCATAGACCTTAGATTTTCCATATCCCCACAGGATAAAGTTTTACGGTGGGATATCACATGATCTTGGTAGCCAATCGACCGGCCCAAAACGTGAAATCATCAAAGTGTTCTCTCAATAAATCAATTGATTGGTGCGATGTGTGGCACGTGGCGCCATCTTGTTAAAACTAAATGTCGCGGAGATCATGAGCTTCAATTACAGGTATCAAATAGTCGGTTATCATGACGCGATAACGGTCGCCATCAGCGGTTACGTTTTCACCGGCATACATTTTAGAAATATGGATCGATGATTCCACCGGCCCACAAACCACACCAAACCGTTGTTTTTTGTGGATGAAATGGCAGCTCTTAAATCTCATCAGGTTACTCTTCGTCCCAAATGCGGAAATTTTACTGGTTTACATACAAATTGAAGCAGAAATGGGCCTCATCGCTGAACAAAATTTGGCTCGAAAGCTTGGGAAGGTCAAGCGGCTTCACTTCTTACACAAACTATATTTTATATGCTTTCAATTTAAGATCTCGACGTAAAATGCGCCAAGTCGTTCCATACGTCGGCGCCGAATCGACGCTCCACGATCTCCGGGTACACTCTCAGCTACGGCCGCTATATTTTCTTCACTTCCCTACTTGGATCACCTTTTACAAGCCGGAATGTCGAGTATTGGTACGATAAACATCTCTGACTAGTAAATGTCTATACCTTCGAGTATATTCAATAATTCTGCCATGAAATAATTAATTTCCGATCAAAATCCATCAAGCTTGCGGTGCTTTGAGGGGAAACTTTTAAGTTGCACACGAAAAATCGTAGTAAAATCTCTGCCAAATATTCGCCTTAATATGGTTTTATATATAAATATTTTCAACTAATAAAAATTATTACTGCTGCTTGATTTGATGAAAAAGATTTATTTTATTTGAAGTAAATAATTTTCGGAATTTCTTTCCACACGAATAAACGGTAATTACATAGTGGCTCTATTTACTTGTATTGCAAATACATATAAAATACATGTGAATTTCTGTTTCAATCGCCTTTTATACATTAATTAAGCTGAAAATAATTCTCTATTAAATACATACATATCTTTGATAGCCGGGTTTCCTGCTAGGTGATGTACATGTGTATAAATAATAGCTTTATTGAGCGTTGTTTGCTTGTTGTGGGCGTTGCACGCGCATTGATGTAAACAGCTTTTCCGCTGGCAGCTAATTAAGTTGTATTAACTTGCTTTCCTACTACTTATTTCCATATTAAACTGATATTTTTTGTATTCGCAACATATTGTTTCGCAATATGTGCATATACGTACCTTTAAAAAAAAAAACTGAACTCAGCTTTAATGGAGACTATAAAACTCTTACGGTTGTGGGAAATTCATTTATGGGGCACAGCTTGCAGAACATATCTATGTAGAGACTGGGGTGCAGCTTGGTACATGGTTAACGAAAACATTCACACAGCCTTAAATATACTTACCATAGAGGTCCAGAAATCTTCACATAGAAGTAAAGGGTGATCCAAGCAGATGTAATTTTTACAATAGCCTTTTTTTTGACAGATTCCGCGTGAGTCGTGTCAAGCTGTCATGTTATTTTTGTTCAGTATTGTTTGGCATTTCATTATGGAAAGACTTACACCCGCCCACGTTGTCAAATCATTCAACTTTTTTACGAAAATTCGTTCGTAGCTACTCGCACTGACGTATGAAACAACTTGGCGCATTTTACGTAGGGATCTTAAATTGGAAGCATACAAAATACAGCTTGTACAAGAACTGGAGCCACTCGCCTGTTCTAAGCGACATCGCGACCCAAATTTTGTTCAGCGATGAGGCTCAATGGGTACGTAGACAAGCAAAATTGTCGCAATTGAGACGAAGAGCAATCTGAAGGGATTCAAGAGCTGTCATTTCATGCAGAAAAAAGAACGGTTTTGTGTGGTTTGTGGGCCGGTTGAATTATCGGTCCATATTTCTTCAAAAAATTATGCCGGTGAGGACGTAACCGTTAATGGCGATCGTATCACGCCATGATAACCGACTAGTTGATGACTGAAATTGAATTTCGTGATCGCCGCGACATTTGGTTTCTACAAGATGGCGCCACTTTCCAAACATCGCATCAATCAATAGATTTTTTGAGACACTTCGGTGAGCAGATAATTTCACGTTTTGGGCCGGTCGATTGGCCGCAAAGATCGTGTGATATCACACCGTTAGACTTTTTCCTGTAGGGATATGCAAAGTTTAAATTTTATGCGGACAATCGCGCTTCGATTCAGGCTATGGAGCAAAACATCATGCGTGTTATTCAACAGCTATCAGTCGAAATGCTCGAACGAGTCATCGAAAATTGGAGTCAACTAATAGACCACCTGAGAAGTAACCGCGGCCAACAGTTGAAAGAGTTAAACTTAAAAAAATAAATGAAAAATAATATTCTTTCGATAATAAACATTCTTCATTAAATTTGGATTTTCTGTTTTTTTTTTATTTAAAAAACTAGGGAACCTCGAAAAATATTACCCTTTACATAAAAATGCTGCGTAATCCTCCGAACCCTTATCAACACCTTGAGATAAAGAGATAAACCAGCCTATTAAAAAGGGATGCTAATTTGTTAATATATTTAATATTGATTTTCAGATTAAAAAAAAAAAAGTGTTTGAAAACTCATATTTAATGAAATTTAAATGGAATTACTTATGGAATCTAAATATATATTTTTTTTACGCCGGCTGGCGATTTGAAGATTTCGTTGCCACACAGTGCTTTGGTGGCAATCGCAATAGTATGTGGAGTGAAGAGTGCATGCAGGCTTTCGAATGTGGTTATAGTAACTTAGGATTGTTTATTGTCAGAATTTTGACGTCGTTGAAACTCACATTGTGTTCGATCCGGTTCTCCTTCCTCCAGCTAGTGAAGAGTATAGAAGAGGCTATCTCAGGGTGTATAAGTAGTTGTAATTGTCATGAAGAGAAAAAGTGGAAAAGGTGGGTCGGCAAGGTAACAGTTCACCTTCGAACATAATAACCTATGTTCGACTGAATAAAAAAATTCAACATTGCGAGGAGGAGAAACCATCCAGCTGAACCCTTTCGTTCATTTTTCAAAGTTCTGAATTTTTAATTCTATGGAAATTCC
Source organism: Neoceratitis asiatica (assembly GCA_030068015.2). Taxonomy (NCBI): domain Eukaryota; kingdom Metazoa; phylum Arthropoda; class Insecta; order Diptera; family Tephritidae; genus Neoceratitis; species Neoceratitis asiatica. The sequence continues at coordinate 45,181,135 of CM061524.1, read as the reverse complement.
TGATTCATTTCTTCTACCGCAGCAGCAAAGGAGATCTCTTAATATCAAAGAGGAGCATTGCGTGATTGATCGTGTCAAAGGCATTTGACAGATCCAGAGCTACTACGCACACCACAGTTCACGCGCAGTGTCCATTTTGGTTACGTAAATGTATTATTTAGGTGTTTAAGCTGTTAAGTGCACTTTAAGGAACCCATGCTGATATGCTGCTGCTGCTGCTGGGAGGTGCTGAATAAAAAACGGCAGCAGCAAGGCCTCAAGTGTCTACGCTGCTAGGGAAAGTAGAGATATGAGCCGATATGATTTTCTTTCTGGGCTGGTTTCACTGGTTTTATTAACGAGACAAATCTAGTCTGTTTTCACATATCGAATATTGGTAGTGTAACATATTCACGACTTTGATGAGGAACTCTGGAAACAGCATGCTTATTCCGCCGGGATCTGTGGGACTTGATAATTTTACCAGCCTTCCTAATAACCACTTCAATCTCTTCTCTGAACAGATTCATAGCGCTTGATGTTTGCGTTTAGTAATTTTGCGCAGACGGCGACTCACTTGCCGCTTCATTTCAACAACCGAAAGGTTGGAATTATTTTTATACAAATTCCAATTTATCATAATACATTTGATTCCGCGAGAAGACTGAATACCAATTTGGTAATATATTGATCATAGTACTCCTGCCAATCGTTTAATTTAAGTTTAGACTCTTTTTGCTCTATTAACACAGGAAATGATATGCTTTCTAAATTTTAGCTCATCAACGAAAACAATAACTTATTTAACATTAAAATAGTGGATATAGGAAAGTTTTTTTTAGAGAAAGACATACATTTTTACTTATTTCAATTTAATCCATGCAATTAAATTTTATTTTAAATATTCATTTTTAAGCGGTAAAAAGGGAAGCAAACCGACCAAAATCAGTGAGTTAAGACGAGATACTATTTAGGTGATTTCGGCATAACAGAAGCTCAACATTTTATAGCCACTACCCATTATAATCAGAAATAATCCGAATAAAGCTTCTAATAAGACCGAGTACTTTGACTATGACGTATGCTCGATAGACCGAAATGGGCAGTAACATATTCACTCACACCATATATATCTCAGCATTTGGATCACCTTACTAATTCATATCAATATTGGCTTGGATATGGCACACGCTTCTTCATGCGAAGTAGACACACATAATAAAATTATATCGACGAGCATTTAATTTTAAATTATTGAGTTTGACTAGTTTTGAGTTTTTTCCACAAGTTTGTGCATGTAGTACTTCCAACTAATTACGGTGGACACCCACGTCTCTCCGTAATTGCTATTAATTGCTATTTTATGTCTTTCTGCTGAATCCAAATATTACATTAAGTTGAGGGTATATTTTCCAGCTGTGGGAATATGGGTGAGAAACATTAGCCGAACTATGCATTTCAGTTCCATTTATTATTGTGATTGCATTTATGTTTATATGTATGTGCAGCAATACTACCAATTAGTGCTTACTATTATTTAACTTTGTTATTTTTGAATTAATTATTTTTCGAATTTATTGAAATATTTTCCATTAGACAGAAATTCTCATTTTTATTGATTACTAAAATGTGGGCATATGCCAATAAATAACTCATATTTTGGTTACGCAAAATAATTACATGCGAGTGTGATAGTGCATAAATTCTTATATGCAAACTAAAATGAATACCACAGTGCAATATTTTTAAGTCATCGTTTCAGGGCCAGGGTTTGGTGATTGTTGCTGAAAGTGCTTACAGAAACTGGAGTTTATGGATCATTACTTTTGCTTGTTTAGCTCAAAGTCGATTTGAGCACTTTTTCGATATTTGCAAACGGCTTTATCTCAGTTAACCGTTAGAAATATTATTTTGATGTTTTCAGCAAATTTGTAGATATTGAATGACAAAGGAAATGCAAAACCTACTTACCGGAAAAGGTGCATTCACTGCCTCAAAATCGTGAAGATGTAAATTTTTTTATTTAAATTTTTTTTTACCATTTTTGGTTAATAAGTCGGCTACATATCCACAAATATATTTTTTATTTTTTCTGCTTTATTTTTATTCAAACTAATATCTTACAATTCATATTTTAACAGGCCAAATGAAAGATCCCGGTTAATCATAGTAAAACACATTTTTTTTGGGAAAATTAATTTCTTTATTCACATTCCATTCAAAAGTGATATTCTGGTTATAGTGAACCTCCAACATTCCGATACCAATTTTGTAGTGCGATTTGTCTTTTTATTCAAAATAGGTCTCAGTTTCGGCAAACACCTCTTCATTCGACGACAATTTCTTTCCAGCGAGCATACTTTTGAGATTTGAGAACAAATATTCGCTGGGGGCCAGATCTGGAGAATACGGTGAATGCCGAAGTAATTCAAAACCCAATTCATGGATTTTTGGCACCCATTTCATTGACTTGTGACACGGTGCATTGTTTTTTTCTCTAAATGCAGCCGTTTTTTGGCGATTTTGACCTTCAAACAGTCCAATGACGCTTTGATATAGTTGTTGTTGATGGTAATTCCTTTTTCAAGGTAGTCAATGAAAATTATTTCATACGCATCCCAAAGTACAGACGTCATAACCTGACCAACCGTCGTTTTTCCATGCTGTGGAGCGGGCTTATCAAGTGCAGTTCACTGGGATGACTTTTGATTAGACTTCGGAGTGAAATGATGGGCGCAAAAGCAAATGTAACAATTTTCACAGGTGTGCTGTTTAAACATTAGTTTTTGAGTAAAAAAACCATCATCGAGAACAAGAAAAGATTTGATAAATACTATGCGTACTGTGCATCATCAGTTTCAATGTTTACAAAGTGGTTTACTGAGTTCCTTTGTGGTCGTATCAGTACAAGTGACATCGAACGTACAGGACGTCCAAAGGAGGTCGTCACGCCAGAAATCGTCGATAAAATTCATAGAACGATATTATAAGATCAGAGATTAAAAGTAAGTGAGGTGGCTAAGTCTGTAGGCACCTCAGCTGGGCGGGTACATCACATTTTATAAGAATATTTGGACATGAAAACATGAAAAACTGGTGGTGCGATTGTTCATACACGTCTATAAGAGCAATCGTTTAACCACACCAGAAAAGTGTTTGGAGATATTTAACCGTAATTCAAACCAAGTTTTCTTAGCGTAAACGAACCATGGATCCATCACACCAAATAATAGTTCAAAGAACAATCAAAATTGTAGGTTTCTCCGGGTGAACGTGCACCACAATAGACCAAAGTAGCTCTGTCACCCAACCGGGTTATGGCCACAATTTTTTGGGACGCACGAGGTGTCATTCACATCGATTGCCTCGAAAAGGTTAAAATGATCACCGGCGAATATTATTCAGAGTTTTCTTACAGATTTAATATTGATTTGAAGCCGAAAGGCTCGAATTTGGCGAAAAAAGTGCTTTGGTGCACACGTTTGTAGTAACCATGACAAAAATTTATAAATTAGGCTACGAACTGCTATCTCATCCAGCATATTCTTTAGACTTAGACCTTGTAACTATATTTTGTTTCCAAACTTGAAAAAATGGCTCGGTAGTAAGAGACTCTGCGAAGGAAGAAGTCATCACAGAAGCAACCGCCTATTTTTAGGTGCTTGATAAAACCTATTATTTGGATAGAGTTAAAACGAGATTATGTTGAGAAATAAAAAGGCTTATTTGCCAAAAAAAAAAAAATTATATATAAATATTTGATTATAAAAGCCATTACTTATCAACCCACCAAAAATAAGTTGTTTCTTTCATGAAAAAGTTCGCCATAACTCAAAAAAATCTCGTCGTGAAACGGCCAACACTATATCTGAAGAAATATTTTTTTTTCTGTTGCAAAAAAACGCATTTGATGTAAAAATGTATATTTTCATTACTTCAGACTTTCGCCCTATTATCTCTTTTACAGTTAAAAATGGACCAGCGAATTTGCGCTACGAGCACCGTAGCCTCACCATATTCCTACCTCAAGAATTTGATATGCATTTTGTTCCACCAACTTGTTCAAACAGTCTACTTTGCGACTTTTGCAGCAGTTCTATGGTGAATAAAAAATACTGCGTAAATTTGTAAGTATAATAAACCGCTCAAACACATTTCACTTCTATATCCGCAGCATGCAAACACGTGCGTGTATTTATGTTAAAAATGCAAAAGAAAAAAATAATAACTTGCAGCATTTATTGTTTTTGTTATTATTATTTTTTAGTCCGTATATTTGTTTTCCTTTCTGGCGGTTCAAGTGTGGCTAATGCGACGACGCGAGCTCATTTTCTGGAAGCATGAAATCTCAATATTTTTTGGCTCTACTCCAAGCAACCTTGACCTGGCGCCGAGCACACTTTGTCTACTGCCAACTATAGATGAGGTAAAAAACGAAAAAGATGAGAAAATAAAAATAAATTGCAACATCCTTAGCGCTGAAAAACATTTTGCATTGTTCAACATCCTTGTAATAGTTGGAAATATTCTTAGAAGACTGCGGAAGGACATGACAATGATGAGTGCGCAAAATATGGAAATTTCTTCATTATGCGAAGGCAGAGGGGATATCGGTTTTTAGTCGGTTTTAAAGTGGTTAGGTTTGAATGAGCTAAATATGCAAGATGGGGTTATGATGAATGGTGTGCTTAATGGTTAGTTAGCTGTTTCGGTAAATATAAATATTAAATTTTCGATGTACTCGCTTACGTTTTTTTAGTAGATAGTGTTCTTAGTGCACCTTCGGTGGCTAAAAGTAAAGAAAACGATACGCAGTAAATGCATAACTACTAAGGTTACTACCCCGCATCGTCACAAGCTAGATATTATACGATGCAACAAAATATTTTAAATGTTAATGCTGGAATGTAGCGATTTTCACTCTTGCACTGGTTCAGCAATTTTTTAGAATCGAGAAATGAATTTCTCATGAAATCGATTACTCTTATCTTAAGTTTTTGTTCGGCTTTGTAAATTTTAACGAAAATGGAAAAAGTGAATTTAGTCTCGTGATTAATCATTAGTTTTTGCTTAAAAAACCATCACCACACAATACCAAAGTCCAATAAACAATCAAAGCAGTAAGTTTCTCCGGGTGAAGGTGCACCAAAGGAGGCCATGGTGACCGTCGACATTGTCATGTCCTTCCGCAGTCTTCTAAAAATATTTCCAACTATTACAAGGATGGTTGGCCACAGTTTTTTTGGGATGCGAGATATCATTCATATCGCTAAAACGATCACCGGCGAACATTATTCAGAGCTTTTGGAGAGATTAAATGATGAGTTTAAGAGAAAATGACTGCATTTGGCGAAAAAAGTGCTGTTCCGTCTGCGAACTATCTCATCCAGGATATTATATAGGTTTGATTTCCTGCAACTATTTATTATTTCCAAACCTTAAGAAGTGGCTGGGCTATGAGATATTCTGGTCGAATGAAGAGGTCATCACAAAAACAAATGTCTCTTTTAAGGGCCTTGAAAAAAGAAATTGAAAAATACTCACTATATGTATAGATCTAATAGAAGGCTAGGTTGAGAAATTAAATACTTATTCGTTGAAAAAAACATATTACATTCAAAAAGTTATTGATATGGCAAATTAAACTCGGCAGTTATTTCAAATTAAACTTGAATTTGTACTTAACAGCGCACCAATACTCAATTTTCGACTATTGAACTTGATGATTTTTTCAGGAGCCGTATAAGCCACCCTTCGAGTAAGCAATTACTGTGATATTTTCTAAAACGTGACACTGCAGCAAAGCTGATCTAAATCAATTTTAAGAATAAAAATATCTATGTTTTCAGCGACAGACAGACAAGAATAAAAGCGCTTGGCTCGCTTACGTTAAATTCGAAAATTATACTGGACTGTGATCGATTGTCACGTGTAAACTACCTCTTGAATTTACCTATGAAAATGCCCGAAATCTAAACTAACTTGGACGAAAAAGGATGAAATTCCAAATTGCTGAACTCTTTTGCTGGTATAACGAGATCAACGGATTGGTCTAATCAATCAATGGTTTTGTGAGCCCTCTGAGAATTGAATAGTGAATCCTAGTGGCATTAGATGTGGGTTTATAATAGATGTGCTAATCACTGTCCACTACAACATGACCTAATCTCCAACATGCCTTCATATTCTTATCTTCAAAATGGCCCTAACGACTTCAACAAAATGTTGTCTGCCGTCTCTTGTTTGCGTTTGAACTATGGTCTATTCAGGCTATAGCATCAATCATGACATTTCCGATGTGTAAAATATTCAGTCCAATTTTTTCGGTTTCCAAAATTTTAATATTTATTCTTGAAGAAGTTGAAGGTGAGTCTACAACCGCAACTACAAGAAAATTACGCACGGAATTCGGACGAAATAACTCAACTTCCAGGAAGTTTGTGAATCAATAAGTGCAGCGAGTACGCCAAACTGGTTCAATACAGAACAAAACAACTCGTGTACATGCTCACCTTTTGCTTTCAGAGGTAAATATTGCTTCGATAGCTCAAGGTGTGTTCGAACAGCCATCAACATCAACTTAATACCGTTGGCAGGAATTGAATATAAAGTCCTCGGTATGAAGGTTAATTAAGTCTAATTGGTCTAAGAACTGAATCTAATGATCGTCCGATGCGATTTTGTTTCGTTCAATAAGCTACAGATAGCTTGGCAGATGTGAAATGTTGCCCAAAAAACATTTTTCCGATCAAGCTCATTTCACCTCTGCAGTTACGTTAACAAACGAAACTATCGCTTTTGAGGTTTATAAAACCCACACGTAATCACGAATAAGCCACTGTATCCTCAAAGAGTGACTGCTTGGCTCGGCAGGTGGACCAGCAACATCATTGATCCGTTTATCTTGGAAAAGATAAGAAAAGAAGAAGCTGCCATTATCATGAAGAGTACGACATGACCGATGTGTGATTTAAAAAAAAAACGGTACTAAATGCTACACAGCCAACGTTACAATTGATATTTTGTGAGATGGCGATGTCAACTGGCCGTCTCACAGCTGCGATTAGACTTCATTTGTTATTATTATTTTTTGCGAGAATCCTTTAAGGATAAGGCTACGCCGGCTATCCAGAGGTGATTTCTGACTCGAAACACGAAATCGAGACCGTCACTGCAGCCATAGAAGGACACGTGTTAGAAAATGTGTTGAAAATTAGGTTGGCAAACAGAATAGAACAAGACCAGCCGCAGCAGCCATATGAATGAAGTAATATTCCATTATTAACTGAAATGTTAAAGCAATTCAATAAAGACAAAATCATTGAAGAATTTGTATGCGTCTTTTTTATAATCATTTTAAAACGAAAATTATAGTAATATGGGTAGTCTTTTGCATGCTATGGTGATGTATATAATAATTATCGCAGATAAAAGTTATACAGGGCTAAAATAAACCGGTGGCTCTAGTAACTGAGGGGCTGGAATTATTAAGTTGTTATTATTATTGACTATATTCGAGAAAGATATTAGGCCTTTGGAAATGTAAAGCACAGCTTCTTTGAAAATTTTATATTTTAACTCGTTTATAATTTTTATTTGGTCCCTTTATAAAGCGTGTTTTTTATAGAACTTTAAGTTGGCATTACTTTTCAAGTTGGCGACCGATTTAACAGCTGTCAAGTGATTTATTCTTGTTTTGTTTGGCAATTCATCATGAATAGACTCACGCCTGAACAACGCTTGCAAATAGTGCAATTTTATTTCGAAAATAACGGTTTTGTGCGGAAAACGTATCGCGAACTACGTCCATTTTAGCGATGTTTAGCGATGAAGCGCACTTCTGGTTGAATGGCTACGTCAACAAACAAAACTGCCGCATTTGGAGTGAAGGTAATCCTCAAGTGTATGTTGAAACACCGTTACATCCGGAAAAACTGACTGTTTGGTGCGCTTTATGGGCTGGTGGAATCATTGGTCCGTACTTTTTCAAAAACAATGGTGGCCAGAACGTTACAGTCAATGGTGATTGGTATAGAACCATGATTACTAACTTTTTCATTTCTGAATTGAATAACCATGATGTCCAGGAGATGTGGTTTCAACAAGACGGCGCAACATGTCACACAGCTCGTGCCACAATAGATTTATTGAAAGACACGTTTGGTGACCGCCTAATTTCACGTTATGGACCTGTGAATTGGCCTCCGAGATCTTGTGATTTAACACCGCTAGACTACTCTCTGTGGGGCTATGTAAAGTCATTGGTCTATGCGGATAAGCCACAAACGCTTGACCATTTGAAAGACAACATTCGCCGTGTTATTGCCGATATACGGGCACAAATTTGGAAAAAGTCATCGAAAATTGGACGTCCAGATTGGACTACATCCGCGCCAGTCGTGGCTGTCATATGCCAGAAATCATATTTAAAATGTAATGCCACAAGATTATCTTTCGGATAAATAAAATTCATGTCAATCGAATAATCCATCGTTGTTTTATTGTAACTTAAAGTTCTATACCTTTATAAAAAACACCCTTTACAAGTATTATGCATCAGAAAATGTTTAACTTAAAATTTAGTGTTAAGATAAAATGTTGCTACTAAAATTAAAAATTTCTATAAAAATTACGAAAGGCTACAACATATATACAAACGAATATTTCCATAAACAATTTTCAATTTTCGTTATTTTTAGTCTATCATATTGATATAAGTAATTGTTAACACACATACATATACCAAAAAAAATGTGTCATTCCTGACATACATTTGTTGCGATTGCAGCCAAATAACATGAAAAGAGAACAGTAAAAATATTAATAAAGAGGAAGCATAGTAGAATCTGGGCTCCCAAAAAAAAAAAAAAAAAAAAAAAATTAATAAAGAAAACAACCACGAGCATGCATTTTGGCGAGTTTGATTTGTAGGGACCCACTTGGCTAGCAGCAGACTATTTATTCAGTGCAGTAAATTCCATTTTCTATATTTCAACGAATACAAAGATAATGGAAATTCAAATCACAAATTTGTGGCAGAATATTTGTTGTATTTTTTTTTGCTCTATTTTTTACCCATTTTTGGTGGTATCGAAAAAATGCATATGAAAAGTTATATATTGTTGTTTTGCGGTTAGAGACCCGCTGGCAACACCACGCTGCCACCACTCGAGGCATTTAGGTGTAGCATGTATACAGCCGCTCCTTGCTGGCACAGCTCGGTGTTTGTGTGTGTATACATTTTGGCTTTTTTGGCTACATATATTCATTTCATATACTTATTTCTTTTATTTATATATGCATGCACACACACACATACACGCAGTTTTTTTTATTTTTGTTTGCTGTTCGCTTGTTTTTCCTTTCTTTGTTGCCATTTTTTTTCTTCTCTTCGGTAGCATATTTTCAGCGTAGACAAGTGGTCTCCAACTCAATTGGAGCAAGTGTGAGTGCCTACATACACATATACATGCATATAAGGCAGGAAATGCTAGTATGTACATGCATATTCATATATACACACATATATATGTATCTAAATATGTATATGGATTGGTATTTTTTGTATAAAATTTTTGCTGTAGATACGAAGGTAATGCTCGTGGGTGTAGGCATGTGCTTTTAAGCCCACGGCGATATGCGTGTTAGTATGTGTGCGAGCACTTGAGCTGCCAATAGCTGTAGCTATGAAGGTAGTTGGATTGTTCTGGCTTTGTTTGCATTGTATGCATGTGTACGCCTACCTATGGGCAACGACATGAAATATTCAGTTCAACACGAACCTACCTATATTCATATGTATGTATGTATGTACCTATTATATCAGTAATGAAAGTGAAACATAGAAGCAGTGAGTGTAGGTATATAAATCTGGCAGCCAAGTGTTGGCTTAATTTTTCTATTTTTTGCCAGTTTATGTGGAATATTTTTAAAACATTCGATGTATATGTGTGCAGAGATATATAGAATTAAGTGAGTGCTATATTTAAAAACCTTTCCTATATCAAATAATAATAAGTCACTGTCTTCTTATATGTCGAAAGCTTGAAAAAGTTCTCAAATTAAAGCATATTATAATTTATTAATGAGTGGAAATAGCGTTAGTGAAGAACTTTCCTTCTCTAGTGCATTTGTATCACAGTACGACTTAATTGCTCATTTTTTTACATCCCATATGTGATAGTTACTTTAAAGTGATACAAAGGCTTGACTTAATTGAAAGCTTTTGACAGGGGGCTATACTGCCAACCTACTCACTCTTTTGCGGCCACTTAGACCTTTTTTCTGCGACCGACCTGCAAAAGAACATTAGGTAGGCTGTAAAATAATATATAAAACAACAACACAATATAAGCAAGTTAATTTTACCGGTATGAGTTGAAATCGCTTAAGCAATACACGACCTGAGGATTGGTGTTGCAAAGGAAAAAAAAGGTAATATTGTAGAAAACCTAAGGAAAATTATAAGTCAAGTCGCGCCTCATATTTAATAAGATGTTTCAGAATATAATATTAATTTTTTTTTTCACATAAATATTTAAAATTTTTTTATTATTATTTTATTTTGACAGCTAGGTCCAGTGTTCAAAGAAAAAAATATTAGCCACTTGAAAATAATCGAGTTGGACGTTCTTTTTCAGGTTGGGTGCCAAAAAAAAGCATCTATTCTAAAATCTTTACTTTTTGGTTTCTTAATAAGTTCATCTTATCAAGACGCTTAGTAGGAGAAGACGATACCACCAAGTGGTATGCCCCTGTTAACCAATTTATGTTTATTATAACGATGTTATCACATAAATATACCCAGATTTAGACATTTTAAACTAATTTTAATTCAAAATTTGTTTTTCACATCCACTTGGCGTCCCTTATGTACTTAATTATATCACTTAGTTTCTGACACTTGGAAAAATGCTATCCATGGAAGCGACTTCATAATGATGACAGTTAAATCCGTTTATTACCCTGCTACCAGGATATAAATCGTCTCCTAGCCTTTCTGCATGTAGTCCTTAAAGCTAATGTCCAATTAGTATTCCAATTACTTTTGAAAACTCCTTCCTTTTCACAAAATATAAGCTTTTTAATGTGTTTCTGTAAAATTTCGCCTAGTTTGTCTCGACTTGTGATAGATCAAATTCTTTCTGGAAGCAATATCTTTTTTATCCAGCAGAATCTGCATGCAGTTTCTTTCTACGTTTCTGTGACTAAACACCCAAGCATGAACTTATCTTTAGCGTGTTCTGTTTAGCCATTTCCGAAACAATTCTCTTACAGTCCAGTGCGACTTCAAAGTTGTGATCGAATCTATAGGTTTTATTGCTGCCTGACCAGCGCTGAAGATGAAGATGCATATTTTTGAACACGCTGCAATAATCAGGTAGCTTGAATGAGAGTTCGAATGAAGAGTTACGTGAGAGAACGCTCTTGCTGTACCACCAAGTTTTGAATTATCATAATAAACTTCAAAATGCAAGGTCGGGACCGGATTTTATATGTTCAATTGAAACTTTGTAACCGCTGAAACAGGCCGTTGTACGTTCTAATATTTTCCAAAAAATGGAGAGACTTACAGTTTGTCCTAAGCCGCCCCCGAATGGTTGATGGATTTTTATGAATAGCACTTTTTTCATGTCATAAATATTATCGGAAGGGTGGACCTTTCCTGACGAGGGAAAAATTAACATAATTCTTGGATGTTGATCGGACCATGACCTTCGGAATGGTAGTACGCAATGCTAACCACTCGGCTATTGTGGAGATTACCTATAAAAAATATTTTTTTTTTCGATTGATTTTAGACAAATATCCAAAGATTTATGAGACTTACCTCGAAGCACTGCTTTTAGTATTAGTTCAACAAATTCCTTTCTAAATATTTTTTCCCTCAACTTTTAGTAATAGTCGAAAAATTATGTAACGATACCATATTATTAATTTCATTGAATACAATGATTTAATGACATAAAAGTATTGAATTTTCCTTTATTTTTTCATGCTTTTGGCTGCCCCTGACCCCTCAAAGGGCTTTGTCGACTACATCTCACATGGCTATTAGCTATCTGTCATTTAAGATTCACAAATTGCTCCCACTAAATATCCATAACATACTATGATATCGACCATTTGTGCTACCGCAATTATATTTATACATAAATACACACAGAAAGGAGTATTTCATGTAAACGCTTAAAATGTTAGAGGGTATACCCAATGTGGGAGCATTTTTCTAAACATGTCTAACGGTAATTTGTGCGAACATACGTATACTCGTACCACCTCTTCCACTTTGACACTTCATGTCAAAGTTTCTTGTATTTTCATTTTTTAAACCCTCTAATTATATACATATAAGTACATAATGAGTGAAAGTAGTTTTACTTTTGCTTTATGTTGCTACAGTGCGTGGGTGCACTAATTTCACACTTGCAAACCATTCATTATAGTGTTACGAGTACTGACACTGCAGCTTTTGTTTGCGTGTATAATTTAAACTTTTTATGTGAAAAATATTTAAAAATAAATTTAATTATATTTCTTTGTTTGTCTAAGGTATTCAGTATTTGCGTGGATTTCAGTTGAAAATTACTGGAAAATTTTAATGTTTGCTGTTATGATCTAAATTATACTCCATTCACATGAAATACATATATAGAAACCCCTGGTACACTGGCTGGTTGAACACTTGAACGAAAATCTCCATCAGGAATCCTCTAACGATTTTTATGCTCTAGTAAGCATTTACCTCAAGCCATTGATCTCGTTTTTGAAATTTCAGCGTCTGTGTGTTTGGTGGAAAACTTGGAAACACTACATCATTCAAATTACCGCCTTATGCAGTCTTTCAAACTTTGATCACTTTGAGGTAATTTTCTACTACTTTTGATATACCTCAGTCATAACTTGACGAATGCTGGTGTTCAAGTGCTCAAGATTTAAAGACTTATCCGCATAAACACAGTGTTTTGCATAGCCCCAAAAAAAGTCCAACGGTATTAAATCGCACGATCTCGGTTTCCAATTGGCATCGCCAAGACGAGAGATTTTGCTGCCTGAAGATTTCTTGTTGGAACCACATATTGTCCTAGTCGTGCTATTCAATTGCAAGCCAGAAAAAGTCGGTTATCATACGTCCATAATGCTGCGAATTAACAGTGACTGACTCGTGGTTATCGGTTTCAAAGGAATAAGACAGTAAGTTTTTTTTGCTGTAATGGCCTCTCAGCAATTATTTGAGAATTCTAGGGGTACCAATAATACGCGACAATGCTGCTAAAGTACTAAAGTAAGTAGTAACTAAGACGTTGTGAATGGTCAGCTGACTTCATTTTTTGTGTGAACTGGATTTTATCTGGATGTGGGTGTAAATCCAAGGGAAAAAATTGGCATAAAGCGCCGTAAGAAAGTCCTAGCTCTTGAGAACATTGAGATATGGACACATTCGGGTCTTCGGCTACTTTTTCACTTACAAAAGCGATATTTGAGGTGGAACAAGCAAAAGCATAATGCACACGTTTGAATCCCCATATTTGTAGTAGGTTTCAACAATTTTAGTAAATGCCTGACTTTTAACTAAAACAAAGCATGTTTGGTTGACAACTAAGTTTGACAGATGTCAGATACAACTCTGAACTTTCCAAACCAGTACATGGACTTAAATTTTAATAAGATGGCGTCCTTCAAAAACTTTCAACTTTCTCTTTAGCTTAATACCCTTATTATTAGGTCTGTTTAATGAAACTGAAAAAAGTGTAGAGCACCTGAGTGTGGAGTTGCATAAAATAGCTAAAAAAATCGAGCTAGTCTCATTAAAGGCTTTTCAAGCAGCAATTTGTAAACATAAATGCAAATATGAATAAGTAGATATATTTTTTTTAAAAGTTGTAGTTTTTCTTTTCATCTTTATTTTATTTATTTGCTGTAAGTGTTGAGTATTCTAAAACTTAGTTTGTTTTCTACTCAGGTGTAACAAAAAAAAAAAATTGCTTGGTCTGAGTTACTTGGTATATAACCATGAATATTTTTCCTTTTTTCTCTTCTTTGGCGTTGGCGCCGCTTACGCAAATGCGAATGAGAGACCCTCCTTTGTTCGTCTGATTAATAAAAGTGTTAATCACAACAAAATTATAACGAGGTCTTCACAACCATTGTATATTTTTAAATTTTTATTTTATTTTTGATTAAAAAGCTTTGTAAGATTATATGAATGCACTAGTTATTGAGTACGATTTCAAATTTACGTCTCGAATTTTCTATTTTCAAATGATATTGCGTTCATTTTATGATATTAATGCCTCTCAGAGAGAACATTGTGAAATTTTTGTATCACAATCTTGTTATCTTTTAATTTCAACTGAAAAATCTTTGTGCTTATACATAAATATATGTAAATATTGTTCTTTTTTCTTAATTGACTCATACCGTTGTTATATGAGTACAGAAATATGTATGCTACATACATTAAGAAAATTCAGGCGCAATATTCATGGGGGAGTTAAATGCCAAAACATAAGCAAACAACAAATGCTGTGAAAGTGGCGTCATTACATTTAATTCATATCATATTTCAATATCCGCACAGGTACAACTGACTATTTTTATATTTATGTTCACCAATTCTTTGGTGTAGACAACGTATTTATCTATGACATTCGAACGATATCTGTTATACACTATAATAAATTATTTATATTTGTTTGCTATTTTTAGAAATATCAAACGGATATCAATATTTTTGTTGAGTGAATTAAACAATAAAAAAAAATAAATAAAAAAATAAATTATAATAAAATTAACAAAAATAGGAAAAAATGTTTATTTATTTATTTTACAACAATGGTGAATTGACAGAATAAACGAGTAGTGATGTAAAGGGTGATCAATTTCGTCGTTCCCTACTTTTCTAAAGAAAAAAAATTTAAATTTAATAGGGAATGTTTATTATCATGCGAAGGAACATTCTTTGGCATTTATTTTTTGAAGATTATATCTTTCAAATGTTGGCCGCGGCTACGTCTCAGATGGTCTATCAGTTGAGTTTAATTTTCGATGACTCGTTCGAACATTTCGACTGGTAACTGGCGAATGACACGCATGATGTTTTGTTCCAAAGCCAGAATCGAAGCGGAATTGTCCGCATAGACTTTAGACTTTGCATATCCCCACAGGAAAAAGTCTAACAGTGTGATCTCACACGATCTTGGCTAATCAACCGGACCAAAACGTGAAATTATCTGCTGACCGAAGTGTTCTCTCAATAAATCCATTGATTGATGCGATTTGCGGAAAGTGGCGCCGTCTTGTAGAAATCAAATGTCGCGGAGATCACGAGCTTCAATTTCTGGCATCAAATAATCAGTTATCATGACGCGATAACGGTAGCAATTGACGGTTTCGTTCTCGCTGGCATCATTTTTGAAGAAAGATGAAGATGATTCATTCCACCGGCCGCAAACCACACCAAACCGTTGTTTTTTCTGGATAAATGGCAGCTCTTGAATCTCTTCAGGTTGCTCTTCGTCCCAAATGCGGAAATTTTGCTTGTTAACATACCCATTGAGCCAGAAATCTATCTGAACAAAATTCGGTCCGAAAACATTGGATCTACTTGGAACTTTTCAAGAGCGAAGTGATGCCGCTTAAGAAGGTCGAGTGGCTTCAGTTCTTGCACAAGCTGTATTTTGGACGCTTTCAATTTCAAATCTCGACATAAAATGCACCAAGTCGTTCCATACGTCAGTCCGAGTTGCTGGGAACGGTGCCAAATTGGCTCTCCACGGTCTTCGTGTACACTCTCAGCTGCGGCTGCTATATTTTCTTCACTGCGTGCTGAACGTGGTCTATTCAGTTGAATATTATCCAATAAGGAATGCTGGGTCTCAAGATGGGTGATGGTATTGCGAATAGTACGCTCAGAAGGTAATAATAATAATGCAATTAAAATTGAAAAAAAAACCTACACATCGCCTACCATGATCCAATTATTCGGCAACGATAAACAGGTTTGTGGCAGTTAAAATCCCAATGACATATTTATATTTCTAATATTTTGCCTTCAAAACTCATATTACTTTAGTTATGCTCACATTAGATCGCATAACTATTTCCCCAATATCATTATTCTAAGGCATCAATTTTGATTTGTGAGCTCACCGTTGGTAAGTTGATAATTTTCCAAGAATGAAAATGGAAAAAATTACGCAGAAATATAACTTAAGTCACGCCCTAAGGATAAGACAAAACGTTGACGAAAGTGAATAACTCGTACATACATTTAAGCATGACAACACATACAAATAAACTTAGTTTAACACTCGCCACGTTACAAATAAATATCAATGCATCAGCAGTACAAAAGACTTAATAGCTACCGCAAAAGAGCACTAGGTACATATGTACGTACTAAGAAAGCGTGGAAAGTGGAGCAAGAAAAGAAAAGTGCAATAGTAGTGTAGTAGAGAAAAAGCATTAATAAAATTTATAGCCATAAGAGGTACGTGGACTGTATAGGCATTTATTTTATATGCATGTATTTGTTGGTTGTTGATTTCAACACGCCCACCTGACGTGCACAATTCTCTATTTTTTAAGCTAAGAAATTATGTAACAAACAGACTAAGTGCCAACATAAAGAGTTTTACACGTATCTATAAAGCTGTTAGTATGTGTGAGAGTGTGCGTAATACTACTTTATATATACAACAAAAGGTCACATTGTAAAAAGCAACGTTTTAACTGCATAAGATGATTATTTACCTTCGACTAAAATGTTACGAAAGTAGGTGAAATTTTATTTTATTTTAAGAAATTTACATACATACTTTCTCAATATGTATATGCAACAATAACAATAAGTTTATTTATTTTTTGAATAAATCAAAAATTACTAAAATTAGAAAACAATTTTTTCTAAGCATTTGGTGAACCGATTGATCTAAATGACGGTTATACTTTAGCTTTTAAGAAGAAAGTGAAAGCTACTTTTTTAAATATTTTAATATTTGATAAAATTATAACTTTCGTGAAATTTTAAAAATTGTATACTATATTAAAATAAAAATACGAAACATTCAAAAAATTTTCGTTATCCTCTTTAAAATAATAAATAATGAAGCTTAATCAATTACTACAGTTATGAAAACAACTAAAAATTTACTTATGGAAACATATTAAAAAAATAAATCAATTGTCAATACAAAAATGATGTATGAACAGAAATCGTGTGGTTTTAAAACAAATTGAAAGATTAATTTAAAATAAAGTATTAATGATATTTTTATTGTACTGATTAAAAAAAATTTCTTAATTATTTTAAAAAAATATTGACGATTTTTTCTTATCCTTTTTGAATTTTTAGAACATATTTTAGTGAAAATCAACATTGCAGCAACTTCTTTGCTCAGTCTTTGAACGAACGATTAAGTTCAAAATTTTATGAACCAGTATTAACTTTGGTCCAAAGTATATAAGAATTAGAGCTCCAGATACGCGGGTATCGAGCACTGCGAACAGCTCGATACTCGCTCGTTACTCGCTCATTGCTCAACTACTCACCAGAACAATAAATTTAAATTTTGTTTATCAAAATTTCTTTGGCTTTTCAATGATTTTTACACTTTGCATAGATAAATTTAATATTAATAAAAACAGTTTTTAAGAAAAAATCAAAGTGTTTGTCAAAAGGCTCGTGCTCGGCTTGAAAAATTTCGAGTAATGAGCAATGAGCACAGGTGCGAGTGCTTGTTGCTCAAATGCTCGCACTGCTTGAAAATATTTGAGCAAAATCTGAATCTCTAATAAGAACCGGAAGGAAAAGATATAGCTTCAACAAAATTTATATCGCTTTGATTCGAGTGAAATGCGGAGTATATCTGAATAAAGTTTGAGCTTCAGATTGGCCAAAGACTGAAATTTATTATCGTTTTATTTCTGCACCATATTTTCGTACTCGATAATTTCTGTGAGGCTCCTACTAGTCGTAGAAACTGCGAAGCGCCTAGATGTCTCGGTCCTATCCTTTCTGGGCAGAAACTGAGGAAACACTCTAACGCCTCGTTCATGTTTGCCTCCCTACATTTCCTGCAAGTATCCTGTCATTGTGTTAATTTTATCCACTGTTAAAAAGTTTGAGCTACGTCTCTGCGACGGCTATTCAGAGAAACATAAAAACTTAAGCATTTTTCACACAGTTATATGAGGGA
This sequence comes from Neoceratitis asiatica, assembly GCA_030068015.2. Lineage (NCBI taxonomy): Eukaryota > Metazoa > Arthropoda > Insecta > Diptera > Tephritidae > Neoceratitis > Neoceratitis asiatica. The sequence continues at coordinate 45,162,956 of CM061524.1, read as the reverse complement.
CGGCCACAACAACCGGGTGATTAGCATTGCGTACTACAAGTTGGAAGACCAGGGGTCGAGTCCATGTTCGAGCATCATTAAAAGTTATAGAAAATCGGGAAGGGAATGCCAAGTCCTTCGAGAGTATTTCTGACATGATATAAAAGTTCCTCACTTCATATTGATGTGTGGAAAAATATTGAATCTACTATTTTACTGCTCTATTTTCATAGGCGCGTTTTCTCCAATTCGATGTCTCTTGATAGTGAATTCATAGACAATTCTTTAACCATTTGTCCAGAACACATAAGCCTTTTTAGACCTTCATATCTTATGAATATTAGGAAAAGTGTGGTGGTCAACATCAACCACAAAATCTGGCAAATACAGTTTTTTTATTAACTACTCAGAATTCGTCTCCCGAAAACGGCTACATACTCATTTAGAACTTTCCCATCAGGAGCGAAAATCATAGCATACATAGACACTTATGTTTTTGATTTAAAATTTTCCTCATCTCTTTTCATTAAATTCCAAACATATTGAAATTGAGCACTGTTCTTTTCTTCTTTTCTGGCATTTAGCCAAACTTTAAAAGAAGCACTTCGAGAGACTAACATCTTTGATTAGCAATAAAAATTATTCAAGCAAAACCTTATTGCAGAATCTTAAAATATTTATTTCAAAAATAGTTTGGTCATGATCATCAAACAGAATTCTATAGAATTAGATAAGTTTTGCTCCATTGAAAAAGTATAACCTTCGGAAATCACTTTGATTTTAGTGTCTCACTAGCTGTAATTCGACTATCTTGGATACTAGCCCTAGTAATAAGTAAATATCCTGTCGATGCTCTCGTGTAAGATGCACGAAAGTGAATTTTTTGTTCAAAAACAGAAACAAAAATTGAAAAAAATGAAAATTGGTGTGTTGCTTAAGAATAAATTTTTGTCGTAAAAAAATATTACTGAAGTTAAGGAAAGGCTTGATAAATACAAGAAGGACTCTGCAGCATCAATTTCATCAGCACAGTTGCTATACGTTCAAGTCTAGCAAAAGAAGTCGCCACGAGGGCGTAGGGCGATTAGAGAATGAAAGTGATTTTAAGCAAAAACCATCACTTTGGATAAGAGGAAGGCTGCTCCATCATAAAAATACAGACAGCGCACGTGTGCAACCGACGAACTGTGCTACCACCTCAAGCATATTTTTCAGATTAACCCCCCTCCGACTATTTTCTGTTTCGAAATCTTACGAATTGGTTGGATGGTAAGAGATTCGGATATAATGAAGAGATCATCGCTGAAACAAAAGCATGTTTTTCAAGCCTTGAAAATGAAGGAAAACAAACCGAAATAAACCATTTTACAGAAACATATATGTATCTAAAAAATTATTGAAGTAATAAAAACTACTCAGAGTTGAGTAAAAATTAATCTCTAACAATTAAGCGAAAAATTCGAACAAATCATTTATGTTTATATTATCTCTAATATACGAAATTAGTAAAAGAAAAATATTCATATTAAAATGAATGAATCGCTGGAGCGTGATTTGTGGAAATAAATTGCAAAATTTTATAATGATTATAAAAGCTAATATTTGGAAGCCTAAGGTATGAAAAGATGGTGGAAATAAGTTAGCATGTATTCCTATACTATAGCATCGAATTAGGCTTTCTGTCTGCAAAGAAATGCTGTAATTAAATTTGCTTGAATGAGTTTCGCAGGAAAAGGACATTACATACATTATAGACAAAAGGCTTATGAGAACCATTGTAAAGAAAAAGCTTAACCTTTTCTCATGTACATACACTCACACATAGTTATTATATATATATAAATACATATTTATATATACACACAACTGTATACATATACACATATTCATAATATTTTTTTCGAAAAAGCAGTAAAAATTTAGTCGAAATTGATAACAAACCACATAAAGAGGTAATATAGAGAGTTCAACCACCAAAAGAGAGCAACTTTAAGAGAACCTGAAAACTTAGCTGAGAATTCTACATAACAAAAATAAGAGAAAATAATTGTGCTCCGAGCAAAATGCTGCAATTGAGTATTTTACATATACAAATTATTACGCATAGAGTTAGGAGAGATTTGAAAATCCTCAAGGCGTTTTGTGAAAGAAATTCACACAACCATACACATAACTTACACCATCGTACTTTGCTACGTGTTTTATCCCAAATTCGTGTGTTTGGTGAAGACGTGATAATTTTTTTTTTGATTTTGTAGCAAATAAAGAATGAAAGTTTGGTGGTTAAATCTGTTTAAGGCCACAAAAAAAGAGCGAGAAGTTGGGAGCATGAAAATTTTTTTTTTTTTTTCAAAAGCATAATAAACGTGCTGTGATATATATATACGTTAGGGTGAGCCATCACCTAACTAACATTAAAACAAATCGTAAAATTTTATGCTCTATAAGAATCCGTCACGCGAAATAATAATGAAAATTTTAATTAAAAACGATGTCTTTAGGTGTTTTATAAATGGGATAGTATAAATACTCACTTTTAACAAATTTAAAACTCCACGGTCTCACACATAGATGGCTCTACGAGCATGAACGATTTCTAGTTAGCTCTAACCTTCAATAGACGTGCGCATAACTTTGATAGAATTTTGAGTGAAGCAACTTTTGTAATTTTGAAAAAAAAAATGGATAAAAAGGAATTTCGCGTGTTGATAAAATATTGATTTTTTAAGGGAAAAAATAGTATTAGTAGTATTAGATTAGTATGCCAAGCTGAGACGGGTTGAAATAAGCACCGAAGACAGTGAACACAGTGGACGCCCAAAAGAGGTTGTTCCCGACGAAAACATCAAAAAAATCTACAAAGTGATCTTGACTGACCGTACATTGAAATTGAATGATATAGCAGACACTCTAAAGATCAATTGAGCGTGTATAAGTACATTATATCACTCACGAATATTTGGGTATGAGCAAGCTCTGTGCAAAGTGGGTGCCGCTCGAGCTCACTTTTGACCAAAAACAATGACGAGTTAATGATTCACAGCAATGTTTGGAGATGTTCAAGCGTAATAAGCACGAGTTTTTGCGTCGATATTTGACAATAGATGAAACATGGCTCCAACATTTCACTCCTTTTCGTCCTTTAATGCGTTTATAAATGGATTGTACACGATGAACCCGCTTGATAGCGTGGAAAAACACAACAGTCGGCTGAAAAGGTTATGGCGTCTATATTTTGGGTTGTGCTGGGAATAATTTTTTTGACTACCTTGGAAAAGGAAGGGCAATCAGCAGCGACCACTGCAGAGGATTTTTGGACCGTTTAAAGGACGAAATCGCCGAAAAACGGCCGCAGTTGAAAAAAAATTGTTGTTTCACCAAGGTGACCGCTGATACAGAAACCTGTTTTGAAGCAAAGGATAAATCGTACTACAAAAATGATATCGAAAAGTTGGAGGGTCGTTATGATCAATGTATTACCCCTGAAGGGACCTATGCTAAATAAAAAAAAGGAATTTTATAAAACCATCCTAATATACATACATACATATGATATATATACATATCAGCAGCAATATGCGTGTACAAATACGCACATATTACTATTGATTACTGCATACATATGTATGTGTGTTAGATTGGTAGGCTGAAGCTCCTCTACATAAGAGATTGATAAAGGCATGTGGTAACAAATTGCGACCGAGGACATCAACGTAAATGTGTTAAAAAAATTTTATTACCAATTTACATGCACAAAAGCAAGCATTGGATTGTCACATTTCAGTTTTGTTTGTCCTGCGACTTCCCTTTTCGTCCTTTAATGCGTTTATAGATATTATATCCTCTGAATGAGCTACGAATAGCCTTAAATATATACGTATTTTTTACTGCAAATTTAAAATATTTGTAATAAAAAGGGAAATATCCTTTTTTTACTTTATCCTTTCCTACAAATAGGTTTGTGATTGTATGACAGTGAAAAACAAATATTTTATGCAGTCTTATACATTTTAAATTCATAAATAGGTATAAAAACACATAAATATATGTATATGCATATGTAGTCACATGGATATGGTTATATGCTTAAATATTTGTCTGATTGTAGTCAACCAACACTTTCCACGCCTTGTTTGCAAATTGGAAATTTTCACTTTACATATCTTGGCACGTTTTCATGTTGTTATCGGTATTCTCTGGGGTTGCTTATGACGCAATGTACAAGTTGAAGACATAAAAAACAACAACAAAAATACTACAAATTGTTGTATTTATTGGTGTATTTGTATTTTGTTTGCAATTTAATTTCTATTTGATTTTGGCATATAGAAATATTTTTCAATTTGCTCTGCTTGTTATGTGTCTGCATTTTTGGGATTATCGTAATCAAATTATATTTTAAATACAAACAGTATTCATGCGCTTATGTAAAATTCATACGGAGACTGCCGAAATAGTCTAGAAAATACTGCATAAGAAATCGATGTAAAATGCGGGTTAGAGAAGAGTTCAAAAAAATATTCATTCATTGCGTGTGCACGTGCACATCTCGCAATTTTATTAATTCGATGTTATAATGCATTCATTTGATGCCTAATTTTATTAATATTATATATATGAAAATTTTGATTTTCTTCAACGGTATAGATGAAGAAAGTATTGTACTATTGATAGCCAAAGATTTAAATTGCAAATTTCTTTTATCGGTGAAAAACATGGGATAAATCTTACTAGGTTCAACAGCGGGTTCGTTGAGTGTAGCCTTTGTAAGGTCAGCTGATCGAAGAAAGTAGCAGAACTCAAACCATCAACGCTAGATTCTCTTCAAATTTAGACCTCATCTGTTGAATTCTGTAAGTATTTGATTTTGAGCGAGCACATATACACATAAGTGGAGGCGTAAGAACTACCCTGAGTAATACCTTTGTTATGATGATTCCATATGATTAAGCGAGCATCTCTTCCAAAGTCTTTTAGAATGAAAGCATTCGCGTTATGTGTTTAAATATATTATTATACATATAGTAGTAGTAGTAGTTATTTATTTATTTTTTCTAATTACTAAATTACAAAACATAAGAAAATTAATAAAACTAGTAATAAAAATAAATAAAGATCTTAATCAATAACAATAAATGTTATGTCTGCATATCGCAAATAGCTTAATAATACTTTTACGCAAACTCATTCACAATAAGCTTTCTATATTTAAGGCAATAACTTATATAACTGTAAAATGAATGATGAATGTCGCTAAAGTTCAAACTTTCTCACCAAAATAATCAAAATGAAAATTTTTGTACACAGGACATGCCCCAATAATATGATAGATAGCTTCAAAATTATTTAAATTAAAAACAAATTTTCGCTCGAAAAAAAAAATTATCGTTGAACTAGGTAGAGTCCATACGTATCAGGTTCTTGTAAAGATCGTGGATGAGCACATACGGTGAAGTTAGAAAACTCTTTTTGAATCCCTTTTTCTAGTAACATAATATAGGAATGAGTAGCGTAATCCATGTGGGTGATGTAGTGGAATCCGATTGAGTATCACAAACTTTATTTATAAGCTTTATTCCAATTTTTGACCCAGAACAAGTCCTGCCTCACTATATCCTCGTTAACGATGAGAGACAGTCTATTTGGCGTCAGATGAAAACAACGGACAATTAAAAATACATTTGTGGGTGTGTAAGGTATTCCTAAAGAGATATAGCAGAATCAATAAAAATTTTAAACTTTTTCGAGATAAAATATGAGGGTTGGTAATATATTTGAGAGAGAGTTTGAAAAAATTGTATTAATTGTAAATCACAATATTCTTGATTCCATAATTCCAAATACAGCCAGAAGGACTACTCTCTTGGAAAACTAATATTTTAGATTAACTATTAGTTAACCTCATACCTTAAATTTCTACTGCGTGCTGTTTTTGGTAAATCTGCGGCGAAGTCTGCTAGAAGCACGATGTCATAGGCATACACAATAAATTTTACTAAAGGGAGTCTGTCAGTTAAATCAAACAACCTCATCGTACACCCTGGTTAACTCTAAATGGGTCCGAAAGTATACCATTAAACGATACCTGACTAAGTGTATAATCATAAATTCTGCGTAAAAAATCTATTATGCGGCTGGAGAGGCCAAGATGGGGTTGTTTGTATCGGCAAAGCGATATAAACGTTTAAAGTAACTTTATTTTTGTAAAAAATTATAATTAAAAGGAAAATTACATTCTCTCTTTTAAAGTTTATAAATCTTTATGTTTTCGGTCTTTTATCTAGCAAAGTAATAATATTTTTCGATTAAAATTTTCATTTGTTTTTGTTTAAAACATCCAGTCATTAGATAGCAATGACATCTTAGCGTTTCCGGAGGTACTTACGGCAGATCCGAACGTGTATATACGAGAAAATCAAAAGCCTCTTGAAATTTTTTTATTATTATTATGAAAGATTTAGCTGTTTTACGTTCAGGAGGGCTAAAAAGTATATTGGGCTAAAAATTTTATTTAAAAAAAAATTAGTTATGAGGTTAACCCAGGTAGGTGACGATTATCGGTGGAACTGTGTCCAAAGCTAATTGTTAAACACTTTGCTACTACTGTCGCAGTATTTTTTTATGTATATACATATTTTCATATATCAGAAGATTTTTCAATTCCTACAAAGTTATGTGACTTCAGTTTCGCATTTTGCTGAGTAAATAGCCAAGGATATACGAGTATGTACAATAATAATGCGCAGCCACCTCAAACCACCCCTTTAGCTCAGTTATCGCTTTGTGAGCAGAAGCAGAGTCTTTCTGAAAGCAGAATGACATATTTTAAACATAGCCACTACAAATGGTCTAGCAGAAGTTTGCTGTTTTTGGAAATCGTCCCTCATACCATCACCAAAGAAACATTTTGGAATCGCTCCACATTTTTTTTAGCTCTAGAAATGTTGGACATCTTAGTTACTTAAATAATAAAAGCAGATTTTCGTGAAAAAAAAAATATAATTCTGTGTGCCTTCCTAGTAGCATTTTATATATTTCCCTTTCCTTTTTTTGTAGGTGTGTAACCCATGAGGTCTTTGTTTCTAATGAGGTTTAAGCTTAAGATCTTCGCTGATTTTCACATGAGCAAGGATATGAATTTCTTTGAATTCGCGCAAACACAGACTTTATCGAACAGCTTTTTTTAAGCTGCGTAGTTTTTGTTACAATACAACTTACTACGACCAATTATTGACATTATGGCTTTTCAGGGACTTAACTCTTCAAAACCTTACATTTTAAGAAGTTTTAATGCCATCTTGGCTTTAAGTTAATAGCTACTGAAAACTCTAAATAATGGTTATCTTTATTTTCTCTAATTAAAAAAAGTTATATATCATCTTTATCAACCATTCAGTTGCGTACTGTAGGTCGAAAGACATTTGATTTATTTAAAATAAAATATAGAGTTTTAAGATAAAATCAAGTAAAATTTTCGTGCAAAATTTTTTTAAAATTATGAGCCAGTGACTCGCCATGATCCGCCTTTGTGAATATTATTATTACAATATAAATAATTATAAATATATATATGCGACTAACCAATAATTTTTTTCTTCTTTTAATTAGTCATTGTTTTGATAAATTTTTTATTTTGCATCATTACATTGTGAATTTTTAAATTGTTTAGGATTTGGATTGGCTAACACAAATAATGAGAAAAAATAAAATCGAATAAAATATTTTAAAATAAAGAAAAATATTCCATGCAAGTACAAATGTATGCGAATGTATTTTTCGACTTTTGCTTACAAGTACATGTTTACCATAAATTTATACTAATGCGCCTTTAGGTAGCCAACAATTTCATTTTGCAGTAAATTCAGTATTTACAAGTAAAGCTGCGAAAAATTCTATGTTAACATTGATGAAATCGATTATTCGTTAGCAAAAAATATGATTGATTTTTGAGTAGAAAATAGTAAGAATGGAAAATTTAATCTCAACGAAAAAGCAACGGTAGCAGAGAGTCGAGGAATAGGAAACTAATCTGCTTTCTCTATGAAGACAAAAGGGCTCACAAGAAATGTAATATTAGCCAAATTCGATTATATTTGGAAAAATCGCAGAAGTTGCCAGAGTAAGCCATTAAGAATATTGAAAGAGTCGCTTATCTCAGGGTTTGATGAAGTGTTTAATATTTTTATGAATGAACTAGCGGACTTCAACACATTTTGCTGTGGTTTTCTTTAGTTTGCACAATTTAGAAACAATAATTGTATGTATATGCAATAACGGAAAACTTGTGATAATACATGTGTGAGGACATTCTTATGCACGATATATGTTTTTATAAAAATCGAATCAATTTTTGGATCTTTCGGGGCTTCGGTGATACCCTTCCTGGAAGGGAAGTTCTTTATAAGAATCAAGCAAATCAAACATGACCCCTGATCCATTTCCAGGAAATTAAAAATATTAAAAAAACGTTAAGTAAAAAAGTAAAAGTATTTATTTAGACAAAAAGTGGCCTTTCAAGTTAAACGAAATGGTATATTAACTTTGACCTGAAGTGCGTAAGTACCAGAAGGAGAAGAGATAAACTCATTCAAGTTTATACCGATCGTATCAGAATCACGAACTGAATTACTTTAGCCATGCCCGTCTGCCCGTGTGTCTGTTTGAATGCAAACTAGTCACTCAGTTTTTTGAGATATTTCAACCAAACTTGTTAGGCAGATACAGGTACCACTGTAACACATATTCGAAATATATTGAAATTTTGGGTTATAAATCCGTCAAAAAAGTCCCTAGGAACGTGAAATTTAGTATTGGAAGTGAAAATCAACAAAACCAGAATAATATATAATATGGCCTCCATATAAATGATTTGCTCAGTATGAGGTTTTGCGTACAAAATCCGCCAAAAATTCATCTAAGAGCTTGAAATTTGGTATTCTACAGACGTAAATTCAAATTGATATTGACACTGAAAATCATCGAAGTCGAATAAATGTGATATGTTCATGAAAGGTGTAAAGAACTCGGCATAACTGAACACATCCCTTCTTTTTTGTTTGTATTTTTTCCTTATTTTGGAACATTGCAGAATTTTAAGTAACGCGAACCATAAGTGCGATTTTTTTTGCTTTAGTCGTTCGCTGATTTACTTCCTGGAAGATTTTTACCATTATTTTCTCGACGAGAACCTCCCTTAAAGCAAATGAAATAAAAGTTAACCGAATTAGTCAACCCGTTTTCAAGTTTAGACTGAGAACATATTTGGCATTTCTTTTTTTTTCATATATATAATTTTCGCTTATTTATTGAAGCTAGTTTTTTCTGCCGTGCACTTCTTCCAATTTGTAGTGAGTGTCTTAATTTTTTTCTACAAAGTCTACAGTTTTAAGTCGTCTCCCAAAAGCTTGATGAATTTTTATTAAAAGCTTCTGATTTTTTGTCAGAAACACACTCGGAGAAGTTCATATTTCCTGCAGAGGATTATCATATTAAAAGATAAAAACCATTTGCTATAACTTCGGATATTGGGATATAACTAAAACATCAAAAAAAGTAATATATTTTTGTGTATTAACTGGAATCGATTTTCTTACAGTTTTCTACTGCAAAATTAGATTATAAAAATCTAAAGCCATAATGAAACTACGCCAATATATGCCCATAAAAATATTGGAAAGGTTTTCTATGTGATTTTTTACTATAATTTCTAATATAATTTTTATGTAGAACAAGGCAATTGATAATGTATTTTCATTATCTGTGCATTCCTGGGCTCGAATCGTCTGATAAACGTTCGTACGAAACAAAATTAAGTCATCCGTTTCCCGTACGAAATAAATAGGATTCGCTTCATTTTTCAGTATGACAGTTCGTTACAAGCTCTCCATTCATGGATGCCATCATTCCCAACACATAAAATTACCTAACGAGTTGTCCGTTCGCGGAACAGACGATTCGACCCCTGCATTAGACGAACCTTCTTGTAACATATGTTATATATATGTAAGCGTAGATATATTATATCTTAGTAGCATTCAGTAAGTTCTTGGTGATAAAATTATATTCGGACGTAGCTTTTTTCTTTAGAGATTTGTTAATATTTACGAGCAAATATAAGCTCTCAGTTCAAAATCTATATTTTGCAGCGCTATCTAGAACTATTCTCATTGGTTATTTTTGCTTAATTTTCTTATGTAAAAAGTTGGATTGAATTGGATTATTTCTTTTTTTATAAAGGGTGATCAAAGTGGAAGTAATTTTTTCAATTGCCATTTTTTGACAGATCACGCGTGAGGCGTGTCAAGCTGTCATGCTATTTTTGTTCAGTTTTGCTCGGCATTTCATCATGGAAAGACTTACGCCTGCATTACGTTTACAAATAATTTAACTTTGTTACGAAAATTCGCGTTCTGTAAAGAACTGCTCTTCTGTTCTGTTCGCGCGCTTCGCTCAACTTATGGTCAACATAATCGGCCTACTGAGCATACTATTCGCAACACCATCACCCATCTTGAGGCCCAGCATTCATATTGGATAATATTCGACCGAATGGACCATGCCCCGCACGCAGTGAAGAAAATATAGCGGCCGTAGCAGAGGGTACACATGAAGACCGGACTGAGGTATGAAGCGACTTGGCGCGTTTTACCTCGGTATCTTAAATTAAAACGTATAAAATACAGCCTATACAAGAACTGAAGCCACTCGACCTTCCCAAGCGACATCGCTCCGCTCTATGGAATTTTAAAAAAATCCAAGAAGATCCGACGTTTTCGAGCCAAATTTTGTTCAGCGATGAGGCCAATTCCTGGCTTAATGGGTATATAAATAAATTAAATTACCGCATTTGGGACGAAGACCAACCTGAAGAGATTCAAGAGCTGCCATTTTGGTGTGGTTTGTAGGCCGGTGGAATCATCGGTCCATATTTCTTCAAAAATGTTGCCGGTGAGAACGTAACCGTCAATAGCGACCGTTATCGCGCCCTGATAACCGACTATTTGACGCCTGAAATTGAAGCTCGGGATCTCCGCGACATTTGATTTCAACAAGACGGCACCACTTCCCACACATCGCATTAATCAATGGATTTATTGAGAGAACACTTCGGTAAGTAGATAATTTCACATTTTGGGCCTTGAGATTGGCCACCAAGATTGTGTGATATCACACCGTTAGACTTTTTCCTATGGGGATATGTAAAGTCTAAAGTCTATGCGGACAATCCCGCTTCCAATCAGGCCTTGGAGCAAAACATCATGCGTGTCATTCGCCAGTTACCAGTCGAAATGCTCGAACGAGTCATCGAAAATTGGACTCAAAAAAAAAAAAAAAAAGCAAAATAATTTTCTTTCGAAGGGTAATAAACATTCCCCATTAAATTTGAATTTTCTATGTTTTTTTCTTTAAAAAGATATGGAACCACAAATTTGATCACCCTTTACTATAAAAAAAGAAGCAAAACCATAGTTAAACCGCTCATAGATGAATCTAAGGATATTATTAGTGGTAGGTTAACATATATGTAAGTGAATCTAATCTAATAAATATTTTGCATAATAACTCAGTTTAACCTTTTTCGTGATCCCCTGCCCATAAACCCCATTAATATTAATGATAGAAATATACATTCGAATAATGTACAAGTTATGTAATACATCACTTAAGTTTAATGCATATTTAAAGAGTTTAAAATCATTTCCTTCTCAATTGCACTTACGTTTTTATTTATTTACTGACTGTGTTGAGTGAGTATCAGCAGAATAACAGCAGTGAAAGTAAGTATTTGAATTCCTTTTTGTTGCTGTTTCTCAATTTACGTCTGTGTAACACACTCTAGGCCCACTGGACACGGCTGGTGGTGGTGGTGATAACTTTTCTTCGTTGTAGTTGTATTTAGCTCTCAAAATACACGAGCGGATAACTACACAAAATTAACTCAATTCGTTTGTTTTTTCCCCGATACCGAACACTTTATCTACACTATTTATTGGTATTTTTGTTATTGTAGCATTATTACTATAATTATAACTTTATATTTATTTGCTTTTTTGTTTGTTTCTTTTTTCAATTTTCTTCTTCTTCTTTTGCTTTTTTTTGGTTTTTTCTATGTACTTTTCACTTAGCGAACGACGTTAAATCAATACGAACAAAATTCACGAACAAACTAGCGCACACATGCATTTGTATTTTGTGTGTTAGTTTAGCAGAGAGCGGTGGAGAGTAGTGAGGAATGCGGTGTAAAATGAAGGAGACTATTTCCGCTGCTGCTGCTGCTGCTGCTGGTGCTGTTGTTGTCGGTGTTGCTGAATGTGCGGTTTCGTTGGTTCGGTCGGTCGGTTGCTTGGTTGGTTGGTTAATTTGCCGTCGTCGTTGGCTTTTACTGTTGTTTCTTTTGCTTCGTTGGTTGAGGTTATTTTTTTTTTTTGGTTAGCCTTAGTGGGTAGTGATGATGATAGCGCTGAGAAGACGTGAGAGGTTAAGAGTGTGGGTGGTGTGGGGAGATATACATTTATATTTAAATATATATATATATATATATTTATATTTATATTTAATATATATATTCATGTATATATATATATATATATTTATATTTATATTTAATATATATATTCATGTATATATATATATTTGAATATATATGAGTATATATTTGTATTATTATTATGTTTTTTATTAATTTCCTTACAGTTGTAACGGAATGCGCGTGTGCCGTTGAGAAATTACATATAATGGAAAATTAGATGTGTCTGTGTATGCGTGTGTGTATACAGAAATTTGTAAATCTGTATGTACATATGCATGTACCTCATATACATATATGTGTATGTAAAAAGTTCAATGATGTGAGTGCACAAGTGTGCGATTTCGCTAAGTAAACTACGCGTGGCAGTATATATATATATAGGCTTGCATGTATGTTTGACTGCCAGTTCGAGACTTACTATCGCAAAGGACCGATGACATAAAGAAAATTCGCAATTTCTTGGCCGACTTTTAGGCGAACATACGTTAGTTGTAAGTGTTGTTGCACTTGAAAGAGCAAGAGCGAAAGAGAGAGAGAGAGAGAGAGGGAGAGACCAAATTCTATTGCTCTCCAACGCTCCCCCATACGCTGAATATGTAAGCGTATTTTAGGTGTATGTAGGTGTGTGTGTCTGTGCGCGTGCCTAAGTGTAAGTGTTTGCTAAGCTTTGGATTTAGCGCTGTGAGGGTGACTGTCAGGATAGAGATTTTTTCTTACAATGACAGGCAATGCCCATGAATACTATCGAAGTGGCTTAAATTAAAATTAAATTAAATTAAATTAATTAAATGTCATTCTTTGTTTTTCTGCTAAAAAAAAAGCTTAAGCACTTTCCGTCGTTTATTATACTTTGGAAATTAATTAATATTTTGTTTAGTCCTGCATTTTCTTGTTGTTGTTTACGCTATTTCAGCTGCGTGCCATTGTAGTTGTATGTATGTCAACATTTTCACTGCTCTCAGGCGTGCCGTGCGTCGAATGGGTCGTTAGTGCTTTTCTTGGAGGAAATATAGCAAAATTTTATTTGAGCTAGTTTTGATTACACAACAAATGTTATGGAAAAAAGTTACGCCGCACAAAATGTGTGCGGAATTTTTCTGCATTTAAATAAAAATTAAAAAAATTAAGAAAGAAAAATTATTAAAATATAATTAAAGAAAATTTGAAAATGCTTGGTTTTTTTGCTTCTTTCGCATTTTTATTTGAACGCTCAATGCTCTTTTGGCTGAAAATCAATAAAATCAAATTTCGTTGACCATTCGTTATTTTCGAGGCCCGCTGACCGAGTTTCTCGTTGATAAGTTTTCTTTTACACAATGTAGCTGTTTTTTTGATTTTGATTTTACAAATTTTTTAAGCCATTTTTGCTTGCAGTAAAAAGTATTCAATTTCTTCCCACAGACGCTTATACTTTACTGTCAGCACAGAAAATTTGTCTATATAAGTAATTAATCGCTTACTCCCCGCACTCCTACACTTTTTCGAAGAATTTCGTTATCGTCACACAGTGATTTTTTTCTGCCTTTCTCCAAAATCACCAATAAGAGTTGGTTGTCAAGTTGGCAAATATTTCCCCACCAAACTTTAGTTGCACTTTAAAAACGATCTCATTTATAATTTTTAACTTTTAATTAATGAATTTTTCAATTATTTTCTTTGTTACAACCATTAAATACTAATATAAGACCTGTTTTTTCTCTCTATATATTGTATGAGTTCACCTTCAGCGCTGCAATTATTGCTCGTCAACGTTCACGGTCGATGCTTATTCGCGATTTGAGGTATTACAGTATAGAAAATCCTATGGAAAGCGTATACTGGTGAGCATTTCCTCATTAGTTGGAGCGTGACAAACGATACGAAATCGATTTTTTATGCAAAAAATGGCACAAATGACAGGCAAACACGCAAGTAGTTAGAAACACTGGTGTTGGAGCTTTAAAAGCTCTAAAGACCGTTAGTGTGAAAAAATTAAAATCAAAACATAAAAATGAAAACAAATTTTATTTTTATAATAAAATTTCATTAAATCAAAAAAAAAAATATTTAAATTTTATTTAAATTTTATTTTAATTCTATTCAAAAAAAAAAAAAGATTTTTTTATAAATTAACTACGCCAAAGTTGCTCGTTTTAGGCATAAATACAGTTGTTTCACACAGACAACACCTTTTATTTCGAAAATTCAGTTACAGCTCTCAAAGCTCTACTCATTCTCTTTTTTCTCTTATCCTAAAAGCTTAACGGGTAGTGGGCAACATTTCTCTCTTTTACTCTGGATTACAAGAATACAAAAAGTGTGTTGCCACAGTGGTAAAAGAAAGAGGTAAGAAGATTAAATTCTGTGGAATTGCATATAAGACACTCGGTCGAAATCAGAAAACATCTTATTAGTAGATTTTTCTGATTTCATATCAGCCATTTTTGGTAGTACTTTAGTCTTAATTAATATTAGCATACACCTTTCAAATTTGGTTCTGTGTGGTAAATATTTACTCTTGATTCAATCGGAGAGTAGAAAATACAAAAATGCGTTATATTGGACAACGGCATAACCGACAGCCCGACAGCGTTTGTATTAAAATTGTTTTTTTACTAGACTATGAGAATTATAAGCTTCAGGTTTTATCGAATTCCGTTTAGAAGCTTCTGGGATATACTTTTTGATTCAAAAGTGGGTGCTGTCAAGTCCACCCGAAGTTTTATTATATCCCATTTTTCCATTTTCCCAATAAATCTACGGTCTACGGTACGGTAGATCTTCGGCTACATTTTCACTTATAAAGGGTGTTTTTTATAGAGGCATACAACTTTAAGTTGGCATTACTTTTCAAGATGGCGACCGATTTAACAGTTGTCAAGTGATTTATTCACAGTTTGGTTTGGCAAATCATCATGAATAGACTCACGCCTGAACAACGCTTGCAAATAATGCAATTTTATTTCGAAAATAATGGTTCTGTGCGGAAAACGTATCGCGCACTACGTCCATTTTAGCGATGTTTAGCGATGAAGCGCACTTCTGGTTGAATGGCTACGTCAACAAACAAAACTGCCACATTTGGAGTGAAGGTAATCCTCAAGTGTATGTTGAAACACCGTTACATCAAGAAAAACTGACTGTTTGGTGCGCTTTATGGGCTGGTGGAATCATTGATCCGTACTTTTTCAAAAACGATGGTGGCCAGAACGTTACAGTCAATGGTGATCGGTATAGAGCCATGATTACTAACTTTTTCATTCCTGAATTGAATAACCATGATGTCCAGGAGATGTGGTTTCAACAAGACGGCCCAACATGTCACACAGCTCGTGCCACAGTAGATTTATTGAAAGACACGTTTGATGACCGCCTAATTTCACGTTATGGACCTATGAATTGGCCTTCAAGATCTTGTGATTTAACACCGCTAGACTACTTTCTGTGGGGCTATGTAAAGTCATTGGTCTATGCGGATAAGCCACAAACGCTTGACCATTTGGAAGACAACATTCGCCGTGTTATTGCCGATATACGGCCACAAATGTTGGAAAAAGTCATCGAAAATTGGACGTCCAGATTGGACTACATCCGCGCCAGCCGTGGCTGTCATATGCCAGAAATCATATTTAAAATCTAATGCCACAAGATTATCTTTCGGATAAATAAAATTAATGTCAATCGAATAATCCATCGTTGTTTTATTGCAACTTAAAGTTCTATACCTCTATAAAAAACACAATTTAGTTTCCATATTTTGTGGTGGAACAAGCGATGATGCACAGGTTTTACAATATCTGTAACCGATCCAGTCTTTTAAAATTTCTTTACCCATTGCTTCAGTAGCACGAAAAGTGGCCAGGTTTGAATCACCATTTTTTGTAAGTAATTTCAACAGTTTGAACGCGTTGTGAGGTCGTTAAGCAATCCATTTTCATAAATGTCTGACTTTGAGCTAAAACAAAACATGTATGGTTTGACAGTTAAGATAAACAACTTACGGCTCTGCGCTTGCGAAATCACTAAATAAATAACCTTTCAATATACATTTAAATTTTCCAAATCCAAATGATCTTCAAAAAAATATTTTTCTTTCATTTCATTGGAAATTTCTTTCATTTTGGTCATTTCTAATATTTCATGATTTGTAATTTTTTTCATTGTATTCAATAATGTTTCATCATGGCAGGATATACGCAAGAACAACGTAGCTGATTTTGCTTTGGAACAACTTGAAAACGATAACGATTTTTTTAAGAAAATCATCTTCTCCGATGAGGTTCACTTTCATCTGAGTGATGCAGTAATAAACAAAACTGCCGATTCTGGTGCGAAGAAAATCCACAAATTATTCGTGAACAACCATTACATTAACCCAAATTGACAGTTTGGTGTGGTTTTTGGTGGACTCATCGGTTCATACTTCTTTCGAAATGAAGCTGGAGAGCGGTATAGATCGATGATAACCACAATTTTAACAACATCTGGTTCCAACAAGACGGGGCTACATGTCATACAGCACGTGCAACAACCGAATCATTGCGAGAAATGGTTCAGAAATTCGATTTCAAGAAACTGTGACATTGAATGACCTCAACGAAGTTGTGGTTTAACACCATTAGACTACTTTCTGTGGGGTTATTTGAAGTCATTGGTCTGTAGCAATAAATCAGACTCTCTTCAAGCTTTAAAAGTCAATATTGAACGTGCTATTCATGACATACAACTTGATTTAGTGGAAAAGGTGCTCAAAAATTGGATTAATCGAATTCGTTCCTGCAAAAGAAGTCGTGTAGGCCATTGAATGATGTTATATTCAGAACTTAATTGTATCGATTGTACTTCACATTAAATAAAAAACATTTGAATTTCCTTAACAATTAGTTATATAAACGCAATGAGATTGCATATCAAGTTGGTTATGTTTACACTGTATCTACCTCTAGTTTCAAAGTGGAATTAAAAAGCTTAGCCTCTACTGCATCGAAAAAATTTAAATTCAGTCTCGTTTATGTGACAGGTGATGGCGAAAATGAAAAAAAGAATGGAGATAAGGGTTTAGGACGATATTCTGTAGATATTAATATAAGTGCTGAAGAAAGTAAGATACTATTTCTAGGCCACTGGTTTCCAAAATCAACTCTTGGTAGCAATACGTGGCATCGATTCAAAAAAATATGTATTGTTTGGGACTTCAGATGCATTTTCAAAAATGATCCATGATGCTTTTTAGGGTAAAATTTGTGTTTGGGAGTGGCTCCTTCTACGAATCCCAAAACTTCTTGTAACCTAAAAGTATGATTTGATTTCCGTACATTATACGTAATAATGCTTCACAGTGATACCCGAGAATTTATTGCTTCTCAAATAATACACGTTCCTTTAGTTTTGTTTAAATTCAAACGAATTGGCAACGCCAATGCTTGAGAGTTTAACTTTTGCTGAGGAAGAGATAATTTTAAGCGTTGCATATATATACTTGTATCCATGCTTTAAGAGAAACCTTATAAAATGTGACATAGCACAAATATCAGTGCTGAGCTTTTCATGACGCTCATTAAAATAGCTTTCGAGATGTTTCCTTGTAATCTTGCCGTCATTCACACACTCTTCATTACACCCTTAAAAGTGTTCTCTTTAAAACTCATTTAGTACAATGTTTTACAATATACAATGTACATATGTTAGTTACTTCTACTTATCTATATATATCAATTCTATTTACTCGAATGCTTTTGTATGTATATGTATATCACATAAATGTGTGTGTTTTATGATAAGAGGACGACTTTTCTCAATGACACAACATGACTGACGCATGTCACAGAAGTGGGTATGAGGTTGTGAAGCAGGTGGCGTTGCATGATAAATGGGCACCAGTGGGAATATTTGTGCGAAAAACAACTATGTAACAAACAGCGAAATGTAAAAGTGATGCTTCTCGTCTTAATTGCACAATAAAAATGGTGGGAGCTTCACAACCCACTTTCATCTCTAAACAAAACATTTGCATGACTTTGTTTAAACCAATTGAGTTTTGTATTTATTGGCTTCAATTATTTTTAAGCCTAGGACTTTTGTTGATTTTAAACAAATAATTAATTTTCATTATGAAATATTTATTTTAGGTATGAAAAAAATTATTATTTTTCTTTCAAATAAAATAAAGTTATGAGAATATATATATTTAAAAAAATCATAATTATAACAACTTAGTATCTTTTGATACAAATTTTGTAAACATTTTACATAAAGTTTTATAGCTTAGCAACTAATTTCCACGGCAATGTAGCTTTTTAAGCCTCATATCACTGTATGTGATGGATGTAAAAGCTTTAAGTTAACTTTTCGCTCTAAAGCACCAAAAGCTTAGGATACGTATTTAACCGGTTAATACTTTCAATAGTTTCGGAGAGATGTCGCCGAGAGCATTTGAGCACCATTACCTTTACCGTGATTTACGTTGACTGTTTGTTTTTTACCCATTTGTATACATAAATAGTTTAGAGCCATTTTACCGTCTTTGTCATTTATATTTTGTAAGCAATGAAATTTTTACAAAAGCAAAGGTTGAATATGTAAAACGTTGTATTCTAAAAAAAATATATTTGCAATGTCCGCTCAGCTGAAATGAATATGTAGAGTATACAATAGAGACACCTAAAGAAGTTGGGTCCTTCTTCATACGACCCCTCCAACGGAATGGAGGATTTCCTTATCTTTTGCCGGTAGGTCTAGTATCAAAGACTTTCAAAGCTGTAGTGTTGTCTCCTGTACGGAGCATTTGCCCTAATCAGGTCAGTCGCTCGTTCCTAATTAAAGTCGGCATATAATTCATACAGCTCATCGTAAAAAACCTTTCTCTCGCAAATTCCTAGCTCTGATTTATCGGATGATGTCATCCTATGCCTCTACACGAAATCGCAGAACGGGAATGATGAGTGAATTGTAGAGTTTTGTCTTTGTTCGTCGAGAGAGGACTTTACTTTTCAATTGCCTACCCAGTCAAAGGTATTCGTAGCATAAGTTGTCAAGAGTGACTATGCGCTTGATTTTAAGGCTTCCACTGTCTTGATGTAGATTCCAAATTAGACAAAATTATCTACGGCATAAAAGTTAAGACTGTCCACAGTGACGTGGTAATCAAGGCATGGGTGTGCTGAATGTTTGTTTGGGGCAGATATATTTCGTTTTATTTTTCACGATACTTACGGAGGTTTTAGTGCTGATCCCTTTCCCACGGTTCTTTTCTAAAATTTAGCGCATAGTGAGTATCTCGCAAATTGTAGATTTCCGTGTCTATAGTCACCATACTTGGCGAATAATTTAGAGCCGCTTTTCTTTAGATTTAGCAGAGCAAGCTTAGGTTCCAATCGTCTGGAATGCACTCGTATGACCATTTCCGCCATCATATTTTACTGGCTCTACTTAAAGGGTGTTTTTTATAGAGGTATAGAACTTTAAGTTGGCATTACTTTTCAAGATGGCGACCGATTTAACAGCTGTCAAGCTATTTATTCTCAGTTTGGTTTGGAAATTCATCATGAATAGACTCACGCCTGAACAACGCTTGCAAATAGTGCGGCGCAACATGTCACACAGCTCGTGCCACAATAGATTTATTGAAAGACACGTTTGGTGACCGCCTAATTTCACGTTTTGGACCTGTGAATTGGCCTCCAAGATCTTGTGATTTAACACCGCTAGACTACTTTCTGTGGGGCTATGTAAAATCCTTGGTCTATGCGGATAAGCCACAAACGCTTGACCATTTGGAAGACAACATTCGCCCTGTTATTGCCGATATACGGCCACAAATGTTGGAAAAAGTCATCGAAAATTGGACGTCCAGATTGGACTACATCCGCGCCAGCCGTGGCGGTCATATGCCAGAAATCCTATTTAAAATGTAATGCCACAAGATTATCTTTCGGATAAATAAAATTCATGTCAATCGAATAATCCATCGTTGTTTTATTGCAACTTGAAGTTCTATACCTCTATAAAAAACACCCTTTATAAACTATCGGCATCGGCTCCTATCGCCTTGTTATTTTTCAGTTGAGCAAGTTCTCTCGGACTCCTTCATAGTCGGGCAATGAAATGTCTGTTATATCCTCATCGATAAGGGATTCGGGTCAGCAACGCCTGGTCCTCGATCTTGTTGAAAACTAATAACTTCGTTGGCGGCTGAACCTAGGGAACTTGAAAATATACAGACGCCTCACACTGCGTAGATGAGGAGTGCTCTCAGAGACTAGGAGTGAAATGTGTGTAGAAAACTTTTTGGTGGATGGGTATCTTGTCTGTGACAAAAAAGTTCTTGTTGTTGTTACAACCGCTGAAAAATTTCCCAAATTGAGCTTCAGAGAATATTGCGGGAGTGACAGTCCTTAACCAAAAATACTTTAAAAGAATCAAAAATACCTCATAAGAACGCTCCAAGCGCTCATGAATGTCATCTTTGGTCACATCGTCCTTCCTTTCCGTCAGGGCGTAAACGCAAATCAGAACTTCGCTCTGAAGCGGATTGTGGAGAGACTTTCATTTATCGGGCTGAGTGCCAGGACTAAGCAAGTCCCATCACGAACTCAACACCAAATTATACGCTCTCTTATATATGGCCGCTGTAGTACATGCTCCAAGGACCCACTAATTCCTAATGAAGGGACCTGCCATTCCAGATGTATGCCCTTATATCGTAGTCCTTAAAACATTTGCAGTAGTCATCATCAAAAGTGGGGTCTCTCATTTTTCAGTGGAGCTGATTTCTATGAGACGGGTCTCAATCCCGGTGACTAACATCGTTACGCGAGTGTGGTCACGTTATGGACACATTTATATAGCGAGACGATTGCTTCAAGACCAACGTCCGATCACAGACGCACGACTGCTGACAGGACAATACAAAAACACTCTAGTTAACTCTTAAACCGGTTCCCGCCAAAGCTCTCGCTCTTTTAGCCGTGACCCAAGATACCAGCCCACGCATTAAATTGCCTTGCGATTTGATTGCAAATTACTACAGTCAATTCCCATAGAATGATATTGCATTCAATTCGATTAAACAAGCAGCAAACACTCAATTGATGCTCACACGAAGGGCATAATGTCCTTTGGAGCGAATTTGTGAAGGACAACAAAAACATTTATCAAAGGCAACATAAGCATTCAAATAAGAGAGTATGTACGTATGTATGTCAATAGCATTCCGGTTGATGTGATTATTCTGTTGTTTGTCATCGAAATCATTGGAGTTGCATCAATAGAATTTGAGTTATTCGCATGTCCTTAGCATACCAATTTAACAATCGCATTAATATTCTCTTGTAATGGAGAGATGTTCGTGCATATTTGTCTGTATGTAAACTGTATGCGTGATGGGGAATCGTCAACTGTTGTGTGATTGCAAATTAATTTATGCCATTTAAATAATTCAACTGTATTTAATTGCTTGTAATGAGTGCAATAGCTCAACAGTTGAGTTGAGAGTTTCAAGCATCATTTGTGGCAAATTTTGATACCTTCATTTTACACTCAATGAACTCCAGTATAATAGAAGTTTTGCACTAATATATTAATTTTGAGGACATATTTAGGTATTTGTTTACCGTATGGACAGTTAACAAATTCAATGTCCTTGCGTGTATTAATATGCAGTTTAAGAAGAATGCTTTGAGTAAATATGTTTTTGGTATGGACATAATTTATGGCGGATATTTAAATTAAAATATGACTTTCAATTTTATTTTTTGTTTTTGTTTTTGTATGGTGTTCCTATGTATACTTACGTGCCTTAGAGCAAGATAAAGCAACCAATCCTTAACAATATGGGCCGCATGCTTTGGATCTTTATCCAGTTCAAAGATTCAGCCTATGCCAAGCTCCTAACTATCCACCGAAGGCTTCAGAATAGCTTCCAACAATGACTTATATTTCAACCGATCCATATTGCCCTCAACAAAAACAAGCTTTCCAACTCCAGATGCCGCAAACGCTCCCCGAATCTGTTGGCATTATATTTTTGGCGTTAAGTGCAGTATTTTCTTTTCTCCAAATTTTTGCTCTTCCATCGCTGCGGAATATATGGAACTTCGATTTGTCTGTAAACAAGACTTTTTGCCAAAAATCCATTTCTTTGTCTAAATGTGCTTTAGCGAACTGCAAACGAAGTTTTCGATTTTTTCAGAAGTTTTTTACATCACATTCTACTGTGGAAGCCGTTATCGCTCAGAGTTTTTCGAATTGTTGCTGGATGGACACACTTTCTTGATGATCTTGTGATGTTTTCCGCTAATTTTGGAGCAGTAACTTTGGGATCATCATTCACTTCCTTCAGAATAAAGCTGATATCTCTTCGAGTTAGTTTCTTCGGGCGGCCATCACGTGGCTTATTTTCGGTGGATCCATTTTTTTCAAAGTTTTTTACAATGGTGTATTCTGTTGGTCGACTTAAGTTGAACATTTTTGAAATTTCACCATACGATGTCTTCTCTTTTCTGTGCTGAATAACCAAGTTTCTGACGTCAACGGATATTTCTTTTCGCGGAGCCATTGTTGATGCTAATGTGTTTAAACCATAACTAAATTCAATACCAGCAAATTAGAAAACATAATTAAAAAAAAAAATAGTAAAAGAAGGGTACCTAACCGCCATAGAAACACAGCATATCGACATAACTGCTTGTAAAACTGTGGTTTTTGTAGACTTTTGTCTATAACATTTCTGCGTTTTTTCGCCATAAATATTTTATTTTATGTTAGAGAATGGATTTGTTTTAATACATGTGATGAGAAAAGGATTTAAAATAAAACTGTATACTTATAATTTTCAGCAAAGTGATAGTGCTTTCTACACAACGAATACAGGCGGGGCATGTTGACTTTTGTCCACCACTGTATGTGCAGACAGTGATCGATTACTCATAAAATTTTAATTTATATTTTTTATCCTTTCTACAATTTTCACTTTTCAACACATTGTCATATTGACTTCATTGCTGCTGGTTTTCGTCGCTATGGAATAATTAAATCATTTGCTTATTTACTGCGTTATCGATTTTATAATCGTTAAATGGTTTTTTACGTACAAAAATGCTCTTAATGCCAGTTCGTACTGCTGTTGTTGTGATTTTTATGCTTATTTTGTTGTTGCTAGTAATTCTCCAAAATTGAATTCCCTTTGATACTTTTTGCTGTCTATTCAACTTAAGTTCCTCTTCCTCTTCCTCTTGTTAGATTCTATCTACCTTCCCCATATACCGTAGTTCACCTTGATCCAGAAAGATCTCGTAACCGCGTATGTGGAATTGTTAATCCGGTTCTAGCTGAGCAGGTTCAAAACACACCTGAAGTAATTCACACTTAGGCATCACAAACTATTCTATGAGACAAGTGGACTGATATGCCAAGAAAAGTGTATTGACCTCGGCCACCTCTTCTTTTTCTTTGGCGTAGGCACCTCTTACGCGATTAAGCCGAATCAACAATAATGCGCCACTCGTTCTTCTTCTCGATTTATGGCGCCAGTTAGATTACCACATGATCCTTCAAACGGAATGGAGGTCTTCATCGTGCTCAGCTTCCTCGAATAATTTCGAAGCTGGAGTGATTTTTAGGGTTTTGTTAATGTTTGTCGAGAGAGGAATTACTTTTCAATTGCCTACTCAGTCCAAAGTAACACCTGTTGGCAAGAGTGATTCTGCATTGGATTTCAAAGCCGACATTGTTGGTGTTCTTAATGCTAGTTCCCAGATAGACGAAATTATCTACAACTTCGAAGTTATCACTGTCAACAGTGACGTGGAATCCGAGAAAGCCAATGCTACTGTTTGTTTAATGACAGAAATTTTTCATCTTACCTTTGTTCACTACCAGACCCAATCGCTTTGCTTCTTTGTCTAACCTTGAGAAAGCAGAACGTACGGTGCGGTTGTTATAGGCAATGATATCAACATCATCTGCGTACGTCAGCAATTGTACATTCTTGTAAAAGATTCTACCTGGTCCACGAAAAAAGTCACCCTGTATGAAGTCTCGTTTGTTATTGAACGGCTCGATTAGGCCATTCCCAATTATGACTGGATTTCTGATATTATCCGGGGTCTGTATACGTAGCTGTATAAATTTTATAGGAATATCAAATTTAGATATAACAGCGCAGTAGCTTTTTATCGTATTGTGAAATACAGTTTTAAAATCGATGAAAAGGTTATTTGTATCGATTATTTTCTCTCAGGTCTTCTCCAAGATTTGTCGCATGGGGAATATCTGGTCAATTGTGGATTTACCAGAGTTAAAGCCACACTGATAAGGTCCCATAAGTTTTTGGACGGCGGGCTTTAATCTTTCACACAAAACGCTCGATAACACGTTACATGCGATATCCCACGACAATTGGCACAGAATGTGGGGTGGCTGAGCAGAGCACACGGGCATGCGTATTGTGGTCTACCGCAAAAGTGCGAAACAGGTTTTGGCAATTAATGAATACTACTTATATTATATTGTTCAAAAACTTGCATTTCAAACATTATATGAGGATTGTGCAACTTGCAGCATGGCTAGTATAAACCAATTAATTCAATAATTAAAAAAAAGGAATTTGAGGATAGTTAGTCCCAGTTCGACAGAGATTTTTTTCCAGTTTTCTCAAACTTACACAAAGGATCGTTATCAGGACAAACACACGATCGAGCAATCCTCGACTATTCTATTGTTGTTGTTATTTGTTTCGCGTGGTATGTGTTTTTCCTCCGTTTTCAGCCATTCGTATATATTCCTTGATTTTTATCCTACAAATATTAATTAAATTATTCCTAATTTTGAGACCTCAATAGATAAAGTGCTCCTCTTGCACATTATTAAAGGCAAATTTTTAATTCTCGTATACTTGCCCCTTACTTGCGTACGCTTGATGGACTGAATTGGCGCCAGGTAATCCCATAAGGAAAAAAGATTGCAAATATGGATTCCAAGATTTAAGGAATATCTCTTCCTCAGACGACAATAGTGATTATAACACATAGAGCCATTATCAGATATTATTCAAGAGGTCATATTCTATTCACAATATGGCACTGGATAAAAGATTTGGAGGTGGGTTTAGCCAAAGACAGAGGTAAGCTAAGCCAATCCAGAGTCCAGCGAAGGTCCCACTTACCATCGCAAATAAAAATTCAAACACACCCAAATGTACATGGCTCTATAACTAGAGTGCCAATTACCTCAGTCCAACAAGAGAGAGAGAGGGAAAGAAAGAGGACGGGAATATTGCAAAGCTCGTATTGAGAGTGGATAACGGTAGACAGGCAATAACACAGTGGTTTCGGGGCAACTGATGAACGGCGGTGAATGTACCGGCAGCACGGCTTCGGTTATTAAGAACGTTGGAAAATTTGGCGGATAGCGATGTGTACATTTGCAGCATGGCGGTTGGCACTCCTTAGATCCCCGGTAACTGGTGAGTGACGGCCGACACACAGTGGCATCGGAATGACTGGCGGGCAACGGTGAGTACAATAGCAGCACGACGGCGGATATCAGATAGACAGTCCGTTCCTTCACACTCCTAAATGAGTTTGTATGTGGATGTCTAGCTTAACTGGAGGAACTTGTGGCATATACTGCAGACGATTGAACGCTGAGCAATACCAGTTATATGACGACATTGATATAGTTCATCGAGTCAAGGTGCAGCGGCTAGGCGGGCGAGGTCATGTCGTCCGGATGGATGAAGGCACTCCAGCCTCGAAAGTATTCGATGTAGACCTCACACTGGGAAACGAAGACCTCCACTCTTTTGGAAAGATCAAGTTCAGAAGGACCTGGTTTCAATTGGTATTGCCAATCGGCGTCACAGTGCAGAATGTTACGTTACAAGATATATTAAAAACTTAAAAAAGGGTTGGGATTCAAGCTGTGATCCATCTGAAATATGCGAATACAAGTAATACTCGTATACATATACATATATCTCTGTTTTATAAAAACAAAAATTTTCTGGCGATATTTTATGTAACGAACTGAAAGAGATAGTGAGGTGCGTTACTCGCTGTGTGTGGCCGCTCGGAGTATTCGAAGCGAGTACAGCATGAGGTGGAGCTCACTTGTACTTTAAGAGTAATATATTATTTCATGTAATTTAACATAATAAAAAATACATATAAATTTAAACACAATATCAGACGAACTTATTTCAATTAACATTGATTGAAAAAAGTTTCTGCGCTACAAAAATTTTTTTTTCTCTTTTGTGAAAATTCATCGCTTTTGTCTTATCATCAAAGTACTCACTCGGCAATGGCGGCGGCCCTGCAGCGATATCGTTCAACCTTTAAGCGATTTATGTTTTGCAAAAGAGGAAAAGAAAAACGAACGATTCGGCTGTATGAGCCATTGTCAATAACCGTGCATTGTATCTGTTTGTATGAACTTGCACATAAAATCATATTTAACATGTTGCATGTGTTTGTGCATAGGCAAGCCAAATGGCCTTCGGCATCTTCACATGCCATGGCAATCTGTGTCAGTGTCACGTACGACTAGGCATGTATGTATGTATGCAAACATTTTTGTTTTGAGCTTTTTCTGAGAGTTTCGATGACATTGCCATCTTCATTTTGTTGTTGCTGTTGTTGTCACGCACACAGTATATGCCTATAAGGATATGTACATATATAAGTAGGTATATGCACGCCAACAGTTGAAGTGTCGCTAAATAAAAGTGATTTTGTGCACAAGAATGAGTGCGAAGTAGTGAATTACGAGTGTGTATGTATATGCACACACACACACACGCACATATCTGTACAAGTAATTCTGATGCCAATGATTGGGCGTTTGATGGAGAAGAAGTGTAGGAAGTGTCAGTATTTGAATGCGTTTTGAGCGGCTTGATTTTGCGTTTCATCACGTACGAGTTGGCGTGCTTAGCTTTTAGCCATGGCAACAACAATACATAGAATGAATACATATTTGCGTATATATTCCTGTCTGGGTGTGAGTTATTTTGGGGTAGCCCCAACTCCTATTGATGGCGTGAGACATTTGTATCTGATTGATTCACCATTTGCCTGCTGCCTCCTGCCTCCATTCCTATTTGTCCTACGCAACGTCAAGTAACTTAGTGGCAAGTGTTTCCGATTTACGGCTACTGCGCTACTGCTGCTCTCCCTTAATCCGCTTTCAATTACACGCTTGTGGCTATTTGCAAGAGAAGTTCATTTGTTGTCAACATTATGCGCCTCCAGTGCTTGCCAAGCGACATACTTTCCGTGCTGTCATGCATGTCTCTAGACAAACATACTGCGTGCGGCATGCTGTTGCGACGATATACTTACATATATGTATGTGGTAAGTATGTGTGTATGCTAACCTTAAGGATGTCAGCATTTTCACATTCCTCAGCGAAACTTTTCTGGGCGCCAGCGTTGTTGAAGATACAAATTATCGTTTTTACTGTTGTTGTTGCTGTTGTTGTTGTTGTCTCTGTTGCTACGCATATCCTCTTAGCTGAGTTTACCCAATTTACTTGCTGATCTGTTGTGAATGTGCAATTGACGAATTTATCGTTGACAGTGATTGAAATTATTGTTGCAGTCAAGATAGGCAATGGTAACCGCTGTTGTGGGCTCGATAATATTTACATACACACACACACACACACGTACAAATGCATGTGTTTCATTGTAAATTTCATTTCAGTACGCACCACAACAGCCTACCAATATGTACACTAGCTTCTTTGTTGTTGTTTTTATAGTCAGTTTGATCATCTCGGTGTCGCTGTGGCGTGATTGTCAAGTGTTTCTTTGCGATAAGTTTTGATGAAGGCATTTTCATCGGATTTGTTGGCTTTTTGTATTGACAACATCAGACAATTTACTCGTTTTTCAATGCCTTTTTTATGGGTGAACGGCGACCAATGTTTATGTTCCTGTGGATAAATTCAATCAGACCAAATTGTTTGTACGATTTGTAGTGCGCACTTTTAATTGCACATTTAAGGGGGATTTGTATAAAGAAGTTATCGATACAGTCCTCTCTACGGAGGAACAAATGTGCAGCTTACGCTGTTTCATTCCACAGGAAGGAAGGAATGAGAACTATAAATTTAGCTCCATTTTGAGAAGAAAGAAAAAATGCTAGAATCTTAAGGGTTGATTTTCTATTCTGAAATGACCCACATAATTTAAAGATTTTTTTTCGAGTATCATGCGCTTATTGAACGGCTCAAGTGTGGCCACCAGGGTTACCTCATCAACTAACAATCAAATAAATTTTGAATGTTGTACTTGTTAAAACCCATAATACCGGATATTTGGCTTACATCATCGACGTCTTCCCTCAGTTCTTAACTCTAGTCTTGCTGTATTGAAATAGCGTTATTATTATTCGCCTATAACAGACTCTTCAACGATTTCTCAGACAGGCCCCAAGGTCTACTAATACATTATGCATCAGCTCATCTTCCATTAAAGCCCTATTTTCATAGCAAGAATAGTCAAATTCATCCATGAAACCTCCCTGATATTATTTTGAGACCAAAAAAAAAAAAGGTTCGCTAATCCCTGTACAAGAAACATGATGCAATCCGGTCAATACTATCCTATTGAACCAAAGTTTACAGAGATTTAGAAATGAAAAAATCTCTCAGTCACAAAAAATCGTACGCGATTTGAATGTAATTGTCATAGCAAAGGTGATAGTCACCGTTAAAACAAGTTTAAGGGTTTAAAGACAGTCATAGACATGGAAAACTGAGAATTCTTTCCTTTCACTCACTGCCGCAGTAGCAGTGCGCGCTATCGTGGATCATGGTTTTGAATCCTGAATCCTGAGTATCCAAAATCATAGAAAATTAATTTAAAAAACAATTTTTTTTACATTACGACCTTTGAACGACTATGCTTCATCCACTTCTTCCCTGAGGCTAGATTTCACCTTAAGAAGTATAATTGTACAGACGAGGAGCTGCGATCGGATAGTGCTGTAAACTCTACTCTGAAAGAGCTGCACGTGGGCAATCCCTAGGATGGTCAGGGTTCTGCAAGTAAACCTGCACAATAGTAAAGCAGCTACTGCTGCATGTCATCGGGAGCAGCAAATGTAACCCTCATTCATTACTTGAACATCTTGTTTATTTCTTAATATAGTGACTAAGATCCTACTACAATTAGCTAGGAGATGAAGGGACGAAACGTCAGGATATCAGCAATATATCTAGCTTATGAAAAGGCAATATCTACTGAGCCCATGGTAAAGCTAAAGTGCAGGATGCTAAGTAGCCATTCATTCTAGCAGCTGACTAGGATGCTAACCAAGAAGTATGGGGAAGCACGACATTAATGAAAGAAGTGAGTTACTTTTAGATTTAATTTTGGATTCGGACCTTAGCACCATCAACATAGGTATTGATGCCACTTTCATTACATTAACCGAACTGAGGTTCTGGATGTCTCCCTGATCTCAGAAGAAGCAGAGACTGCGATGCGGAACTGGAAAGTCCTGAAAAAAACATTATTTTTCAGACAATCGCTATATCAAACTCGATTTAGATATAGTGGTTTCTGAGACTCTACCCCTTAGAAATGTAAGAAAGCCGAATAGCAGCTATACAGGTAGAGAATAGAATTATTACTTCCTGTAGCCTTCGTACCGCCAAAACCAACTAATCTGGAGAACTGGATGAGTTGCTGAGTCAGTTCGAAAGCTCTGGATAAAGCCTGTCCAGCTGGGCTTTCTAGGAATAAGACGAAACCACCATGGTGTGAACCGGATCTGCAATAGCTTAGGAAAGACAGCTGAAAAGCTTTTAATGCAGCAACTGCAGTCTTTAAGAGATTAAAAAAGGCTTAATGAAAGGTCAATATAAACTCTAGGAGAAACTGATGCAGTAACGTAGAAATAGCGTCAGAGTATAGTAGGCTCAGGAACGCACTCTCAAGTAATCATCGTTCGACGCCCGAATGCTTGCAAAGATTCAACGGTACTTGGGCGGAAACTGCTTAAGAAGCCATTGACATCCTTATTAAAACTCACTTCCGGACACATGAGTAAACAGGTCATCGGACCCAATGAGGAGAGTAACAATCACTATATTGAAAAATATTTTACCTAAAAAAAATATTGAGTGGGCAATTGGTACTTTCAAAGCATATAAAAATCAAAAACCAGACGAAATTTCTCATATTCAGCTACAGCAGCCTCTCAGCAATAGCGCTAGCTGGCTGTATATTATATTAGAAAGAATCTTCATCTTAAGCTACATACCTAAATGATAGAAGGAATCGATAATTGGTTTTATCCCTAAATGTGGTAAGGTATCTCACAGCAAACCAAATTACTTCAGATCAATAAGTCCGATGTTATTTCTATTTATAGTATTAGAGATACCTTGGACCACAAGCTTTTGAAAAAAAAAAAACCGAAATTGAGAAATCTATCTGGGTTAAAGAGTATAGTTTAACAGCTGTCGTTGAGATTGACGGTGCGTTATAATATAGCGCCGACTGTAACATAGATGTCGCTGCCCTGACTTACCTGAGCGGCGACCCTCGGATGATTTCGCTTATACACCAGTTGCCGTGCATCTATGTGAATGCAGCTACTAAGTACCCCCTCCCTCTCTGGAAGGCAGAGAGAACAATAAGTGGGTGAGAAGAAACATGAAAAAGTCAAATAAATTTGTACCCGTCTGAAAATTGTATTCACCCGGTGGAAAGGTGTTGCGTATAGTTTCTTTTCTCTTGGGCCTTCTCCAAGATTTAGTGCATGGTGAATATCTGGTCAAGGGTGGATTTGCCAGGTCTAAAGAGACACTGATATAGACCAAAAAGTTTGTTGATGGTGGGTTTTAATCTTGCACACAATACGCTAGCCTTATAATTGGCACAAATCGTGTGTATCTTTTTTGGATTGGACAGAGCGCAATTAGGTTCAATTCGTAACACATGCTTTCGTCCTACCATATTCTGTAAAGAAGCTAAGGCGTATTTGAATGACTCTGCCGGTAAGTCATCGGCTCCCGCGACTTTGTTATTTTTTAAGTGGGTAATCACTATTGGAACTTTTTCATAATCGGGTGATGACACATCGTCATCGATTGGGGTTCGATTCGGGTTCGCCATTTCCGGGGTTTTCACATTCACTGCCATTGAGCAGGTTGGAGAAGTGTTCCCTCCATAAAATAATTAGGCTCTGGATATCTGTCACCAGATTACCTCCATGATCCCTACATGAGTTTGCTCCGGTCTTGAAACCTTCTGTAAGTCGCCGCATCTTCTTATAGAATTTTTAAGTATTCTTTGTACTCACGCATTTCGGCCTCTTCCCTCTTCAACTCTCGGTATCTATCCTAGCCCGCACGTGTTGACCCAGGTTCACTTCCCGGAAAAAACATTTCAAACATTCTGAAAATTGCAAGCCAATCGATCGGTAACTTTTTGAGGTGCGCAGATCTTTAAAAACGAACGTAAGATTTTTATATGCATAGATGTATAAAATAATTTGAGAAAAAAACATGATCTTTTCGAGGAGATTGTTCCCTCGTCCACATCCCATGAATTTTCTTAAGTAAAATCCTTTTCCTGGTAATTACAAAAAAAGAAAAACAATATTTCCTCTTAAAAACTGAAAATCATCTTGAGAAACTAAACTCATATTTGTCTACTACATAC
Source organism: Neoceratitis asiatica (assembly GCA_030068015.2). Taxonomy (NCBI): domain Eukaryota; kingdom Metazoa; phylum Arthropoda; class Insecta; order Diptera; family Tephritidae; genus Neoceratitis; species Neoceratitis asiatica. Next base: position 45,130,790 of record CM061524.1, on the reverse strand, counting down.
TTCGAACTATAAGCTGTTGATGCATACAAGTTGAGTGTTTATAAGTAAATATATATCTCTGCATGAGAGGTTTCTGGCTGTGAACTAGTTATATTGCAGCCTTTTTGTAATTTTGCAATAACTAGTTCGTTTTTCAACTGTTTTTCATATCCCCAACATCTTGCGAAATTAAAATTCTCTGATAATGTATCTTGTTTATACCATTACAATACCAGCTCCTCTTTAGAATGGACTCTCGTTCTTATTTTTTAATTAATTTTGCTAAATGGTGATACAAGTACTCTTTTCAATAGCCTTTTCTTTGACAGATCACGCGTGATTCCTGTCAAGCTGTCATATTATTTTTTTCAGTATCATTTGACATTTCATCATCGAAAAGCTTACGCCTGAACAACGTCTACAAATCATTCAACTTTATTACGAAACTTCACGTTCTGTAAAGAATGTGTTTCACGCGCTTCGCTAAACATATTATATAATCGGCTTACTGAATGTACTATTCGGAACACCATCATCTATCTTGAGACCCAGCAGTCACAGTCAATCCTGCTTCGATTCAGGCTTTGGAGCAAAACATCACGCGTGTCATTCGCGAGTTACCAGTCGAAATGCTCGAACGAGTCATCGAAAATTGGACTCAACGGATGGACCATCTGAGACGTTGCTGCGGCCAACATTTAAAAGAGATAATCTTCAAAAAAGAAATACCAAAGAATGTTCTTTCTAGTGATAATAAACATTCCCCATTAAATTTTAACTTTTTGTGTTTTTTCCTTATAAATTTAAGGAACCTCGAAATGGACCACCCGCTAGAATCTGATATTCCAGATGATTGAACAAATATTACTAATACGAAAACTCGAACTTGGCGTCGCACGATTTAGTCTCCCATCTCATCTTGAATTTCTACAATGGTGAACTGTCCCGATTTCATGCTCTAAATACCAGTTAAGTTAGTTTTTCACTGCGTGGATATAAGACAGACATTTATGAGTATACCGTTCCATACATTAGTCTCATAGACCTGTTTACTTCAATATCAAGTCTAATACACACTTTCGTGTATGTATGTACATCAATAAACATGTTCATCTATGTACTTATCCGCCACTATGCACTCAGGGGATAGCATTCACCGAAGGCCAAGATGCGTTTAAGCCGCTTTTAATCCGTCACATTCGCATTCGCATTTCGCTTGCTCAGACCGAAGCGCTGAATTGATTGCGGCTAGGTAGTGACAGACACGCAACGTGATTTAGCCATATTGATTTGCTTGGTTGCATACCTCCTGCAGTTTTGGTTCAGTTACATATGTACATACAAACGTGCAAACGCAGGTACGCGTACGTATGAAGGTATTTTAATATTAGTATTCTTGTAGTAGGATATTTGAGGAAGGATAAGCTAACGTGCAAACGTTGATTGCATGGAAAATGGGAAATGGGAAATGAGAAAGTTTGTGTGACATTGAATCTCGAAATTAAACTGAACTTTGCGATTTCACACTGCAACGGCGACAGTATAAATTTTACTTAAATTTATGCTGACTTTAAATTTAGTTTGTGTGAAGTTACTGATTTGGTTACCTGTGCGTTTTCGGTGAAAATTCTCATTTTTATATTCACCGAGGAACACTTTTGATATATAATATAAATTATATTGCATATTTATGTATACTTGAGAAACTTATTTATTTATTATTTTATTAAAGACGGTTTTCGAACAGAGCAGAGCATCTGCCAAAAAACAATAGTGCACGTTAGAGAAACTTGAAGCAAAAATGTAATAAGAATGAAAATATCTAACATTCTTTATAGATTTATTTTATAAAATAAATATTTTTCTCTTTACTTTTACAGTTCTAGTTGCGTCTGCTCGATGTTATTCCACAAAAAAATAGCTGGAATAGAAAATCGGACTCTAAGTTGTTCTATTTCTGATTAAAACATTCTAAAGAAAAGAAAAGTAGAATAATTAAAAGCAACAAAAAAATTCATGAAGCAGATTTTTTTTTTTGAAAAACAATAATCAGCTAAACCAAACATTAAGTAAAAATAGCGGCTAAATATTAGCTCACTTAATAGTTGTTGGTTAGTAAAAAATTGAATAATTCAACAACAGATTACATGGCAGGCGTTGACTCAGTTGGTAGACCACTCGCCTGTGATGCCAGAATCCGTCGTTCAATTCCTGGCAAAAGAAGTCTGATGAAGAGATGTGGTGATCTCCGAAACTGCTGTCACTTCTACCATTTTTTCTTTGTTGTATAACAAAACATTCAATGAAAAGATAATGTTTCTAACAAAAATAGGCCTTTGAATACATCTCATTACTTACAACCAAAAACCAATCAGGCAAACCGAGAGCAGCTCAATTATCAAAACTAAAAAATCGAGTCAGATATAACATAGTATCTTAAGGGGTTAGGCCACTCTAGAATTTTCAGAAAATTGATTTTTTTCAAACGATACATTATGGTCTTAGAAATGTTATCTCGAAAGACTAGGACAGATAAAAATTTCGAAATGCCATTGTCGTTCTCTAGTTGAAGGCCGCCCGGTCGGCAGGGTGCCTACTCAAAACTTTAAATGCGTTTATCTCAAAACTGCTTTTTTCAAGTTAGCCAGAAATACAACTCAAGCAATTTACAACCGATTCACTTGAAATTTTTACAACATCTTCAGAAATACATTATCTGCAGAAGTACGTAGTTTATTTTTTATGAACAAATTTCGATCAATAGACCAAATTGTTAATTTTTCCTTTAGAGACCCGCCATTTTGTCAAAAATGCATAAATTGAAAAAATCCTACGTACTTCTGTAGTTATTGCTATTAAAAAGCGGAAACCGTTCAACAAATTATTATTAAATAAAAAAATTAAAGCAGCTTTGTGTCCGGTCGTGTCCCGAGAAAATGGTGACATCCTAGGGAGAACGCTGTATAGCCGTCATTTTTTAATAAATTCTTCTTAAAAAATAGTTAAAAGCAGTTAATTACATGTATAATAAATGCCTTTTGTCAAAAATCCGGTATATTTAATAGTTTTACCGAAGAAAAATATCAGAAAGGCCTATTTCGTGTACCTCTAGAGTGGCCTAACCCTTAAAGTGAGAGTTGAAACCAAAACATAAATGACGCAAATGCTCGAAAAATTCAAAATTCGTTTTACACGTTTTTAGAAACAAAGGGTAAAAATGTGTTGAGGTTCTGAACGGAATTTTAAATTTGATTTCAGAGATAATAGGGAGGTTAGCAATTGAGCCTGTTATTATTTTGACCATGAAAATTACACCAAGCCTTTCTTTACAACTGTCAAGAGTAGGGAGGTTGATTAGTTCTAAACGACTAATATAAGGAGAAAAATTATATAAAATATATAAAGTTTTAGTAACGTAAGGGTTCCGTTGACCACCGTTTTACAAATGCCAAAATACCTTTGGCTTTGTTGACTGTTGTACCAAAGAAAAACATGAAGCTGAGATGAAGGTTTATAGCGATATCTAGGTCAAGAAAACATATTTTGAAGGATTAAGATAAAAAAGCCATGAGAACGTGGTCGAAAATTGTCCTCAAAATTAGGTTAATAAAAAATGCTTCGATAAAGTTCTCTTGCGTAAGATACGTAACGTCATTATGTTAGCAATAAATTCTTCCTTTTAAATGAGGCTTCAATCATAATTGCTTTCCGTCACGTTATCTTACTCAAATCCTGTAAAAAAATTGCAGGAAGCAGAGTGAAAGTGAGTCGGCACGATTCTCTATGAGAGTGCACAGTACTATGTAATCAAAAGAGGCACCCTACAGGGTGAATTTCACTCTCTCCCTTTTGTCATGTAACGATTTTCTCAGTAAACTAAGCAGCACGGGTTGTAATGTAGTGGAACACTATGATAATATCGCCCTCATAGTGACTTAAGAACACCCCTAAGTTTAAAGTGATTTAATCCAAAAAGCCCTTAACATAGTAAGTAACTGGTGCAGAGGTCGTACAAGGGTCGAATTGATATTCTACAGCAGAAGATGCAAGCCATCTTAGTATTGTCCGCTCGAAGGCGGCTTAGAATAAAGTGTAGGTCCCTCCATATTTTGGTAAATTCATCCAGACACAAAACCACAAATTGGAGGAGAAGCTGGGCCGAAAATCGAAAATCGCTTCAGCGGTTACAAATCGCCAAATGTATACAAGGTCAATTGGAAAGTCCCCTATCATAGTAAAACAAAATTTTTTTGACAAAATTCATTTTATTTATTCAACGTAGTTACCTTCATGGGTGATAAACTGATAAATGTTGCGACCCTCCAACTTTTCGAAACTATTTTTGTAGTACGATTTGTCCTTTGCTTCAAGCCTCAGTTTCGGCGATCACCTCTTCATTCGAATAAAATTTCTAACCATCGAACATTATTTTGAGATCGGAGAACAGCAAATAGTCGCTGGAGGCCAGATTTGGAGAATACAGTGGATGCGGAAGAAATTTGAAGCCCAATTCATGGATTAGTGCCATTGATTTCCCTGAATTGTTATATGATGCATTGTATTTCGTGAAATAGCACTTTTTTTCTTCAAATGCGGCCGTTTTTGGCGATTTCATTCTTCAAACAGTCCAATAATGCTATGTAATAGTCGCTGTTGGTGGTCCTTACTTTTTCAAGTTAGTCAATAAAAATTATTCTATGCGCATCCCAATATACAGACGCCATAACCTTGCCAGCTGAATGTTGCGTTTTTCCAATCGTTGGAGAGGGTTCATTGTGTGCAGTCCACTTGGATGGGTGTCGATTGGACTTCGAAGTGAAATAATGGAGGTATGCTTCATCCATTGTCACATATCCATTGTCAACTCGGGTTTCATATGATGGAACACTGCTCCTAATCATCAACTCGTTATTGTTTTTAGTCAAAGGTGAGGTCGCGTGGCACCCACTTTGCACCGACCTTTCCCATACCCAAATATGCGTGAGTGATATGACATACAAGTTCAGTTGATATCCTTAGAGTGCCTGCTATTTCATTCAATTTCAATATACGGTAATTCAAAATCATTCTGTGGATTTTTTTGATGTTTTGATGTTTCCGTAACAACCTCCTTTTGGCGTCCATTGCCTGATTTTCCTGGGGAAGTATCATCAAGCCAATTTTTTCCTTCAACAGTATTAATTCTCTTCAAAAAGCAATATTTTATCAACACGCCAAATTCCTTTTTAACCCTTTTTTTCACATTAACAAAATTGCTCACTCAAAATGCTATAATTCACAAACTAATGATCCGACCGCTGTTAAATTTATACACGCGTCTCTTGAACGTTAGACCTAACTAAAAATTTTATGGATTTAATTCTAATAGCGCCAGCTATGTGTCGGGCCGGAGACTTTGCCGAGGACCTTATTAATCGATTGACGAATCTGGACATTATATATACCATATATGAGCTCGAGCTCTAAGACAAATTTTGTTTAGTTATTTTTATTTAGCTATTTAATATACGTAAATTAAATGTAAATTTGGCAAGTATATATATATATGTATATACTTTTCTATTAAATTATTTCCCATTTCACTTTCAGTTCTTATCGCCTCTAAAATATTTCAATTGAAATCTATTTATCCTATTTTTTTATTATTTTCTTATTGCATAACAATAATTTTCACACTTCTTCCAATAATAGTTTTACTCAATGACTGTAGGCTATTTTAGTCATCTCTATTTTATTTATTTTCCATCAACTCTTTGTGAAACAGAAGATTTATTGTTAGTTTTGTTGATTTATGAGTTATGCTACACTGAGGTGAAATATTGCAAACATATTTACGTGCAAATATATAAAATAATAAAGAACAGTGGAATTCATACATATGTATTTCTTGGGAAATCAGTATTTTTCGCAGAATATGTGAAATAAGTGCTTGTGGAAGAATGTGTAACGATGGTGTATGCTATGTCTGATAGGCAATTTGACAGCGCGGTCAGCGTAATTTTCAAAGTACTTTAAAAAGGCGATTCAAAGTTCTTTCATTTTGAGTTAAAGCATAGCATGGCTGTGTCATACGCAAAAGTAGATGTTTTCGATTTACGGGGATGTCTGCAGTGTATATAAGGTATAATATAGGAACAAGGACGCTAACTTAGGGAACAATAGGTTTTATTTGAAGCTCCTCAGTTATAAATTCCGATTGTTCTAGAGTAAACTACTTGTTGGTCAGATATGACTCAAATATATTGTAGAATTGAAGAGACAAAGTTTTATGAAATTTTTGTATTAGAACTTTTGCCAAAATTTGCACAGCAATTCTCCTTGAACTCGAATGCCTTCCTAATTCCATAGGTAATTCGGTTGACTTGTCCGACGGTAGCTAGTTTTTCACGAAAATCGAATCGGTGCTCTGGTATCACTTTGTTACGATGGAGAAAAGGAGATATCTTTGATAGAAGAATTCTTTCAAAGATATCGGATAGACAGGGTAGTGGCTTATTGGTCGGTGAGAAGATGCCTGTTTGTGGTCTTTAAGTAGTTTGACTATCATTAATATCTGCCACCCTTTTCACACGCTTGGAAATTAATTTAGTTTCAGGATGACGGTAAAGAGTTAAGAGAGCAGTGCACACTGGTGTAATAATGTTATGTGTGGAGAGTTATTTGGGTCCAATTGCTGAGACGCATTTAGAAATTCCAGGAGTGTTTCGAAATTCTGAATGTTTGAAGCTATGAGTTACAGTCGTTGAATAAGGTCTTTTCGAAAAAGAAAAAAAGAAATTTTATTTAACCTGAATCCTGAATGAAGAGGGTGTTATAAGTCAATGAAGGTGATTTCTAACTATTCGCTTACTGTGGACAGATAAAAAAATTTGAGCATGCTGAGTTAAAGTGTACTTCAAATGTCCCCAAATTCTTTACCTTTTGAGACTCCATTTCTAAAAAATATTTAAAATAAAGGTAATTTTTATCTTTTTTCGATGAATATGTGGATTTAATTATACGAACTGCAGAGCTAAATAGACCAGGTACAATCTTCTACAAGCGTGTACAATTGCTGGCGTATGCCTATGATATTGATATGATTGGTCATAACAACTGCGCCGAATGTTCTGCGTTTTCCAGTTTAGCCAAAGAAGCGAAGCGAATGGGTCTGGTAGTGAACGAGGGCAAGACGAAATATCTTCTGTCATCAAATTAATAGTGTCAGAACTTTGAATTCGTAGATAATTTCGTCTATCTATGAACCAGCATGGCGTTGTTACCAACAATGCCAGTTTTGAAATCCAACGCAGAATCACTCTTGCCAACAGGTGCTACTTTGGACTGAGTATGCAATTGAAAAGTAAAGTCCTCTCTCGACGAACCAAAACCAAACTCTACAAGTCGCTCATCATTCCCGTCCTGACATATGGTGCAGAAGTCTGGACGATGTCTACATCCGATGAGTCGGCTTTAGGAGTTTTCGAGAGAAAAGTTTTGCGGAAGATTTATGCTCCTTTGCGCGTTGGCAACGGCGAATACCGCAGACGATGGAACGATGAGCTGTACGAGCTAAACGACGACATTTACATATTTCAGCGAATCAAAAGACAGCGGCTACCCTGGTTAAGTCGTCCGAAAGTATGAAAGTGCTCCAGCTGTGAAAGTATTCGATGGAGTACTCGCTGGCGGAAGCAGAGGGAGAGGAAGGTCTCCACTTCGTTGGAAGGATCAGGTAGAGAGCGACCTGGTTTCTCTTGGTGTTTCCAACTGACACCAAACACCAAAGAGAAGAAACGAATGGTGCGCTATTGTTTATGCGGCTATAATCGCGTAAGCGAAGAAAAAGAAGATGTAGATTTAATTATGGCTAAAAACATTTTGGAAACTTGTTCAAAGGTTGGAGAATTGGTGTTTCAAACGTTTAATGCTTCTGGTCAATTCCGCTATGGTTTCATCTCCAAGTGAATACTCGACACAGATATCCATTTCCAATAAACGTATTTTTTCCCTTTCCTTTTTGAAAATGTTTTTAGTTGTATGCATTAGTATGAGATATATTTGATTTTGCTTTTCAGTCATAATTATAAGTAATAAGATCAATTCCAAAAATATCTTATCGTGAACAGTCCCAACGAACAAAGGTACTATTCTTAAGGTCATGTAATAATCCCAAATGCAAATTCGTTGATCATTATTTTTGATCACAGTCGAAGATCGAAGCCAGCTCATAATAATAAAGTTTACTTAATCCCTTTGATCTTCTAGTGCAGCTAGTTCGGGATTGGTAAGGTGTTTCTGATCCTCCTTCTTTTCCCATAACGAAATATCTGTTGCAATCGTTTCAATATCAACATTTTTTAAATATTTAAATCGCGGCTATTTCTTGGAAGTATCAGGCATAAGGCTTTTCAATCCTCTGGGATATCATTTAGTTTCTTCTTTTTGAAAGAAGAAATTCGAGGTAAGGTTTGAAGTTAAGACATTTTAACGTCAATAACAAGTAGAATAAGGTGAGCTCCTTAAGTCAGATGCTGTAGGAGAAACAAGGTTCGAAACTTCGGAACAAGACGTCTAGTTTGATGGAAATGAACCTGAGCAGTGGTTTTCTACAGACCTTTTGGTAGTTTAACACACATTTTTTTTTGAGACTTTTTGATCTTACAAACACATATAAATAAACCACAAAGGGACAAACCAATTTAAAAAAAGTTCCATTTTCGAAATTATAACAAAATCGTGAAAGTGATTTAATAACAAAAATTATCTTTAAGACCTAAAGTGACCTACATGTTACATGCACTCTCTCTTTCCGCGTCATCTCTCTCACACACATTATTTCGTTCTCATCATATATTAAAGTATGAGTGCCATTGACATTTAGGATTCCATCGGTTCCTTTAAAAACGGAAATCAATAACCAATTGTGTAACAGTTTGTTGCGACACTTTCATCGTTTAATAAGTATTGCTCTCCATAACAATAACAACAGTAGCAGCTTGTAAACGTCCATTATAGTTAGACTTTCGCCATTTTTGGAGCGATTTATGTTTTAACTTTTTTTTGTAGCAATATTGCGAATAACAAAAAGCTTAGAAATGAAACGTTACATATTTATAAATTATTAAAATATATATCTACGTACATATACATATGTGTAGCATATTCATACATGCATTCGTCTATGTAGCTGTTCGAGAACATATATTTCAATGCGGACACGCTTTTGAGTAAATGAAAGCACGTCATTTTATAGTTTACAGCTGTGCTGCAAGCGTTGACCATTTATCAAAATCGCCCTCCCCATATTTATGTTATAACCAAGTGCCAGCGTTTGTTGTATGATACTCTTATTGTTTGAAAATTTTATTTCATGGTGCTTTATGTATGTCCATTAGGGTGATCATAGTTTTCCAAGTTGACATTGTGAATTTAAGTTGACACCTTGCATCCGGTTTGAGGTTCCAATGAAAGAGTCTACGACGTGTTTAAGCATCTCTCCCCAAAACTAGTATGGAGCCGAAAAATACTCAAAGTTGCGCTAATCCTATGAGTTCCCAGCTGTGATTTTGCTAATGCATTCGATAAAGTTGTTTTTATGGTATAAAGAACAGTTTGATAAAATAAAGTCTGTCTCACCGGTTAGTCATGGGAAACCTTATTAACAGGTGATTCATTTCAAGGATACCTACTTTTTTTTAAAGAAAAAAACACAGAAAACTCAAATTTAATGGGGAATGTTTCTTATCATTCGGCATTTATTTTTTGAAGATTATTTCTTTCCACGCCGCGGCTTCCGTCTAAGATGGTCCAGATATCACACGATCTGGGTGGCCAATCGACTGGCCTAAATCGTGAAATTATCTGCCCACCGAAGTGTTCTGTCAATAAATCCATTGATTGATGCAATTTGTTTGAAGTGTCGCCGTCGTGTTGGGAAGTGATGACTCAGATTTTGTTGAAACCATATGTTGCGGAGATCACGAGCTTCAATTTTAGGCATCAAATAGTCGGTTATCTTGGCGCGATAATAGCCGCCATTGACAGTTACGTTCTCACCGGCATCATTATTGAAAAAATATGGAACGATGATTTTACCGGCCCACAACCACACCAGCTCTTGAATCTATTCAGGTTGCTCTTCGTTCCGAATGCGGCAATTTTGCTCGTTTACATACCCATTGAGCCAGAAATGGGTCTCATCGCTGAACAAAATTTGACTCGAAAACGTCGGATCTTCTTGGAACTTTTCAAGAGTCCATAGAGCGAAGCGATGTCGCTTGGGAAGGTCCAGCGGTTTCAGTTCTTGAACAAGCTGTATTTTATACGCTTTCAATTTAAGATCTTGACGTAAAATGCGCTAACTTGTTCCATAGGTCAGTCCGAGTTGCTGCGAACGGCGCCGTATCGACTCTCCACGGTCGTTGTGTAAACTCTCAGCTACGGCCGCTATGTTTTATTCTCTGGTCTATTCGTTTGAATATTATCCAATAATGAATACTTGGTCTCACAATGGGTGATGATGTTGCGAATAGTACGCCCAGTAGGCCGATTATGTTGACCACAAGTTGAGCGAAGCACGCGAAACACTTTCTTTACAGTACGTGAACTTTCGTAATAAAGTTGAATAATTTGTAAAAGTTGTTCAGGCATAAGTCTTTCCATGATGAAATGCCAAACAATACTGAACAAAAATAACATAACAGCTTGACACGATACTTTTTAGATACCATTGTCTAGTATAGATGAAATACCTTGCATGCATTGGACGTTATACTCAGTGGCTAACTATTTTCTCGATGCTTCGTTTGAACTCTGCTCTGGTCAAGGCCGAATCACTTATGAATTTACAAGTGTGCTCTACTATGTCTCCTAATTAAAATTCTTGCTTTGTTCAATATTAATTTTTTTACGAAGTTAATTTTTTGATCCTTACGCATTTCTTGACCTTTACATTTACAGCACGCGGTAGGATTGAAAGTTAAGCTTATCAAATCGAAACTATTAGTTTTCAGGAATTGTAGTAGAATATGGCTGTCGTTAAATACAAATACTTGGATGTTCTTTTAAACAGCAAACTATTTTTTAGAACGTACTTGGGTTTTAAACTTATAGAGATTAAAACTGTTGCTGCTGCTAGATTTATTATTTTTTAAGGTGCACAAAATTGGGGTGTTGATGAGTTTGAGTCCGTAGAGAAATTTCTGCTTTTATTTATAAAATAGTTAATCGATTTCTTTCATCTAACACACCAAACTATCTGCGGCAACTCAAGTCAGGTTTTTGTTCTCTATTCAGCCGTATCCTGCACACCCAAATGCTGTATATAGTGGGGTATTTTAATTTTGTTATATTTTGCCATGTAGTGTCTAAAAAAAATACCACTATTATTACTAAATAAAAATTACTTAATATTAGAAATAAATATATTTCTCAGAACCTTGTAGAGAAACAAAAGTATATCAGTCCTTAGGATCTTTAAAATATGAAGTTATGCCCAAATTTTTATTTTACTTTAAAAACGGTTTTCCATTTAGAGGTTTCGAAAGTGGAGGGTTGTATTTTGATATCTGAAAAACTTAACTCTCAAACCAAACATGTTGCGTTAAAGTTGTTGAAGCCTATTACAAAAATGATGACTCTAAAGTGGGTACGTTTGGTAAAATTTTAAATTTTAAAGGTTTTATATTAGAAAGCGCAAAATGGATAACTGGTACGAATCGTCCAGTAGTTTTTCCTAAATTTTAGGATACAATAAGTAAGAACCATAAAAAAAATCCAGAAATATGTTATTTTTTTGTATAAATAAGAAAGAACGACCGTCTTCGGCCATGTCGTCTTTATTCATGACCATATCAAATTTATTGCAAATTTGCAAAATTCGATTTTGATAATTTTCGGTGTCAATATGAACTAGAATTTACTTCTATAGAATACCGAAGTTCACGCTCTTAGATGCTTTTTTGGCAGATTTTTGATCCAAAACCTAATATCTGAAAAAGTCGATTGTATGAGGGCTATACGATATAGTATTCTGATTTCGATTATTTTCAAAACCAACATGAAATTCATAATATGTGTGCATAGCACCAAATTTCATGCTCCTAAATTTTCTACCAAAACCTCACATCTGAAAATATCAGTGTATGGGAGCTATATGTTATATTGGTCCGATTTCAACGATTTTCAGCAAATGTTTTTGCAATTCATTAGGCATGTGTAGTATACAAAATTTTTGAAGTTTGGAAAATCAGTGATATATGTGCTACAGTGTCCCGATATGGCTGACAAATTATTGTTTAAACATATAGGTACATCCGTCTACCAAGTTTGGTTTAAGTATTACAAAAACCGAGTTAATGGTTTGTGTTCAAACAGACAGACAGACAGACGGACAGGCGGGCATAGCTAAATCAATTCAGCTCGTGATTCTGATATGATCGGTATAAATTTCGATCGGTCTATCTGTTCTCCTTCTGATACTTACATTCGTCGGATCAAAGTTAATATATCATTTCATGACATTAAAGGTATAATAAGAATAAATCGTTAACAGTAGTGAATAAACTCATACAATATATGATTATATTATTATTTTTTAAACATAAATTTAGATACTTTCGAATATGGCAAATACTTAAGACGAAACCGCTATTTAGACAAATTACGGGCATCCCTAATCATTTCTACCGACACACTAGAATTGTGTATGTAACGTACTTATGTACGAGTAAAAGCGTGACCCATATTAGTGTGTGCGTCGTCAAGAATTTTATATCCTTGATGTTTACGATGAATTTTACATTTTTGATGTTTCCCTTGTTTTGAATTAAATTTTTTTGAACGATTGACAGAATGAAAAATAACTTTGGTCTTCAAGTAAGTTTTATACCTGTGTTTACTCTGTATGTAGGAGTTTTTTAACCTCATGTTATTCACACCTTCAACACTGAATGAATTCATTGTAAAACTAATGAGAATCCACAGAGTCCTCCGCCTTTTGGATGAACCATGGTATGCAGTTCACAAGATGGAGCAATCGATATGTTTTTGCTTCGGATATTTGAAGCTTTAATTCTTAAGAATGCTAGATATTCAAATCATTTATAAATGAATACCTTTAAGTCTCCTCCTGATTTCTACAATTTCCCCGAAAGTTATTTGATGGCACTTGTAGTCTTTTTGTTACCCGAGTACTGTATTATATGTCCCATAAAAAGCACAGTAAATGTGGACTTATCATATATTCTTATCAAGTTCAGGTTTCTGACAACAGAAGGGGTTAGTCACGTTTTTGTGTGCTCTTCGTTTATTGTCTTTTGAAAGAAATGGATCAAATAATATGTTTTGAATTTTGCGTTAATAATAGAATAAAGTGACCCAAAGCACTTGAAATATTGACTGTGGAATTCGGTGAGTCCACTTTGTGTTTATAAACGGTACAAGTGCTTTACAGAAGGCCGAGAATATGTTGATGACGATGAGCGTCCTGGAGGTGCGACCACGTCAACAAGCAAGGAAATTTCGAAACAGTGCAAAAAATTGTTCTTAAAAATCGTCGAATCACTATTAGGGAAATTGCAGAGGATGTTGGCATATCAATCGGCTCATGCTATTCAATTTTCTCGAATGTTTTGGGCATGAAACGTGTGGCAGCGAAATTTGTTCGGAAATTGCTAAGTTTTGAGCAAAAGCAATGAAGCAACAACAATCCGGATTTGCTCAAACGGGTCATAACTGGTGAAGAAACGTGGTTATATGGTATATATTATGACGTCGAAACCAAGGCCCAATCATCCCAATGGAAGCTGTCAAATGAGCCAAGACCGAAAAAGGCACGCCAAGTTCGATAAAATGTGAACCACCGTATTCATCAGAGTTGCCACCCTGCGACTTTTTCCTATTCCCAAAGCTAAAGAAGCAATGGAAGGAAAGCGTTTTGCCGCATGTGATGAGATCATGCCAGAATCGAAGAAAGAGCTGATGGCCATACCGAAAAGCGAATTTCAGAAGTGCTTCGAGGATTTGAAAAAGCGTTGGCACAAGTGTATTATATCCGAGGGGGATTACTTTGAAGGGAACAAAATAGATATTGATGAATAAGTAAGTACTTTTCTAAAAAATTCACAATTCACCTTTTCCTTTGAACACACCTCGCTTTTTAACCTGGCTAGAGACAAAATTTCTAAAATTAGCTGAACACAAGACCGAAGCCGTTCTTATTAGCAGCCGCAAGAAAGTGGAGAATGTGGAGAAAATCCAGTTGAGAGTTGCATTATTGTATCAAAGCCATGCGTCAGATATCTAGGCGTCATCATTGACCGCCGCCTAAGCTTCCTTGACCACCTTGAATACGCCAATAATAAAGCAGCAGCAGCCACCACCACAAGCGTCAGAGGACCGTGGCAGCAAACCAGGCAGCTACTCGCGGGAGTAGTGAAAGCCATCATTCTTTATGGCTCTACGGTTTGGTTTTCGGCGTTCGAAACAGAATCCTTCGCCCGTGGCGTTAGATCTTCTTACCGTCGGGGCGCTCTTCGTGTTTGTACTGCTTTCCGCACGGTATCAGAGGAAGCAGCGTTAGTTATTTCCCGGCTATTGCCCCTCGATATTGCAGCGCGAGAACAAATTGAGCTGACGAAACTAAAACGCGAAGTACGAAACAGCAGTATCAAGAACGCCAAAAGGCAGCTCGCTGGCTGAGAAGATGGAATGACAGCGCTAAAGGAAGGTGGATTCACCGTCTGATACCTGATCTAGTGGTATGGCTAGGCAGGAAGCATGGTCACATGGACTTCTATTTAATGCAAGTCCTCAGTGGTCACGGGTGTTTTAAAAGCTATCTTCGCCGCTTTGGATCCATCCTGTGAACTTTGTGGCCCAGAAGTTGTAGAAGACGCCAATCACTTACTCTTCATCTGGGCCCGCTTTGTATGGGTAGAACAGCAAAGGCGAAGATGTGTTAACATCGTACCATCGACGGACCCTTATATTACCAGGTAACTTACGTGCGTGGTACATAGTAACGAGTACTGAAACCAGGACGTTTGAGCAAATACGACGGACGATATCGACTCAGACTAATGAGCTATTAGCTCAAACGGCCTCCTGACGAAATTCTGAAAGGTCATACCAGGGGTTACCGTACGCGGGGAGATGGTTTTAGTGGGATAGAGTCTCACACTGACGAGGTTAAGGCTTTCGATGCTTTCCATCTCCAAAAAAAAAAAGAAAAAAAAACACGCCTAGCTTTTGCTTAACAGTCTCGATAACCGCTATGTCCCTATCAAATCATGTCAAGATTTGAGAAAGATTCTCAGCCACAACTGTAAGTGATCCTGGAGTTCTATACTTCTTCTTCTTCTTCACGAAGCGTTTACGTGATTATAGCGGAGTGTGCCATTCGCTTCTTCTTTTAGTTGTTTGACGCCAATTAGAACAAGTGAAACTCAGTGCTTTTCTACTTAATCTTTCCAACGGAATGTAGATCTTCCTCTGCATCCACTTCTACCAGCTGGTATTGGAACTAATATTTTCAAACTTAAATATTTACATCTATTCGGACGGCATGACGTAGCCAGTCTATTCGCTGTCTCTATAATAAGTGGAAACCAGAGTGTGTGCCAATTATCGTGGAAGAAGCCTCCTCAATATCGCATCTCAGGTCCTATCTAGCATGTTGTGTGAGAGAATTAAGCTCAGCATCAGTGTGGTTTAAGTCATGGTTTAACCACCATTTATCAGACCTTTACGAAGCATAAAAAGGCAAACGTATATCTTTCTGGTTAACAACTGGTATCCTTTGCTGAAGAGTTCTTCCATGAGTAAAAACATTTCGTTTTGTGTTAGAAAAAAATAATTAATTTATTGGCAAAACTATTTTTTCACATCTCTTTGCTAACAGCAAAAATCCTGACTCAGATTTATTGAATTAAATTTACTAAAAAATCCTTCGTTCATCATTTGTTGATTTAAAATACTATGAAATGCCACATTTTACCTTTATTTTATGGTATTATTTGAATTTCCCAATTTACCCAACGAACTGAACTCATGAAATATGCAGTGAAACAGAAATGTCAAAACCAACCAAACTTACGCACAAAGCCATCGAACCATCAACCGAAATCAAAAAAAAAGTCACTGATTGGCTTCTCAACCAGTAAAAGTGTCTTACACAAGCTATTGTACACACGCAGCAACCAACAACACATTTCCAAAAAAAAAAAAAAAAAAAAAAAATGAAAAAAAAAACAAGAACAAAAACAATGTCATGACATAAAAAGTGATACTGAGAATCGATTTTTAATCAAAATGAGGTAACATCTGCGACCAACGAGATCAACAGATGCACTTCATGCAGAATGCTACTGATTTATTGCCAGCACACGCGCCAACAAGCGTCTAACTGGTAAACAAGCGCACAAACAGACAAATTTATAAAAATATATGTACGTAGAGCTACCCGTCAGCTATGTATTTATGTGTGTGACCGAGAGCTTCACACAAATTTCGGTCTTTCAATGACCCTCTTCTACTCAACCTGCACCTCATGCTGGCACACAATTTACCGTTTACCGTTACCAACAGCTTAGATCCACGAACGGCAACCGACGCAAACATGGCATCCCCTCCGGTAAACTGCTCTTGCTGTTGTAAAAATTTGTGGCGTTTTTTCCCCCTTGCTGCTGCCCAGTGTTGCACGTTGCCAATTCTTCAATGTTGACTATAAAAAATCTCCACCACATGCTGCAGTTTATGTGAAACAGCTGGTGCGCGTGTCCTTGCCGCAGTCACAGCAAGTGCTAGTCGTCTATATGCACATACCGGCGCATGATGGCTATAGTATCAGCATCAACTTCAACGACAGCAACAGCAGCAGCAGCATTGAATTATTTGTTGCATTCCCAATTTTAAGTTGGTCACTTTGTCAGTCAGTCAGTGGTTTGGAGTGGTGTTTTTATGCTTCAGGGCCTGAGGTGCTTATATATTCGAGTAGCAGTATTTATGTGCGCTTGTTTGTATGGCTGCGTAGAAGAAGCACGAAATGAATTCTGGCAATTGGGTGTTGTTTGGCGATCAGGCGTGCCGTATAATGATTTCACGTACTGAAAAATAAAGATACACAATCCAAGTGTTTACTAATTCAGGTTCATCAAAAAGTGTGGCATAGAAGGAGTCGTGGAAATTATTATTGTATCTTTCATGAATGTGAAATGGTGTGTAAGTACCAGAAGGTGAATAGATAGATCCATGAACATTTATATCGAATAACCGTCTCTCAGTTATTGAGATATTTGAAATATTTGAGCGGGTGTATTTTCGATCATTTGTCGGAATCGTCCATATCAGTCATATAACTCCCGTAAAACGGACTTGTTCAGATATGTGATTTTGGGTCATAAATTCTTCAATAAAGAAATTTGGTATTATAAAGGGTGTTTTTATAGAGGTATAGAACTTCAAGTTGCAATAATTGACATGAATTTTATTTATCCGAAAGATAATCTTATGGCATTACATTTTAAATATGATTTCTAGCATATGACCGCCACGGCTGGCGCGGATGTAGTCCCATCTGGACGTCCAATTTTCGATGACTTTTTCCAACATTTGTGGCCGTGTATCGGCAATAACACGGCGAATGTTGTCTTCCAAATGTTCAAGCGTTTGTGGCTTATCCGCATAGACGAATGACTTTACATAGCCCCACAGAAAGTAGTCTAGTAGTTGTGGCACGAGCTGTGTGACATGTTACGCCGTCTTGTTGAAACCACATCTCCTGGACATCATGGTTATTCAATTCAGGAATGAAAAAGTTAGTAATCGTGATCAATGATTCCACCAGCCCATAAAGCGCACCAAACAGTCAGTTTTTCTGGATGTAACGGTGTTTAAACATACACTTGAGGATTACCTTCACTCCAAATGCGGCAGTTTTGTTTGTTGACGTAGCCATTCAACCAGAAGTGATGGACGATTTTGTCGACGATAAAATGGACGTAGTGCGCGATACGTTTTCCGCACAGAACCATTATTTTCGAAATAAAATTGCACTATTTGCAAGCGTTGTTCAGGCGTGAGTCTATTCATGAAGAATTGCCAAACCAAACTGAGAATAAATCACTTGATAGCTGTTAAATCGGTTGCCATCTTGAAAAGTAATGCCAACTTAAAGTTCTATACCTCTATAAAAAACACCCTTTACAAGGGTTGTCTGTTATAAATATTTAGAGAAAAAAACTAATATTAATCATCGAAAATCGCTTTGTTGTTTTTATAGATATTCTCCATTAAGAACTACACAATTTTGCATACGTTTGAGCCAATTTTCGGAGCACTTTTGCCACTCAGGTAGAGGTATATCTAAAAGATGCGCTATGAGCGCGTCGAACGCCTCTTCGGGTGGCGAAAAACGTTCAACTTTCATATTATTTTTTCCATATGGGAGTGAAAATCAGTCATTCGTGCAAGTCAGGACTATAATAGTGGATGACTCATCAAATCTATGTTTAGAGTGCTCATTAATGCTTCTGCTTTAGTCGATAACAGAGAGCTTGCATTGTCTTGGTAAAGAGTGATCTCTTGGCTTTTCTGATTTTTTTTAAATACAACTGGCAAATAAATGGCTATGTAACACTAGTATTTTAGTAGTACTGTCGTGACATATCCAGTTTTTCCAAAAGAACAGGCAATCATTTGCTTAAAAGTACTTCGTGCGCGAAAAACTTTTGTTGGATTCAGTTTATTTTGAAACAACTTTACAGCCGACTCTAGTCCACGTTCAGGTTCATACGCGTATAGCAACGATTCATTACCTCACATGATGTCACAGACGAATTTCGAAGTACAGTTGTCGTATTTTTAAACATTTTTTTCGACTAGAGCTTTTTTTGAGCGACTTAAAAAGTGTGTGGGATCCAACGTGAACAATTTCTTTGCAATGAAATGTTGATGGAATTTTGAATATATGTTGGTCCGACTAGTGCCTCAATCTCATGTTAGGTCAAATGATAAACTTGCATTATTAGTTTGCGCACGGACAACCCTCACGAAACTGGTCTTGGAGGAATATACGACCACGATTGATTTCACCATACCATCGATAAACACTGGTCCTTGATGAAGCTTCATCGCGAAAAATTCAATAAAGTTCATCTATGCACTATTGCTGAGCTATTCCATGTCGGAAGTTGTAAAAAATAATTGTGAAAAATATATGCCCATGAAAATTATAAAATCTTCGGCATGGTCAACCGGAGTTCCTTTTTTTTTTCTATAAATTTGCTTAAAAAAATGAAGAGATAGATTCAGGACTGCAATGAGCTCTAATGAAAAAAAAAATATTTTTTTTCTATGAACATTTATATTTATCAATCCAATTCGGAAACGTCATCTTTGGATTTCGAATAGTTTTCAAAAGAATAAATAGTTGTTTAGCAATTGCTGCAATAGATTTTTACCCATAACGAATAGGTAGGTTATACCTTCAGAATAAATGTATATATAACGCCTAATAACATAAACGATTTCCGATGAGCTTCTTCTTCATTTGGTGGTGATGTATTTGAATTATATTATTTTACAAGTTAAATGTCTTCACTAGAATTACTCCTAGAAATTTAAGTTTAGGCTTAGAAAACGCTGTTAATTTTTTTTGCTATTATTTAAATAATAAGTGCTCTGACATCTTAAAAATGAGTCCTGAGCAACAAGTAGTAGACCCAATTTTAGTACAGTCGGCCATCAACATCTCTTCATCACCATTATCTGGGTTCATGACTATGGAAAAATACATACTACTTTACACTCATGGTCACATTAGCTAAGCAATTGGTTGTCACGCGGAGGCCCTTGGGTTCGAATCTTGACCGGACGAGCGTCTAAAATTATAGAAACTTTATTCTATTTTTCATGTATATTAATTGGTATAATAACTTTGGTCCGAAATATGTAAGTACAAGAAGGAAAAGAGATACGAGGTATGCTCAAAGGAAAAGGTGAAGGTTTTGCTCACTGTTTTCTTTGATAACAATGGTGTAGTGCATCATAAGTTCCTGGCAACAGGTCGTAAAGTGAATAAGGAATACTACAAGGAAGTTATGCAACGTTTGCGCGAAGAAATACGACTCAAACGATCGGATTTATGGAAGAACAAATCGTGGATTCTGCATCACGATAATGCACCAGCTGACACATCAGTGCTTATTCGTGATTTTTTGGCCAAAACCAAAACCGTAATCATGCCTCAATTACCGTATTCACAAAATTTGACTCCCTGAGACTTTTTTCTATTCCCAAAACTAAAGAAACCAAAGAAAGGAAAGAGTTTTGCCACAATTGATGAGATCAAGTCAGAACCGAAGAAAGAGCTGACGGCCATAAAGAAAAGCGCTTTTCAAAAGTGCTTAGAGGATGTGGTGAAATAATTAAACTATAGATCCATTTGCTCGAAACACATCAAGGCGCACACCACAAAGAGGAAGCTCGGCCAAAGTGTCTTCAGCTTCAGTGGCTAAAGTCCTATTTTATTTTTGATATTTGATAGCAAAATTATAATAAAAAAACGAAAAATAACTTAGTTGTTGAGGTAAATAGTTGTCGAGATTTTAAATTGTCGGGATTCCGTTATGTCTGGTTAAAGTAGAGGCGGGATTGTGTCTGGTTTGAATATTATGCCTCGGCTGAAAAGTAATATAAGAGCGAGAAATTTGGTATTCTACCGACGTAAAATCAAGTTCATATCGACACTGATTAATTTGCAATAAATTTGATATATTCATGAAACGTATAAAGACTTCAGCATGACCGAAGATATTCGTTATTTCTTGTTTAAAATTATCTAATGTGCTGTTTGGATTTTGAAAGCCTAGATTATGGAGTACTTCCTTGAATATTGAACTCCCATGCAAAACATTTGTTCAGTTATTTATGTGACTTCGAATCGTATATACTTCATTAAAACATCTAAGTGTATGAAATTCGGTATTCTACACACGAATATTCTTATAAATATTTACACTGAAAATCGTCGAAATCTCTAATATAGGAGACTATATATTATAGACCCCATGCAACGGATTCCTGCAAATATAAAGCGTTGGGCCAAAACTTCGCCCAAAAAGCATCTTTAAGTGTGAAATTTGGTATCCTTTCAAATAATTATTGACGCAGAAAATCATCGAAAATGAGTTTTGCAATTTGCAATCAATTTGGTATGTGCCGGCATGGCCGTAGACAACATTTATTTCTTGTTTTAACTTAATGCTGCGAATATGAGAAATCTTAGGAGTGTATTTATTGCGCGATATAAAGGGTGATCCTTTTAGAGATTCCCTACTTTTTTAAAGGAAAAAATACAGAAAATTCAACTTTATTGGGGAAAGTTTATTATCATTCGAAAGAAAATTATTTGGCATTTATTTTTTGGAGATTACTCTTTCAAATGTTGGCAGCGGCTACGTCTCAGATGTTCCATCCGTTGAGTCCAATTTTCAATGACACGTTCGAGAATTTCGACTGGTAACTGGCGAATGACATGCGTGATGTTTTACTCCAAGGACTGAATCGAAGCGGGATTGTCCGTATAGACTTTAGACTTTACATATCCCCACAGGAAAAAGTCTATCGGTGTGATATCACACGAGCTTGGTGGCCAATCGACCGGCCCAAAACGTGAAATTATCTGCTCACTGAAGTGTTCTCTCAATAAATCTGTTGATTGATGCGATGTGTGGAAAGTGGCGCCATCTAGTTGAAACCTAATGTCGCGGAGATCACGAGCTTCAATTTCAGGCATCATATAGTCGGTTATTATGGCGCGATAACGGTCGCCATTGACGGTTACGTTATCACCACACCAAATCATTGTTGTTTTCTGGATCAAAGAGCAACTCATGAATCATATTCGGTTGCTCTTCGTCCCAAATAGGGCAATTTTGCTTGTTTACATACCCATTGAGCCAGAAAGGGGCCTCATGCCTGAACAAAATTTGCCTCGAAAACGTCGGATTTTCTTGGAACTTTCAAGAGCCCATAGAGGGAAGCGATGTCGCTTGGGAAGGTCGAGAGGTTTCAGTTCTTGCAGAAGCTGTATTTAGTAGGCTTTCAATTTAAGATCCCGAGGTAAAATACGCCAAGTCGTTTCATACATCAGTGCGAGTTGCTGCGAACGGCGCCGAATCGACTCTCCGCGGTCTTCGTGTACACTCTCAGCTATATTTTCTTCACTGCGTGCTGGACGTGGTCTATTCGGTCGAATATTATGTAATAATGAATGCTAGGTCTCAAGATGGATGATGGTGTTGCGAATAGTACGCTCAGTAGACCGATTATGAGTTGAGCAAAACGCGCGAAACATATTCTTTACAGAACGGGAATTTTCGTAATAAAGTTGAATGATATGTAAACGATGTTCAGGCATAAGTCTTTCCAAATGAAATGCCAAACAATCCTGAACCAAGGTAACAAGACATATTGACATGACTCACGCGTGATCTCTCAAAGCAAGGCTATTGAGAAACGTGTCTCTACGTGGATCACCCTTTAGAAGCTCCTCATAAAACTTCATCAATCGGCCGGAAACGGCTTAGTATCCAATTCTTGGAATAATCTTTGCGTATTAGCGCATAGCACAAATGAAGACAGCTCAAAAAAATTGTAAAAATGCACATAATAAATTGGTCAAGCAAGAAGCATCTATTGGAGTACTCTACTCCAAAAAGGAAGATAACGAAAAATAGTTGAAAGTAAACCCAAGTGTAACAGAGCATACTCAGCGCATGGTGGCGATATTTAAGAGATGTCGGCGTGGTACTAAAACGCTCAGAGAGATCATGCGAATCGCTTTTCTAGTAAGTGATAGAAACATATACATATAAGGATGAATCAGTATTTTTAAGATTTTAAGGGACTTGAAATATCAACCTAAATTGCCTCGAATTTCCTTCAATTACAAAGTATAATTGCTTTTAATCACATGAGCATAATATTTTCCACATTAATTTCCTATTTCAGACGGAGAATGCACGAAGTCAAACCAAAACTTTCCAACAGCAAACTATTTTATGCGTCAACAGGCTAATAATAAAGTTGTTCATATGTGCGAAGCAATGATTTTGCATTGTTATGCAAAAGCAAAACTTCAAACTTCAGTGTGCTAAGCAGCTAATGGAAAAAGGAACTTTTGTGGAAAAACAGTGAGTACTCGGCGCAATGAAAAACACTTGTTCGACTACTTAGCTGATGTTTTTGCTACTGCTGCTGCTGCGTTTGTTGCTGCTTTGGAAACTTAACGTGCTTGACATTCTTTTTCTCACTTGCGGCACTCGCACAACTCGGCAAGCAAATTTTGTATTCATAAATGAAATTCACGCATATTTTTCTACTCTATTTAGCCGAGTAAAGACTTTGTACAATTTAACATCAAAACTAGCATACTACAGGTACTACAACAACTACAATTATTGAATTGTGCCTTTGTGCGGCTGAAATGCAATATGTAAGTATAGATATGTATATTTTTATGTATATGTGCGTACAAACAAGGCTCGCACTCTTATAGAACTAGAGCTTTGGCTGCTGATGTTGCTTGCATTAGCAATTTACCGTTACCATTCTGTTCAATTGCGCACACAATGAGATGCAGAAAGCAAATTTTTTTTTGCTTTGCATACACTTAGGCGTAACAGCGTTGCAAAAATGCTAGTACTGATGCGCTGCTAGTCAAGCGTGTCAAGCTCATCGAAGTGCTGTGTGCGGAGCCAGGCACAAAGGTGGCTGTGTATAAATATCTGTAGCAGTGCGCTTGTGTGTGTGGGTGTGTTGTACTGCTGAAGGGTAATCAGAGATGCTCCGTCTGCTGTTACTCGTCATTGCATGAATATGATGATTAAAAGTTCAATATTATGCGCTTAGTTATACCATAAAGAGGGCGTTCGTAAAGCATTTTTCACTTGCTTTCAGAGGGCGTTTGCAAAATCAGAGGAGGGTACATACAGCAAATGCCTATATACATATGTATGTAGATTGAAATAGAGAAACACATGCGATTTCATGTTGCTTTACACACAAACTCTTACACTTTTATTGAATCACTTGCATTTTCTATGCGCTCTTGATTTGTTAGGAGTGTTTGCTGTTGCTGTTGTTGGCATGCACATATTTAGCAACAAATGGAGCGTAATCATAATTGTTTACTTATGTAAATTTTACACATTGCCATACGAGAGTATGCAAAACAAAACATTGATTTCTTCTCGTTAAGAAAACTTAATGCAAATATTTTACATAAAAAGGCAATAAATTGCCCTAATGATTGTCCTTATGAAATTGAAGGAGTTTGCAAATTTCATGTTTTTTTTCAAAATAACTTGATTTTCAATCAAGTTTATGATTTTCAATCATTAAATTTACCAATTTAATACATTTATACCTTTCATATACATCGAATGGTATATTAACTTTGCTCCGAAGTATGTAAGTACCATAAGTGAAGGCTGCCTGACTGATCGTTTGAAGGCAAACTAATGCCTTAATTGAGATATTTCAACCAAACTTGGTAGCAAGATGCATTTGTCGGAACCGGCCAGAACGGTCATAAATCCGTAAAAGTACCTAAGAACCTGAAATTTGGTATACTACACACAACAGGTCAATTTGAAGGTACCCGGCCTGTTACATATACTGCTCTACTACAATTGAATCCACATAGACCTTAGTTAGTTCTAACCTTCGCAAAATGAAAGTTGACCGCCCTATATCAATTAAGCTTAATTAGAGTTATTTGTGGATTCCGAACGATGTCGGATGAAGTATTATATGTTCTAGCTGGTCAAATCCCAATTGACATCTTCGCTGAGGAAACGAAAAGGGTGTATTTAAGGCTCTCGGTTATAAATCTGGCCATTAATCGAAGGGAAGTCGCTGCCGAAGAAAGGCGTCGGTCTATAAGTCACTGGCAAGTGCGATGGAATAACTCTGCGAAAGGCAGATGGACTTACGAGCTCATTCCTTGCTTAAGCCGGTGGATGGAAAGAAGACACGGGGACACTGGCTTCTTCCTGACGCAATTCCTTTCAGGACATGGAGTTTTCAGGAAATACCTCAACAGATTCGGCCATGACAACTCCGCGTCTTGTCCAATATGTCCAGAGTGTGAGGAAGATGCTGGACGCGTAATGTTTCGATGTCTGAGATATCGTTCAGACACCAACAGGGCTTTGAATGAAAGTAATTTATTAACTTATATGTTGTTTTCCCTTGAAAATTGGCAAAGAATATGTACAATTTAGAAAATCATATATACAAGTTTAAGATAAGCGGAAATTTTAAGGCACCAGGACCTTTAATAAAGAACTTGCAATGTGGTGCCCTTCGTGAAGTATGACAAATATGATAAAATGCAAAGCTAGCCTGATAGCGTGATCGGAAGCTCGTCCTTTCCGATCACGCTTAAAAGCCTAGCAGTAGAACGGAGCGGAAACAAGGGCTTTCCGCCTGTCCTACCTTGATTTGTGGCACCCTTGATAATGGGAATATGGAGCGAAAACGAGGACTTTCCGACCATAACCCTGTGTCTGCTAAGAGAGAAAGGAGCGGAAACTTCATCTTTCCGACGGCAGTAGAATGTAGTAGACTGGAGACTAGGCCTCTCCAGCTATTCAAGTATCGTGTGTATCGCAGCTCGTTGTTAAAGTAACGCGTAATAGCCAATGTGCTTACCAGCCCCGAGAGCTAAAACTTTTAAGGGTAATTACGTGGGGAGAGTGGTAGTGAATGGAGAGGTGTTTAGTACGTAGGTGCAGCTGTGAGGTTGCAAGTCGAGCATACCGTTATGTCGGTGTAGCAGTACTTAGGAGAGTTTCCTCTTCGTCACCCAAGCAAAAAAAAAAGACCTAACCTTCAAAAGACGCGTGTCTTTTGATCAGCTGTCGGATCATTAGTTTGAGCATTTTGAGTGAAGCAACTTTTTTTATTATGAAAAAATAGACGCTATTTATAAGGGAAAAAGACAGTTGAAGCAAAAAATTGGCTTGATAACGAGTTTCCGGGCACTGAACCAGGAAAATAAACCACCAAGGATTGGTATGCCAAGTTTAGACGTGGAGAAATAAGCACTGAAGACGGTGAACGCAGTGAACGCCCAAAAGAGGTTGTTACTAACGAAAACATCAAAAAAATCCCCAAAATGATTTTGAATGACCGTAAATTGAAATTAAATAAACCCGAATTTTTACGTCAATATGTGACAATGGATGAACATGGCTCCATCATTTCACTATAAAGTCCAATCGACAGCCATCCGAGTGGACTGGATACGATGAACCCGCTCCAAAGCGAGGAAAAACGCAATAATCACCTTACCAGTTGATGTATATTTTAATGATTTTCATTGACTATCTTGAAGAAGGAGGGACCATCAACAGCGACTATATTTGCTGAAAAACGGCCGCGTTTGGTGAAAAAGGATGTGCTGTTTCACCAGTACAAAAATCCATGAATTGGGCTTCGAATTGCTTCCGCATCCACCCTATTCGAAAATTTGGTCGAATGAAGAGGTGATCGAAAGAAAAGAGAAAAATTAAGGCCTATTTTGAAGCAATAGGCAAATCATACTACAAAAATGATATCGAAAAAAATCGTTATAATTAGTGTATTGAAGCGAACTATGTTGAATAAACAAAAATGAATTTTGCCAAAAAAAGTGTTTTACTATGGAAGGCCGGAGACTTTTCAGTTGACCTGTGTTTCAGATTTCGAAAAAGTACATAAGAACGTAAAATTTCGTTTACTATACATACGTAATGAATTGAAAAATGGTTCTGAAAATCATTAAAATCAGAATTTTGACAGATATGAGGTTTTGGATCAAAAATTCGCAAAAAACTAGATGTTTGATGTAAAATTCGGTATAAATACCGATACCGTATTAAGAACCATATAAATCAGAATATTATAGGATATAACCCCCATATAACCGATTTGTTCAGACATGGGGTTTTGGCAGTTACTGTTACGGTAGAAAACAAAGGCATTTTCAACGCTGCGGCGCTTAAAATCTTATTTGAGATTTACAATGAAGGAAAATCGTTTGAATGAACTTACTTCGATTAATATTCATCGCGTAATATATGCACACATTGATTTGTTATTCAAAGAATCTTGAAGCAGTTACTGACCTATTTAAAAAATCGCATTTTTGCTCCGATATTCTTAAAACATGGTATAAAAGTATAATAGTTAGTTTTACGCTTAATTTAAAACGAACACTATTTTCTCTGCCGGGGAGTGGATCAGAGACCGTTCTATGCCAAAATATATGATACACAAATGGCTGCATTAACACAGTGAATACTATTTCTCCAAGAAGTGGATCTAGAATCGATATATTAAAAAAAAAAAAAAATTTTTGCTGAACTATAGACTCACTTCTTGGTTGTTAAGACAAATATTCTTTAGATGTGCTTTCAAGACGTTTACAGAAAGTATCGTTTGATACATTATTCTGCTCGTGTTGAATGATGGCACTATACGACGGAGTCTCGCTGAGTCGCATGGGTCGGAAATGAGCATAGCCTTGGAACTGCAACTGCATTCCTAGAAGCAAGTATACACCCCATTTTATAACTATGCCAAAACAATTTACTCAAATGCTTAAATATAATTTTTGTTCCAAACAGGTATCTTCAGGCACAAATTTTCTTTAAATGAGAAGAATCCTTAATAAAATAAAATTTAATTTTTTCTCTACATATGAGTATACTTAATTACAATACAAACGACACAGTACAACATTTACAATTACAGTTTACTATAATCAAGAGTTACCTTCTGCCGGAGGCTCACAACAGCTGTTTCAACTACACCCAGCGTTCCAGGCAAGTCACTACGTGCTAGATTTTGGTGTACTGCCTCTGAATTGTACATATATGACTACATATGAATGTCTACATTCCTTGTTTAGCGGTTAACTGCCGCAGGTATTTGGTCCGGTAGCTAAATTGTAACATAACATCAAACTTTGTAAAAACTAGCAAAAGCAACAATTTGTTGCAAATTAAAATTCAATTAAAACTGTCAGAATTGGATAATTGCACACTCAGCTAAGCAAAATGTCGAAGCATCGCACCTTGCGGAAACATACATATGTATGTATGTGATTGCATTAGGGTGATTTAATTTATTCTATGTAAATTATTTACTGTTGTACAACAATCTATGTATGTACATATGTATGTACATATATATAAATCAATGCAAATTTTTATGAACGCCTATAACTTGAGAACCCCTGGATCAAATTGCACCAAATTTTTAGGAGTTATAAAGGGATATTAGGAGAAGGTTAATGTGTATAATGTTATAGGTTTATGAGATTTTAGTGAACATTGGTCGCTACCCATACAAAATACATGCAACAACAACAAATACATGTAAAATCCAAAAAAACGAGTACATTACGTTGTACATATGTGGTCTTGAAAGAGAGAGAGAAAGAGAGAAAAAAATTAAAATAAAAATAAAATTTAAAAAAAAATTTACCAAAAATTTTGGTTTCAGATTAAAAAAATTTCGATTAAAACAAATATTTTGACATTTCTTCATGCAAAACTAGCAATTTACATTAGATTTTCTAGATTTTTTATAGGTGTAGCAAAGCACGCTGGGATCCGCTAGTATAATTATAAATTTTCAAATGTAAATTGTAAAGTTTTCAATGACTCTCATATATACAAATAGTTTATTCATAGCCGGCTTTGTGCTGAATAATGTTTTGGAAGCGTGGACAAAGGCACACGGAGTGAAAGGGTGAGCAGTTTTGACAGTTCTATTTTTTAACCAATAGAAATTCTGTATACTTTTGGACACCTTAGATCAAATGTTTTTAAGGGAGGATGTACATTTTTTTCTTTATCTCTTCTAGGCTGTATAATGAAATTCCGACTCACAACATCCCAGCAATTCTGAAATAAAAAATCCAAACACGACAAAATTCAGATCAGACATATTCAAGACACAAAACAATACAGACACGACACAATCCAGAAAAAAAAATTAAAAATAATAATTAATTTATCGGGATTTTTCCTGTTTTCTTTTTTGCTCAAATATATGTGTGCAAATAATTATGTTTGCATAGAATGAATTGCCAAAGGAAATACTTTTTGAGTGGCAAAGAAATGATGCCATAGCTTTCTTATAATGTGACAATATATATTTGAGCTCTAGATACTCGGGTATCGAGCAATACGAGCAGCATAAGTAAATTTCATATTATTAAAAAAGATCAGCGAAAAAAGTCAAAGTGTTTGTCAAAATATTCGAAATGCTCGTGCTCAGCTCGAAAAATTTCGACTAATGAGCAATGAGCGGCTGTGCGAGTGCTTGTTGCTCAAATGCTCGCACTGCTCGAAAATGTTTGAGCAAAGTCTGGAGCTCTAATATATATATATATATGTACAGAATGGCATACTTTATGTATATAAAGGGTGATCCAAGTAGAGCTACTTTTTTAATAGCCTTTTTTTTTAAGATCACGCGTGACTCGTGTCAAGCTGTCATATTATTTTTGTTCAGTATTGCTTGGCATTTTATCATGGAAAGACTTACGCCTGAACAACTTTTACAAATCATTCAATTTTATTACGAAAATTCACGTTCTATAAAGAATGTATTTCGTGCGCTTCGCTCAACTTTTGGTCAACATAATCGGCCTACTGAGCGTACTATTCGCAACACCATCACCCATCTTGAGACCCAAAATTCATTATAGGATAATACTCGGCCGAATAGACCACGTCCAGCACGCAGTGAAGGAAATTTAGCTGCCGTAGCTGAGAGTATACACGAAGACCGTGGAGAGTCGATTTGGCGCCATTCGCAGCAACTTGGAACCACTTGGGGCATTTGCCATTGATATCTTAAATTGAAAGCGTACAACATACAGCTTCTGCAAGAACTGAAGCCGCTCGACCTTCTGAAAAGACAGTGCTTCACTCTATGGGCTCTTGAAAATTTCCAAGAAGATTCGACCTTTTCGGGCCAAATTTTTTCCAGCGATGAGACCCATTTCTGGCTAAATGAGTATATAAACAAACAAAATTACCGCATTTGAAACGAAGAGCAACCTGAAGAGATCAAAGCACTGTCATTTCATCCAGAAAAAACTACACTTTGGTGTGGTTTGTGTGCCGGTGGGGTCATCGGTCCATATTTCTTCCAAAATAATGCCGGTGAGAACGTAACCATCAATGGCGACCGTCATCGTGCCATGATAACTGACTATTTGATGACTGAAATTGAAGCACGTGATCTCCGCGACATTTGGTTCTAATAAGACGAGGTCACTTCTCACATATCGCACCAATCCATAGATTTATTGAGCCGGTCGATTGGCAACCAAGATCGTGTGATATCACACCGTTAGACTCTTTCCTATGGGGATATGTAAAGTCTAAAGTCTATGCGGACAATCCCGCTTCGAATCAGGCCGTGGAGCAAAACATCACGCGTGTCATTCGCCAATTACCAGTCGAAATGATGGACCATCTGAGACGTATTCGCGGTCAACGTTTGAAAGAGATAATCTTCAAAAAAATAAATGCCAAAGAATGTTCTTTCGAATGATAATAAACACTCCCAACTAAGTTTCAATTTTCGGTGTTTTTTTCTTAAAAAAAAGTAAAGAGCCTCGAAATGGATCACCCGTTATATGCACTTTAAATTTCTTCAGTAAATTGATGGAAAAATTAAAATAAAAACGAAAATAAACTTACTTGTAGAGGTAAAGAGGTGCCGGGATTTTATACTGACAGAATTTCGTCTTATCTGGATATCTTTTATATTTGAATTTAGTCTGTTCAATGTAGTGAGGGAATTGTGTCTTGTATAAATTTTTATGTAATGTCTGGATTTTAAAAGCCTGGAATTGTTCTCATTTTTTATTGTGGTTCCATAATGAATTTTTTAACAAAATAATGCAATACAAGCCGTAGGTTTGTAGGTTAATGAGGTCAATACCATCAGCATATGTCAGAAATTGAATAGACTCTTACAAAAGATTACAAGTATATAGTTTCTGTTTAGCTCTGTGGCTTATATATTTTTTCTTTAGCAACCAATTAAAGAAGTCACACTATCAAAAGTCACTGTGTCGGAAAACCTCCTATAGTATTGAGTGATCGAGCTTTTGGAGTTACTTTACCTAGCGGTATAAACTTTGCGGGACATCTAATTCAGACACATCAATACGAGGGCAGCTCGCTTTTGTGCTATCATTCGAAGAAGTACCGTAACTTGATTCTTTTTTCACGGATATTTTCTGGGATTTGGCGTATGGAGAATATCTGGTCCATGGTACACCTATCAAATCCAAAACCAAGCTGAAAAAGTCCGATAATTTCGTTGACGGTGGTCTTTCAAACAATACGTCAGGCAGGACCTTAGGA
This sequence comes from Neoceratitis asiatica, assembly GCA_030068015.2. Classification (NCBI taxonomy): domain Eukaryota; kingdom Metazoa; phylum Arthropoda; class Insecta; order Diptera; family Tephritidae; genus Neoceratitis; species Neoceratitis asiatica. The sequence goes on along the minus strand of CM061524.1, from coordinate 45,099,384 downwards.
TATTTAGAAGTATAGACTGTTGTGATCCCTTCTTCCTGGGTAGTGCAAGCAAGTTTTAATCGCTGTGCATGCCTGTAAGAGGGTTGCATTATATATTTCGGGATAATGGAACAATAAGAAATATTATTAATCGAATATCCCTTTGCTGTTTTTCAAAATATTCTCCATTAAGATCTATACAGTTTTGCCTACGTTTGAATCAATTGTCGAATCACTTTTGTCATTCTGATTAAGGCATCCTCAAAACATGTGTTCTAAACGCCGCAACCGCCTCTTCAGTTATCGAAAAAACATTGACCTTTCAGTTTACTTCTTACGTACGGGAATAAAAAGAAGTCATTCGGTGCCAAATCAGGACTATTGATCAAAAATTTCGGCTGGTTTAGGCGATGGGTGAGAGCTCGCATTGTCGTGCTGAAGACCGATCCGTCTTTAGCGGTTGGTTTTTCTGATTTTTTGAAAATCATCTGGCGTGGAGTGATCTGGGATCAGGATTGAATTCACCATACAATCGATAAATACTGGTCCTTGATGAATTTTCTTCGGCAAATATTTAACTAAGTTCATCGATGGACTGTTACTGAGTTAATCCACCCTGAAAGATGTAAAAAATAATCGCAGGATAAGTTCGTCAGTTGCCAGATTGCTATGCTAGGTTTATCAAATCCCACATATATAAGGCAATCTTCGTATAATCGATTTTCCTATAAATTTTTGGAAAAAAAAAGTTTGACCACTCTAATGTACGAGTGTAAATTGCTATGCCACATCATACATATTTACATTGAAATCATATATGAAGCAATAACCACCACCTCAGAGTCACGTCAGATAGAAACGTGCAAAATGCTCAACAATTTTTGCTGCTCTGCCGCTTGTGGCACAACCTTTCGTGGGTGGCAATCATAGTGCCACCAACTATGAGCAGCCAAAGCTCAACGCACTCGCATACACACTCTTCACTCCATGGAGAGATGAGTTGAAAATGTTGTTAAGATGTTGTAATTGAGTAGTTGAAATTGTTTTAAAAAATCATTTCGCAACGACTTGATTTGATTAGGGAGCATTTGCTGTCACACACCTCCGTGCTGCCGCGCCCTCTACTCGTCCACTGTTTTACTTTGACTGGCTGCTCAAGGCATAAAGGCTGCTTGCTTATTGCTTGCTACTGAAAGTTGGCAATTCGACATGCCATGACTGAGTGAATGGATGAAGTTAAATGGGATTTCGCCAGAATTCTGTGCTTTCTTGTGCGTTCTTGGTGAGTTCATCACTTTTTAATTGCTAATGTTCGGTGTTGTTGGATGTTCTTGTAGCTTCGAGGTATGCATGTATGAGTGAGTTTCCAATTCAACGTGTTGGACGTCTAAATAATTGACATATTCATTTGCTGCGATGTGTACATGCACACATACATTTATCTGCGTGTATGTGTAGCCATTTTTGTGAACCTAAGAAGATTACGAGAGGTATTACGTTAAATGCTTTAGTAAAGGTAAAGTTTTCCGTATTCATTTAATTTTTCATTTCTTTAAAAGTGTTAGTAAAGCAATCAGTTTTACTTCTTTTCATTTAGTGATCTCCTTGACCGTTTATTACTATGTCGTAATTGCTTTTAAGCTTTTAGAAACGATTTTGTGCATTTATGAAATTAACACGGTTAGGGTGGGAGTCGTATTTATTCGTGAAATGAATGGAGTCTTCAAGTGAGATGAAAAAAGTGACTTTTTAAGCAAAGGCGGAAGGCTCAAACAAATAATTCCGCTTTCGAGGAAAACTGATACATAACGATATTATCTAGTGAAATTAAAGTTTAGTTGATCATCGAAATGGCTGAGACCTCTAAATTTGTAACTCATGGCGGAACTAATGTGTTGAGATTAAAACTTCTAAATACAGCGGGATCGGACTTTCACAACAAGGTCCCCAACCAATCTTCTCTTATCGCTTTAAGATGAAAATTGGTTCTGCCATAGTAGAAGCCGTACACACAGTTAATCCGTGCCTTGTGCGTTAGCTGTCTTGGTTGCAGTGAACTTGCTAAAAGCCTTCGGCACTGTTCAATGAAGCGAGTGTTATTAACTCATAAAAGAACTATGAAATATCTGAGTTGTTGTTGTTGCATTAACGGCTTTCGTAGCACTGTCCAGGTAGGAAAAAACAATGTATGTCGCCGAATTTATCTAGGGAAAGTCCAGGAAATGAGTTATGTCGGTGGGTTCGAACCAGGGAAGAGAATGGTGTTGATTGTAGTAGACATTTAGAAAGGTGATAAGTGTCGTACGGGAACTCATTCAATGCAAGATAACGTTAAGTATTTGGCGGTCGCGATAGCCGAGTGGTTACCATTGCGTACTGTCATTCGGAAGGACAGGATTCGAGCCCCGGTTAGACGCACATCCAAAATTATAGAAAATAAAATTTTCTAATTGCGGTCGCCCCTCGGCAGGGAATGTCAAGCCCTCCGAGTGTATTTCTGACATGAAATAAAATGCTTCTCATAAAAATCCATCCTCCGTTCGTAGACGGCTTAGAATAAATTGTAGGCAACTATATTTGTTGGTAAAAACATCAAGACGCAAAACCACAAATTGGAGGAGGAGCTCGACCAAAAATTGCTTCAGCAGTTACAAAGTTATGTATATATGTATATATATATATATATATATATATATATATCAAGTCTGGATAGGAAGGAGATAAGTATGCTACCGTATCCAGACTTTTTTGCGCCAGTATTTCTCTGATCTCTAGAGGCAGCTCGAGCTTGGCATCTCATGTTGGTTGTGGCTTGATTCCGAGGTCACCATTCACGGGAAGAGAGTGTATAAATGTGTTGATGGACACTCTGTGAAAAATGTTAAGAGCCTACGGACAGGCTTGTTATCTTCTCCAGGTTTTTTTCTGTGGTGCAGAATTGAATAATTTAAGCCAAATACTCAATTTCAGATGTGCTTAGGGGTGGTAAGGCTTCCCATAGGATACGTTTCGGTAAGATCTTAAAAGATATTGCTCACGAGTTTCGGTAAGATCTTAAAAGATATTGCTCACGTAGCTTAATATTATGCTACTTTACTGAGAGCATAGACGTTTCACCGTGTGTGCGGTGCATAGGAGACATTAGTAATTTTCCCGTTACAGTACTCAGGGCACTCATTTGACAGGGTTGTAGCTCCTTTAATTGTGTTTGGCTAGTACCCGGTCCTCAGATTGGTGCAGCGAAATTAATAACCGGCCGACCGACTGCCTTTTTCTTTGGTGGCAATCGCAGCCGTATGTGGGGTGAAGGACTGCAGGCTATTGAATATTACTCTCACTGGGGTTATATATTCGTGAAATTTTGACGCCATCAACCTTTACATTTAGTTTGAGCCAGTACTCCTTCGCCGAGCAGGTGAAGAGAGAAGTGGAGGATTTCGCAGTTCGAGTTGTTGAAGACTATTGGTAGGATTTCTAGGCTAAGTTTAAGGCAATTAAGCATGATTTCCTTGCTACTGTTTCATTTGTTAGAAGTTCTTTCCTCATGTTGGAGGGTTTCATTGCTGGCTGTTGATAAATTAGTTACGAAAGTAAATGGCGACTGCCTTTCTGACATTATTCTTTCCTTCACTGCTGTGAACTTGACCTGAATGTCAAGGCGATGACGTAAAATTACTGATTGCGGATTTATATCTGATTATGCGACTTCCATATAGCACTATTTTACCAAACCACTGAATGTGACGATTTACAAGCCGACTCTTCATAGAGCATCTATTAGCACTTTGCTAAACTCCCTCCAAATGCAGTGGAGAGAAAGCAGACTGCCTACCTCGCAACTTTGCGATCGACTACAATACGTGCGGGGTGGGATAGCTAACGAGAGCTGAAGAGGTGAGCGGGACGCATTTGCAGAAAAAAAAGAAAGAAAAGAAAGGGGCCGAAATGCGTGAGTAAGAAGAACTTGAGAAGCTGGCCTACAAGAATAATGCTCGAAAATTCTATGGGAAGATGCGGCGACTTACAGAATGTCTCAAGACCGAAGCAAACTCATGTAGGGACCATAGAGGTAACCTGGTGACAGATGGCCAGAGTATACTTAGTGTGTGGAGGGAGCACTTCTGCAACCTGCTCAGTGGCAGTGAAAGCGAAAACCCCGGAGATTGCGAACCCGAAACCCCAATCGATGACGATGGTATAGAGGTGCCATCACCTGACTATGAAGAAGTTCGAATAGCGATTTCCCGCTTAAAAAATAACAAAGCGGCGAAAGCCGATGGCTTACCAACAGAACTATTAAAATACGGCGGCGAAGAGCTGGCAAGGAGCATGCATCAGCTTCTTTGCAGAATATGGTCGGACGAAAGCATGCCTGACCAATGGAACCTAAGTGTGCTCTGCCTAATCCAAAAAAGGGAGACCCCACGGTCTGCGCCAATTATCGTGGGATAAGTCTCCTTAATATCGCATATAAGGTCCTATGTAGCGTACTGTGTGAAAGACTAAAGCCCACCGCCAACAAACTGATCAGACTTTAACAGTGTGGATTTAGACCTGGCAAACTTACCATTAACCAGATATTCACCATGCGTCAAATCATGGAGAAGTCCTGAGAGAAAAGAATCAATACACACCACCTTTTTATCGATTTTAAAGCTGCCTTCAACAGCTCGATAAAGAACTGCCTCTACGCCGCTATATCTGAATTTGATTTTGGCGTCTCCCGATGATATTGATATAATTGGTCATAACAACCGCACCGTAAGTTCTTCGTTCTCCAGGATAGACAACTACAACTTGCCAACAGGTGCTACTTTGGACTGAGTAGCGATTGAAAAATAAATTCCTCTCTCGACGAACCAAAACCAAACTCTACAAGTCGCTCGTCATTCCCATCCTGACATTTGTGGCAGAAGCCTGGACGATGTCAACATCCGATGAGTCGGTTTTCAAGAGAAAAGTCTTGCGGAAGATTTATGGTCCTTTGCGCGTTGGCAACGGCGAAAACCGCAGACGAAGGAACGATGAGCTGTACGAGCTATACGACGACATTGACATAGTTCAGCGAGTCAAAAGACAGCTGGTACACTGGCTAGGTCATGTCATCCGAATGGATGAAAGCGCTCCAGCTTTGAAAGTAGGAAAGCAGAGGAAGAGGAAGACCTTCACTCTGTTGAAAGGATCAGGTGGAGAGCGACCTGGTTTCACTTGGTATTTATAACTAGCGCTAAGCAGCGAAGAGAAGGAATGACTGGCGCGGTATTGTTGATGCGGCTATAATCGTATAAGCGGTGCCTACGCTAAAAAAGAAGAATAAGAAACTCTCTCCAAACCTACTGATCTAAAATGCGTTTTGCTCTGGTTCGAAATTTAAAAAAAGAACCTTGCCTGGTCTTCCCGATAGAAGAATTTGATGATGACCAATCAACATCAAAATATAGAATCAATGGAATCTGATCTTGACTTATTTGTTTATTTGTAATTTAAGTCTTTGAATTGACAAAATTCTTACAGACTAAAGGTACTATTACTAAGAAAAATAAGATCTTAAATGACTAATTAGATTTACATGTACTGAAGTGAGGTCAACACCCGTAGAACTGAAAAACAAATTGAGATCAGAACAAGCCCTTACGATGGGGGTATTTGCGGCATAATTAGTTCTAGCAAAACCAATTCTAAAAGTTTCAATCTGTCGGAAATTCCTACATGGGACATTGAAGCAAATTTTGCTTAGAAGTGCTGGACTTCTCATCTGTTCTAATTTTACATAGCCTGAGCTGACCTAAATAGGAAGAAAGAAAGAAAATATTTTAGGCGATACAAAAATTGAGATAAATTTACCATGGAACTCAATTTAAGTAAGACTTCATCTCCTCATGAATTCTTGAAATACAACTCCGACAAAGTCTTCGATCTTTGGTTTCGACGTCAATCGATTATCGAGTCCATGACTGGTGAATTTTATGTTCCTTAAATTTTTTTTTGTCTTTTCTTATTTAAAGGCTGATCCATTTTGATGTTCCCTACTTAAGAAAACACACGCAGAAAATTCAAATTTAATGGAGAATGTTTCATTTGAAAGAACATTCTTTAGGATTTATTTTTTGAAGACTACCTCTTTCAAATGTTTGCCGCGGCAACGTCTCAGATGGTCCATCCGTTGATTCCATTTTTCGATGACTAGTTCGAGCATTTCGACTGGTAACTGACGAATGAGGCGCGTGATGTTTTGCTTCAAGGCCTGAATCGAATCGGTATTATCCGCATAGACTACAGACTTTACATATACCCACAGAAAAAAATCTACCTGTGTGATATCACACGATATTCGTGGCCATTTGACCGGCTCAAAACGTGAAATTATCTGCTCACCGAAGTGTTCTCTCAATAAATCCATTGATTTATGCGATGTGTGGGAAGTGGCGCCGTCTTGTTGAAACCAACTGTCGCGGAGATCACGAGCTTCAATTTCAGGCATCAAATAGTCGGTTATCACAGCGCGATAACTGCCGCGATTGACAGTTACGTTCTCACCGGCATCATTTTTGAAAAAATATGGAACGATGATTTTACCGGCCCACAAACCACACCAAACCGTTGTTCTTTCTGGATGAAATGGCAGCTCTTGAATCTATTCAGGTTGCTCTTCGTCCCAAAGGCGTTAATTTTTCTTGTTTGCATATGCATTGAGCCAAAAATGGGCCTCATCGCTGAACGAAATTTGGCTCGAAAACGTCGGATCTTCTTGGAACTTTTCAAGAGCCCTTGGAGCGAAGCGATGCCGCTTGGAAAGATCGGGCGGCTTCAGTTCTTGCACAAGCTGTATTTTTTACGCTTTTAATTTTTGATCTCGACGTAAAATACGCCAAGTCGTTCGATATGTCAGTCCGACTTGCCGCGAGTGGCGCCGAATCGACTCTCCACGGTCTTTGTGTACACGGCCGCTATATTTTCATCATTGCGTGCTGGACGTAGTCTATTCGGTCGAATTTTATCCAATAACGAATGGTGGGTCTCAAAATGGGTGATTGTGTTGCGAATAGTACGCTCAGTAGGCCGATTATGTTGACCATAAGCTGAGCCAAGCGCGTGAAACTTGTATTTTCGTAATAAAGGTGAATGATTTGTAAACGTTGTGCAGGCGTAAGTCTTTCCATGATGAAATATCAAGCAATGCTGAGCAAAAATAACGTGACAGCTTGAAACGACTCACGAGTGATCTGTCGAAAAAGACAATCGAAAAAAGTACCTCTACTTGGATCACCCGCTATACCCGCTGCTTAACAGTGCTTACGTTGTCAAGCGAACCTACATGTTCGGACCAACATCCATGAAGAGAAACCCGACATGCTCATCAGATCAATTAAAATGTGAATATAAAAGTATAAAAAGCAATTTTTATTACTTTCGCATGAAACATGATACAACTGGGAAAACAGATGCAGCACTTTTTCCTCAAACCACTTATATAAAACTATAAAAACTTGCGTAAAAACAAACGAAATATCAATAAAGTTTGATGCCAAGGTGCAACCAGGTTGTATTTATAAGAGCTATACTTACGTATTTGTATGTAAACTTATATTAAAGTATATACCACACAAATCTGTAGTGACAACAGAAGATTTTGGCTCCACCATCGATGTGCAATAAAAACTTGTACAAACTATCAAACTTTTTTATACTTTTCAAGTAACAGGAATTCTTTTTAAAAAGCCAAAGAGAGAAAATGGAAAAAGTATCACAAACACAAAAATTAACAGTAGAAAAAGTTGAGATGAAGAAGCTAAGCTCAATGCCAGGGAGAGTGGATATATGTATGTAACAAGGAAGTAGAGAAAATCTGGCGGCGAATAGTACAAAGAAGGGAAACTCAAAAAGTAAACTTTACACGCTCCAAAGAAAACCGAATTTACTGCGTTGGGCGACAAAAGAAGCGCAGCAGCAGTGCAAAACATTTCAACATTTCAATTCTCCTGTGGTGTTGAGAGAAGTATTAAGGCGCAGTGTTGCATTTTGGCCACTGCAATCATCGTTGGCTCGAGCAGTTGTATTTGGTGTTTGGAAAAAATAATATAAAAAAATACAACAACAAAAAAATTGCCATCAATTTGTCGCATTACAAGCAGCAAGTGGCTTTGTCTTCCTTCATATTTAGTTTTCTACATTTCAATAGCTGTGACTGACTTTTCTTAAGGATTTACTTTACAAAAATAAAAAGCAAAAAGTGGAAAACATTTTTAGTTAAATAAGTATATAAGTTTATGGAAAGTACTTTTATATATATATGAAAATTGTACGAAAGTATCTTGAAAATGAATGACAAAAAACTTTTTGCATAATCCCAACCTGTGGCGAGATGTGATAAATACGAGTTAAAAGAAAAGTTAAAATTTTTAAGCACATAACGATGCGACAAATGCTCAAACGCAATACCAACACCCAATGATGCAACGAAATTTTGGTTATGATATTTGGTGCTCCGAGCACCACTTGAGTTTCCACAAGAAAGTTCGTTCCAGAACGAAGTTATTGAGGTCAGTTCAGCAGGGGTTCTGTCTAAAATATTCTAAAATATTTTGGAAATTGTATGAGGTCTGTTAAATATCTTGGAGTAATTCAGAATTAAAATCTTAACTGGAGGCAACATATCGAAAGAAAGGCAAGCAAAGCGCTCCAAATATTTGCGAATTAGGATCGTTAGAACGTTTCCAAGAACAGCTCAAACTCTTACTTGCATTGTGGGTATATTAAAGGGACATTTACCACTGAGGGATCATTTCCACAATCTAGGTAAAGTGGAATCCGTTGAGTACAGAGCCTACAAAGAAGTTGATAAAACCTTGGAATACATGGAGAGATCACATCGTTCATTACGCTTTCAGCTCTAATAATAAGTCTACTTATGGTTTAGAAGCGACCGCTTGCGGTTAGGTACCCAACCTTCATCATCTTTTTTCTAATATATTTATTCTCGAAGCATCTTACAGAAAATTAATCTTTCTATTGAGAATCCTACCAAATTTTTAGAAACATTTTTTAGTTGGGAAACATACAGAACAAATATTGCACTATGACGATGAACTCATAGGAATGGTATGATTAAATCAGGTTTAAGTAATAATTCATGGTAGGTAAAACGGTGGGTAGATGTGTTGCTCGAAATATTTAAGCCTCAACATTTCAATCCATTGTAAAAGGTGATCCAAGTAGAGGTACTTTCTTCAATAGCCTTTTTTTGATCACGGATGTGTCGTATCAAGCTGTCATATCTTTTTTTGCTCAGTATTGTTTGGCATTTCATCATGGAAAGATTCACGCGTGAACAATGTTTATAAATCATTAAAATTTATTACGAAAATTCAGGTTTTGTAAAGAATGTGTTTCGCGCACTTCACTCAACTTATGGTCAAAATAATCGGCCTACTGATTGTGCTATTCAACACTATCACCCATGTTGAGACCCAGCATTCATTATTAGATAATATTCTACTGAATAGACCACGTTCATCACGTAATGAAGAAATACTACTGCCTTAACTGAGAGTGTACACGAAGACCGTGGAGAGTCGAATCGGCGCCGTTCGTAGTAAACCGGACTGACGTATGGAACGAATTGGCACATTTTACGTCGATATCTTAAATTGAAAGCCTAAAAAATGCAGCTTGTGCAAGAACTGAAGCTACCCGAGATTCCCAAGGGGTGACCCTCTGAGACGTAGCCGCGGCCAACATTTGAAAGAGATAATATTCCAAAAAAAAAAAAAATGCCAAAGAATGTTCTTTCGAATGGTAATAAACATTCCCCATTAAATTTGAATTTTCTGTTTTATCTCTAAAAAAGTAGGGAACCTCGAAATGTTTGATCTTAATACTCCTGTTATCATCTTCCATCATTGCGCCCAAGCTACTTGATGTTCTAAATGAAAGTATCTATATTCGTTATTCGTTTTGTGTACAACCATTGACGGTTTTTTTACCTGTTGTGTTCCACATATTATACGAGACTTTAGTTTGAGAGGTTTTTACTTTTAATGAGTCTTAGCTTCATGATTAGTCTCAAGGCACTATAAGTTTTTGAGAAATAGTCCAGGAATTTATTTATTTCTTTGTGAACAAGTTTTCACATTGTAATGTTTCTTTCGTCCATGACTTTAGACTTATACAAAAAACAACATTTGTTTTATAACCTTTGTTGTGTTCCTGAGTTGTTGAAGAAACCCTGTAACATCCTTACTATAATCTTTTTGGAAAAACAAATTACTAAATTTTCTCACCGTGCGTAAAATATGAGTTTCTCTCATGCTTTTATGGAACAAGTTTCACTCATTTAAGAGGATTATTAAAATTACGAAAGGATAGGGGAGAACATATGATGGTTGAATGCTCTAGATCAGAGCGTATAGTTCAAAACTCGATGAAAAAATATTTGTCTGCTGACAGATGCTCCAATTCGATTTAAAAATGAGATTAACTCACTTTACACTTTCACATTCGTCTTCTCTAAGCAGAATTAACTGAAATCACGGAAGTTTTTGAATGACAACACAAATCTGTGGTTACAAACCTAAGGTCATTTTACTTGTTTCTGTCAAAAGTGATGACAAAATGTCGAAAAACACATAAAATTACCTTAAAATAATGAAACTCTGCTGTGCTCATAAGGATATCCTGAGAACTGCTTGGTATGCAAAGTACCTAAACTGCAAACTTTGTGCATGCTTCTACTGTATACTGAAAGTATATAGTGTAGCAGAAGTATTGATACTAATGTGTTAGTGTTGATAACATTTCCTTATCAGCATAATAAGTTGTGTAGTAGCAGGGCACTGTTTAACGAAATTTCACGGAAATATCCCATTATCCTAGTATTCTCATGATTTTGATCAGTATGTCTCAAGCACTTAACACAACACCATCTGCAGCACTTTTTGTGATTTAAAATATACCACACAATTAGCTCAATAAAGGCTATACGCCTTAAATGAGTTGAAAGTCTGGACAAATCACCACAGTAGTATGGCCATATCTGTTATCTCTGAGAGCACGAATTCTGCATTGCGACGTGTTTGACTTTCGAGAAACCTCTGACAGCTTCAATAGAGGCAGAGACAGATGGTTGGAACAAAGAACTCAAGTTCGTCGGTCTGTAGTATTTTTCATGTCGAGATATTTGCAATAAAAACAGCTGCAGAGACGTATTGCAGGGGACAGCCCCATAAAAAAATACATATCTATGTAGATAGCCAGCAGCAAAGGAAAATACATATTTACTTATACTTGCTACCAGGTCATATAGGTTTTGAGGGTAATGACATAACCGACGAACTGGCGGCAGAGAGAGTAATCTCGAAACACGACGTAGCCTTGGATTTACCAGTCCTATTGTATTGATAGTCAAATAGGCTTTAGGAACGAATCAAATGCTGAAATATAGCAAAATTTATATGAAAAACATACGACACAGAGCTTACTATCTTTTTTCTAGCGACAAAGAGGTCAAGGAGCTGCTAGTACGTATCTCTTGCCATCAAATTAGGTCTGGTTGTTTCAATTTCTAGCCCCCTTTGCGGCGGCGATAACCGAGTAGTTAAAATTGCGTACTGCCGTTCGGAAGACCAGGGTTCGAGACCAGGTTCGACCAATATCCAAAATTATAGTAAATTAATTTTCCTAATTGCGGTCGCCCCTCAGTAGTGACTGTTAAGCCCTCCAAGTGTATTTCTGACATGAAATAAAAGCTTCTTATCAAAAGTCATAGGCCGATTGAAGGCGGACTAGAATAAACTGTAGGTCCTTTCATTTGTTGGTAAAAATATCTAGACTCAAAAACTACACATTGGAGGAGGAGCTTGGCCAAAAATTGCTTAAGCGGTTACAAAGCACTCTCTAAAATTAAATTTAATATTCTGGTTAGAATGTCCAGACATTTTTGTGCCCTGTTTCTTAAAATTTGCAAACCGAATTTTGAATTTTACGAGCTTTTGCATAGTTTTTGTTCTGTAGCTGATTTTTTTTAATTCTAGACGCCAACAAACTCCTTCTCACTGTGAGTCGGTATTAATCAAAAACGAAATTGTCATGCGGATAGGGTAGGTCTGTAAACCGTCGAAATAATAATTATAATTATCAGACATCGCAGGATTATCGATAATCTGAATTCATTAATGACAAAATTTATTATGAGTGCGTTGCACAATTATCTATGACTAAGATAAGTTAAGCGAGGAGATTACAACAAATTAATTTAAAAAATTTATAACTTAATTTTCGGCTGAAACCTTGCACATACAAATATTCATTGCTTCCTTAACAGTAGTTAAAGACAGACATTATGAAAACGCACGCGTTTCTCATTTTAATTCTTTACTTCGTTGTGAACGCCGTTTGCGCACCTTTTGAATTTAGTGAAGATGAGTTGCTGAACAGACATGAGGAATCAGGTGGTTTCTACGAAGGTGACATGGATATAGAGCAAGAAGATCGCAATGGATTGATAGCGGAGAGTAAACATTGGCCAAATAATATTGTTTATTATAGAATAAACGAGACTTTTGGTAAGAACACAAACTGGCATTGCTACTTACATACATACATATTTCAATTGCGTTGAATTTCCTAGATGCCGCGCATGTCGATCATATTTTACGCGGCATGCAAATGATTGAGGAGGTGTCTTGCATAAGATTCAAACCAGTGCCTGACGATATTGAAACATATATTCATATAAACGGCGAACCCACCGGGTGTCACAGTAAAGTCGGCTACCTCGGTAAATTGCAAACACTAAACCTACAAATTGATCCACTCGATAAAGGTTGCTTTCGTTTGGGCACCATTGTACATGAGCTGCTACATTCGTTGGGTTTTCATCATCAACAAAGCACTTGGAACCGCGACGAATATGTAATAATAGCAGAGGAAAATATTAAGGAGGGTAAGGAGGGAAATTTCAAGAAACGGGATGAAAGTGTTGTTAGTGATTTTGACACCGAATATGATTATGGCAGCGTTTTACATTATAGTGCTAAAGCATTCTCCAAAAATGGTGAAGATACAATAATTCCGTTGAAGGTGACAGACGCTGTGATTGGTCAGCGTTTGGGTATGTCTCCTACGGATATTGATAAATTGAATGTGATGTATAAATGTGCAATAAAAATTTAAGTGGAATACAAATATTAAACAAAATTTTTTTTTTAATTTTAATTTTGAAATCAGCGGGTTTGAATTGCCTCTTAAACTAATCTATAAATATCGAAGTCCTTTCTTATGTATGGATATGGTATTTTCGAAAAAAAATCTTATTTATAATACAATTTGAACAAATTACAAATAACACCACAACATAAGGCCAGGTCTTTTATAATATTTAAGAAAATAAGTTCTCGTAATATTCTGCTCACATTACAACCTGCTGATTGTGATATATTCGTTTGTTAGAACACTTGTACCACTTTCTTGTTCATCAACTATGATATAGGGTATGTTGGAAGCAATTTTATCTGGCCACACCTGATCTGTAATTCTTGTAATTTACCTAAAGGTCTTCTTTTCCTGTTGTCGAATATACAATTTCTCTATAATTACTAAGTAAAAATATAGTAACTAGAGAAATATTTCAAAAGTTTTTCAGGCTCCTTCTTTTATTTCGCAAAGCTTCCATTATAAAGGGTGTTTTTATAGAGGTACAGAACTTTAAGTTGGCATTACTTTTCAAGATGGCGACCGATTTAACAGCTGTCAAGTGATTTATTCTCAGTTTGGTTTGGCAAATCATCATGAATAGACTCACGCCTGAACAACGCTTGCAAATAGTGCAATTTTATTTCGAAAATAATGGTTCTGTGCGGAAAACGTATCGCGCACTACGTCTATCAGAGCAGTTAATTCGATTAACCATGGAACAAAACTGCCGCATTTGGAGTGAAGGTAATCCTGAAGTGTATGTTGAAACACCGTTACATCCAGAAAAACTGACTGTTTGGTGCGCTTTATGGGCTGGTGGAATCATTGGTCCGTACTTTTTCAAAAACGATGGTGGACAGAACGTTACAGTCAATGGTGATCGGTATAGAGCCATGATTACTAACTTTTTCATTCCTGAATTGAATAACCATGATGTCCAGGAGATGTGGTTTCAACAAGACGGCGCAACATGTCACACAGCTCGTGACACAATAGATTTATTGAAAGACACGTTTGGTGACCGCCTAATTTCACATTTTGGACCTGTGAATTGGCCTTCAAGATCTTGTGATTTAACACGGCTAGTTTACCTTCTGTGGGGCTATGTGAAGTCATTGGTCTATGCGGATAAGCCACAAACGCTTGACCATTTGGAAGACAACATTCTCCGTGTTATTGTCGATATACGGCCACAAATGTTGGGAAAAGTCATCGAAAATTGGACGTCCAGATTGGACTACATCCGCGCCAGCCGTGGCGGTCATATGCTAGAGATCATATTTAAAATGTAATGCCACAAGATTATCTTTCGGGTAAATAAAATTCATGTCAATCGAATAATCCATCCTTGTTTTATTGCAACTTAAAGTTCTATACTTCTATAAAAAGCACCCTTTACAAAATAACCATAGAAATGCTCCCAGTTCAATGTTTCGTTTATTTATTTATAAAATTTTGGTGTATTTATACTTATATATAAAAGGTTATCCTTTTAGTGGTTTCAAAAACTCAGGGCTGAATTTTGACATCTGTCAAACTTAACTGTCAAACCAAATATGTTTTGTTTTAATTAGATATCAGGCATTTAAGAAACTGGATCGCTTAACAACCGCTCAACGCGTTAAAATTGTTGAAACCTACTACGAAAATGGTGATTCGAACGTGGCCACGTTTCGTGCTTTAAGAGGAGATTGTAGTGTACATAACCGATCAACTGATTGTTAAAATTTTAAAGAAATTCGATTAAAATGGATCGGTTACAGATATGGTAAGGCCTGCACATCATCGTTTTCTCATTCCACCTCAATATCGCTGCTGTAAGTGAAAGTGTAGCCGAAGATCCAAATGGATCTATCTCAACCATCTCAAGAGCTGGGACTTTCTTACGGCACATTATGGCGTATTTTATACTTCAACTTACACCTACATCCATTTAAGTCCAGCTCACATGACAACTGAAGATAGCTGACTATTCGCAACACCGTAATGACGTCGATTGGTTGCTTGAATCAACAAGCAGTGGATCGCGATTTTTCCAACAAAATTCCTTTCAGCGACGAGACATATTTCTAACTCGGTGGCTACGTAAATAAGCAAAATTGTAGTATTTAGGGCTCCAAGAATCATAAAATAATTGCAGAGACGCCAATACACCCAAAAAAACTTGTTGTTTGGTGCGCTTTTTAGTCCGGAGGTGTGATTGGACCTTCCTTGAAAACGATAACGGCGGGACTGCGATTGTCAATTCGGAGCGTTATGAACAATATGGTACCACATGCCGCACAACACGAACGAAAATGTCTTTATCGCGAAATTTCCCGACCGCGTAAACTCTCGTCTAGACGATGTGAATTGGCCACCGAGATCGTGCGACTTGATGCCGTTGGTCTTTTTTGTGGGGCTACGCAAAATACTGGATAAACCTATAACTCTTGAGCTCTGGAAAACCAACATTCGTTAAGTTATGGCTGAGATAACGGCCAATATGTGTAAAAATGTGGTCGAAAATTATCTCAAACAGATCGGAGCTTGCAAAAAGTTCCTGGGACGGTCATTTAAATTATGTTATGTTTCATATAAAAGGCCATAATTCAGACTTTATAATAAAACAGGACTTTCATTAAAAAATCATTAATAAATGCCTTTTATTTATGTTTATTTTAGAAACCACTAAAGGGATAACCCTGTATATAAATTGGTGTAACCTCCGAAGATATCAACATTCCTTATGAGGAAAAAAGTTGTATTACAGTACAGTACCGTTGCTCCTTTAGCTGTTTCTACTCTTGGACCTGGTGGTCCTGTCCGAATATCATAGATATGAGCCTTTCCTGGAACTACACTACTTTGACAAAGAAAAACCTTTAAATATAAATAATTAAATCGTGGTCTACTACTATAGGAACTCCAGTTTTTGATTCGTAGTCTTACCGCTCTTATTGTGAAGTTTTATTGGATGTTAAAACAAGGAAAATTCCCTTTACGCGATTGCCCTGTTGAAGAGGTTAGTTAACGCGGTTAAGAGAAAGTATGATGAGAAGAGAGCTTTTAGCAATGGCAGCGCTATGGCGAGAAGTGATCAATTGTGACGAAGAGCTTTGGCAAACGATTGCATTCCAGCCTAATAACCATAGCCAGAATAAATTCGCATTCTTAAGAAGTCAATTTAATTCTATTGAAAAAATTTGATTTTTCTCAAGTGAAAAATTTACGTTGAAGAAAATGGAGAAAAAAGTAAATAATTTAGTAAGTAAATATCCTTTTCTTTCATTCATATGCCAAAAATGCCACGAAAAATTTGAGTTTTAAAATTTTTATTAAAAAGAAAGATGGATAAATATTTTGGCTGTGTGCTATGCAGCACCGTCCTCTTGAAATCACACATCTTTCATGTAATACTTAGTATTTAATATTGTGGCGAAAATGCGAAGCGAATGTCAGATGAAGGTGAGAAGCCGATAACTGGTATGTTTTAGAGCGTGAATCGAGAACATTCGTTCGTTGGTTGCGAACAATCGATTTTCGATTTGAAAAAAGTATTAAAAATTAAAATATTGGTTTTTCGCTTTATGGTCGCCGATCTTGTATGATAAAAGCTGAGGTTTGTTGTACAGTGTAGTTCGATTCTCGAAGAAAAACGGACCAATGGTCCATTTGCCATTTGGTTCCACTATTATTATTTGTATGCTAAATGTAGCACTTTTTCTTGCTAACCTAACCGCCGAGGTGAAAACGAGCTTGATCGGAAAAGCTAATTTTTCAATGAAAACACTGATCTGCTGCCATTCGACCCTCAGCCTAATTAACGAGGAAAAATCACACCAGATGATCATAATGCTTATATTCATGAACCAATTGGACTTTGTAAGCTCTAATATAGAGATAACTGATTAAAATCCTACACAAAGAAGTGAGCGAATAATTTAATTCCCGTGAACAGTATCGGGCTGTGAGCCACATCATCAATATTTTGCTCTGAGCGCCTGAACGTTAGCAAGTTTTTTTGGCCGATAACGAAGCTGTTTGGTGAATTCCTTGCACAAATTGATCAACAAACTGTTGAGAAAGTGAGTTATTTCTCCCGAATTTCAAACGTAATTTCAATGGAAGAAAGATTTCAATATCTCTTAATTTTCTTCTTAAACGTAAACTTCACCAATTCGTACACCGCAAGCCTTGTACTGAATATCTGACACATTTGCAATGCCATTGAAAATGTTACAGCTCTAATGGCTCTTACTTCAAAAAGGAAACAGTAGATGGCCTATCCGTTGAAGTAACTCTCTTAAGCAAATAATATCTAAATAGTGCTGACAATTAGCGCTGGTTCTTAATTGAAGCTCAACACTATTCAATGTCGGAGGTGATGAGAACAAGTTTTATCTTATTTCAGTTGACACAGAGTCCACAAAGCGTAGACCAGCCCGATACTGTTATAAAAGTCTCCTGTATGAAATCGCACATAGTTTGTGGAAAATACATCCTAAAATATTTTGGTTATTGACACTTTTTATTTTTTTTATATTACATATTATATTTACATATATTACTGACTGGCTACAAAGAGGATATTGAAGATACAAATAGCAAGTTCTAAAGGGTTCTGTAATTGCGTAGGTACGGGCTAATATATATTTTTTAAATTATTATGTAATGAAAGGTGATCCAAGTAGAGGTCCTTTTTTTAATAGCCTTTTTCTGACAGATCACGCGTGAGTCAAGCTGACATGCCATTTTTGTTCAGTGTTGTTTGGCATTTCATCATGGAAAGGCTTACGCCTGCAATACATTTACAAATAATTCTTTATTACGAAAATTCACGTTCTGCAAAGAATGTGCTTCGAGTGCTTCGCTCAACTTATGGTCAACATAATCGGCCTACTGAGCGTACTATTCGCAACACTATCACCTATCTTGAGATCCAGCATTCATTATTGGATAATATTAGACCGGATAGACCACGTCCAAGCAGGAAGAAAGAAAATATTGCGACGGTAGCTGAGAGTGTAAACGTAGACCGTGGAGAGTCGATTCGATTCTTGGCGCTTGTGCAAGAGCTGAAGCCGCTCGGCCCTTCCAAGCGATATCGCTTCGCTCTATAGGCTCTTGAAAAGTTCCAAGAAGATCCGACGTTTTCGAGCCAAGTTTTGTTCAGCGATGAGGCCCATTTCTGGCTCAATGGGTATGTAAACAAGCAAAATTGCCACATTTGGGATGAAGAGCAACCTGAAGAGATTCAAGAGCTGCCATTTTGGTGTGGGTTGTGGGCCGGTGGAATTATCGGTCCATATTTCTTGAAAAATGATACCGGTGAGAAAGTTGATGCCTGAAGTTGATGCTCGTAATCTCCGCGAAAATTGGAATCAGCTGAGACGTAGCTACAGCCAACATTTGAAAGAGAGATAATCTTCAAAATATAAATGCCAAAGAATGTTCTTTCGAATGATAAGAAAAAATTCCCCATAATATGCCATGAAGAGTGTTTCTGTAGATTTTCAGTTACATTTTGCATGCTTCTCAGTACAAACACTCAGCTAGCTTCCTGTCTTTTGCTATTAAGTGATTTTCATTAGAACTTAAGCAATATTTCAAATACTCATAGCAAAATAGAAAATTCTGCCATTGGATTGCGACGATACAACAAATTTTTTTTTTGACACGACGTTTTATTTTTACGTTTTAATAATTATGCGGCATATTTAATATGAGAATTAATAAAAAAAATTTAAATAAGATAATTATAATACTCTAGATGAAATATGTGGACTCTTTTACTCAGTCATTAAATATTCAATTACTTTAATCACAATTTTTCGATATTATTTCACTATATAAAGGCGGAGGTGTCTCTGGGCGCCGACGTTGACTGACTGAATCCTCCAGGTCATCTGCCACATTAAGCAACCTAGTGTCATCTACACTGTCTGGTGTATTCGGTGCAGAGGCAGTTGTGTTATTGCTCTCTCGCTCACTAAAGTGTTGACTCTGACGATTTCTGAATAGATTGCTACGACTGAGATGACGAATTAAGGTAGCAGTATTTTCATTAATAGTGCGATAGTATTGGTGACGTGCCGGCCTACCGAAGAGACGTGAAATGAAGTTATCACCGCCTGAACGCGCAAGGTGATCATGCCTTACAACCGCACGTTGCATGGAAGGTGTACGACGCTGTCGGCGACGTGGCGGTTGAGGCGCCATAATTGGCAGAAGTTCAGCATGAGCAGGTTCGGGGTCTTGCGGTGAGGGCCTTCTAATAGCGTCTACTTGTGCATGTGAAGGCAGATGTTGTGTTACTGGTTGTTGTCTCGCGTGAACTACAGCAGCATAATGTGTATCGTATGGATCTTCGACGGGTGGGCTCGTCGTCTTCAGTGATGAACAACGCCAGATGCATATGATGCAGCTGCCAATAAAGATGGTCAGTGCAATGCCGACCGCTACGCCACATATAAAAACGAAAAGTAAATCGAAATCTGTGTAGATTTTCGCGCTGGAGTTGAAGTTGTCGCTGAAAATGGATTTGGGATAAAGATTATTATTGTCGCTGTATTGGTGACACCAATAACGGCACGTTTCATTGATTGTTTTGTTGTTGTGACTCGTATGAAATTCATCGTTTTTTTCGTTCTGTTCCACATCGAAACCAGTATAGTAGTCTTCATCTTCCTCTTCATCCCTAGTCATAACGGGAAAATGCCAGCCAGTGAGATCGCCGCGGCGTAAGGCGTCATCGAAATCCTCTTGTGAGTCACCCAGATCGTCTTCGGCAACCGCTACCTGCTCCTCATCAAAATGTTCATCCACTAGTTCTATGCGCTCGAGCTTTCTGGAAACATTATTGGCTTCGGTCATTTCGACAGCTGCCGCCCGACAGTTACTGTACACAACTTCCACATTTCGTGCCTTCAACTGCTGCAAGGCCGTTTGCAGTGTTTGATCACAATTCAAATTATTTTCTTCCAAGCTCAGTCCGTGTAGTCGCTTTGGAGGCTTCGCTGCAAACTCGTCAATAGTGATGATTAGGTTGTTTGACAAATCGAGCACACGCAACTGCGGCAAAGCGCTGTAGTGTATCGCTAGCAGCACGTTTATCTGCGCTTCGGCCAAATAGAGTTTACGCAGTGATTTGCTGCGCAACACCGGCTCATTAGGCAGCGTCATGAACTTATTGCCCGCCAAATTGAGTGAGTGTAATTTACGATTTGCTTCGAAGAGTCGTGGATCAATGCTTTCGAGACGATTATGTGAGAGATCAATAGCGCGTATGCGCTTCGAATGCGCGAAGACATCCAGAAAGATTGTATGTATGGCATTGTGTGTGACGGTTAAGTTGAGTAGATAGACATAACCCTGTGTAAAGATAAGAAGTAAGTTATATTCGTGATATTTAGATATTTATTGCGCTACTTACCTGAAAGCAGCTATTGTCCAGTATGGTGATGTCATTGAAGCTTAAATCTAAATACTCGACCTCGTAGGGTACAGCAGAATTTGCAGATATTAAACGTTTTCCACTGAAAATAAAGAAGACAAAAATATAAATTAATTTTTTTGTACTTATTTCTTCAAAGATATTTCGCTGCATGATATTATATCTCCTAAATGTAGTCTTGCTCTTAAATCATACAGCCTAACAAGCCGATTGGTGTCAATCACGAATCCATAATGAATACCAATAGCTAAATGGGGTTGCTAACGACAGATAACCAAATTACTTAAACACTTTCTGTGTTAGCGCATGTAAGAAGATCATACGATCTCCTGTGAACTACTCGTAGTTAGCCCATATTTCTCCGAGTATGTTGGAGTTACCTCTACCTCAGAGAGAAAAAAAGGTGGTTACCGGAATTCTCATCTGTCTCCTGTCCTGTAATGTCGATTCAATGGCGACCACTCCCTAAGATTATCAGCATTGCAGTTACTAGTCGACCTCATCATTAATTAGTCTAATCTTGTACCCAAAAATGCATCGAAAGAAGTTAGCCAAATCTATCATTTTTCATGTTCAGTGCTGAGTCCTGAAACAAATTTACGTTTTGGAACAATGTATCTACCGGTTCCTAGATGGTTGCTATGGAAGAAATCTTTATAAGTCTAAACGCCTATATCCGAACTGATTGAGAGCTTGCGGCAGAAAACTTCCAGACCAATCTGTTCACCTAGCCACGACTCGTTCGTGAATAAGTTAACGGTTCCTTATTTTTAGATATTACCACGAGTCTAAACAGTCTTGAAAATAATGAAGGTTGCGAAGTGTAATTCGGAGACGCATTGACATGGGTAGAAGGTAGGTAGGAAGGAGTGAAAGCTTTTATCCTGAATTATCTTAAGACTTCCTGGTAAAACATTGAAACTACTCGCATCATATATACTTTTGATGATAACACTTTGAAGCTTTGCCGATTGAGCGTTCTGTGTCGAATTTGTGAGGGAGTTGAACACTTTCAAAGAAAGCTGACAACTACTTCGCTATTCCTTTTAGTTCGCAGCTATTCTGATCAACTTTTATATCGTACGGTTGGATATGTATCTTGACCTGTTCTGAGCTATTTGTTCGAGTGAAGCTTTTTCCTGATCATTCCTGACGGGTATATTAGTAACTCCGCTTCGAATGCAGCCTTTTCAGTATTGAAAATATTCTTATAGCTGAATCTGTTAGGTTGCTTAAGGCCTTTATACCATTGTACACAATGTTGAAATGCACCACTGGTGAGACTAAAGCCCACTACCACTGGGCTATTCGAGAATAAGTTTGCTTTCTGTATCCGATCGTAGTTACTAATTTGTCTATCTGAATGGATGTTGCTAACTGAATTTGATAGATGCAAAGAAAGATAAATGTTTAGGTATATGGAGTATACCCAACCTTCTACCCACAGTAAATTTTGGACACGTTGGTATAGATTGAGATGATATCTCTCTCTGTATGAAGTCGATGGTCCTTTTCTATATGAGCCAAGAAGTAATCCAGGTTCCCTGGCCGTTTTGCAGAGTATATCATTAAATTTAAATTGTTCTCATTACCTATGTGAGAAGTCATCTTCAACTTTTCTGGTTAAATAATTGCCAGTCTGTAATAATTTTTTCCAAGTTTTGTAAGTTCATAAGTGTTAGTTTATTTCATAGTAAGTAGAGCTCCAGTTTTTGCTCAAACATTTTCGAATTGTGCGAGTATTTTAGCAACGAGCACTCTTTACCTCTAATGCATCTTGAAAATTTGATACTAAATCAAGCCATAAATAAGATTTAAAAAGGTCGGTCCCTTATCCACTTCCCGGAGAGAAAAATAATGTTCCTACCAATCTATTTCTAAGCAAAAATCTACCTTCCTACCAAATTTCAAGTAAATTGAACCATAACTTCGACTTTTTCGAATAGATCAGTTCCTGGTCCACTTCTCGGTATGAAAAATAGATGCTGACCGATATTCACAAAAACTTTAAAAAAAAAAAAAAAAAAATCAGTTCATTTGGGTCGAATGAAGAGCTTATTTTGACCTTGAAAAGGCATATTACTTGAAGGAATAAAAAGATTTGAAATACGCTTGACGAAATGTATAGAGCTGAAATGAGACTATGTTGAGAAATAAGACGTTTATTTGCCAAAAATATATATTTTATATAAAGGGATTTATCAAGTCACAATCGTATATTAGACTGAAGAATGCAGATTAAGCCTTCAGTGAGGATTTGTTTTTCTCTTCGATCTGCTAATTTTGTAACATCAGCAGTGTTTTGAAGAGACCGAAAATATTGGTGGTCAGGTAGTGCAGAGTTAGTGCTGCTCTATGATGGTACATCAAAGTATCCCAACAAAGCTTCGTAGATTTTTTAAAGGAAAAAGCGTCACATAAGATATTTTTTGAGAATTTTATTCATTTTCAAATCAAACTAAATTTTCACACGATTGATGATTTACAGAACTATCGTTACTAATATTGCTTTGATATATAAAGTTTCAAATACGCAAACAATCAAATCAAATCAAACTAATGTTGCCCGCGCAGACTTCTTAAATTACCGAATACATCTTTTATTTTTATTACACAACTCCGTTTTTCGATGTTTCTCTTTTTAATTGTCAATGACAAATCGATATATGTGTGTAAATACAAACACAAATAAATGTAGGTATCTATGCCAGCCTAGGTTTGATTGGTAAATATGTATATGTATTTCTGTTGAATTTCTACATACCTTCATGGTAGAATATGCTGATTTTAACTTTATTTTCAGAGTTATAAGTCACACATTTTTATATCCATATTTTATTCTTTCTTATTTTATTTTTTATTTTATTCAAATGAATTTTTCTTATATTAAATATTGCACTTTTTCCCCTTCCTTACCTGCAGTCGGCATGATTGAGTTTATTTAATAAATTACAATTACAATAAACTGGACACACTTTTGGCGGATCACATTTAACGTGTGGCAGTAGCACCACAAAGGCGATAATTGTTGTCCAAAATGGAATAATTCGTTTAGCACCGGAACACCACATGCCTTACACTGTCAGTTCTTGTTCTTTATATCTCAGCATGGGAGTTTAAAACATTGAAACAATTAATGGTGCAGTCATTATTTGACTTCAAATATTTACTAAATATGTGTTTCGCTCCATTCAGCTTTGTTGCTCGAATTGTATTGAGGGGCATGAGTAAGGCATAACTATGCACCTGAGTGAAGTGAATCACCAAAACACTTTATGTACACAATTGATAAAGAGAAAATATAGTTTGAGCATGCTGATACTATAAAGCTACAGTGAACTCTCAATAATTTGAATTAAATAAATTTTTTATAAAATCGTAGAAACATCATTTCAAATCAATTCAGTTAGGAACTTTGTTCAACATATATTTGATCAGTAAATTAAAAAAAAAAAAAATCATATTTTTTTTTTTAAAAAGTAATGTTTAAATAATAATATTTTACAATATTTATGAATTACTTATGAATTCTCCTCTAGTTCATCATTTATCATTTAATTCCTCTTATATTTAGAAGATTTTTTATTTCAATGCTCATTTCTGCTATGAAATTTTAAACAATTTCGTTTGAAAACTATTTGATTTTATAAAACAAACAATAGCTGTTCAACGAAGATTTTTTTTTGAATTACACGAATAGGTTTTGTATGTAAGATTGGAACAATGTAAACGTCTTTTAATGGCATTTTAATGAACAACAATTCTCTTTATGTACTAAAATATTTATCAGTAAATTTGTGCTCAAATCGCTCGCCTTGTTATCAGCCACCTCCAGTCAAGTAAGATAAGATAAGAAAACGCTTGACCCGTTTTAATTGCATTGTATATTCGAAAAATTCTTTATTTATCTTCACGAATTTCGAACATGATATCACCGGTACAAGTGTAGCCAAATAATTACGAAAATGTGTCATAAGTCAGCTGACAAACACTTTTTTTTTCTTTTTTTGTTTACATTTGTCTTTACTAATGGTGTTAGATTGTTTGCAAACCTAAAGAAAAGTAAAAAAAAATAAAGAAAAAAATTGTAATGCAAAAGCAAATAGTAAGTTAATCACATACAAAAAATGTGGTTGACAATGGTTTTGTAAAAAAAAAAAAAAAATACCATATGATAATAAAATGCCCCTAAAAGTGAAAGATTTCAGGAAAGACTCGCACCAAAGAGACGTCAATACGTCTATAATTTATTACAGCTTTTAAATAAATAAAAATTTTCTCAACATCAGGAAACAATTTTTTTCTCTGTTCGATAGCATGGAGGAATGAAAAATTTGGTAATATAAACACGTGAGTTCAAATTAATGTTTACAAAAAATCATTGAAATCGAATTTGGCATTTTTTATTAAATTTGATAAGTTCATGAGAGTTCTTGTATACTATATTATTTTTATAAATTTTTTGTACTTCTAATCTATTAACTATTACATTCTTCATTTCGTATTACTTTTTTTTTTTAACAAAGACCTCATTAGTAAAATGGGTGAATGAGAAATAAACCACACCAATTATTATACTCTTATGGTAAGGATTTCTGTTCTTTTTGAATTTCATAACTTAATTTTGAAGCATACTTAATCTAATAAAAGAAAAGATAAGACTTCGTGGTAAAGCGTTACGAAGATTGTGGTTTATATATCGGGATTTGACAACCATAACATATAGTTGCAATCTGGCACTTGTTTACTTTACAGAGATGGAATTACATCTCGAACAACGCGTTATTATTTTTTCCAACTTTCGACGTGCGTTAACTTAGCAGCAGTGCATCGATGAACTTAGCCTAGTTTTTGGTGATGAAGCTCCATCAAGGACCAGTTTTTATCGATAGTATGATGAATCTTGGACCAAATTGATATTGCAAAATCGTGAGATTGAGAGGACTAGAGGCATTAGTGGATGCATTCAAAATTAAACCGAAATTTGATTGTATAAAAAAATTGTTCATGTTTGATACCACACATTTGTTAATCGCTCAAAAAAGCTCGTGCCGATTGGTCGAGTAAAATGTTTAAAAAATACCATAGCGGTGCTTCGAAATGCGTCTATGGCATCGCGGAAGTTTACGAAGCGTGGATTTATGCACAAGAGCCTGAAAGCAACATCAATCGACTGTATGGGTATTTCAAGATGAGCCAAATCCAACAAAAGTTATTCGCACGCGAAGCATTTCTAAGCAAATGTTTAATTTTTTTTTGTTTTCTTTTTTATTTTTGGAAAAACTGGACCCAACCGTCCTACTAGAAGTACGCAGTACAGTAAATTCTGAGTGGTACACAATCATTTGTTTGTCACTTATCTTTTAAGAAATCAGAAAAATTAATCACTATCCACCACAACAATGAGAGCTCTCACACATCGACTAAAACAACTGCATTTTTGAGCATTCAAAACATCGATTTGATGAGTCATCCACCGTATAGTCCTGAATAGGCATGGAATGACTGAACTGAGAGATCAACATTTCTGGACTCCTGAAGAGGCAGTTGATGCCTTCAAAAAAAAAAAAAAATATTAAAAACAACACCATTTTCAATTATCAATATTTCGCTCTTATATACTGAATCGATTTAATTGTTCTCGATAACGAATGTTCACGATTCATGCTCTAGAACACGCCAGTTATCGGCTTCTCTCTTTCATTTGACATTCGCTTCACATTTTCGTCACAGTATATTCCTCTCTTGAAAAATAAAGGAAAATTAAATTTTCTCTAAGCACGAAAGAATCTTGCAAAAAAGGCATGAAACAATTCCTGAAACCATGTTTTAAATTTATTGGATTTGCGTATAATAAAGTGTTCATTGTTGGTAAAATTGAAACTTTTATTTTCTATAAAAGGACCTGGAATCTATATCGATTCATATTTACTGTTTAGTTCATTAGAAAATTGGTTGTTGGGTAGCCTAGTCTAATTTATGTCGCACTACTCTTTCCTAATTGAAGTGGTCCTGGAACTGAAATATTCAAATAATTGTATATATGATCAGATTTTCTTAATACTTGGTGCGTGATGGGGTAGACACAAAGTTTCGCTTCTAACTCAGCCCATAGCTGTAAGGAAAGGAATCTTTATTTTTCAGTTTTTTTCCGAGAAGTTCGTTTTTTCCACATTTTTTATATTAGAAATAGGGCATTTGCTAATGACCAAAACAAGCAACTGTTCCGAGTGACCTATCGTCGTCAAAGATACGATAGAGCTCTCAATCTCTTTCCAGCAACACGCTAAAGATGGGAAACCTTCATCATATACTTAAAAACACTTAATTTTCTGGCTTGTTTTTGCGGAAACATCTATCACTACATATGTAGCTCACATCAAATCATGCAAATTGCAGAAGTCGAGCCGAGTGGGCGGCCTCAAAAGTCGATTGGTTAACACGGCGTACTACAATTCGGAAGACCCAGGTTCGAGTTCAGGCTCGAGCAACATCTAAAAACTATAGAAAATTCATTTTTCTAATTGCGGTCGCCCCACGGCAGGGAATGTCAGGTCCTCCGAGTCTATTTCTGACTTGAAATAAAAGCTCCTACGGCCGTTCGGAGGCAGCTTAGAATAAACTGTAGGTCCATCCATTTGTTGGTAAAAACATCAAGACGCAAAACCACGAATTGGAGTAGGAGATCGGCCAAAAACCGCTTCAGCGGTTACAAAGCGCCATCGTGGCTACTTTCGATGATTTCCCAAATCCTTCGAATCCGATCACTGGATTGCTAAATAAAACTCCCAAGATTTGTTCGTTTGGCCTCTTAACCGTCAGGAATTAACTCAACGTTTATTAAGTCTTTGATAATTACAATTCTTTACTATAGCCAATGGCTTATTTTACAATTCTTTATGGCACACAATTATTCTCTGCTTCACACAGCTTATCCGTTTCTAAAACACACAGCTCACAGTAATGTTAACTCCACTGTGTCTTCTACTCGTCTCCTCCTGTGATAGCTGCTGCCGCTCTTTCTATACCTCAAGATGACCCTAACATTCTGTTCACGCGCTCAAGAATAGGCTGATTATTCGTTTGCCTGCGGTAGCTGCAGCCGCTCCGTTTATCCCTAACGACGGGGAATTTCCTTTACACTGGCGACCCTTTTGTTTGTCCTTGGTACGGGTAATTTGTATCATAATGCATAATGCCACTTCTTTTGTCTCTCCTTTTTATTTGGAAATCTCGTCACACTGCTAGTCCTTTTGTCTGTCCTTCGTATTTGGGATTTCCGTTACAATATATATAAACAGAGTCCTGAAATCGAAGAACGAGATGTTAAGAATAGTTTCGATAGATTTTCTCTTGTAATGACTTGTGTCTTTAGTTAATTTACAAAAAAAAAATTTTCAATTCCATAACTCTAATGTCGAGATGTTTTTTGGTATCAACCAAACTAGAGATTTATTTAAAATTACAATTTTTTTTAATTATATGTATGTGTATTTATGTATCTTTAATTTACAATGCATTACATTTCGTCGCCTGAACATTCATTGGCATTGCATTGTCACGCAGTGCTCCACCTCACACCTCCTCGCAATGGCGGATCTGTCGGTATTTTCTACTAAGCCATAAATTAAGTGTGGCTAAAGCGGAAGTGTTGTAAAATTGTGGTAAGGCAAATGCATTAGGTAGAGGTTGCCACATCTGTGTGTGTGGCAAGAGCGTAAAGTGGTGAAGTGATAAAATGGCAAAGAGCGCGGAAACACCAGCTGCGAATGTCAGGAGAGAAGAAACCAAATTGTTAGCAGTATCTAGCGAGTACAAAAGACATCATTCCAAGGGTGGTTGCTGGGTCACTTAAGTTTACTTAGTTCACTGGTTAGTTGGTTGGCTGGTCAAATGCAGTTTGGCACTAAACGTTTACTAACATAGCGGGTGGTTAAGCTGTAAGCAACTAACTATTTGCCGCCTGCTGTGCTAGTTGTCGCCAGGAAAGGCGGCTGCACTAAGAAAGGAGTGCACTTAGAGAAACCGTTGCGGTGAAAGTAGTCGCATTTACAGTAGACGCCTTCTCTCTCTCCACACCAACACCCCATACTTGCTGAAGCGCGGAAGGAAGTGTTTCATATCCGTTTAGCGAGAGTTCTCTCCATTACAGGAAAGCGTAGGAAAGAGAGTAGAGAGCGAAACCAGTCTTCTCATCTACTACCGTAGCTATTACATATTTATAATGGTTAGTGTTATGCGCTGAGGTTTCCGTGACCATGAAGTGCATTGCGAGTGCTTAAGTTTCCGTTTGCAATAGCCTGTCGTCGTCATCGTCGCCTTCGTCGTCGTCGTTGTTGCGCGTTTCGCATGAACTTAGCACATTAATCTCAGCAATAAAAAGTAGCCATTCGAAATGAATTGAGTTGGTGTATTAAATTGCTCTTTTCTTCGGTGCTTAATTGCTATTTCGAAGTCTTCTCATAAATTAGGTATGCCTTAATTGATAAAGTATTATAAAATGGATGTGCCAAAACTATTTTATTGAAAAAAAAAAGAAAATTTAATTATATAGAAAGGCAATTTACTTCTTCTTTCCTGGCGTAAGCAGCGCTTAAGCTATTAAAGCCGAATTAAACAACATTCTGCAAGTCGGGTTTTTATTTCATCCAGTGAAGCCAGACCTTCATCCATCTTATCTTTCTAAATGTTTGAGAAATTTCCTTTTCATCTTTCGGTCGATGTGTACGACCGACGATATGGCCCAGCCAGCATATCTTCGCTTATATGCAGATTACCTTATATCTTACGGAAAACTTTTCTCTCGATATTTCTTAGCCCCGACTCATCAGATGTCATTGTATATTCTAACGCACCATATATCAGGAACAGTATGATAAGCGACTTGTAGAGTTTGGTCTTTGTTTGACGATTGAAAACTTTACTTTTCAATAGCCAACTCAGTCCGAAATAGCACCAACAGCTTCCGTAACTGCTTCCCACATAAAATAGACAATTGCAAGGTTGATTGTATCGCACGTTGAAACTATAGATCGTCCAAGTTATAAACTTGGAGTATAGTAGAGGTACTTCCTTTAGTAGTCTTTTTTTTTGACAGATCAGGCGTTAGTCGTGTTAACTGTCATGTTATTTTTGTTCAGTATTGTTTGGCATTTCATCATTGAAAGACTTACGCCTGAAAAACGTTTACCAATCATTCAACTTTATTACGAAAATTCATGTTATGAAAAGAATGTGTTTCACGCGCTTCACACAACTTATAATCAATATAATCGGCCTACTGAGCGCACTATTCGCAACACCATCACCTATCTTGCTCGGCTTTCCCAAGCGACATCGCTTCGCTTTATGGGCTCTTGAATAGTTCCAAGAAGATTCTCAATGGGTATGTAAACAAGCAAAATTGCCGCATTTGGGAAGAAGAGTAACCTGAAGACATTCAAGAGCTGAAATTTCATCCAGAAAAAACAACGGTTTGGTGTTCTTTGTTCGCCGGTGGAATTATCGGTCCATATTTCTTCAAAACTGATGCCGGTGTGAACCTAATCGTCAATGGCGACCTTTATCGCGCCATGATAACCGACTATTTGATGAATGAAGTTGAAGCTCGTGATCTCGGCGACATTTGGTTTCAGCAAGACGGCACCAATTCCCACACATCGCATCAATTAATGTATTTATTGGGAAAACACTTCGGTGAGCAGATAATTTCAAGTTTTGTGCCGGTCGATTGGCCACCAAGATCGTGTGATATCACACCGATAGAATTTTTCCTGTGGGGATATGTAAAGTATAAAGTCTAAGCGGACAAATCCGCTTCGATTCAGGCCTTGGAGCAAAACATCACGCGTGTCATTTACTAGTTACCAGTCGAAATGCTCGAACAAGTCATCGAAAATTGGACTCCACGGATGGATCATCTGAGACGTAGCCGCGGCCAACTTTTGAAAGAGATAATCTTCAAAAAATAAATGCTAATGAATGTTCTTCCGAATGATAATAAATATTCCCCCATTAAGTTTGAATTTTCTGTGCTTTTTTCTTTTAAAAAGTAGGAAACCTCGAAATAAATCACCCTTTACTATTCAACATTTGGGAAAAAATTATCGATCGGCAGTTTCCATAATGCCACCTTCCTCCTCGTTTCTAAAGGAAAAAGGACCAATTATGAGTTTTCCATGGTTAAGTGTGACTTTTTTGAACCCCAAATGCGGCAGTTTTGTTTGTTAACGTAACCGCAACAATGATCATGAGCCCCATCAGAAAATAATATTTTTTCGGTAAATATGCTCATTTTCTACCAAGCCAAGCGGTCTTCAGCCAAAGAACACGAGACTACACTAATTGTATTAAAAAAGCCTTCATAGCGATGCCTTTATATATAATCTTTCGTAAATTAGTGCGGAAAATGTTTAATTCCTGCTAATAGAGTCATGTGGCATAGTATTAACTATTGCGGAAAGAGCTAGCCCAGTGCGTGGTAATGGTTAATTAACAGGTTGCGTGGTAACAGTGGGTAATCAGGGAGGGTTGCAATGTAGGTAGTCAAGATCATCAAGAACCATATTAAATGAGCTCCAACTATACACTTTGATGCGCTGGTGCTCGCAATAATTAAAAGTGGACTGATCGCCTTTAACATATATCGAAAATTTTTATCCTTTAGTTGACTAAAAACGGTTGTATCGAAGTGGTAATTTGAGACTAAAAATCTGGGGGAGGCATATCATTTGAATACGGTGTTGGTTCGATGGTATTTCGTCCACGCATTCGATCCCAGTGAGATCATGGGTTTTTGTGGTGAAAAATCAATGAACTTTTTTCTTGCCAAAAATTTTGGTTTTATATAAAAGTTTGCTCTCACAAATGCCGCTTAATGGTCAGATAAAATTCTTTATTTAATGTCTGATATTTCGGCGAAATTTCCGGGAACACGACACCACGATGATCGAAGAAAACAGCTGCCATCTGCGGGTTAGGGGTTCAAGAATTTACCCGCGGTAAGCCATGCCTGTCGTAAGGTGCGACAAAATCCAATAGTTCCCGCGAGTTATATGTTGGATCCTGTGGTACACCAAAAAAATAGATCACTAGCTCCCAACTTGGAGCTTTTGAAATAAAACACAACTGCTTCAATTAAACGTTACAAGAGAAATTTTTTTTTTATTGCGGCCAGTTTTCGTCTTTTATACTATAAATTGAGTACATAACAATAATAATAACAATTGATTTGTATTTTTCTGCTGATCAGTGCGTTTGTCCAATTTCCGTTGTTGATTTCACAATTTGTTGATCGGTGCGTTTTGGTAGTTCATTGTGCTTGGTGTATTTCTGTTGTATCAGCGTTTTGTTCCTCTTGGTGGTTTTGCTGATACTGGTGTCGAAATACACCAATTTCTGCTGTATCAGGGTTTTGTTGTTCTTGCAGGTACTGGTGCTGGTGCTGTGGAGGGTGGTGCCGTAACTCGCGACAGTCTGATCTTTATTCAGGAATGAAGAGGATATTTATCCGGCCAAGGACTGTTACTCACGCAATATTCCCCGAAGCCCAATTTGGGGAATTTTTCTGTGGTTACGACAACAACAACAACAACAACAACAGCAGCAGCAAAAACAACAACAACAACAACACAAACAACTACAACAATAATAACAACAACAACAACAACAGCAACAACAACAACAACAACAACATCATCATCAAAAGCAACAAAAACAACAACAACAACAACAGCAACCACAACCACAACAACAACAACAACAACAACCACAAAATATTCAAGATTAAGCCTACTTATCTTATTGATTTTGTAGTGATTTCTTCTAGTTCGTCCCAGTTAAAATACACCTTTTCAAAGCTCTGAATAAGAACAGAATTCAAAATCCAATAGATATGATTTAACGTGGCATATATATGGTGAGCACAATTAATGTCTGGCTCCAAAACCAGTACAGATCCTAGAGCAAAGTTCTTTACACCAATATGAGGTGAATAGAATCCGCGCGACGATGTAGCTGGCAATATTTCAAATATCTAAACCAATTGTGCTAACACACAAAAGTTCAGCTATAATTGGCACCAGGACACAGAGACACATTTTTTTTCGGTTATTCTTATTACTTTGAATTGGTTCTACGGTTGGGCACTATTAGAACCCAGTGATATTATCACAATGGGTACGTTCGATGAACTCGATTGAGTAACCTAACCTACTAGCCCAGTAATTTAAAGACAGCTTCCTTACAGTACAATATTTTTACTCCTCATGTAAGTCATCAATTTAAATATTTTTCAAAAATTCATACTTAATTCAAGAACAATTAAATTTACGAATAAATGTTTATGCTATTGTGCCACTTGATTTATCAAATCCCTATTACCTCAAACATTTCGCACAGAATTTTTTTAAAGTACATTATTACTCATATATTGTGTACCCTCAACTTTCCAAAGTCGCAATTCAGTTTTAACTGCCCATAAAATTTCTTTCTGTCCATTTGTCTATTTGTGTCTGCCGCCCACATGAAGATGGACATATTCAAGGGGAACTGTTTATTCTGGATGTGTGCAAACACGTCACATCCCTGTGAATGTGTAAATGAGCCACTAATGACCGACGCCATCTAATGACTCAAAAGTTGCAGCATTTCACAAGTCACATATACCTACAGAAAAACAAACCACCCTTTATTACTCATTTCACTACTCACAGGGCTTCCTCAAAGTCGCTTCGTTTTGATGACAAAAGTTTTGCTCATTTACGTTTTTGCGGTTAGTTTATTGAAAATATTTCACATAAATTTAGTTTTTTTTTCTGTTTTTTTGTCATTAGTCACGACGTCTACGCTTATTGATTTAATTTATGTTTCTTTGTTCATTGAGTCTGTATGCGCGGGCGAAGAGTTTGAGTACGAAATGAGCATTAAGTGAATTCATTTTAATTAATTTTGTTGGGTGAGAATTTCCGAAGTTCGCAGCTTAATTTTTTTAGATTTATGTATTAAATTTAAATATTTTCAAATGAGATGTTTTAAGTTAGGTTAGGTAGGTTGGAGAAACTGTTTTCTTTCTCAATGCTTTTACAGTCGCTGCAACTTATCTTGCTAGGAAATCTCAGTACAATTCTTGAGCGAAACATAAATGAGTCCTTACCCGAGAATTTCGTTCCAATAAACTCTGCAGATCCATGATAAAGGAGATCTCAGCTTGAATAAGATTGAAATGATCAAGGAGTCTGCATGAGATTGTCATGAAAGGTTTTCGTGAAAGAATGTCGCTGTCAACTTTTCCCTCTAGATTCGATCCAACTGCGCGCACTACCAACTGGAGTGCTATAATTATCAGCCTTTGACTTCCTTCCTGGGCATTTGTGTGTTGAAATTAATATCAGGACCGCTAAGGAAAAGTTTTTGTCTGCCATTTGCCTGGGAGTGATTAGAAATGGTTCTTTTGCATATAGTTCAGGACATTCGGTCATTTGTAAGCGAGCTTATGTATGAGCCGAATCTCTAATATGCAATGCGTAGAGTTTGAGATCCCACGCAGACAATATCAGTTGCAATGAAAGACAAAACAAGCACTGCGTGTCTGTAGAAAGAATGTCTGATAGTTAAGGAAATATGCCTTTGCTGAACTAATTTTCGTTCTTACAGAAATTAAGGATGCCATCATCCAAGGGATAGCTGGTACAATGACATCGGACGATACGTCCTTATGACATATACAGACAGCAAATTTACAGAGAATCGTAATGGATTTGTGGTAGAAGAAAAACTTTGTTCAGGAGTAATAGAATACACATCATGGCTACAATCTGCACCAAAGCGAAGTGATGCAGCGGCCAAGGATGCCCTTTACGGTATCTTAGTCACTTTCAATCTTGGATGTTTGGTCCTCTAATTTTAAAAATGCATATGCCCAGCTAATTGATGTTCTTACAAAAATCATTAAAGAGCAACGTTAGCTGGGACAGAGACGCTGGAGGTTAAGTCCTTGTGACATATATTGACAGTAGCCTTATAAAACAACGGAATTTTAGTTGTCAGAGGTGGGAGAGATACACTGTCGCACAGTACTGGAAGAGAATCCATTCGATGAGCAATATGCTCATCATGCACGATCAACATACCCTTAGAAGCTCTCTACGTTGTCTTTGTCGCAACTGCCAGACGAAACCTTCTTTAATGGACTAAACCTGAACGACTTCATCGAAATATGATTCTCTGTAGCACTAGTTGCAAACATATAAAAATCCCATAATCTATTTGATTGCCTCCGTAGCGAAAGATTTGTTAACATCTTATGATAGACGGACGACATATCTTCAGTACTCTTCTGTTCTTGTATAAGCTCGATACAGCCCGCTTAAGAGCATGTAAAGAAAGTAAAAGTCTTCTAGGCAATATGGCAAAGGCTAATGAAACCAGTGTAAAGTGGAGCATCTTCAATAGACTGGCACATACGTACCAGCTTCAGTACACTAAGGAGTATGTATCTACAAACTATAAGATTGCGATCGCAGTAGGTAGGCGAGGATCTCTCTAATCGTGTCGCTCTCACGTAGTAAGAGAGAACTTTTTAAGCGAGAGAACGCTATAAGTGAGAATAATTCTCAGGTTCCACAATTTGATCCCCGAAATATCTATAAATGAAAAACAAAAAACCCGTATAAGTGACGGTCGTTTGTCTCGCCCTTACCTTTATAACTGAGAGCCTCTATGGTGTGTAAGCAATAATTTTACATTGGCAATGTATGAAACATTCTTTACTTTGCTGTAACTGTGTCTGCTTTTGTGATACCATTAAAAATTGCGTTAAAAAAGCTAAATTTCGAAACTTAATGCAAGACATTCTGTCAGAAGGCTGTAAGGTTGGCGCTGAACTTGTACCAGCTGACGCATGATTGTTCCTTATGAAACGACTCAGTTAATGTCAAACTTTGAACATTTTACACGGATTGACCGTGGACACTGCTGAAGAGTACACTGAGGAGAAACCATTAATAATTGTATGACTGATATGATAGAAAGTGAAGTTAACCAATCACATACAATGTAGGAAAGTCGAAAAATCCAAAAGCGCAAACAATTTAAAACGCTTTGAAGCCATAGCACACATTTTTTTCATAAAATTTATGAATTGAAAAATGTAAAATCAACGCAAAAAAGGGGCGAAAAACTCTTTAAAATACTCCTAAGATTTTATTTTCATTGTAATATTTATCACTCTAACAATACAACAGTTTCCGAAAAGGTATGATGACGAATGCCGAACAGCAGTACATATTAAATAGGTTGCCTATCTCGCAACCTTGCGATCGACTGCAATACGTGCGGGGTGGGAAAAATCCCCGACCTGAAGAGGAAAGGGAGACGCATTTGTCAATGACAAAAGGAAGATGCTGAAATGCATGAGTATGAAGAGCCTGAGAAGCTGGCCGACAAGGACAATGCTCGAAAAATTTTAATAAATATACGGCGGCTTACAGAAGGTTACAGGACTGAAGCAAACTCATGTAGGGACCATGGAGGTAATCTCGTGACTGATATCCAGAGCATACCTAGTGTATGGAGGGAGATGGCGAACCCGAAACCCCAATCGATGACGATGATATAGACGTTCCATTACCCAACTATGATGAAGTTCGAATAGCATTGTCCGCTTAAAAAATAACAAAGCGACGGCAGTCACTGGCTTTCCGTAAAAGCTATTCAAATATGGTGGCAAAGAACTGACAAGGTTCGTGCATCAGTTTATTTCCAGAATATGATTATACGAAAGCAAGCAAAAAAAAAAAAAAAGAAGCATATGTGGTCATATCGAGTGTTTTTTATGAAAGATTAAAGCCTACTGTCAACGAACTGGTCATAACTTATCAGTGTGGCTTTAGACCTGGCGTCTCCACTATTGAGCAAACATTTATCCCGTGACAAATCTAGAAGAAGACCTGCAAGAAATTTTCATCGATTTTAAAGCTGCCTTCGATAGCACGATAAGGAACTGCCTTAATGCCACTTTGTCTTAATTTGATATCCCTGCAAACTTAAACGTATGTAAACTGACCAGAAGCGCAATCAGAATTGGGAAGGCCCTCTCCTAGCCCTTCGATACCATACGGGGCTTCAGATATGGCAACTCTTTATTGTTTGACTTCTTCAATTTGATTCCAGAGAAATAATACGAGCTGTAGAGCTTAATAGGCCAGCCCGATGATATTGCGATGAATCGGAGTGAATGGGTCTGGTAGTGAACGATGGAAAGACGAAATATCTCCTGATAAACGAAATATCCTCAAATAAACAATCATGGCATTCGCGACTTGGCTCTCACATCACTATTGATAATCATAACTTCGACCAAAAATATATTTCTTGAAATCCAACTCCGAATCGCTCTTGCCAACAGGTGCTACCTTGGACCGAGTAGGTAATATGTAATATGTCCTGACATATGGTGCAGAAGCCTCGATGATGTCGGCAACCTATAAGTCGGCTTTACGAGTTTTCGTGAGAAAGGTTTTGCGGAAGATTTATGGTCCTTTGCGAATACCGCAGACAATGGAATGATAGCTTGCGAGCTATACGATGTCATTGATATAGTGCAGCGAGTCTAGAGATAGCGGCTATATTGGTTAGATCATGTCGTCCGAATGGATGAAAGCGCTCCAGATTTCAAAATATTCGATGGAGTACCCGCTGGTGGAAGCAAAGGAAGGGAACGTTGTAAGGAAAAGTCTAGCTCTAAGAGCTAAAAGCTTGGATTAGTGAGAAACCTAAATCAACGAAATCAAAATCATAGTCCCTCGAGCTCTCTATTAATCAGGTTTCACTGAACATGAATTTCAAATTCCATGACTTTCTTAGATAGCCAGCAATGATGAAATCCATGCTAGATGAAGAGAAAAGCGAGACGTATTTTCACAGATGAAAACTGACGACCCCAAACGCTGGAGTAGAAAGAATTTAAAAAATTAGCTGAAAGAAAAATGTGAGAAAAAACTATAAAAAGATGCGAACACCAACTGCAAATTTTAAGAAATTATCTAACTTTTGTGACAAAATGTAATGCCAAGAGAGAAGAGTCTACTAGTGAATAAAAACAACCGAAAATGTCTTCTGACAGCGAGCAAACGGTCACCACAGTAGCGTCTTAACTGCCACAACTTTGCTGACTGCCTTAACTTTGAAGTTGGAGACAATTTCGTCTATCTAGGTAATTTCTGGAATGAGTTGGTAATAGAGGAGTAAAGTCTCTCGACGAACAAAGTTCAAATTCTACAAGTCGCTCAACACATATATTCTCTTAAATAGGGTCAAAGCTTGGGCGATGACAATATTCGTGGAGATAGTACTAAAACGTTTCGAAAAAATGGGTTTTGTGGATAATTTACAGAAGCGGCTAACAATGTGGATAACAAAACGATGAGCTGTACGATATATATACCTATATTGATTTAGTTCAGCGTATTTAAACAATATATTAAGTAGATCATGTCGTCCAACTCTCAGTTTAGTAATTGTTAGAGGAAGCAAAGGAAGAGGAAGCTCTCCACTGAACTGGAAGGATCAAGTGAAGAGCGACCTTGCTT
The DNA here is from genome assembly GCA_030068015.2 of Neoceratitis asiatica. Taxonomy (NCBI): domain Eukaryota; kingdom Metazoa; phylum Arthropoda; class Insecta; order Diptera; family Tephritidae; genus Neoceratitis; species Neoceratitis asiatica. The sequence goes on along the minus strand of CM061524.1, from coordinate 45,061,191 downwards.
CACTTGGTATCATCAACTCTTTCCAAATATAAAAAATAAAAATTATAAAAGAAAAAAAAAACTTCAAATAATTAACTTGTGTGTCCGTAAGCCTCCAAAAAATGAAAATCAATCGTTTTCACTCATTTATTGATACTTTTAACACTTGTTTTCTCCCCTCAGTCCCCTGGGCCATCAGCATTTTCAACGTTGCACATTTTTATCTTCTTTATCTACTCTAAGTTCCAACCACACTTTCTAAAGTTAGCGCAAGTACTACTCATGAACTATGTTGCTACCGTTTAGTCCGTTTAGTGCGAATATTCATGACCGGCCATATGTTGTCATTCATACCAACTCTTCGAGTTGTCGAGTACGCTTGGCCGCAGTCTTTATATCCGGCGCATGAATGCCAAAGTAACAACTTAATTCAAACGATGAGTAAATGAATATACTCCAGGGCGTAAGAGTGCAAAAAGCAGCACTAACTCTGAGCGGCAATGCGAAATATTCTCGTCGTTTATAACCACTCTTTGCCAAGGATTATAGCTCATAGGCGGCATTGGTAGTAGCAAAAAGTGTTTACTACTGGTGTCATTGTGTGGTATGGCAGCAATAAAGAAAGTTGTGACAGTTGTGTGAATGCAAGTGTACAAAAAAAGAAAAAAAAAAAAATGAAGTAAAAAGTAGATAGTAACAACAATTGCAAACAAAACTAGGCGAATGCAACAGCAACAGAGCAATATGTCAAAGCACAAAAAACTGAACCGCAAACGATGCTGGTGGTCAGTTAAATATACCACACAATTGCCACAAAGCACCTACACATCTCCACATACAAACACACACAAACACATACGCTCATATAAACACACAATAATGCGTGTGGTGTTGGCGACACATTGAGAGTATATGCTGCATGCAACTTGCTGACCAACAGACAGATGTTTAGAACCGCGGACAGACGAGGCGACAAACTTGCAGGCAAACGCAATTTACATGCACGTTTGGCAAAATAACAACAACAACAACAACAATACCACCAACAACAAAAGCAAAAGCAACAATAACAGCAACAACAAAAATAACAACAACAACAACAACAACAACAACAACAAAGCGAAATAGAACGTATGTGTATGTGTATCACTCAGACTTGCAACAAGTACAACTTGCCTGCAGAAACAACAACAACAAAAACAACAACAAAACAGATAATGAAAATAAAATGACAAGAGAATGAAAACAACGCCATGACAAAATGTTTGGAAAGAAGTGTCGCAGTTACAAAGCGCCAAAGAGCTGTAAATGAGAATTTATCCACTCGGACGCCAGGCAGCACAACACAACACAACAGCGCACAGGCAAACGCACTACTGCTGCACCATGTGTGTATATCAGTTGCAATGGAATATATGTAGATATGTACATATAAGCTATGGCACTACAAAGCGATTCATGCGGAAGCGGATGTCGTTGTCTAAAGGCCTTTAGTCGTCGCTACTCGCCCTTCCCACGTTCTAATGTGTATTTGGTTTGGTGCGCAATATCCTGTGTGGCTGGGCGATAACATCACTGAATGCAACAATCATGCCCTCGACACATTCGTACAAATACATAGTATGTATGTAGATACCCTGTAGTGAAAATTCTAGGTTAGGATTATTTTGAGGTGGTTGCCGGATAACCACTGAGAGTCCTAATAGTCCCCACCCTCTATTTAAGTCCATGCGATTAGCTTCCAAAACTGTATCGACATATCTTTGCAACCGTTATTTCGCTCAAGTCTCTAAAGATTGTCCCACTCAGAGGCTGAAACCTTCTTCTCCAACGTGCGTGACATTCGTGAAGGAAGTGGCTTGAAGTACTTCCTCCTCTCTGTAAATTCTACAGAAACTCGTTAAATGGTGCTTCCAATATCTGAGCGTGCCTGCCCGAAATGCCATATCCTCTAGGAAACCCATAATAGCAGATATAACCATTCTTTCGAGCGCAATTAGCACTCTCGATCTTCCCTTAGTTCATGTTGGTCACATTTTCCTTGAGATTTCTCCATTTAAGTCAACATCTGCGATAATTTACTCTCCTAAAGTGAGATCAGTAGTGAAGAGCGGCAAGTCCAGAACCGTTTATGATAGCGTAAACTTTTAAACTCGCCCGATATATCATTACCTGGTATGTTACTACACCCAGGTACCCATACTCTGCTCAGAAATAACTGCTTAACCATCACTATGAGAGATCTGTTCTTTACTGTTTTTAACTTTATTTTTACATATTCCAGGGCTCTTAATGCGGCATACTATCTAGAAATATATTAATACCATTTTCTAGCGAAAAGGATTTCCTAATACTGGGCTTCCTTGAAAAGACCCTGATTCTGCACCTGTTATCTAGTTTTGTCCCATCCATATAAAAACGAATCAAGTCTGTGGCTGGCACTATCCTATTCCACTGGTTTCTATCCTAACTGGTATGTAAAAGTTTAAAATCTATACTTGTATCTTACAGATGAAACCATATCAGTTCGCAACACTAAATGGTTTTATTTTCTAAAAGGCTCGCTGGCATTGTCATTACTTCTAATGATTATGCGATAGACGAATGGGTAAACATTTTCGCTATAGTAAAACTTTCATATTTTTGATTTTGTGAAGTAGAAATTCAATATGTGTAAAATAACTGGTATTTAACTAGTATGAAGCTGTTATTTCGTAGAAAATCTTCGTTTTAAAAATATCGCAAAATGTAGTTGATGTAAAAATACAAACTAGTAGCATGCTAGTTAACAACTAGTGTCTTTACCAGTATAGCATCTGTGCGTGTATACCTAGAACTACCACACCGATGACAACACTTTTCTTTTGTTATTACAAAATAGTTCGCCATTGACCACCAAGTAAACAAATAAACACACACTAAAAGAATACTAACATTGCGAGTATAACTTAGGATCGGAATACGACAATAATTGAATACCAAAAGTTGATGAAAAGTAGTAAACGTTTTATGCGTTTTGTAAAATGTTATCTGCTCACCGAAGTGTTCTCTCAATAAATCCATTGACTGATGCGATATGTGGGAAGTGGCGCCGTCTTGTTGAAATCGAATGTCGCGGTCACCATTGACGGTTATATTCCCACAGGTATCATTTTTGAAGAAATATGGACCGATAATTCCGCAGGCTCTCAAACTACACCAAGCCGTTGTTTTTTCTGTGTAAAATGACTGTTTTTGAATTTCTTCAGGTTGCTCTTTGTCCCAAATTCGGCAATTTTGTTAATCACTGAACAAAATTTGGCTCGAAAACGTCGGATGTTTTTGAAACTTTTCAAGAGCACATAGAGCGAAGCGATGTCGTTTGGGAAGGTCGAGCGGCTTCAGTTCTTGCACAACCTGTATTTTGTACGCTTCCAATATAAGATCTCGACGTAAAATGCACGTTCTTCGTGTACACTCTCAACTACTGTCGCTATATTTTCTTCACTGCGTGCTGGACGTGGTCTATTCGGTGGAATATTATCCAGAAATGAATGCTGAATCTCAAGATGGGTGATGGTGTTGCGGATAGTACGCTCAGTAGGCCGATTATGTTGACCATAAGTTGAGCCAAGCGCGCGAAACACATTCTTTTCATAACGTGAATTTTCATAATAAAATTTAATGATTTGTAAACGTTGTTCAGGCGTAAGTCTTTTCATGATAAAATGCCAAGGAATACTGAACAAAAAAACATGACAGCTTCACACGATTCTCGCCCGATCTGTCAAAAAAAGGCTATGGAAAAAAGTACCTTTACTTGGATCACCCTTTATATGTATATATACATATTGCTGCAGCGATTTTCATGAGCAGGAGCTCGGCTATTCTAATCTGTGATTTTGCATCTTGATGCTTTGCTGGGAAAAATTATTGGGAAAATTATATTTCCGAACCATGAGTTCATTAAGTATAGTTTTTGATGTTTATAAGGTGAAATTTTAGAAATAAGGCTCAATTGCGGAAATAAAACACTCAAAATCGTTTGTTTGCCGGTTTAAATTGGTATGCACATCAGATAAAGTCACTACAGGCGTGTCGTTACGATTTCTTTTACTCCATGTAAAATCCTGTCTCTTTGCGCATCGTAATCATCCCCTTAATGGCTAACCAATTGAAGCTTTATAGCTTAAGTGTTGGTAATTCAATAACGCGTCGTTTAATGTGCCACAAGTGACAAATTCCTGCTGATGGCGATGCTTGTAAGGGATAATGGCCATGGGTTGTAGCGCACATAACATACTATATGTATGTATGTAACAATATATGTATGTTTTCGCGCACAAAAACTCGTTTTCAATAGTAATCATACGTAAACACACGCAGATACACGTTACGCTTGTGTGCATGTGTATATATTTTTATAGTTATTTAAACAGTTATTCGCAAGGTGTCACATATGTACGCTTACCTATAGGTATATACATATAGTTACATATATGTATGTATATATGTATGTTTTACCAGCGCATCCTTCGCTATTATCGCAGCCAATAATGTAAGACAAACGACAAGTTAAATGGCTGAATAATTTCATTTTAATAAACCAATAATGTCAAATTGCAGCTGCGCTTGGCAATGGACAACGGCTCCTTCCGCAAGCTACTCATAACCAGTTCAGTAGTGAAAATTAAAAGACCATTATTCAGATAATAATTGAATTAAATTGATAGCCTCACATACACATATTCATACACACATACAACTCGATTTTTGTCTACAAAGTGCACTTAAGAGGGGCTTTTATAATAAATTTTCCGATTATGAGTACTTTGAGTAGTGCAATAAAGTGGTTTGCTTTTGAATTTAATACAAGAGGAGTTTTTGTGTAAGTAAATTACTTTAATTAAAATTGAGATGCATTGAAAATGAAACACACTTTCGTGCTCTTCTGTTGAGGGGGAGGGAATCTTGTGCAATGTGTGCCGAAAGAGTGAGAGAGAGAAAGAGTTTCAATCGAATCACTTTGAAATATTTTGTTTAAGGAGCAATATAGTCTTATTGCAAAATTGTTTCACTAGTGCGCCTACTACTGCAGATTCCTATTTTCCGAGGCATCTCTACCCTGGTAGTTGTTGTCCTCAATGCAGTTAAGGCTGAAATACGCATTTTCCAGAATATGTAATGGGCGGGGAGATATATAAGAACTTATCACCGAGTATTATCTTCCACTCCTATGATTGAGCATCTAGACAAAATCCGCTTAAAAACACAAAGTAATAACCTCTGATCCCATATGATGTGAAAATGATACGCGGGAATGGGATGGGCTAGAAAAATGTCTTCGAAAAAATAACTGTAATATGCAACATCTATGACGACGCTTAAAAAATGCTTTTCAACTATGTCGGAGCTTGCAGTGCCAAGACTTAACAAGACTATATTTATCAAGACATTTCGCTACCCCTGAATCGAACATTTTGAAACGAAATGGACTATCTTGTATCGTACAGAACACATGATTCTCCAGTTGCGGAGTTGGGCAAAAGGAGAAAATTTCTAAAATTGTACCAGAAAATTCAGCGTTTTGCACAAGACTTCAACAGCCGTTTTACTTACGTTCATACCATACTTAAGGGAAAACATCTTCAGCCGATAAAGATGAGTCATATCATCCTACTATCGCGAAAAGATTTTATTTAATTGAAGAAAGAAAAAATCTGGAATGTTAGTGTCCTTTATCTTATTCTAAAGAAGGTTGACTCGACGATGTGGGCCGGCTGTTGGGGAATCACTCTTATTGCCATCTCATAAAAGGTGCTGTCGAGCGTACCATACGCAGAAATGCCAACACACTGATTATATCTTGTCTGTGTAGCTTAACCCCTCGTAAGTCCACAATCGATCAGGTTTTCACAATAAATACGCTAAATCCACAAAATCCTATTTTTGGTCAATTACAAAGATGTATTCGATGCTCCCATAAGAGATCGCCTGTACACCATCATGTCTGAGTTTAGCATTTGTTTGAAGCTGATTCGACTTTAAAAATCCGTAGAAGCTCAAAACTTCAACTTCGTAATTAATGTGATTGGCAGGAAATAATCGTATTGACACTCTTTTCTACAAAAGTATCCAGCTTCCGCAGATGCCGATGGTGTTAATATCGTTTGACTTCGTTGCCGCTGTATTTTCTCTTTTTGAAAAGGAATCAGCGAAGATGGTTCTGCTGGTGAACGAAATAAAACCTAGTTCTATGAACAGAGTTGCGCGGTAACTAGGACTCCATGCGGTAGCGGAACGCTGTACTTTCGAATTTGTCAAAGAATTTACACACTTTAGCACCATCGTAAATACCGACAATGGTATCAGCCTGCAGATTAAGCGAAAAATCACCAACATGGACTCAGTAAGCAAATGCGCAGTGGAACACTCTGTCGATCGACAAAACTAACATTTTACAACACACTCATTATGTCCGTGCTCTTATACGGTAAAGAAGAATGTTTTATGCTTTAGCCGACTGCGCTTGGAGTGCTGAAGAGAAAAATACTTCGCAAACTCCTCTGTTCCGTTATTTCGATAAATTACGAACTGTACGAACTCTACGATGATACCGATATTGCCCAGCGCTTCACAATACAATGTATGATTTGATCATGTTGTACATCTGGACGAAGGCGCGTCAGTGAAGAAAGTGTTCGCAAGGAAAACCGATGGAAGACGGCGAACGGGGCGACCACGACTCCGAAGGGAAAACTAACTTGAAAAGAACCTGTCCATGTTTGTTGTAATAACTTGGAAAGAGAGAGCGTAAAATGTAGATATCTCTGGCGAGAGCCGTTGCGATCGACCGTAACTCGATAACGGGTTGCTATAGCCAACTAAGTAAGTAAGTATGTTGGCACAAAACACTTCTTCGACGATTTTAAACGTGTTAATATCAGAAGTTACATCAGAATTGCGATGTGGCACTGCGAATCATCTGTATCAAACTAGATCTCCAGCAAGATTGCTCTCTTACGCGTAACTTTTTAACCTGATTATAGAGCAAATAATTAGAGCTTTGCAGATAATAAGTGAAGGTGCAATTTTCTACAAGAATGTGAAATTACCAGCGTATAATATTGATACTACTGACCTCAACAACTTCTCAATTAGTTCTGTTTTCTTCAGGAAACGAATACAATAGGTCTCCTTGTGAGTGAGTACAATACCCAACAGTCACGTTTTGGAGTGGAAGGATTGTAAAATGACGATTTTCATAGCAGGAAGTACCACTTGGATTTCTAGCTTAAATTTAGTGCTTAGGTGCAACCTCCTCATGTTCTCATATTCACATAAGAATTTATAAAAAAATAAACACATATTTAAATTTTTTCTATATTCTTCAGGATTAAACCGAACTAAATGTGTAAAATCACTTGTGCCAGTTTTTTAATCGAAATAGGAAACAATACCAAAAAAAGTTAAGTAATTTCCTATAAAAAGTAAAAAAAAAACTATACCGGTGTGTAAGTATATACTTATACAAATAAAATAAGTTTACTACATAAATTGTATTGAACGGATTTTATAGATGAATAAATCACAATATGCTCTACATAATCCGCTTATTCTATTCCAACCGCTAAATTCATTCTGTGTCTACCCGATTACTTTTATTTATTTATTATAAAACATTTCCCGCTAATACTTGTTTGGATTAATTCAAGCAGAAGCAGAAGCGCATGAGCAGCAGTTACAGCGACAGTGGGAAGGCGCATAAATCTTAGTTGGAATGACATATAAATATTAATGTATATATAGTGTATGTGTCGATAGGGTGGTCAAAATATTGATGCTAAGTTGTACTTAATAGCTGACTATTCGAATATTTTTTACATCTAAAAAAATTAAAAAAATGATACACTATTGTTGATAGGCATTTCAAGTTGTCAACGAAGCTGCCATAAAGATTCAATTAATGCGAAAAACGCACCAAAAATATCATAATTTTTCCCAAGATATATAATAAGTAAATTTTGCTTATTGGAACCATATACTCTCCAAGTCGTGTTCTCCAATTGCAGGCCAAAAAAAGTCATTTACCACACGATCATAATGCCCCGAAGTGACAGTCCCCCCGTTGTCGTTTTCAAAGAAGTAAAATGCAATCACACCTCCGGACCAAAGAGCGCCAGAGACAGTAAGCTGGTTTAAGTGTAATGACCTCTTTTAGGATTCTCGGAGCCCCAAATGCGACAATTTTGCTTATTCACGTATCCACCGAGTGAGAAATGTGCCTTTTGTTGAAAAAGTTGCGGTCCACTGCTTGTTGTTCCAGCACTCATTCTACGTAACAACGGCGTTTTGAATGGTGAGCTGACTTCAGTTGTTGTGTGAGCTGGAGTTTATATGAATGCAGGTGTAAATTGAAGTGAAAAATTCGTCAAAAGGTACCACAAGAAAGTCCCAGCTCTTGAGAATGTCAAGAAATAGACACATTCGGATCTTCGACCATACTTTCGCTTACAGCAGCGATAATTGGGGTGGAACGAGCAAAACGATGATGCACAGGCCTGAAAATTTGAGCTCTAATGTGGTGTAGTTCTGCTTCCGGGTACGCAGGCACAGTTGCTGTCACTACTCATCCGTTCTCATCGCTCACTTTGACATGGGTCACCACTAAAAGAGAGGGTGGTGTAATGAAGTTTCTCCGACATATTAGGTTTAAAGGTTGTCTGAATTCTTACTGTAGCGTATGTACACCAGGTTATCTGTAGTACCAGACTCCGGTAGAAAAAACTTAACAACTTACATGACTGTCTCTGGATTGAAAAGCATGCAACCGAATAGATTATGATGTGTTAACCATACATATAAACCATATCTCCATTGTTGTAGATGTGCAGACGTTCAGAGGATACACTATGACTATCTTGTCGCAGCGAAAAACGCATGATACCTAACACACCTCCACGGAGTTTATGAAAGTAACGCTCATCAAGCTTGATGAATGGTAGTGAAAGTGAATCACACAGAGATAGGGAACCGGAATTCCCAAACGATTACGATTAAGTTCGTTTAGTAATTGCCTACTTGAATAAAACAAAAGGGGAGAAAACGTCAGAGCTATTCCGATATGCTTTCGAAGAACTAACACAGTGCAAGCAGAAGTTTTTTTACAAGAGTTATTCGGAGGGGTGCAACCCTGACGATTGGAACGTAAGTGTGCTCTATTCACTTCAAAAAAAAAAAAAAGGATTCCAACAGCTACACTAATTATCAAGTAATGAGTTTGTGCAACAAGTTGCTATTTTGAACTGAGTAGGCAATTGTCAACTAAAGTTCTCTCTCGACGAACCATAACCAAACTCGACAAGTCGCTCATTTTTGTGGTGTTGTTGTTGTTGTTGTAGCCTCAAAAATATCATAAAAAATAATATCAAAAATATTGCGGGAGTGACAGTCCTTGGCCGGATAAAAATCCGGGTGGTTCCGACTGTCGCGGGAACTATTGGAGTTTAGTGGCCTCTTACGACAGACATGCCTTATCGTGGATAAATTCTTGACCCCACAACACGCAGGGGTCCAATTTTTCCGGTCCTGTTATATGCTGTGGAGACACATAGGGTGCCAACATCTGATGAGTTGTCGTTCTGAGCTTTCGAGAAAGAGATTTTGCGGTTTTCATGACCCTTTACACATGAAAACGGCGAATACCGCAGAAGATGGAACGATGAGTTGTTCGAGTTATATGACAACATTGACATAGTTCAGCGATTCAAGAGACAGTGGCAGCGGTAGCTAGAACATGTAGTCCGTCTAGGCCACAACACTACCACTTTGAAAGTATTCGATGCAGTATCTGCCCGTGGAAGCAAATGAAGACGAAGACCTCAACTCCCTTGAATATATCAGGCAGAGAAGGATTTGGTTTCATTTCTTGTTTCTAACTATAATCGCGTAAGCTGGAGCCTACGTCAATAAAAAAGAAGAAAAAATTAGGATTTATGTAGTTTTTTCCTAACGGTTCAAAAAATAAGAGGTTGCATGAATTTTGATTTCCAAAAGAAAGAAATCTTTCAAGTAAAATTCGTGTACTTTCAAAGCGTTAATAGAAGGGCACATGTATATTTTTCAATGATATCATATTAATTTTTTAGTAGTAAAAAGAAGTTCTATGAACCAACCTAATGTACGCATTTATCCACGGATTCGCTTATGCTGTTAAACTGTACTTTTGTATGTGTCTAATATATGTAAGAGGAAATTGCGCTAAAAAGTATGCAATAAATATACACATTTCCTCATCCTCATATACATATATACACATATCTACATACATATGTACGTCATGTGCGCCCATTCTATACTACTCAGAGCAAAATTCCGAAAATTAATATCTATCGCCGGCGCGTACGCAATGAAATGTGCAAAACTTTTCACATAAAACATTACCACCAGAAGCGCACATACTTGTAGATACACTCGCTACATAAGCAAAGTTTGAATATAAATATGTACTTATATATATGTATGTGTGATATAAGATTACAAATATTAATTCACGCATTCAATACCAAACCAACACGCAGTGGCATTACACAGTGACCCCACGTTTAACTTAGTATCAATCCATCAATACAGTCATTTCACCGAAATTTCGTCAATTGAGTGGAAAGAGTCAGGTATAAAGAGTGTTAAATGTTGAGACGTGAGCGCAGAGGAGAGGGCAAATGACATTTGTGGGTGGCTTCTCTGTTAATGTTCACTGATAATTAAACTTGCATCTGTCACACTCACCATTTGCACTTCATTAGGAAATTTATCGTTTCAAAAGCAGTCGAACTCAGCACGTCAAGCGCATTGAACTGCTAGCGCTGCCTCACCGCTGTGTGCGTGTGTGTGTAATAATCGTTCTCGACTGGAAATCAGACAGCCGGAGGGCCATGCGATTGGTGTTAGTTAGTTTTATGACTAAGCAAGCAGCCCAAAAATCAACAGACACACATAGCTATATGGAAATGAAAGAAAAAGTCATCACAAATTTTATGAAGAAGAAAAAAGTTGAAAACGAGCGCTTTTGGCGTGACTTTAGCAGCGTTGGCTGGCGTACAAAGCGCGCTCTTAGACTAAAAATTAATGCAAAACTTTTGCGTGTAATTATCATTAGCGGCATTGTGCTGCGACTCTTGTGCGTAGCGTTGCAGATGCGGTTGCTGATGCCAGCAACACTGTTGCTTTTGTACGCGCCGCCAATGCCACTGCTTTTCTGCCCTCCTCTATACTCCACCAATACTTGCTGCGTGTTAAGTGAAGCGTAAGCGCATCGAAGCAAAGCGAAGACTAAAGTGAGATTTTTGTATGAATGAGAATTGTGTGACTTATATATGTGTACATATTTACAAGCATGCATACATACAAATACTTAAACATGCTCATACACGCGTACACACGCATAATTGTGGCCATGCCATGGCGGATGAGTAACTTTTGTAACTTTTCAATGCTTTTTCGTCTATTTTTCTCTTTTTTTGTATCGTGTGCTCCTCTGCTTGAACTTTTGTTTAGATGTCGGTGCGTTAAATCAAATTTTGCATCATCAAACTGAGCGCCATAGCGGAGTAATGGCAGCAGCGCTGTTCCTTTGCTTTGGGTCACATTTGGTGGCAATCTGCTCTTCTCTCACAATGCGTGCTGGAATTTTAATTAATGCTTTACGCGCCAACAACGCTGTTGTTTTACTTTTAGGGTATTTTTTGCTTAAATTGTGGAGATCTTCTCTTTTTGGTAAAAGTGGTATATGTGTGAGTGTTTTGTTGCATTATGAACTCTGGTGTACGCTAATGATACACTCTTTATGCATTCATTGTATTATGCTTATTCTTTACTGTTATCTCTATTATTAAATAAATGTTGTTTACACAATACTCGCATTTTGTTAACGGTAATATATGTTTTGAAATATTTAGTAAGTTTGCTGTTAGCAACTTTTTCCACCAAAATAGTTTATAACAAATTTTGCAGTTGCTTTGTGTTGCAACAAAATGCAGTTTCGAAAGGAACAAAAAAAAATTAGTTAACTTAGATTTGTCGCAAAATTCAAGAGAGTGAGTGAAGAAAAAGTTTTTGAACCTTCATGTATATTTTAATAAATGACAGTGTTTCTTGTCGAGGTTTATTGAGGATCGGGGGAGGGGTCGGTCCTTCAGAAAGCTGTAAGCTTAGCTCAGAAGGAGGAAATCTGAAAATGGGACTATTCCTATAAATTTTAAGAATCATATACATTTGTCTTAACAGCAACGAGATCTCTTGATGAATGTGATTACTGCCAATGGTTGCTTTTTTGACGAATTTTTGACTTCATATCTGAACAAATCGGTTGTAGGGGGGCTATATGATATAATATTCCGATTTTGATGATTTTCACTACCAGCAGTTCATAATATGTGTGTAGGATATTAAATTGCATGCTCCTAATTGCTTGTTTACCGAGTTTTGACCAAATCCTCACATCTGAAAATATCGATATGTTATTTTCGTCCGATTTCGATGTTTTCAGAACCACTTATGCAACTCATTATGTATGTGTAGTATACTAATGTTTTTAGGTACTTTTTGACGAATTTTTGACTTAAAATTTCAAATCTGAAAATTCGGTCGGTCTGGCCGGTTCCAACAAACGATCGTTTAAATGTATAGATGCATCTTCCTACCAAATTTGGTTTGAAATATCTCAAAAATTGAGGGACTAGTTTGTGTTCAAACAAACAGAGGGACAAACAGACAGACAAGCGGACAGATGGACATGACTAAATCAATTCTGCTCGCGATTCTGATACGATCGGTATAAATTTCGGTGGGTCTACCTCTTCTCCTTCTGGTATTTACATACTCCGGATCAAAGTAATTACACCATTTTACATCAAAAACCAATTGATTCATTATAACAATTCAAAAAAAAAAAAAAAAACTCTCAAATAATTAGTACATCGTCGAATAGTAATTGTTTGATAACACAGCTGCATATCTCCTAGGTATGGAGTCCACCAAACGCGTGCATTTCTCGAAGGTAATGGCAGACCATTCCGCTTCTTCACAATATTCCATAACTGTTTCATATATGACGAATTTTCTTTCCCTACAGCTTTCTTGATCTCTGCCCAAAGATTTTCCATTTTTTTATGGTCAGGAGACTGAGCCGGCCTGCCCATAACCTCAACTCCATATGAAGCCAACTAATATTTTGCCAACTTGTTGGTATGCTTTAGGTCGTTGTGTTGTTGATAGACTTATTTCAGCTACGTATTTCTTTCAGTGGGTGGTAGCATAGTCAACTCTATTATATCAACGTACTATTTGGAATAAATGTATTCTTTAATCCAATATAACAATATATATAACGTACCTCTATCATAGTAAGAAATGGACTCCAATTCGTTAAATTTGCCACCTCCATGTTTTACTGTCTGAGAAACATTTCTGGGATCAAATGAAGCATTTTCTAGCCTTCGTACATACTGTCGGTCTCCTCTGGAAGCAAATAAAACAATTTTATTTTCATCGGACCATAATATGTTGCGCCGCTTTTCGACTAAAGGTGCTTCTCAGCAAAATGAACTCTGCTTTGCACATGCTGGAGTTGAAGTAATAATATGTTTCTTTGGATTCTGCTGAAAAGTGTAACTGTTATTAACTTTTCTTCTTATGGTGGACTCTCTAACACAAATATTTAACTCATCATTAATTTTTTTCGTGGTATAAAATAACTTTTCTCGGACGAAGCCACAACCTTCCGCAACTGTACCCTCTTTTCGTTCCCTTTGGGCCTATGTTCTGACGTAGAAGAAATTAACTTTAACTTTGAAGTTGCAGACAATTTCGAGTGTCAAGGGAGCAGCTTTAATACCAGTAATAATGTCAGCCTCAAATACCTACAAGGCTTAATGACGAGCCCTTTGAAATATACATACATCAACAGAGGTTACATTGACAGGAAGGATGAAAATACTCCAGCTCGTGTTGAAGAACTTAGTTTTAACTATTCTCGCCAATCGCCGCCAAACAGCGATACAAGAATAGACTTACGACTATTAACTCGGCTATTGTTCGGTCGAATGTATAAGCAAATTGTGGTAATATGAAATTAAATGTTTCTCATAAAAATCAGTCAGCCGGTTGGAGGAAGTTTAAATAGCAGGCAGCTCTGTTATAGTAAAATATTTGGACGATATGTGGTCTGGCTGAAGAATCACGGCCATATATTGCTTAGGCTCAAGATGATCAAAGTGTTTCTCCTCTGTTTTTTTGTTAAAAAAAATTACATTTATTGTGAGAGAATGGTTATTTATATTTAATCGAAGTATTGCCTAACAATTTTTTTTTTGCATATTTATGGCAGCGTAAGGATATCATGTCTGAAGAATTTCTCATATTTTAATGCTATGCACGAATCAATCCAATTTTTGTATCTTAATATGATGTGAATAATATGATGAGAACAGCTGTTTCGACAAGGCATGTCTCATTGACCAAAACAGATGATAGCCAGACGATAAAATATCTGGCGAATATTGCGGGTGGGATAGTATTCCCCAATCAGGAGTTCTTTCACTATAGTCGCTTTATGTGCACAATTTTCGAAGATTTTTTATGAAGAATAATACTTTTGTTTTATCTGAAGTAAAATTTAGCGTGCTTTGGCTTCAGAGCTCGACTCAATCTCATCAGCTGTATTCGGTAAAAGGTTTCAGTAGCTATTCCGAGCTGTTCCCGAAAATGATGCCTATTTGGCACAAATTTTATGGGTTTTGGATAAAAAGGCGTAGACATCGCTTACGCGACCATAGTCTAGTACACAACCATGCGTCATTCGTGCCTTCTTTTCGATTTTTGGTGCCAAATTAAAATATCAAGTGTAATCAGGTATTTCTCCGCCTGAAAATAGTGGAAGTCTTCCTCTTCCTCTGCTACCACCAGCGACTACTCCATCGAACACTTTCAAAGCTGCAGTGTTCTCATCCATCCGTACCACTTGACTTAGCCAGCGTAACCGCTGTCCCGATTAATATCCTAAATAAAAGATGTTAAGTCAATCTAAGGGGTTCGCAAAAAATACTTTCTATTGGACCTCGATTATTCAAAATATTTTTCATAGTTTTTTGCTTTCCATGTGATTTTCATTACTAATGGCCGCAAATTATCGCAAGTTTGTATTTTTCTAATTATTATTATACAGGAGGTGAACGTGATCCTCCTCCTATTTCACCACTTAACAGTCCGTACACTCAGAGAGGTTGAAAGAAAGAGAGTTAACTTAATTTTTATATGAATTAATTTTTCTATGAGTTTGGATGTTGGGCCGGCCAAAACTTAGACCAACGATCTTCGCAACGCCAGTAAGCACTGTTAATTACTCAGTTATTGCATTTGAACCCTAGTACCGCGAATTTTCAATGACACTATCTACCTCCTGTGGAAAGCTGAGGTCAGATTTTCATTAAATGTACTATTTAGAGCTGTTACATTTGGAGGTGAAACACCTCCGCCAAAATTTCTTTCAAACTTCAATCCATTTACGAAGAGCCCAGTGCTTCCCATACTCGGAGACTCCATTTGAGCTAGTCACGCCTTAAAGAGGTTAGCGAAGAGCCAGTTGGTAATCTGAAATAATTGATACCTCCCTCTGTGTTGTTTGGTAATATTTTTCTACAAATCCACAAAGGTTTCATTAAATTTGAATGAAAGTATTTAATTATCACGAGAAATAAATAAATGTTTTAATAAAAAAAGTACCAAGAGCGTTTGCTGAAGCCACAAAAAGGACAACACAGCCAAGGAAAATATTTCTCAGTAATATCATTTAAGAATCCCAACTGTATTACCGCTTTTTAAAGTTCAGTAAAGTAATCGAGAGATTTCCGTTTTAATTGAATTTCCAACTGTATATTAGTTGCTGTCTATACCTGTGCATTTATAATGGAGCTATAGATGCATATATATTAGGGTGTTCATTAATTATTAGGGTACTTTTAGACTTAAGAAAATTCCAAATTTAAATTAAAAAAGTCTAGGCTAATTTAATTCAAGGAAAAATATATGACAGTATGTTTTTGAAAGTAAAATTGCCACTAATTCAATTCAAAATCTCATCAAATATTTCTTATTCTGTTTCTGTTGCAAAAATTTATTATTTGATGCATTTATTCATATATTTTTCTGTGTAATTTTCCCAAGAACTGTCTTTCCATGAATTCGGCTTCATTCTGTGAATGGCAGATATTCAGTCATATTCATTTTAAATTATGAAATAAATTTCTGATCATAACCAAGACAGATTTAACAACCAGCCCTATTAAAAACATACCCGATTGATTTATTTACTTCGGACTGAATTTTTCTTAAGAAAATTTTTTTTCAATTAAAACTTTTCATATTAACTATGAGAGAAATGCCAGAAGAAGAGACCCAACGAACCTCCGCCTTCAAACAAATTCCGTATATGTCTGTGGTCATATTTCAATTAAAATTTGTTTAAACGAACTCGAAAGAGCGATTTGATAAGCAGTGTTTTTCAATAAATTTTCCGAAGCAGAAGCAAATAATGAAGATGGCGAGCAAGCGTAAAGGCAATATACTTATACAGCGAAAAGCAAGGAAAGTCGATATTACTGCCAGATGCTCCCATTAATTGGTATTGCTATTAGTGAATAGTCATCGCAAAGCCAATCGAACTAGAAACTGAATCCGAATGATATTTTAGTTGGATTAATAGAAATTCGTAGGGGAAATAGTCAATTACCCTTTCTTCATTAGTTTCTTGACAGGCAACCGCGCACCGTTTAAAACTTAAAATGGTTCTTTTCTTTCAAAAGATACATTATGGTCTTAAAAATTTTATCCCGAAAGATGATGACAGATAAAAATTTCTAAATGCCCCATTTTCGTTCTCTAGTTGAAGCATCTGTTTCAGTCAGTAAGGCATACTCAAAACTTTAAACGCGTTTATCTTAAAACTGTATTTTTCAAGTTGGCCGCAAACATAACTCAAGCAATTTTCTTTTGAAATTTCGACAACATCTTCAGAAATATATTACCTATAGAAGTACGTCGAATTTTTTTTATTTTGCATAGTTTTTTCTTATTAACAAATTTCGACAACTTTTTAATCCAGATTGTTACCTTTTCCTTTAGAGACTCGCCATTTGGTCAAAAATGCATATTTTGAAAAAATCCTACGTATGTCTGTAGCTATTGCTACTTACAAGCGGAAACCGTTCAACAAATTATTAAAATAAAAAAATTACAGAAGCTGTGTGTCCGGCCGTGGTTCCCAAAAAAATGGGGATATCCTAAGGAGAACGCTGTATAGCCGCAATTTTTAAATTAATTTTTCTTAAAAAATTGTTGTAAATTAAGATTAAGATCACACAAACTGATCATCTTCATTTGTAAATTATACGGTGGACCTCAAATCGAGATAATAAAGTCGTTTCTGATTTATGACGAACTGCGGGATATCGCCGGATGTCGAGGTTCTTCACAAAAGGGTATACATTTTGAGTTCGTTTAATATTATTTAATGACCACGTCCGTCTTTTGTTAGGGCAGAGTATTAGTCCCTTGGAACTACCTTTCAAGAGGTGGAGTTGATGCTTTCAACTTCTAAATTCCGGTTCTGGCGCAAAATAGGAGTCAAACTTAATTGTCACACATTTATGAAAATGGATTGCTTAACAACTGCAGAACGCGTTAAACTTCTTGAAATCTACCACAAAAATGGTGATCCATTCGTAGCCAAGCTTCCTGCTGCAACAGAGATTATGGTACACATAATCGTCCAACTAATCAAGCAATTGGCAAAATTTAAAAAAAGAGACTGAATCGTTCATAGATATTGTAAAGCCTATGCATCATCGATTTGTCCGTTTCACCCCAAGTATTGCTGCTGTAAGTGAAAGTCTAGACAAGACCCGAATTTAGACATTGCGTGACGTTCTCAAGGCGTTATGGCGTACTTTCTACTTGGACTTACACCTAAATCCATATGAAGTTCAGCTCACACAACAACTGAGGCTAGCTGGCATTTCCCAATGCCGTCGTTACGCCGATTGGGGGCTTGAACAACAAGCTTTTCTTCAGCCATGAGACACATTTCTTACTCGGTGGATATGCAAGCAAACAAAATTGTCGCATTTAGGATTCCGAGATCAAATAATTGAAAGGAAGCCATTACACCCAAAAAAACTTACTGTCTCGCGCATTCTTTGGTCCGGAGGTTTGATTAGATCTTACTTCTTTGAAAATAACAACGACGAGACTATCACTGTCAATTCGGAGCGTTATGGTCGTATGATAACCGACTATTTTTGGCCTGCAATTGAAGAACACAAGTTGGACAATATGTGGTTCCAACAAGACGGTGCCACATGCCACATACTAAACAACACGAGCGAATATGACTTCGTTGCAAGAGAAATTTTCCAGCCGCGTAATCTCTCGCCTTGGTGATGTCAGTTGGCCACTGAGATCGTGCAACATGACACCGTTGCAGTTTTTTTGTTTGGCTACACAAAGGACCGTGGATTATGCGGATAAAACTCTAACTCATGAGTGCTTGAAAATCAACATTCGTCAAGTTGTGGCTGAGTTACTACCCAATATATCCCAAAAAGTGGTCTGAAATTACTTCTGGATGGAAGTTTGAGAAAATATACCAGGCGATAATTTGAATGATGTTTCACATATATACTTTATGGCAATAAAGAAGAAATTTCATGAAAAAAAAAATGATTTGAAATGTATTTTGTTTACGTTTATTTTGGAAACCGCAGTGTGACTCTGTATAACGCCATCTATCGATCTATAAATCTAAGCCGTCTATTATTTATCGCGCAAACTTCTTCTACTAAAATTTACGCAAAACCTCTTATATTACAATTAAGTTCACAGTCATTCGATATCTTTCTAAATTCATAACAAATTATTAACTTTTGCATCTTCCGAAATCATCAAATCCTACGCTTTTTCGAAAGTAACTAAGTTTTCCTACTAATATTTAAGATTTTTTTTGAAAAGCTATTCCCGAACAATAGGACTCGTACAAAAAATAGTTTTCCAACTTTTGCGAGGACGCTTCCGTAATTTTCTTCCTTATAAACCATCTACTGGTAATTACGTAATTACGAACTACTGAGAAACAATTTGAGATTAACCGGTAGCTGTTTTGAAAGTGAGCTTACATGCTTCTTTATATTCCCCGAACATCGAGAGTTAGCAGGTACCGAACACCCTATTGTACCACATCCAACTGCTCTAACTGAAGTCATTCGTCGATTTGGTGTTGAGGTTGAGTGAAAAGTTTGTGTTAGCTTATTTAGCTAATTTATTTAGTGCGTATGCTTCACAGTAGGTGTATATGGATATGTGCGTGTTGAACGGATTTTCAATTTGATGTTAGTTGTAAAAAGTTTGAATTTACCTTCCGCTGTTGAGCTAACTAAAAGCGTCGACTTAACATAAACCGACATTATGGGTGTCTCTATATACAGACACACATATGTATATATTATTGTGCATGAAATTATAACTGCATATACAATATATATTGTATATATAGATGTGTCTAACTAGGTGTTGGCGTATGCAGTGATGCACAGAAAAAGTGTAAAACTGAATACATCTATTATAGACGGCCGCAAGGATACGTGAGCGTGTTAAAGTTAGAATTTTCCTTAAGTAGGAAAAGTGTGTTCGATGAAGTTTTCGCTTTTCGCTTTTCGCTTATACATTTCCATTTTTTTACTTATTGAGCGTGAAAAGTTTTTAATTTGTTGCGAAAACTTTAAATTCATTTCCGATTTTGTGTACTTAATTAATTTTAAATGCGTATTTAATAGGTTTACGCCCACGGCAACGGCAAGTTTGTAGTGCTTGGCAATATGTATATATATATGCCTATAAAGCAATTATATGTTTACCTGTAAAATGTACTCCCAAGTGTACGTATGTGTGCATTTAATGAACTTTGCAGCTTTGAACTCCGCACCTTTGCATCGACTTACTCGACTCAATCCCAATCCACTTGAGCTTAGTTGTGTTTAGTTTGTAGCGGCTAAGTGCTGGCGTTTGGTTTTATTGTTTGATAGTGTCGGCGAGCGGAATATCATTACCGCAAACTCGGCTCTTGCAATTTACTTCAAATACCGGATTTTATGCCACTTAAATCACGCGCCACTGCAACACCTGCATAACTGAGCTTTGACTTTGCCGCAACGGAACAAGCGGTAAAGGTGAAAAAAAAACAGCAATAAGGTCTAAATGGTAAAAAGAAATTCTCGAATACTGTACTTGGATTACATGCACCCCTTTGGTATGTACAACATGCACTCGTATGTATATATAAGTATGTATGTGCGTATACACTTGCTTTGCACTCACGCGAAGGTGTTCCATTCTTATGCGTTGCTATATCCTTGAGAGCGGCTTCATTTACTACGTTTTTATTTATTTAATTTTCTATTTAATGTGTGCGCTTTAAGTCGCTATATTTATTAAATATATTTTACAATTATATTATATAATCTATGTAATATATGTACGCAAACTAATCTCACTAGTAGTGAACCAAGTTCAAATTAACCTAAGAAAATAATGATTTATAACATACGTATATATATATATATGCATGTAAGATATCCATGTAACCACTAAACCCTAGATATTTGTAAAACATTTTCAGGTCAAAGCTATTCATACTATATTAATATCTAGTTATATATGTATGAATAAAACAGTTCAATTGAAAAGTTCCCGGTCTGACACATAGATGGAATATGATTTTTATTTAGCCCTAAGCTTCGAAAGACGCGCGTATAATTTTGACTCCTGTACGATCATTAGGTTGTGAATTATAGCATTATTAGTGAAGCAACTTTTGTTATTGTGAAAGAAATGAATAAAAAGGAATTTTGCGAGTTGATAAAATATTGCTTTTTGAAAGGAAAAAAATACTGTTGAAGCAAAAACTTGGCTTGATAACGAGTTTCTGGATCCTGCTCCAGTAAAATCAACCATCAGGGATTCGTATGCCAAGTTGAGACGTGGTGAAATGAGCACCGAAGACTTTGAGCACAATGCACTCCCAAAATTGGTTGTTATCGACGAAAACTTCAAAAAAATCTTCAAAATGATTTTAAATGACCATAAATTGAAATTGAATGAAGTAGCAGGCACGCTAAAGAATCCAACTGTCGATATGTGACAATGGATGAAACGTGGCTCCATCATTTCACTCCATAGTCCAATCAACAGGCATCCGAGTGGACTGCACACGATGAACCCGCCAGTTGGCTGGCAAGGTTATGGCGTCTGTATTTTGGGATGCGCTTAGAATAATTTCCATTGACTATCTTGAAAAAGGAAGGACTATGAACAGCGATTATTACATAACGTTATTGGACCTTTTGAAAGACGAAATCGCCGAAAACGAATGATGAAAAAGAGGATGCTGCTTTACCAAGACAATGCACCGTGTCACAAGTCAATGAAAGCGATGACAAAAATCAATGAATTGGGCTTCGAGTTTCTTCTGCATCCACCGTATTCTCCACATGTGACACCCAGTGACTTTTTCCTGTTCTCAGATCTCAAAAGAATGCTCACTGGGAAGAAATTTTCGTCCAAGGAAGAGATGATCGCCGAAACCGAGGCCTATTTTGAAGCAGAGGACGAATCGTACTACAAAAATAGTATCGAAAAGTTGGAAGGTCGCTATAATCAATCTATCACCTTGAAGGGGTTACATGGGTTTGAAATCTAAAAAAAAAACGATTTTTTTTTTGCCTTACCGCTTATAAATTGTAAAATATGTTTAAAATATTCTCCTAAAATTTCAAATCGATCGAATTAAAATTCTAAGAGATAGACCCTTTGGAAATGCCGCCCATTAGGCCATGTCCGTGTCAATTTGAAACTTTAAACGGGTTTATCTCAAAACTCTATTTTTAAGCCTTTGGACACGATTTCTCGAAAAGTTATATAGAGATTTTGCTCAAATTTGGCATACATTTTTGTAATAACATTATCTAGTCATTGAATGAAGGATTTTTTTACTGCAACAAATTTTTTCGGGCCAATGCGTGGCGAAAATTTGATCAAAAAAGTGTTTTTTGTTCGAAAATTGTCAAAAGTTCAAATATTAATTTTTGGTTTTTTCGATCGTCGAATAACGAAATTTTTCCATGTACTAACGAAATATTTTTGGGTTGTGGTTTTAGATGAACCCATAATGAGCTATGCTGTCCACGGCGAGAGCATTTTCTTTTGAGACGTCAAGGGAGATGAGATACCAATGGCCGAGGTTTCGAAATTTTTGAATAAAAATTTCATAAAATACTGTTTAAATATGTATATTTGATGTGGTGAATTGATTTATAAAATGCATGATTGTATATATATATATATAAATAGTGAACATTTCTTTTTTTTACCGTCTGAAACCCACCTAACCCCTAAGAGAACTATGTTTATTAAAAAAATTAACTTTGCAAAAAAAAAATGTGTTACTATGATAGGCCGGGAACCTTTCAATAGACCTTTTATGTATATATACATGTGATTTTAATTATTTGGTTCCTATGTGGTTATTGTGCTTTATTTATATCTTAAGCATGTTTATATATATCTTTTATGCTACAAGTGTTTGTTTAAGACATTTTTCATAACACTATTTCTATATGAAGTGCGAATAACTACAAAGCCTGGTGAATGTTGAATGCTTACATAGTTACAAGACACTGTTGATTTCTTTCTTGGCTTATTGCTTAGTATGCTATCTACTCTCAGTACTCAGGAAGTTATTATAACAAAAACTTTACTCCTGAGGGCAGTAAAGTATAAAGTACTATAAAGTCACTTGAAAAAGTGTTAAAATTACCCAAATGTAAATAGAAATTCACCTAATTATATGTATTAAAGTTATATATAAATGTTGGGATATTTAATGAAGTGTGTGGTTATTCGAAAAATATTGGTTGGTCGAAAGGGAACAAACAAATCCTCAAGTTCACGAGCTACAGCAATAAGAAGAACTTTGCTGAGAAATTTTATTATAAAATCAGAATTTAATTGCGCCTTTCAATAATGAAAATTATTTATTAAATGAGGAAATTGTTCTTGAAATTTAAAAACATGTAATTTTAAATAAGTAAATTTTCATCTGATATTAGCTAAGCAGGAATGGGGAGTTTATAATATATTGAGTTCTCGACTCGTAAAAAAGTGTTTGAAACCTACTGTTCTTTTTCGATTATTGAAAGGCATCTAGGGCCATGTGTTGAAAATTTTTGGTTTGGTTTAAGCAGTCCACGACTTCCTGCCTTAGACAAAGTATTCTCTGAGTAGCCAACAAACATCCGTTTGGAGGCGAGCTTAAGTGAGGAAACGAACCCCCCGGCTATGCGAAAGATTTTGGACCCAATACATAAAAAACCTATCCCAATGAAATATCGAAAAATTCCTCGGATATTAAACCCCCTTGATGTTCACGTAAGACTAAAGGCTGACACAACGCTGTGCTATGGGCGGTACAAGGACGTTAGAAGGTGGGTCTTTGTGAAATCTACCACAACGTGTCCGTTGTGATGGGGCAGAGACTCCATCACCGAGTCCTGGCATTTATTTTGGTTGATTGACATCTAGCCATAATCCCCATCAAAGCAAAGTTCTTCAACATTTCGCTGATTTAAGCACACGGAAGCCGTGGAAGGGAATATTAAACTCTCTACGTACCGCCGCAATAGAACAATTGGTATTTAACGGCTCAGTTTAGATAAATGTATATAACTCTTTTATTTCCCAGCATGATCAATTTGCTGGAAATTAAGTACTTGATGGCTTTGTGTATAGATTAACATATACAATAATTTGTTTCCTAAAATGGGATCCCAGATCAGACAGTTTGATGAAGATAGGTATGATGTCAATATCATGCTGCTCCAGGTTGTTTTGAATTTTACGGAGCTTTTGCATCCATAGAGCTTGAATGATAATGTTAGATCAGAGTAGTGGCATTCACCTAACTTCGAAATATTTATATATACAATTTCTCTGCAGGACCTTGAGGAACAACTGATCTCAGGCCATATCTCTGACCATATATTATTACCATTTGTACTTACGTAACTAGATCGATAATTTAATGGGAAATTTAATATTTTTAAAATTTAAATATGACTTTCATTATTCTGTACCTATCACCTATTTTCCCAACTATTAAATCTAAAAGCCACAACAACCACGTAGGATCAGATCTTCTAGTATATTATATAGTAATCAAAACATGTGCATAGCTTGCTTCCGAACATGCTTCTCATTGCGGAAAAGGTAGCCTGTTAGCCTAGTGATCCAAGAAATCTAGTTTAAATTATCCAAAAGACATGAATTTATTTTTTAATATTGTTTAATTTTTTATTTGTATTTAGTTTTATTTATAATATAATAAATATCATATTAAGTGGACCTCCCATTTTCCACTTGATCAAAAAACCTAAGTCCATATAATTTTTTCATAAGTAGCTACCATGAACAATTGATCGCCCAAACGATTTTTGAAAAATTAGATTAATATTTGTTTTTGTTCCGATGAAAAATTTCTTCTAGATGATCGCGGTTGTAGAAGACAAAGTCGATTCACTGTACTTATTACAGCTTTTTATTCACTTCATATGTGTTGTTCAATTCAAATTTTTTTTCCATGATAATGCTAATAATTTTTTTTTACGATTATATTCAGAAGTACATACATTTTTTTTTACAGATTTTCATTTGCAGCTGCTGCTCTGCTCTCAATGGGATATCCATGATGCTCTGGGTAGTAGTACGCGGTATTTATAATTCGGTTAAATCGGTATATTTTAATAATCTAATTTAAAGTTCTAATGATCTCGAATTGCTCTGAATCATTTTAACAAAAAATACGAATTTTAGTCGGGTAAATATGGGAGTATGTTTATAATGTTTATATAAATTTCTAAAAATATTCGTGCCAGAAATATTTGGTTCCTTATGTATTTTTTTGAACGTTGTTTTGACATAGAATTGAATCTGCTACTTTTTGTTAAGGGAACGCAAAATGCGCAATCAATTCAAAAACGTTACTTATTTCAACTAAGTTTTTTTTTAAGAAACCGTGAGCATTAATTTTGTTTCTCCTTACCATAATTGAAGTAGTTAACTCATTACTTTTGTTTCTTGATTTTAACGATAAAAATGATTATTATGCTTTGTTAATCTTCGTTTATATGTGTATTAAATATAAAAAATTAGTAAAATTTTATCATATACTTAAAATATTAAAAACTTATATTCCTCTTACTTAAATTTTTGTTGGGCAAATCTCCAAGTGCTAAGAAATTATTTAAATCCCACTTAATTTACCGCCACTAAAATTACATACACACATATATGTATGTGTGCCAAAACGTGCTGTCAGATTCTTATATGCATACATGCGTACACACAAACTAGTTAAGCAATGGCCTTGGTTTTATGCTTATGCATTCTCATATTTTGACTCGGTCGCTTGACTACACACTTCCCAGGCGTTGGCAACTTTCACTGAGTGCAGCGCCTGCGCAAACGCGTCTTTGACAGCGACTAACCTAACAAAAGCTTTTTCAACTATGAACACTCGACAGCGGAAACCATGCCAAGCACGGAAATGTGAGTGCAAGCAAATGCACAAATGTAGTTGCACTGAAGCGCTCACACTCACTCACACTCACTTGGTCGCATCGTGGCAAGACGCGTATGTACGCGTATGTAAATGTGTGAGACCGCACTGCGCTTGATGCTCATTATGCGAGCGGCACAATAATTTGATTAATGACCTGCCTTGAGTTCACCCTTGCCTCCCTGGCGTCTTGCTCATAAAGTGCGTCTTCTAATATTTTATGTCACTACAAATGCATTGTGTATTCGTAGATGCAATGCCACATCACACTAACACGTAAACACACACACACTCATTCACTCAACTTCCGTTTGTCCTTGCTACTCTAATGGCCTCCAGTTTTGGTTGGTTGCTTTTTAGGTTTTTTAAATATTTTATTATTTAAAGTGGATTTAGTTATATTTAATAGTTTTCTATGGCAAATTTCGTGATAAATATTAAATGTATTTATTTGTAAGGTCTATATTCTTTTCTGAGGTAGCTGCATGGTTTTCTGTTTGGCACAAGGTTACAAATATTAACCTCATGGACTAGGTGTGATGAGCAACCCTTTATAGCAGAGGGACGTAAAAATAAAAATAAATAAAATTTTTATGTTTACCAGCGGGCCAAAATCACACTTCTAACAGGTCAATTGAAAAGTCCCTTTCCTATAAGAGTAAAACACATTTCTGGGCAAATTTATTTTTTTATTCAAAATATTTTCATTCAAACGTGACACTCTGATTACAGCGACCCTCCAATTTGTAGTATCATTTGTCCTTTGCTTTAAAATAGGCCTCAGTTACGGTGATTATCTCTTTCTTGGACGAAAATTTCTTCCCAGCGAGCATTTTTTTGAGATCTGTGAACAGCAAAAGTCGCTGGGTGCCGCATCTGGAGAATACGGTGGATGCGGAAGCAATTCGAAGCCCAACACGTAGATTTTTGCCATAGATTTCACTGACTTGTGGCATGGTGCATTGTCTTGGTGAAACAGCATTACCTCATGTGGCCCAATAACGCTATGTATTAGTCCTTGTTGATGGTGCTTACTTTTTCAATGCAATCATGAAAATTTTTCCATGCGCATCCTAAACTACAGACTCCATACCTTGCCAGCCGACTGATAAATTTTCTCCACGCTTTCGAGCGGGTTCATCATGTGTCCGCCCACTGGGATAACTGTCAATTGGACTTCAAAATGAAATGATGAGCCATGTTTCATCCATTGTCGGGTTTATTAGCTTGAACATCTCCAAACACTGCTCTGAATCAGCAACTCGTTGTTGCTTTTGGTCAAAAGTGAGCTCGCGCGGCACCCATTTCGCACAGAGCTTTCTCATACCCAAATATTCGTGAATTAAACGATGTACACGTTCAGTTGATATCTTCAGAGTACCTGCTTTTCTATCCAATTTCAATTTACGGCCATTCGAACTTATTTTGTGGATCTTTTTGATGTTTTCTTCAGTAATAACCTCTTTTGGGCGTCCACTGCGTTCATCGCCTTCAGTGCTCATTTCACCACGTCTAAATTTTGCATACCAATTCTTGATAGTTAATTTTCCTGGGAAAGGGTCCGGAAACTTATTACCACGCCAATCTTTTGCTTCAACTGTATTAATTACCTACAGAAAGCTATACTTTATCAACACGCGAAATTTCTTTCCATCCATTTTTTTTACAACAACAAAAGTTGCTTCACTCAATATGCTACAATTCACAAACTTTACTACAGCTGTCAAATTTATAAACGTATCTTTTGAAGGTTAGGGATGACATTATTTATCTTATCGGTCACCGAATTGGTATCGTCGAAACGGCCATATGGATGCACCTTTCCAACCTTGAATCAGCTGGTCTTGACCGATAGTAATTTTTGGTTATTTTCATTGTAGAAATTAATTATTCGCAAACATACGTACTTTCGAACCGAGTCACCATCTATTTCGAATATTTTTTTTTTTATAAAAAGTCCTGTACATAAGGGTAAATAGTAAAGATGTCTACTTAAAGACTCTGAATTTCAATTAATTCTATTTGAAAATCTCCGAAATTTCAGATTTGAAATTTTGGGTCATAAATCCGCTAAAAAAATACCCAAGAACGTGGAGCTTGGTAATAATGAACTTAATATTTATTCCGAAAATTATCGAAATCGGACGAATATAACATATAGCCCCCATACAACCAATTTATTCAGATATGGGGTTTTAGTTCAAAACTCTCAACCAGTTTATTCAGATATGGGGTTTGGTTCAAAAAAACTATTTTGCAATTTGCAATAAGTTTGATATGTTCATGAAAGGTATAAAGACTTCAACAAGGTCGAAGACAGCCGTTCTTTCTTGTTTTAATTAGCGTTTGAAACAAATAAACTATCCTTTCCCTAGAAGTTCTACAAAGTTCAAAGCTAAAATCTATTTTCAAAACGAGTAAAATCATATCAAAATAATATTTTATTTCTTTTCATAGGTTGTTGTTGTTGTTGCAACCGCAGAAAAATACTTAAATTATGCCTTCAGGAGGCGTATAAGTTGATAGCTCGCATACAACAAACTCAAATTGAAACTGACTTCCGAAGATCCCTATATTATATATACCATATTTGACTTGTGTTCATGGTGTAGGAACATAAAGGGAAACTCTAAGGCGTAAGAACTTGCCAGCAAGACACTTTCATACAAATTCTTCGCCATAAAGAACGGGTCGTAAAGAACGCATAAAATTAACAAACTGAACCAAGCTGGAATTGAAAGGTAACGAGAAATGTAATCTCTCAATAGAGATAGCATATCTAAGGTAATAGATATCTTAACTGACCCCATTTTTGATATGACGGTATGCAGAATGTATGGAAGTTAATTTTTGAAGATATTAAAGAAGCTGTAAGAACGATAAGGAGGTAGAATTTTTTCATCTTTTATGCTTGGGAGAAATTTAGAGTGGCACAGAATTAAAAAAAAAAAACAATAATCTAATGTTGCTTAGTAGGCATGCTTCTGGCTACAAACTGTGTTCCCCTATACAATTATACCTAATAAGGGTATGATAATAAGAAGACGTACGTGGTATCCTCTTTCGCTCGTAAAGTCACAAATTTCGCAAATATCACAGCGAATTACAGTATAATTTTCTAAGTGTATGTAATGATAGATCAGCTACAATCAATATATCTTACAATTTTATCACCCTAATCCCATCGAAGTTAGCATTGCGTACTGCCATTCGGATGGCCTGTGTTCGAGCCCAGGTTCGAGCAACATCCAAAATTACAGAAAATAAATTTTTCTAATTGCGGTCGCCCCTCGGCAGGGAATATCAAGACCTCCTAGTGTATTTCTGGCATGAAATAAAGCTCTTCATAAAAATCCATCAGCCGTTCGGAGGCGGCTTAGAATAAACTGTAGGGCGCTCCATTTGTTGGTAAAAGCATCAAGACGCAAAACCACAAATTGGCGGAGGAGCTCGGCCAAAAATCGCTTCAGCGGTTACAAAGCGCCAAACCTATATAATCCCATCGATATCGAGTAATAATTGAATTCCTGTGTCTAAAATGATACTTCAATAAACTCTGTACGAAAAATCCTGCTAAAAATACAAAGAGCCCAGGTTGAGTTGCAATCGTGGTTTAGTCCGTTTTCGATGGATATGCTCATCGCCCATGCTTCTGTACTTTATATCAGGACGGGAGAGATGAGTGACTAAGAGAGTTTGTTCTTTGTTTGTTGAGAGAGAAGAAATATTACCTATTGGTTAGAGTTATTATGTTATTAGTGCTGGTTCCTAGATAAAAAATTTTCTCTAAGAATTCGAAAATACGTCTGTCATCGAGCGAATTGCACATTTGTTGTAGCTAACAACAACAATCATTTGAAGAAATCCCACGAAAGAGAGTAATTTTCTTTAAAACCTCGTTTAGTGCTGAAAGGTTTTGTAATTATTCAGCGTCACAGACGCTTAAGTTTTGCTGTGGTATTAAAATTAGACAGACAGCTTCGTTTCATGCCAACGGAGGCCGCTTTGAAGTAAGCGATGAAGTGGAGTGTGCCGATTCTTTTATCACTGACTAGTTCCAATGTTTGAGGCTTGGTGAGAATCTGGTATTTTTTTTTAGATTGCCAGCCAATTCGTTATTACGATGAAACCCTATCGTTGGAATTTGGAAACTGATAAAATTGTCGTAAAGTTTGACATTGCTGATGCTATATATACTGAGGATCCGAATTTAAATATAATCGTGGCCAAAAAAAAAGAATTGAAACGCGAGCATTTTCCGGCGTTTATTTTTTACAACTTTTGACGTGGACTAATTTAGCAAAAGTGCATCGATGAACTTGGTTTGATTTTTGGCGATGAAGTTCCATCGAGGATCAGTTTTTATCGATAGGATGGTGAATTCAATCGAGGTCACAGATCACTCCAAGACTTTTGATTTCGTCCCAAACACTTCGTCCAAAAACAGTTGCTGTTCTAGAAACTTTTGCTACTGAGCGCAAAAGTCACGTAATGTGACTTATCGTGAGATTAAGACAACTATATTCATTAGTGGCATCAGCATACATTAAATATTGCTGAACATTTCATTGCAAAAAAATTTGTTCACGTTGAATCTCACACTATTTGTCAACCGTTCTAAAAAATCTTGTAGATAGGTCGAGAGAAATTTAAAAAATACTATAGCGGTGCTTCAAAACACGTCCACGACATCGTGACAGGTGATGAATCATGGATTTACGCGTATAAAACCAAAAGTAAACAACAATCGATTGTATGGGTGTTTCAAGCTGAGCCGAACCCAGCATGAAGTTGTTCGCGCACGAAGCACTTCCAAGCAAATGGTTGACATTTATTTAATGGACAATTACCGTATGGGTCATGGCACCGAATGACTTCTTTTCATTCCCGTACGAAAAAAATTAACTGACAGGTCAACATTTTTTAATACGTGAAAAACCAGTTGATGCGTCTTAAACGGCTGTTTTGCAGATACCTCAATCAGAGTGGCAAAAGTACTACGACGATTGGTTCAAACGCAATCAAAAGTGTATAGATAGTAAAAGGGATAGTTGGAAAAACAATGAAGTGATTTTCGATTATTAATAAAGGGTTTTCCAATGGAGATGATATGATTTCTAAGTGCCGTTTGGCCATTTTTAATATGCCATGATCTGCCTTTTTTACTGTATTCAGTAATGTTTACAATTTCATCATGACAAGAAATACGCAAGAACACGTTGCTGATTTTACCTTGAAACAACTTGAAAACGGTAATGAAAGTTTTAAGAAAATCATCTTCCAATTATTCATGAACAACCATTACATTCACCTAAATTGACAGTTTGAAATCATTGGTCTTTAGCAACAAACCAGATTCTCTTCAAGCTTTAAAAGCCAATATCGAGCATGCTATTCATGACATACGACTTGATTTAGTGGAAAAAGCGATCAGAAATTTGGTTCATTGAATTCGTTTCTGCAAAAGAAGTCGTAGATGATTTTTGAATGATGTTATATTCATAACTTAATTGTATCGATTGTATTGTAAAATCATTTGAATTTCCCTAACAATTAGTGTTTTTTTTTTTTTAGAGAAATCATATTACTGTTATTGGAAAACCCTATATTTGTTTTTGTTCCATAAGTTTATCAAAGTTCGGCGATGGAACGTGCATAGCATAGTATTCGGTTAATGGTTCGGGTACGCCATCTCTCGTGCACATAGCTTTTCTCGTTCATGGGTGTGGCCCAGTCTCAAAACCTTCTAAATTTAGTAATCTTGGCCAGCTTATCAAGCTTTTTGTACTTTGGTAAGAAGGTACTGTATGTGCATTAGTGTTATAATTTTTAACAAATCTCATTTAATACTTATTAGCTTCCAAAATCTCCCCAAAATCAATGCTTTCAATATTCGTATAACTTCATATGGCTTGCATTTATATAATTGCTACATAAATTCCATATATTTTCAACATATGTATATACACATGTTCATACATACTTCGTGTTGCGCAAAATACTCACCAGCACAGTCGCATATGATTGATTGCAATTTGAACAGGAGCAATCAATTCGTCATAAAATTAATGCAAATGAATTAATCACATAAATATGAAGCAAAGACACAGTGCACGCTAAACAAGCAACAGCACATATGAAGCGCTGTGGCGTTTACATACGTAAATATACATATGTGCATACACATTCATATGTGTATCCATACGCATAAGAAAATTAATGCTATTGCAGACGAAAAAAACTGTTAAGGGTACAATAAAATTTATGTCATTAATAAATAAAAATAAATATTTACTTATGTATGTACGTATGAAGAAAATATACAGAAAAGTCCCAAGTCTTGCCACATCTTTGGAGTTGTAAGAAATTTCAAATAACATACATATATAAATATGTGTATGTGTATATACTTTATAGGCCACATTGGACTTTTCCTTCATCAGCCGTAGGCCGTCAATCAAAATTAACTGTTTGAGCGGGTGAAATGATTTATATACCATAAATACATACTAAGAGTACACACAAAGTAGTATGCTACTTGCATTGCACATATACATACATATTTACTTGTGCATATATTTTATTTATTCCCATTCTCGCTTTATGACCAATGAATGGCCTTTCACTAACGATGATAAATGCCTGAAATTTACATTGAATGCTTCTTCTTCTTTATGACAGTGATTTTTGCGAATATTGCTGAAATGAATATTTTTTATTTGATGCCAAAAAAAAAAAACCCTTGTTGAATATTACAGCGCACAATGAACAGTGTATTAATCGATACACTTACTGTATGTACATCTAAAATGTGTTTTTTGTATTGGTTTTAAGTTTTTTATTTATGAATTGAATATGTTCTTGGGTAATTTGTAAACAAAAAGTTTAAAATTAAAAGAACTACATCGAATTACATGAATTCAGGGTGAAGCTCAAATATTTATATAATAGAGATACGTACGGACTAGTTAAAAACAGGCAATTTTAAGTACTACTTTGTTTATCCCTACAATCGATCTAATGTTGGCTCTGTGAAAAGTCTGAGTTGACATCTGTTCTCGTTAATAGGAAGAAAAATACTACAACAATAGATGATGTTAGGCTCGATTACACTGGATGGCTGATGAAGGTTCAACTTGAATCGAACTGAAGTATTTGTCACGTAGGACATCAACAATTTCCATATACTTTAATAGAGCCTTGATATTCAGTTTTTAAACTTATTGAAGTTCTCAGAAAATTGAAGCTTTTAAATGTCTAAGACATGTCCTAGATAAGGCTGAAGAGAAATTGAGGATTCTAACATCTTATTCTTGCCTGTCTCCTTAAAATTTCTACAAGTGCCACTGCTGATAATGCCCGCTCTGTTAGCGTCTAATGACATTAGCTTCTTGTTTGTCGTCGCAGGCTTACAACCGTCATGCAGTGGGTGTGTTTTGCTTTCCAGCCACTGCACATGATTTTCGCGGTAATGCAGGCCGTCCAGCTCTCCCGAAAATTTCATATTAAATGTTGATCCAAGTAGAGGTGCTTTTTTAACAGGTCCCGCGTGAGTTGTGTCAAGCTGTCATGTTACTTTTGTTCAGTATTGTTTGGCATTTCATCACGGAAAGACTTATGCCTGAAAAACGTTTACAAATCATTCAACTTTATTACGAAAATTTACGTCCTGTAAAGAATGTGCTTCGCGCGCTTCGCTCAATTTATGGTCAGCATAATCGGCCTACTGAGCGTCCTATTCGCAACACCGTCACCCATCTTGAGACCCACCTATCTTCAGACCCAGCATTCACTATTCGACCGAATAGACCACGGCCATCAAGCAGTAAAGAAAGTATAGTGGCCGTAGCTGTGAGTGTAGACGAAGACCATGGATAGTCGATTCGGCCCCGTTCGCTCTGATGTATGGAACGACTTGGTACATTTTACGTCGATATCTTAAATTGAAAGATTACAGATTGTGTAAGAAGTAAAGCCGCTCGACATTCCCAAGCGACACCACTTCGCTCTATGGGCTCTTGAAAAGTTTAAAGAAGATTCGACGTTTTCGAGCAAATTTTGTTCAGCGATATAAACAAGCAGGATTGCCACATTTGAGCCGAAGGAGCACCTGAAGAGATTCGAGAGCTGTCATTTCATCCAGAAAAAACAACGGTTTGGTGTGGTTTGTGTGCCGGTGGAATCATCGGTCCGTATTTTTTCAAAAATGATGCCTTTGAGAATATAACCGTCAATGGCCACCATTATCGCGCCATGATAACCGAATATTTGATGCTTAAAATGAAGCTCGTGATCTCAGCGACATTTGGTTTCAACAAAACGGAGCCACTTCCCATACATCGCATCAATCAATGGATTTATTTAAACACTTCGGTGTGCAGATAATTTCACGTTTGGGCTGATCGATTGGCTACCAAGATCGTGTGATATCACACCGTTAGACTTTTTCCTATGGGGATATGTGAAGTCTAAAGTCTATGCGGAAAATCCCGCTTCGATTCATGCCTTGGAGCAAAACATCACGCGTGTCATTCGCCAGTTACCAGTCGAAATGCTCGAACGAGTCATCGATAATTGGACTCAATGGATGGGCCATCTAAGGCATAGCCGCGGCCAACATTTGAAAGATATAATCTCTTGAATGATAATAAACATTCCCCATTAAATTTTAATTTTCTGTGTTTTTTTTCTTTAAAGGATTAGGGAACCTCGAAATCGATCATCCGTTACAGAGTCCTTAGCGTCTTTCGTATTTCATGTATTGGTTCGGTCGGCAGTGATGATGAATAACACTTTCGTTCCCTGCTTTACCACACAGTCTGAGTGACAATAGATTCTGGCGCATACTCAATCAACCATTTTAAACTGTCGCTGCGGATTTTGCAAATTCCGCTGGCGGACCACGTATTCATGCTGCAATAATTCTCATTTAATGTGGCTTGACACCTCGATTCCCCGTGGGCGTGTAGTCCATACGAGTAATTGGTACCTCAAAACCGCTGAAATGATTTTCGGCTGAGTCCCTCTTCCAATTCGTGGTGTGCTATCCACCCAGCTTATGCGACCATCTTGGCTTGACCACTATTGTGTAAAATCTATGTATGAGGCCAGTTGACAGGTGACACTTACCACATGTGACATTATCCATTTTCACCATTTTCTCAACAACAACAGCTTGCTGTCCAAAATTTCTCTGAGGTACTTGGTGTGTTCTATAATTGCTAGTTCCATACTGTTGGCTTTGGAAGTTTTCCATCGTAAAAAGTACCGTATCTATTATGTCGCCCGTCGGCATATGATGCTCTCCATAATTTATTCGGAAACTCTTTTGCTACGAGTGCCGAAAATACCCTGGCCTAAGAAGTTCCTTTGCAAGCTAGCTTAGAGGTTTCATTCCACTCCTTATGGTATTGAAAAGCCCACTTATATCTGGAAAAACTCCCAGAACATATTTCTTATAATCTAGATCTATTTCAACAAGTATAGATGGAAGTGCAGGCGTTTTAACTACTGCAAATTTATCTCTTATGTATATGTAGAGAATACTCCCAAGTGCCTTTAGAAGTAACGAGTTTAAACTTGTACAACTTTATTCATTTAAAAAGAAAGAACTTTTTGGGACCATTATGGTGTGAATACAAGACTCTTCTCTCCCAAAAGAACAAGTATAGATTTAGGTCTTAAGCATCTGTCGCATTGTGCCAACAATTATGAAATCTTTCGCATCATAGCTGGAAAGGTGCCATCTATACCAGAGCATTTAAGCAGATCCTCAAAAATATTTTCTTTGTGATAACATGATACAGTCTGTACCCTGTAAACCTAGGAAATTAAAAATCTGAGTTGTCCCCATATCCCGGAAAACGTGTGCAAATAAGCATTTCTCATAGTATTCCCTCTACTCTCTAGTCACAGTAGAATGCTTGGATAGTAGTTTTTATAGCCTTTTTTCGTTCCTTAGAAGTCATCTCAGGCATAAAATCTACAATTTTGAAAATAATTTAGTTGAACTGATCAAACCATTAGGTAGTCTCGATAAAGATGCAACGTCTACAGCGTTTTCTGATGCGCAATATACGATCTACACTACTATACTGATACATTTTTTATGCTTCTAGCTCTTTTTTCTCTATCACTGAGCGATAAAAACGCTGCGGGGCTTATTTTCTCTATGGATAAGCTTATGTGAACCTTGAAAAGGCTTGATTGAAGGTGATTAATTTCGAGGTTCCCTACTTAAAAAAAAAAACCAGAAAATTTAAATTTAATGGGGAATGTTTAATATCATTCGAAAGAACATTCTTTGGTTTTAGTTTTTGAAGATTATCCCTTTCAAATGTTGGCCGAGGCTACGTCTAAGATGGTCTTCCGTTGAGTCCAATTTTCAATGACTCGTTCGAGCATTTCGACTGATAACGCGCGAATGACACGCGTGATGTTTTGCTCCAAGACCTGAATCGAAGCGGGATTGTCCGTATATACCTTAGACTTTACATATCCCCACAGGAAAAAATCTAACGGTGTGATATCACACGATCTTGGTGACTAATCGATCGGCCCAAAACGTGAAATTATCTGCTCACCGAAGTATTCTTTCAATAAATAAATTGACTGGTGTGTGATGTGTGGGAAGTGTCGCAGTCTTATTGAAACCAAAATGTCGCGGAGATCACGAGCTTCAATTTCAGGCATCAAATAGTCGGTCATCATGGCGCTATAACCGTCACCATTGACGTCTACGTTCTCACTTGCGTAATTTTTGAAAAAATATGGACCGAAGATTCCAACGGCCCACAAATCACACCAAACCGTTGCTTTTTCTGGATGAAATGTTTTCTGGTTGCTAGTCCTCCCAAATTCGGCAATTTTGCTTGTTTACATACCCATTAAGTCAGAAATCGGCTTCGTCGCTGAACAACATTAGCTCGAGAACGTCGAATTATCGTGGAACTTTTCAAGAGCCCATAGAGCGAAGCGATGTTGCTTGGGGATAGTCGAGCGCCTTTAGTTGTGGGACAAGCTGTATTTTGTACACTTTTAATTTCAGATTTCGACGTAAAATACGCCAAGTCTTTCCATGATGAAATGCCAAACTGTGCTAAACAAAAATAGCATGACAGCTTGACACGACTCACCCGTGATCTGTCAAAGAAAGGCTATTGAAAAAAGTACCTATACCTGGATCATCCTTTATATAAGTTACCCTACTGGAAGATAATTTAGGTTGAGATAGATTCCACATAAATTGTTTAGAATATGTTCAATGTGATAACACATAAACGTTTTCCTGAATTCCAGACCAATCTTCGGTCTGCCAAAGGAGTACTGTTTAAAGGAAGATGCCTACCAGCTACCTTCGACTGTGGGTTTCTAGAGAGATAACGAGTTTCAAAGTTTCATGTCTCAATCGGACATTTTCCGCTTGAGTTGTCCGACCTTCCGCGACACGAATTCGAGCTTACATATATTCAAATGATCACCTGACCTAGACTGAGCTAGTTCTCCAGATATGTAGAAATTATAAGATATAATATTATCGTTCATTACTAAATGCTCTTAAGGTCTTATCATACCCGACATTCAATCATATTCGCAACCAGCTACAGCTGGAAAAGTTTACTATACCCCCATCAGCTAACTTTTCCATAAATTACATACATATTACACCATATTTAAAAAAATGTGTTTTAATTGTCATTCTGGTGCTTTTTTGAAGATCCTTGATATACTCACATATTGTTTTTATAAATTATACATATATACATATATTGCCATCAGTTAAACCTTAACTGGACAACGATACATTGTGTTCAGCTTGTTGATATCACTTTTGCTCATGCCACGCCTTTGACCAATTATATCACCACCTTCCTTCAATGGTACGATGGTCTTTTCACCATTCACCGAAAACGCATAGGCATGATAGTGTAAAATACTACCATAATCATATTCCTCATCAAAATCATCAATATAATCTTCATCATATATCTCGAAATTAAATTCCATACCCTTTTGAATATTATCAAAATCAATGCGAACATATTCATCACGATTGGGCGCACTTTGCATATGAAAGAAACCGAATGTGTGCAAGAACTCATGTACTATGGTGCCAAGACGGAAGCAACCCGTGTCTAGCGG
The DNA here is from genome assembly GCA_030068015.2 of Neoceratitis asiatica. Lineage (NCBI taxonomy): Eukaryota > Metazoa > Arthropoda > Insecta > Diptera > Tephritidae > Neoceratitis > Neoceratitis asiatica. Next base: position 45,023,375 of record CM061524.1, on the reverse strand, counting down.
ATACAATTGGAGGTTATAATATTGTACGCCATTTTGCCAACCAACGCTCGAATAGCAACCGCCATCTTTGCCCGTAATATTGACATAATATTTTTGATTTTCAGTAGCTTCTTGGAAGCGTATACAAGATAGATCTTCAATGATTTTCATGCCACGCAATATATGATTGCGATGTGCCTCATCTATTGGAAGAGAAAAAAATAATAATTAAATTGTTTATATTTAAATTCAATGCCAATTCTACAACGTTAAATACCAAAATAGCCATCATTGATTTTGTAGTATACAATATTATTTGGCCAGCGTAACGTTTCGTTGCGATGACCATTCCGTTGCGTTGGTGCCAACACAATATCTCCCTGAAAGTAACCAGCTATGAGCTCAGCATCCTGTTCAAGAGGCGGGCCTAATGGCGCAGCTATGCTGGTTTTAGCAAGTCCGATCAGGAGAAAACTGATAAACAGCTTCATATTTAAAATTTTTTCTTTTTGGTTTCGAACTTACGGACAAGTTGCCGTTCGGCTACGCGATTGCACCGTAACTAAATTTGAGTTGATTATTTATTAGTTTCAGTAGACGTTTTTAATGACTTCATAAATTTTATATTTATAATATTTATCAATATCAAATCTAATTGTGTAATCATAAAATTCTAACGATGATAATATTTATTGCATTTCTTTTGAAAACGTGCTACTGGAACCCAAGCACGTACCTTTCAGGAAAAATCTTATGGAAAAATAATACCGGTGTCACTACACACGGAGAAGCAAATACTTGGGCGATCACTTTTAACTTTAGTTACTAGAAAATATTATAAATTATAGCCTTGGGTATAACCTTCTTCATTTATAAACAGAGAGAAACAGAGAGAAAATTAATATTAGTTTTTTTTAAAGTAAAGTGGCCTGCTTAGACAGCTATTCATGGTTGCAGTATAGATTATACAGATTATTCTACCACACTTATTTTTTTCTACTTAATAATAAAGTTTTTTGCATAAGTTTTTCGCAAGGGGAGAGAGTTTCTTAAATAACGCTTATCAGTAATAAAAAAATTTTTTGTTGGCCTCCGTATTTTCTAGCAAAAACTTGTAAAACTGCACGAAAAATATAGCAAAAATACTTTCACTTTTATGCCATATGGCTTAGAATATAATTGGAGGAAAAATAAAGGGTCATCCATTTAGTGGTTTCGAAAGTGCAGGACTGTATTTTGATATCTGCCAGATTAACTCTCAAACCAAACATGTTTTGTTTTGGATTCGAACGTGGCCACGTTCCGTGCTTTTCAACTACTCAAGCATTTGGTAAAATTTTGAAGAAATTTGAAAAGACTGGATCGGCTGCAGATATTCTAAGGCCTGCATGCTCGTTCTACCTCAAATATTGCTGCTGCAAGTGAAAGTATAGCCAAAGGCTCGAATGTGCTTTTTCCTTGACGTCCTGAAGAGCCGAAGAGAGAAGAACAATCTTACGGCACATTATGACGTATTTTGCACTGGAAATTACACCTGCATTCATATAAAGCCCCGCTCGCTTAATAACTGGAGCCAGCTGGCCATTCACAACGCCGAAGTTACATCGATTGGGTTTCAAAAAAATTTTCTTCCTCCACGAGGCACATTTCTTATTTAGCAGATACGTAAATAAGCAAAATTGTTGCATATGGGGCTTCGAGAATCCGCAAATAATTGAAGAGAGGCCATTGCACTCAAAAAACTTACTGTTTGGTGCACTCTTCGGTCCGAATATGTGATTGGACGGCCGCGTAATATCTCGTATTGGCGAAGTAAATTGGCCACCGAGCTCGTGCGATTTGACACCGTTGAATTTTTTTGTGGCGCTACGCGAAAGACCATGTTGCGGAGTTAAACCTTTAACTCTTAAACACTTGAAACCCAACATTCGTCAAATTATGGTTGAGATACCGCCAATATGTGCCAAAAAGTGGTCAAAATTATCTCAAAAAAATCTAAGTTTGCCAAAATTCACGAGGCCGTCATTTGAATGATGTAGTGTTTCGCATATAATGCCAAGTTTCAAACGTTATAAAAAAGGAATTTAATGAAAAAAATTGTTTTAAATTAATTTATTTATTTGGAAAACAGCAAAATAGTTGACCGTGTGTCAATAATTTTTTAATTTTTTATTTGCCAGAAAAGAAATTTCTTTTAAATTCTTGTAAATGTTTTCTCTCGTGCGTCAGATAACTGTGTGCGAGAATGAGTCCACTCAGTTTTTAGTCCTAATACCATAGAATATATGAGGTAAAATAAAAAAATTATAAAAAATTGTAGTACACATAATGTAATTTTGTATTTAGTACAATGAGTTTTCATACAATTCAAAGGATACACTTAAATTGAAAAAAAAACTAGCCTGTTTCAATATTGGGTGTACAAATTAATTCGGTACGTTCTCAAAAGACAGTTTCAGCTGCAAGTTTTAGCCGATCTTAGAAGCGAGTACCTATTTCATTAGAAAGGTTTCACACGTGCCAACAATAATCAGTGTGCATAAGCGTCTATTTCAGAAAACAGCAATGTTTTTTCCAATTTGATTTTCTGTTTTAACTGGAAGAATTGTGCAGAAGGAGACCATCGGATGCTTGTGAAAGTTTATGATGAACCTTCCCCTACCCATAAGTTATGCAGAGAGAGGTTTTGAAGCATCAAAAGTAGTAATTTTAGCGTCCTGGCTAACTCAAAAAGTTTGAAGATGAGGAATAGGATAATTTACTGGATCAGGATCCGTGAAAACGCAAAGTAAACTCACAAAATCATTGGAAGTGACTCAGCAAACAATTTCCTTTCAGTTAAAGCAATTTAAATTTATACAAAAGCAAGGAAATTGGGTATCGTATGAGTTGGAGCCGAGAGATGTCGAAAGGTGATTTTTACCACGGAACTGCTTCTTGAAATACAAAGGGAGGGATTGTTGCACTGGAGATGAAAAGTGAATATACTATGATAATCCCAAGAAGAAAAATACTATGTCAAACTTGGTGTACCTGTTTCATCATCGTCTACATCGACGCCATAGAAAAATATCCACGGTTCAAAGGTAAAGCTCTGTATATGGTGATATAATGAAGTCATTGAAACGAAATATTATCGATTGCAACTAATGCGTTTGAGCCGTGCATTGCGTAAATACGGCAGAAATGACCGAAAGGCATGACGAGGAGATTTTACAACACGGCAACGTTCAGCCTCTCGAGGCTGTAACGGTCACAAACTATCTGGAAACGCCGAAATGGGAAGTCTTACCCTATCCACTTTATTCTTCAGACCTTTCTACTTTTCAGTTTCCTTTTCACAAATCCAAAACGTTTTGGGGCGTCACCAGTTTGGGTCTTTTGAAGAAATCGATAAATGGATCAAGGATTGGATCGAGGACAGAAAGGACTAACTTTTCAGAGATTGTATTCGAAAATCAGGAAAAGAAAAAAAGGGGAAGGGAAATTTCCATTATGGCGAAACTTTCAGTTCGTATTGTGCTGCATAATGAGAACGACAGACCACATACATCTTGGACGGTCAGTCAAAAATTTACGGTACTTGGTTGTGAAGTTTTGAAGCCACCATCTTATAGCCCGGAGCTTACACCGTTTAACGACGAGTTGTTTCGGTCACTACAAAACTCTCTTGTTCATAAAAAATTGGAAGATTGAAAAGCCACTGGCCAAGTTCTTCGCCGATAAATCACAGAAGTTCTGCACTGATAGGTTTTTGAAATTGTACGAAAAACAGAAAAAAGTATTATAAAATATGCACTTCATTAGAACATTTTTTTGATAAAGAAATTTAGTTTTCAAAAATATACAAAAAAAGGTTGCTAGGTTTTATACATTCCTTCTTTGCTTTCATTTTGAGCACATGCTATGTGTTATCGCACAGTTTCTAACATTACGATGCCGCCTTTTATTATATATTGCAGCTTAATATCTGGTTGCGTGTGTTTTCGATCTGGTTGATGAATTTTTTTGTGCTACAATCCGATACTGCAGACAACCATATTGCTAGCCCCCGCGAAGTCCATTAGCCTCAGCCCGTATGGGGATGTTTCGTCGTGACGGTTGAATTTTCCGATTGTTGCGTCAAAAATAGCTTCATACTTTACAGAAGATTTCAAACTCATGAAGGGACCAAAGAGATAATCTGGTAACAAATGTCTAGAGCATACTTAGTGTATGGAGGGAACATTTCTCCTACCTGCTCAATGGCAGTAAAAGTGAAAAACCTCGGAGATGGCGAATCCGAAACTCTAATCACTAATCTAAAATAACAAAGCGCATGAGTCGATGGCTTACCGGCAGAGCTATTCAAATACGGCAGCGAAGAACTGATAAGATGTATGCAACAGCTTCTTTGGTTAATATGGTCAGACGGAAACATGCTCGGCCAAATAAAAACAGAGGATACCCCATAGTCTGCGCCAATTATCATGGGATAAGCCTCTTTTATATCGCATATAAGGTCCTATCTAGCGTATTTTGTGAAAGACTAAAGCTCTCCATCAACAAACTGATCGGAACGTATTAGTGTGGTTTTAGACCTGGCAAATTCACCATTGACCAGAAATTCACTACGCGTCAAATCCTGGAGAAGACCTGAAAGAAAATAATCGGTACACACTACCTTTTCATCGACTTTAAATCTTATTTTGACAGCACGGTAAGGAACTGCCTCTACGCCGCTACGTTTTATTTTTATATCCCCAAAAAACTCATACGGCTATGTGAACTGGCCTTGGATAATACTAGAAGCGCAGTCAAAATTGAGAAGGATCTCTCCGAGCCGTTTGGTACTTTTTCCAACAGCTGCTATCTTGGACTGAGTAGGCAGTGGAAAAGTAAAGTTCTCTATGAACCTTCCACAAACTCTACAAGTCGCTCATCATTCCCGTCCGGACATATGGTGCAGAAGCCTGGATGATGTCGACAGCCGTCTTGGCTTTAGTAGTATTCGAGAGAAAAGTTTTGCGGAAGATTTATGGTGCTTTGCGCTTTGGCAACGGAGGCTACCGCGGACAATGGAGCGATGAGATGTACGAGCTATACGACGACAATGACGTAGCTCAGCGAATCAAGAGACAGCGGCTACGTTGGCTAGGTCATGCTCTTCGTATGGATATAAGTACTCTAGCTTTGAAAGTATTCGATGGAGTATCTGCTATTGGAAGCAGAGAAAGAGGACGACCTCCACTCCGTTGGAAGGATCAGGTGGATAGCGACCTGGTCTCACTTAGTATTTCCAACAAAGCAAAGAGAAGGAACGAGTGACTCTCTATTGTTGGTTCGGCTACAATCGCGAAAGCGGTGCCTACGCCAAGGAAGAAGAATAAGAACTTAGTATTTGCTGTGCTCTTCTTAAAGTTATGAGGAGTGAAATTATTTCATACGTTGGCTTACAAGTTGAAAATGGCATATCTGTTTTTAAATTTTTTTTAGATTAATATTATTTGACAGGAATTAGCTCATGGGAATAGATTTTCCTGTAGGCATGTTGGACTGAATTCTAATTTTCAAATAACCTTCAAGCCGTAACTAGTCATATCTCTCATGAAGTTCTCGACTGAAAAAATTAAAGGACCACTAAAATGCACATATGGTTATTAATATAATTATTTCCAACATAATAGCCGTATGATAAGCAGTATCTACTAATGTGCTGAAGATCGTAGCTTCGCGTCCTGGCCCGACCAACGTTCTAAAAAACTAAGTTTTTTTCCTAATATTGTCCTCACACGGTAGGTAATCTCAATCCCTCCATATGAACCGTATGACTCTCAACTTGTTGAGAGAACTTAAGACGCACACCAAAAATTGGTGGAGAAGAAGATAAAGATACTTGTACAATGTATGTAAAGGGTGATCCAAGTAGAGGTACTTTCTTCAATAGCCTTTTTTTAACAGATCACACGTGAGTCGTGTCAAGCTGTCGTGTTATTTTTGTTCAGTATTGTTTGGTATTTCATCATGGAAAGACTAACGCCTGAACAACGTTTACAAATCATTGAACTTTATTACGAAAATTCACGTTCTGTAAAGAATGTGTTTCGCGCACTTCGCTCAACTTATGGTCAATATAACTGACCTACTGAGCATATTATTCGCAACACCATCACCAATCTTGAGACCCAGCATTCATTATTTGATAATATTCGACCGAATAGACTGCGTCCAGACCGTGGAGAGTCGATTCGCCGCCGTTCGCAGCAACTCGGACTGATGTATGGAACGACTTGGCGAATTTAAAGTCCAGATCTTAAATTGAAGTCGCTCGACATCGATTCGCTCTATGGGCTCTTGAAAAGTTCTAAGAAGATCCGACGTTTTCGAGCTAAATTTTGTTCGGCGATGAGGCCCATTTCTGGCTCGATGGGTATGTTAACAAGAAAAATTGCCCTTTTGGGACAAAGAGCAGCCTGAAGAAATTCAAGAGTCTAAAGTATATGCGGACAACCGATTCAGGCCTTGGAGCAAAACTGCACGAGTGCAATTCGCCAAATACCAGTCGAAATGCTCGAACGAGTCATCGAAAATTCGACTCAGCGGATGGACCATCTGAGACGTAGCCGCTAGCATTTGAAAGAATAATGATAAAGGGTTCCTATTAAATTTGAATTTTCTGTGTTTTTTCTTTTATAAAAGTAGGGAACCTCGAAATAGTTCCCCCTTTATTTATGTGGGAAACACAAATGCATTGATAAAGTCACACTTATGGAGCCTTGTATAGTGTGTAGATATATTTATAGTTACCTAGATAAGCTGTTAAAGTCATAAATAATATTCGTTAAAGAATTTGATTTTATTGCTGCAGTACTGGGCGATTCGCCCGTTCTTATCATTTTGACCGCAATATATATTACAATACAATCTTTATAGTGCTGTAAAGCAGATTTGATTAGATGGAACCTTTGGATGAATATTTAGTTGCAGATTGGAGCGTTAGCCTGACGTTTGCTGGGTTTGCGGATTAGGGTTGCTTTAAAAAATTTAAGTTTTTCATTATATTTAAAGAAAAATGAAAATCTTTCTGGGTTTTGTACTTTCCGTGGTGATCGGTGTAAGTCTGGCTGCACCAATTGAAGAAGATCCAGAACTAATTGCTGGCTACTTTGAAGGCGACATTGTTTTGGAGCCCTCACAACGTAATGGCTTACGTAACGAGACATTGCGTTGGCCAAACAATATTGTGTACTATAAGTTCAGTGAAGGCTATTTCGGTGAGGATGACTGAGTTTCGGGCTTATCTATTTTTGTTTTCTACATGATTTTTCACTTCTACAGACAACGCTCACCGCAATCACATTTTACGTGGCATGCAAATTTTGGAGGAAGTCTCATGCATACGCTTTAAGGAAGCCGATGAAAACCAGGCATATTATGTCAATATCACAGGCCAAGATGGCGGTTGCTATTCGAGTGTTGGCTGGTTGAATGGCATACAAACATATAATTTACAGAACTACGCATTAGATGCCGGCTGCTTCCGTCTTGGCACAATTGTGCATGAGTTCTTGCACACACTTGGCTTCTATCACATGCAGAGCACATCGAATCGCGATGATTATGTTCGTATAGCTACCGAGAATATTCGTCCCAATACCATTCATAATTTCGAAAAATATGATGAGAACTTTGTTGATAATTTCGATGAGGAATACGATTATGGTAGTGTTTTGCATTATTCGGCTTATGCTTTCTCGGCGAATGGTGAAATGACTATAATACCATTGAGAGAGGAAGAAGCAGCTGGTATAATGGGTCAACGTCGGGGTTTGAGCAAAAGTGATATCAACAAACTGAATACTATGTACCGTTGTCCATTAGTAGTTTAATATTTAAAAAAAAAAACCAAAAAAAAAAAAACAACAACAATTTTTACGTAATAGAAAATATTCTACCTCATGTTGAAGATTTGCTTCCGAGTTTATTTTGTTGTAGTTTTTATTTTATTTTATTAATAGATAGAAACCAGAGTATAGGATCTTTTTAGTGCCGACAAGGTCATTTAATTAATCAAAAAAGGAACCTAATGAGTGACGAAGTCGGCTGGGTGGCTGTGGGCCCTAGAACCGAAGTGCCGGAAAAATAGCGGATTTCTTCATTTTTAATTTATTATGAGTGAGATTTAGGCTTGCGTTCTCACTATCCATCGACTATTTACTTTGAATCGGAACTGACCCAATGCATTGGAAAGTAAAGAAAAAGTGGTTGTGATCTTTCAAAATCCATTTGACAGACAATTTTTATAAATAAAGTCCTTGCCAGTTTTTTCTAATTTCGCCGTTTAGCGCTAATTGGAGTTACCGAATGCAACCAGATCGTTCTTCACTAACCCATCCTTCCAGCATAGTGGAAGTCATTATATTTTTTTCTGCTTCTTTGACCAAGTCAACGTCGTTCTATATCTCGTCAAGCTCAATGGTCCATAGTCTAAAGTGTTCGCCATCGCTAGCACGCATATCTTAATAAATAGTTAGAAAACCGTTCCTTTTGACAACTCCTAAAGTCGATAACTTCTTTAACTTCTGACGTATGCTGATGATGTTGGCGCGATCTATCATCAGCATACGTCAGAAGTTGTACTCCGTTATAGAAATCTGTCTCTCTGAAGCTGATATTTTTCGCCAGCTCCTGTTTAGAGTAATTTTCGAGAATTGCCCCTGTTGGGTAGCTTTTTGAGCTTTTCATAATAATACATTTCATACTCTTTCTGCTTTTGTTTTCAAATAATTCAAGTTTACAACATCTCGGAATCTGGTACCACATACAACCTTATTTCGAACGCCTGTGAAGTCGATCACCCTCAGCCCGAAGGCTAAATTTTCTGACTGTTGCGCCGTAGATTTTTTCTTTGCTTACTCGGGCGTTAAAATCTCCAATAATTATTTTACATAACACCGAGACAGCGCACATATGCGTGTTCTAGATGCTCATTTAATGCATCTTTGGACTTATCGTCCTTCTCTACTGTAGGGGCGTAAACGTAAATCAACGATATGTTGAAGGCTCTCGTCTTGATTCAGATTATTACAAGACGTTCGTTTACCGGTTTGAACGATACTGCCCTCTGTCGGAATATCTCTCCTTCCACAGGAGCAACTTCGAATTTACACTTCTTTATACAATATGATCGCTCCAGAATATATCACAAGGATCTACTTGTTTTCATCCTATTCATCGCGTCTCTTGTACGTCGTTGATATCAGTCTTATTTTTTACAAGAATATCAACCATCTGGGCAGAGGAAACTTCCAAAATGAGGAACCAGACATCCCAAGAGCATACCTTCACGTTAGTACATCGCTTAAACTCTTCACATCATGTGAAAATTTAACTGCAATACATCAAATCATACCAAGCCGTTGTCACATCAACGTCGGCACACTACATATATGTACATATGCTCATCGGGTACTAGGGTAGAAAAGGCTAGCAGTGGATTCAGAAGAGACAGTTAGCTTTTTCACTATTAAGTGAGGTAATATTCCCTCTCATACTATATATTTAACTAGGTATCTATTGGCGGTGAGAAACGACTACCACTTTCAGAAGGACGTGGCAATGTGCTAAACCCAGCCTTTGCTAATATTTTCTTATTTATAGGTGGCGAGGGTCTATTTCCATCTGGAAATATAGTTGGAAGAAGATCTCCTCTAGTTTTAGGACCCATACAAGGAGAGGCGTGGTAAATGCAAGAACGAATCGTAATTTTATTCATTATTTTGTATCAGGCCAGCGAACCTCAGTTATAACCTGGACATAACATATTATGTGGTGGATCCCAAAACACTTTTAAAGGTACAGAGGCTGCGCGTTGTCACTTCATATTTGTTGACTACCCAGAGAATACCTGATCTACCACCGAAAGGAGTGAGCTACTTGAAATATGCAGTGTTGATATTAAACTTAGTGAAAAGCCACTTATATATATAATAAGATTTTTGGAACAGATCGGCCTCAGGCCCACTTCCCAAAAGAAAAACTGTTCTCTATATTAATTTACGCAAAAGTCTACCTATGTAAAAAAATTAAAAAGAAATTCGAAGTCATTAACTTTTTTTAGAATATAAGTATATCCCAGGTCGGACGTCCACTTCCCGGAAGGAAATATAGTGTTCGTTTTAAACCATTTATACTTGGTTTGGTATCAAATTTCAAGAAAATCGAACAAAAGTACGATTTTCGGGTAGGTCCGTCCCTGATCTACTTCCCGAATATTTCTTCCGGATTCTTCTTATTCGGCCGGAGAGCAATACGAATTGATGCGAATCATCGAAATAATTTTAGGTGTGCTTGAGTTATGAGAGTAGTAATTAATATCCTTTTTTTATTCGAGGGTTGTGGTTTATATTTCGGGATTAAAGAACAAAAGCAAATATCAATATTCAGAATAGCTGTATTGTTTTTCAAAATATTCCTCACTAGGATCTTCACAACTTTACATGCGTTTGAACTAATTGACGAAGCACTTCTGTCTGTCTGTTTAAGGTATCTGCAAAACATAGGTTCTGAACGCATCAACTGCCTCTTCAGGTGTCGTAAAACGTTGATCTATCAGTTTATTTTTTACGTACGGAAATGAAAAGAAGACATTCGGTGGCAAGTCAGGCCTATATGGTGGATGACTCATTAAATTGATCTTTTGTGTGCTTAAAAATTCAATTGTTTCAGGCGTTTTGTTTGAACTCGCATTGCCGCGGTGATGAGTGATCCGTCTTTAGCGGTAGGCTTTCCTTATTTATTTAAAGGCAACTGGCATACAAATAGCTGTGTACCACTCAAAATTTACTGTTCTGCATTATTCTAGTAGTCCTAGTGACGACATGTCCAGTTTTATCCAAAAGAACAGGCAATCACTTGCTTGCAAATGCTTCGTTCATGAACAAATTTTGTAGAATTCAGTTCATCTTAAGACACCGATACTTTCGACTGCTGTTTATTTTCGGGCTCATTCACGATGTCATAGATGTGTTTATAATCACCGCTATCATATTTTTTGACATATCTTTCGACCAATCGACACGAAGTTTTTTTGAGCGATTTGAAAACTGTGAAAGATCCAGCGTGAACAAAATAGTTTTCAATCAAATGTTCATGCAATATTCAATGTATCCTGCCCTCACTAATGCTTATTGTTGTCTCAATTTTATCATAGTCACATGAAGATTTCGCCGAGATGAATTATTTAGATACTGTACTGAGTATGTAAAGGGTGATACAAGTAGAGGTACTTTTTTCAGTAGCCTTTTTGACAGATCCGTGGAGAGTCGATTTGGCGCCGTCCGCAGCAACTCGGACTGACGTATAGAACGTCGAGATCTTAAGTTGAAAGCGTACAAATTACAACTTGGGCAAGAACTGAAGCCACTGAGCCCAAGCGACATCGCTTCGCTCTATGGGCTCTTGAAAAGTTCTAAGAAGATCCTACGTTTTCGAGCCAAATTTTTTTCAGCGATGAGGCCCATTTCTTGCTCAATGGGTATGTAAACAAGCAATTTGACCACATTTGGGACGAATCCAGAAAAAACAACGGTTTGAAGTGGTTTGTGGGCCGGTGGAATCATTGGTCTACCATATTTCTTCAAAAATGATGCCGGTGAGAACGTAACTGTCAATGGCTACCGTTATTGTGCCATGATAACCGACTATTTGACGCCTGAAATTCAAGCTCGTGTTCTCTGCGACATTTGTTTTCAACAAGACGGCGCCACTTCCCACACATCGTATCAATCAATGGATTTATTGAAAGAACGCTTCGGGGGCAGATAATTTCACGTTTTGGGCCGGTCGATTGGCCACCAAGAGCACACCTTTTGGCTTTTTCCTGTGGGGATACCGAAGAATGATAAAAAAAATTGTCGAAAAAGTTTGAATTTTCTGTGTTTTTCTTTAAAAATATGGGGACCTCAAACCCATTATAGCATAAAATATGTTAAAATTTACGATGAAGTTTTCAGTTGCCATATGCAACACTGGGGTTACTAAATTGCGAAATATAAACCGCCTCGTATATATAGATATCTTTTTTTTTTTAATATTTTAAACTAAAATATTAACAGAGTTGAAAACTGTAGTGGTAAAAGATCATTTTGAAGTAGTAAGAGACCAATATATTTCTGGCCTAAATCTAATATCCTCTATTGAAGATATCACCTGAAACCCTTTTAATACTTGCTAGTTTCTGTGAAATTAATTTTTTTTGGTATACTATGGATATAGTTTGGCATTAATATGTTCTTCATTTTAGCCAATTTATATATGTTTTCTTGTATGTGATCAGCATACGAACTGGTTTAAATTTCCAGTATGAAAATACACCAATTTGTTAACTCAACTGTTTCATGTTGCAACTGTAAACGAAGGATCTCAATTAAGCACTGTTATTAACAAACATTGGTAGTTGATTTAATGTAACTTAACATTTTACCCACTACCCACCCGCATCCACGCATAATTTAATCGAATTACGAATTTCAGAACAGCAACAATTCGAGGCAAATACTCGTACGAGTGCGTTCAAAAAGATACATACATCAGCTTCATATTATTATTTTTTTTTCGAACTTTATTCAGCTGTGGAAAAACTTCAAAAGGAGAACAAAGAGAAAGATGTCCGTACATTGAAAATACTTCACCATCGGAAGCTGATTAAGTTGTCCATGCAAGCCCATTAAGTGTATAAAATTAAAAGAGAAGAAGATGTACGAGTATGCTGAGCTTGTGTATATGTGGAGGAAACATGAGCGAGCGATAGCAATTAAAAATCCATTAATTTAAGCCGACCCATAAAGGCCGATACACACAAATAAAAAACATGAACAAATGATCATGTGCAAAAGGTAGTTTAAAAGGGAGTGTAAAAACCCTACAATCTAATGAAGTAGACGAGAACTACTTTGATACTAGTAATCTGAGAAAGCGAGATTAATCAGAGTTAATTCCATGCAAGTAACATGCATTTTTAGTACAGAGATTCCCTATGGACTAGCAGTAGTCAGATTTCGGTCAGAAATATACTGGTATCATAGTAGTTGAAAATCTTCAACAAATTATTAGTTCAGGTTTGAAAAAAATTTCGAATTTGAAATACCTTTTAAAATAAGTTAGAATAAATTTTTTTTCCAGAAATACACTAGTCTTATGATTGTTCAAAATAAGATTCAATTTTTGTAATTGGCACGAGTTTACTATCTTTCAGATAAATGTGATATTAGTCTGGGAACTAGTACTTTTTCAACTCACTTCAATATATCTTTGCTGAAAAAATATATTCTTTCAAAATCGTAAACATGTATGAGAGTTCGCATATACATATAACATATACTACATACCGTAGCACGGAAAGTTCAGGTACGAATGTAAAATAACGGAATTTCCACAAAAAAATATTTATGTCAGCTTGTCCTTACCATTTATTTGCATTCAAATATCGTTGTTGGTATAACGTAAATTTTTAAGGGTCATGAATACATACATATATAACAATTATTTAATATACTTCTTCTGAATATTTTCAATATATAAAAAATGAGTGGTACAAAATGGATTAGTTTACATTCTTTTTTATTATATATATATAATATTCTTTATTATATTGGATAATTAGAAAACTCTCCGAAGTTTTTTTTTGTCACTAGATGGGTTGATACTCTTACTTCAGGCAACACCAGCCCGATTTTGTCAAATTAACACATGTTTGAAAGCTGGAATTTCTAGCAATATTTGTTTTGAACAATTCTCTAAATTGTAATTCGTGTGAAAAGCTATTTGGATTCGAAAATGAGTAAAACTCCTGAAAAAATACGTTATTTGATGCTTTTTAGTATTTAAAAAAAATTTGTGTGATTTACGTTGAGAATGCTGTAAGGGAACTTTGGATCTAGACTCAATTCCGTTCTGGAAATTTTAATATCAGAGATGCATCTCCTTCTGGTCACTCAAAAATCCGGCGTGGAAGTTGCCTGAGTAAAGTGGAGGCCCTTGGCACCACTCACGTGACAGTTTGAAATCTATTTAAAAAAGGCTGGACAAAGAAGTTCAATGAATTAAAGCGAAAGATATAATTGACCGATTATTATCAGTGAAGCGTTTCTGAAAGGCAAAAAAAAATCCCACAATTTCTGAAGAGACTCATCAGAATGATGAACAAATATGGGAATATAAAACGAAAAAGAAAACAAAGACTGAATTGACGGCAAACAAGGTGGTGCTGAGTGTGTGATGGGATTGGAAGAGAATTTCTATTTTGAGTTGCTACTACCAGGCCAAATGGTCAGTTTTGAGTCCTACTGTAAACAGTTAGCCAGTTTACAACAAGTTCTTCAAACGAGCATCCAGAATTCGTCAATAGAAAAGGTCTTGTGTTTTATCAGGATAACGCCAGACCACAAGTTCTACGAGTACGCAATGGATTTAAGAAGCCACCCTAAAAATGGCACAAAAATCGCAGGTTTATGCTTCTTATAGATTCAATAAATATTAATGAAAACCATGGAACTTGAATACGTAATAAACTCAACCAATTACGTGATAATGGGAGGTTTTGCTCGATGATTGAGGCTTTCCAGTGAGTCCAGCGACATACTAGGGGACTCTTAGAACTCTGGGGTAATTAATGAAACTAGCAAGTGTGTAAAAAAATTTTATACATCCAGAGCTTCGCAAAGAGCTGCTGTAGGGTAGACCCATTTTGGAGGTACGTTCTCCGAAGACCTAGTGACCCCTTACATAGGCTGTAAGTCTATATATACTTTTTCTCGACCTTTTTAGTAGGTCCTTTGTTTTGTCATACTTGGGCCAGATATCTTTCGCTTTATTTCATATGGGTATAGATTTCTAGCTGTTTAGCGTAATTCGTTCAAAATGCAAGTGACTATTTCTCTTGATCGTTCCTAACGGACATAATATTATCTCCTCATCAGATTAACCAAGGCATGCTCTAGACTTCGCCAACTCGTTAGTGTTTTCGTTGCCGAAAATGTACCTATGGCCGGAAACCCAGAAAATGGAGATGGCGAGTTGACCTGCCGGGGAGCTTAGAGACGTCTTGCAATTGTTAACGACGCTTGGGTTTCTCTAAGGCGATTATGAAGCTAGTAATGTTGCCTGAATATCTGAGTATACAGCTATCTTATTTAACCCCACGTAGTTGCTAGTACCTCCCCTTGGAAGATGTTAGCCACTAATTTTTTCATTTAAATACGTTATTGAGCACTCGTTAAATGATATAAAAATGTTGAAAATTCACATTAACACAGGTCCACAGAATTAGATGTACTGAAAATAATAAAGAGAAGTCATCTCGGCGTTCCAGTCCTACCATATTATAACACATTTTTTGGGAAAATACATTTTTTTTATTTAACATAGTTTCCAACAAAGGTGATACATTATAATTATAATGACCGTACAACTTTTTGATTCCATTTTTGTAGTACGATTTGTACTTTGCATCAAAATAGGCTTCAGTTCCGGCGATCACCTCTTCATTCGACGAAAACTTCTTCCCAACTTGCATTTTTTTGAAAGCTGAGAACATTAAATAGTCGCCGTGGTCAGAGAGAGAACGGTGGTTGCGGAGGCAATTCGAAGCCCAACTCATAGATTTCACTAACTAGTGAGACGGTGCATTGTGTTGGTGAAACATAATTTTCTTCTTCTTCAAGTGCAGGCGTTTTTCGGCGATTTTGTCCTTCAAATGGTCCAATAACGTTTTGATATAGGCGCTGTTGATGGTCTTTTCTTTCTTAAGATAGTCAACGAAAATTATTCCATGCATATCCCAAAATACAGACGACTCAACCTTGCGAAAGCTCGCCATAAATTTGTCATTCGACAGTTGCATTTTTCCTCGCTCGTCACAGTCCACTCGGATAACTGTCGATTGGATTTCGGAGAGAAATGATGGAGCCATGTTTTATTCAGTGTCACATATCAACGCAAAATCTCGGGTTTCTTACCCATGAAAACACTGCTTCGAATCATGAACACATCGTTGGTCAAAAGTGAACTCGCGCTTTATCCATATATTCGTAAATGATATCAAAATTTTTTTGGATCTTTTTGATGTGTTCGTCGGTAGCAACCAATTTTCGGTGTCCGCTGCGTTCACCCTCTTTGGTGCTCATTTCACCACGTCTAAACTTAGCACATCAATCCATAATGATTGATTTTCCTGAGGCAGTGTCCGGAAATTCATCATCAAGCCAAATTTTTAATCCTGAGTGAGCGCCGCATTCTTCTAAACTATAATTCCGCTGGTTAATTGAAGCAAACCAAGAAGCTCTTAGCGGTCCTTAGGAAAAATAGAGATGATTCGACAAATGAAATAATCATACAGCTAGCTGGCAGTGTGGTTTTATATAAACTCAAGTTAATTGAGAGCAGTTAGGATGCTAATGGAAAAAAAAATATCGAAGAGTCGACATAGCCATGAAGCTACAAGGCAACTTAAGTGTAAAAACGAATACAGAGAAAGGGTGCGGTTCCGCTACTCTATTTAGCGATCAGTGCGGTGCTGTTGGTGTGCCGCCAGAAATTGTTTTCAGTGGTGCATACAAAGTAGGAGTAGATTAGTCTTCGAGATACTAAAAAAATTTTGTAGTAAATTATTACTACTACTGTGTGAGAGTATGATTGAAGATGGAGAAGAGTTTTTGTTGTATGGAAACAGCGAATCTAAAAAGATCAATCTGCTGTCTGAGAAATTATTCTAATATAAGACTGTTGCTCTGGTGTTAGGATCCAGAAGATTATGTTTTGAAAGAAGGAGTCATTACACTGATTGTAGAGCGTTTAGCTGTGTATATCAATTCACTAGTACTCAGTACTAGCATACTCAGTGTATTATCTAAATCTGGTCGTACAGCATGACAAAATGTGTTGAGAGTCTTTCAAAGAGCAGCAAAGCAGCAAAGTAGGTATCTTGTGATTTGCTTTCTTTACATTTGCTTTTAAGTGCATTGTTTGTACTTTCCTCCAAATACCGCTTAGGATTTGCCAAAATTGCATTAAAATGTAATTGAGAAATATTATAAATAAAATTATTCAGACATTTCGAAATTACTTTCTTTAAATTTATTAATAAATAAGAAATTATCGCTTATTTTGTAAAATATGATATTTTTCGCTCAAGATATTTTCAGATTTAAGTTTCTCGTTTTTCGCAACCACAAAAATAAGCTCAAAATTGCCACATTTGAATTGCCAACAGAAATTTTTTCCTTATTACTAAACGAATGCGAATGTGGAATACTAAGTAAGAGCTCCTTAACCATATTTTCCAATTGAAAATTATTCACAAGTAATAAATTATATTTTTCGTTACGCACATTTGCACTCGATGCCAATAAGCCTCACACATATGTCCGTTTCTCTGTCTCTGTCTCTGCCTCTGTCTGTCTAACCGACTGAATACATGTGTGTGATAGTATTTATATGTGTGTATGTATTGTAAAGTGAGCTGTTGCTGCCTGCAAGTGCATGGCTGTCCACTGAAATTACCATTTTGAATTTATTTTTTATCACAACCAAAAATTTATGGTTTTCATAGTATTGTTGGGCTGTGGTGAAATTTTCCTTGGCACTTTGTAGTGTTGCGGCAGCAATAGTAATATGTACGAGTATTTATGTATGTATGTATGTGTGTAGTGCGCCAAAAGCACATTTACACCACATAAATTATCTGAAAATGAAAAGCGTTGCATTAGAGCATCGATGGTTTTGCCTCTGTGTCTCATCTAGGAAAATGTGTGTATATACATATATCTTTGTTTAATACATACATAAATATGTAAGTGTATATGTTGTGTAACTCATTTATGTAACATGCAATTGTGGGTTTGAATCCCTGCCTTGCATTCGCTACTTACATTTGCCTAGTCCTTTTGCATTGCTCCGTTTTGTTTTTTGTTTTTGTAATGGAGTACGAGCAATCTGCTCATTTTGACTCATTTCTTACAGAAAAGAAGCCGGCGCAGTGTGTTGTTTTGCTAAAAGGTGCAAACAATTAGTGCGTACTATCAATTTACTTATTAAGCAGGGGATCAATTTCCATAAGAAGAAAATTATATATACGAGGCATATCCAGAAATTAAGTGTACTATGGCTCTCATGGCCAGAAGGATCGATCGGATTTTTGTCATGTTGGCAACACGGTAATGCAGCCAGACTTATCCCCTTTGCCACGAGACCATTTATTTGACAACTATCGACGCGACAAGATGTTTCGTGCAAACTGCCAATCCAGTCTCCCGAAAAGACTTTGTGCATGAGGAACAAAAAAGCGGAAGATCTTCAATTATGACTGTCGAAATGTCTGAAAAAACGAAAATGCGCTACCTGATGTTCGCAAATTGACCGTGGTTGAACTTTCTGCGATGTTTCTGCAAATTTCCAGTACTCTACTACACGAAACTATCACAGACACCCTCGGATATGTAAAATGAAGTTGGGGGGAAACTACATCAAAAAATTTTGGTGCGACTTCATAGCGTACTATCACTAAAAAAAAAGAGATTTCAAAAAAGTGTAGATTGAGCTAAAAAGAAAGAGAGATCACCAAATATTTTCGAGTGCGACGCGTGCCTTGTTGGGTCGATATCCTGCGCTGAAGAGGACAACTAGATATATTTTCAATAAAAATTATAGGAATGGGGAGACCAAAATGCTCCAGCAGCTTGAAAAGTTGGTTAACAGAAAATATACACGAAAGTTTCGCCTGATAATGTCAAGATTTACTAATGCTTTTAGAACCATAACTTATTCTCGTAGAAGTAAAGCCAAACTATGAACTGTTGACATTAAAGTATATTGAATCAAAGCACTTTTCCAATCTACTTAATTGCAGCACTAAAGTAATATCAAGATATAAAGTAATCGAAACCCCAATCGTCGTCCATAAATAAACCTCCTTAACATTACTGGGTCACACATTAACAACTCCGTACAGTCGTCGAAAATATTGGTTCGACAATCTTAGATGAAGAGCTGGTACGATGAGAATTGTCATATCATAGCGTAGTGAAAAACAAGTTATATCTCGGAACGTTACAATCTGCAATAATGCATGATAGGTGGGAGAAATACAGAGAAAATGTAAGCGGGAAGCATTTACAGATGGAAAAAGAACGATTTTGAAATGGGTAAGCACGAAGAGCTTGAGAAGCTGGTCGGCAGAAGTAATTATCTTTCAAGTTCCCTGAGAAGGTGTTGAAACTTATAGAAGGTTTTACCTCCGGAGTATACTCAACGCATGTAAGAATCAAAGAGGTAATCTAGCGACTGATGCCAAAAGGTATACTGAGCTTATGCAAATAATATTTTGATGACGTCGGTACCATTCGATCACGTGAAGTCCGAATAACAATTGCCCGCGTGAGCAACAACAACTAGCATAAGCTGCTAGCTACCACCTTAGTTACTGAAATATGGTGACCAAGAACTGATATAATCTTCTTGTATAACTTAGTCGGACAAAAGCATCCCTGCTTGATTGGAGCGTAATTGTAAGCTGCCTACTGACACATACCAACTTTTCGTTGATTTTAAAGCTGCTTTGGACAGGTTGAAACTAATGCTGAATAACATCAAAAGCTCCGTCAGAATTGGGAAAGACCCCTCCGATATAGGTTGAATTCTAAACAAGGAAAGGTAACTCTTTATCCTTCTTGAAATTATTGGTTGCTACAATGAACTGCTAAGAGAGATCCGACGAACAGAAATCAAACATTATTAATCGGTCTTCATTCGCTTTCTGGTTAATGGGATTGCCGTTGAGCAAATCCGATGAGTCACCACCTGAAAATAAGCTGTAGGAGACATACGACGATAATGACATAGTTGAGCGAATTAAGAGGCATCGGCTAAGTTGGCTGGTTCATGTTGCCCGCATTGGTGATAAGAGTCCAGCTTTGAAAATTCGCGCCAATGAAAGTAGGTGGTGAGGAGGACCTCCCATCGATTGGAAAGGTCAGATGGAGAAGAACATGGCTTCGCTTAGTGAAGTTGAATAGAGAGAAAATCAACTGGTTCATTGTTATGAATAGAAGAAGAAAAAGTAGATGAAGAAAAGGAGTAGTAGAAGATGAAGAAGTTAGCTTCGATAATCTACAAAACTAAACCTATAGGTTACGATTTCTGCGCTCAGAAGCTAGCTGTGCTGCGCCGCTAGTACTTCTTTATTCGGACGCAGACAATAATAAGGAAAAACACAAATTTTGTGGGATATTTATATTCCGTTATATATTAGAGCAGGAATGATTAACTGTACAAGATATAAGACGACATGAATATAGACTATCCTATGAACACAAAGCGGTTATTCTACGGGTTATTTAAATTTCAATTCCTTAGTTTATAGTAACTGTTTATTCACACACTACAATCGCATAAGCGATGCGCACGACAAAGAAGAAGAATAATATTTAAACACATTTTTCTGCTCTCACAAACCACAGTGCGATGGTAGATGCATAAGTACATAAATATCTAAACTAGAAATACCAGTTATATTTCATGCATACTTTTAGGAGCTAAGGAAGTAGCGCTGAAACTCCGATATGTCTACTTTTCCATTCCTATTGGGCCACTTCACAGCAAACCTCATATGAAACATATTTGAACATTTTAGTTTGCCATAAAACAATCACATTAACGCGCACACACACACACACACACACGCAGACACAAAAACAAGTCAAGCAAAAGTGTAACTGTGATTCGGATTGAGACAAAGTTTTGAAGCCGAAATAATAAAAGCCGCAGAACGTCGAAAGCTTGACTGTGCCATTGTCATTTCCATTGCTGCTTGCCGACACTGCCGACACTGCCGACACTCAGCGACCGACCATGAGTGCGAATACTATTTCGAAGCATGTCGAAGCGGAAGTTGAAATCAAATTTATGGCAATTTATGGCTTGACATATGCCATCAAAGTGTATGTATGTGTGTGTGTACGAGTACGAGTGCGAGTGCGAGTATGGTGTGAGCAGGAGTACTTATGAATGCCTTCAAGTTGGGCCGACAAAACACTGGATTTGCGGTGCTTTTGCCACGACAATCTCTTACACTGCATACTCGTACATACACACAAACACCAACACACATATTCGCTCATATAAGCTGTGTTGCTGACGTTGCATGCACCCAAACGAGAATTCATATTTACATAAAATATATGCAACAGTAGCTGGAAAAGTGCTTACATCATAACAACCACACATATATAGGAGTATACGAGTACGTGTATATGTAAATACATTTGTATATATCAAGCTAGAAGAATCTATGTTTCTCTGTTTTTATGTTCTTTACGGCAATAGCATATTTGCACTTTAATACATATTCACATTCACATGTACTAAGCATTATGTATGTATGCATGTAGGTGAATATGTACATTAATGCGTTGGCTTATTGTATTTTTGCGGTCTCTAACTGTAAATTGAAAATAAAACATACAATTTTCACATAAATTTTATACAATACTGCGCATAAACTTATGCAATATTGAGGTGTGAATGTGTGTAAACAATTGCTCATGTGGCAGCTTTTAAATAGCAATACAACTGCTTAGCTTTTGATATATAATTGTACTTGATGGAAGCAATTTTGAATTAAATTTAAGTACACAACAACTATCTACCATTTTTAATTTTTTCGTTATATTATTAAAATATCTAGGATTAGTATTATCATCATAGTGGGAAGAGAGAAACTAATGTCTAAAAAAAAAAACCCAGAAGATAGTGAATTCAAGTTTCTTCTAAATGAAAATGTGCCTTTAGTGAAGGGTCAACATTTTATTTGGTCAAATATGTAATTCCTATATAGACTACATCATACGCTGGAAAAGAGGGTGATCCAAGTAGAGGTACTTTTTTCAATAGCATTTTTTTTTAACAGATCACGTGTGAGTGTTTGGCATTTCATTATGGAAGGACTTACGCCTGAACAACTTTCACAAGTCACTCAACTTTATAACGAAGATTTACGCTCTGTAAAGAATGTGTTTCGCGCGCTTCGCTGAACTTACGATCAACATAATCGGCTTACTGAGCGTACTATTCCTAATGCCATTACCCATCTTGAGACCCAGCATTCAATATTGGATAATATTGGACCGAATAGACCACGCTCAGCACACAGTGAAGAAAATATAGCGGCCGTAGCTGAGAGTGTACACGAAGACCGTGGAGAGTCGATTCGGCGCCGTTCGCAGTAACTCCGGCTGACGCATGAAATAACTTGGAGCTTTTTACGTAGAGATCTTAAATTGTAAGCATACAAAATACAGCTTCTGCAAGAACTGAAGCCGCTCGACCTTCCCAAGCGACATCGATTCGCTCTATGGGCTTTTGAAATGTTCCAAGAAAATCCGACGTTTTCGAACCAAATTTTGTTCAGTGAGAGGACCATTTCTGGCTCAATTGGTATATAAATAAGAAAAATTGTCCCATTCGGGATGAAGAGCAACCTAGAGAGATTCAAGAGCTTCCATTTCATCCAGAAAAAGCTTTGGTTTGGTGTGGTTTGAATTAAATTGTCATATTTCATATTTCTTTAAAAATTATGCTGGAGAGAACTTAACCGTCACTTAACCGCCGGCGACCGTTATCGCGCCTAGATAACCGACTATTTTATGCCTGAAATTAAAGCTAGTGATCTCCGCGAAATTTGGAGTCCATCATTCAATGGAATTATTGAGAGAACACTTCACGGAGTAGATAATTTCACGTTTTTGGTCGTTCGATTGGCCACCAAGATCATGTGACCGTTCGACTTTTTCCTTTGGGTATATGTAAAGTCCAAAGTCTATGCGGACAATCCTGCTTCAATTCTGGCGTTGGGGCAAAACATTACGCATGTCATTCGCCAGTTACTAGTCGAAATGTTCGATCGAGTTATAGAAAATTTGACTCAAGGAATGAACCATCTGAGACGTAGCGGTGGCCGACATTTGAAAGTGATAATCTTCAAAAAATAAATGCCGAAGAATATTCTCTCGAATGATAATAAACATTCCATTTTAAATTCTAATTTTCTGTGTTTTTTTATTTAAAAAAGTAGGGAACCTCGAAATGGATAACCGTATATATTTCATTGTCGTTGCACTTTCTATACAATTCACCAGGCTGGAGAAGTGTTATCTACATTAGCTAAGTACTCTATGGACATTAGTCGCCAGGTAGCCTATATGGGTTCTAAATACATGAGTAAGCAAAATATTTAATGATTTGACGCATATTCTGATAGAACTCTCGTCCACTACAATTTTTGAACAGATCCTGAAGCTTTTTATAAAGGGCCTTTTTCTTTTTCTGTCTCTCTTCCTTTTTAAGCTCTCAGTCTTAATCCTTAAATTTCACGTCATATTCGTACAGGCATATTTCGTCACCTGTCATAATATCTTTCAGTTATTCCACATAGAGATTCCTGCGCAATAATTTTTTTCATGCTCGAAACATTGGAAAAAATAACATAACACGATCCAATCGATATGCAAACATCATCAGGGATTTCTATTTCCATTTCTATCACTTCTTCTACCTTTTCATTGGTTGTTGATGTGCTGGGGGTCCAGAGCGCTTGTCTTTTTCAACGTCTTCACAGCCTACTTAGAAACGCTTATACCACTCGTAACCTCTTGTTTCATTCAAAGTTAATGATTTTAACAATTTTTAATATGTCACGATCTGTCTTTTTTCCATTGTATTCTGTAATGTTTACAATTTCATAATTGGATCACTATAAACGTCGTGAATTTGTTGATTTTGCCTTGGAACAACTTGAAAACGATAACGATTTTCTTAAGAAAAACATCTTCTCCGATGAGGCTCACTTTCATCTGAGTGGTGCCATTACATTCCTCTAAACTGACAGTTTGGTGTGGTTTTTGGTCTGGTGGAATCATCGGTCCTTACTTCTTTCGAAATGAAGCTAGTAGCACCGTTACTGTCAATGGAGAGCGATCTATAGATGATAACCAACTTTTTATGGCAACAATTGGAAGAAGTTGATCTTAACAACATCTGGTTCCAACAAGACGGGGCTATGTGTCACACAGAACGTGCAACAACCGAATTATTGCGAGAAAGTTTTGGAGATTCGATTATTTCAAGAAATTGTGACATTGAATGGCCTCCAAGAAGTTGTGATTTAACACCATTAGACTACTGCTTGTGGGGTTATTTGAAGTCATTGGTCTTCAGAAACAAACCAGACTCTCTTCAAGATTTAAAAGTCATTATTAAACGTGCTATTCATGACATACGACTTGATTTAGTGGAAAAAGTGCTCAATTCAATTGGATTCATCGAATTCGTTCCTGCAAAAGAAGTCGTGGAATGATGTTATATTCAGAACTTAATTATATCGATTGTGCTTCACATTAAATAAAAAAAATTTGAATTTTTTAATAATTAGTGTGTTTTTTTTTAAATTAATCATATCACTCTTATTGGAAAACGCTGTATTATAGGACTTTCCAAGCCTGCGAAGTTTAAAAAATTTGCTTATTTTTTGAACACGCCTTGTATCTTGCACTAATTTGTTGTTAATAAAAATGAATTTGGTTAAAAAGTTATAATAAAATGACATTAATTACCCATAAGGATTCGTAGTACGAGTAAATGAAATCGCGTACAAATAAAAGTGTTTAAAAAAGCTTCAACTGAGGCTCAAAAAATTCAGTTGAGTATTTTAAATAGAGAAACTTTTGATCGACCCAGTGTCGCAATACGTAAATAAATTGTATTCAACTAATTTCTATTTTACTGCCAGTCCACATAACGGTAAATATATCAATACAGTTTAGTTTGCGGTCCGATTTCACCCGTCGTCAGAAGTGCTTTAACGAAGTGCCAACTAGATTTCAAGAATTTTTCGAACTCATGGCTCATTTTTCACAACTTTTTTATTATATTAAATACATTTATAAAAAATGTAAAGATCATTGAAAAGTCATAACAATTTTTACGAACAAAATTGAAAGTTATTGTTCTGCTGAGCAGTTGAGCAGTGAACTAGTATCGAGCGAGCATTGAGATGCACGCACTGCTTGACACTCGGGTATCTAGAGCTCTAGTACTAAAGATTTACAAGATTAACAAGTTCGGTGCGAATATCCCTCTACATATGTACTTGCCTAATTAGTGAAAATGTGGTGCGAGCGAGTTGATTGTCTAAGATGAAGAAGTCTTCAGCAGGAAGCTAACTGACCCATGTCCTTTCAGACTGATTTAATGAAACCTTTTTTTTAATTGAACATATTTTCCATATAATTTATCATTAACAAATAACAATATAAGTAGAATAAATAAACATAAATAAAGATATTACTATATCTAAACATTTACATATATACAAATAAAAAAAACACATACTTTTATATCACATTTATAATAATATTGGACACTTATACATTATATTAATTTTATTAATATCCTTTTTACTCAGATGCTCACGCTGACCAATTCGTGCAGTCGGATCTAATGGTAATATGGTATCTGCGCCATTTTTAGAGAATGCGCGCGGACTGTAATGTAAGCAACTCTCATAGTCGTAACCCATATCGAAATCGGTTACAAATGATGCATCATACTTTTCAAAATTCGGCTCCTTACCAGGCATAATGTTATCGTAGACAACTCGAATGTATTTATCGCGTTCGCTATCGCTTTGTTGATGATAAAAACCGAGAGCGTGCATGAATTCGTGCAAAATAGTGCCCGGACGAAAACAACCCTTGCCAATTGGATAATTTTCCAAGTTCATTGTCTGCACTTTTGCTTGATAACCAACCGCGGTGTAACAACCGCCTGTTTTTGATGTAATCGCAATGTAATGCTTGGCGTCTTCACTGACCTGACGGAATTTCAAGCAGGTGTGTGATTCCAAAATTTGAGTGGCTTCTAAAATGGCTCGGCGATGTACTGCGTCTGTTGAATAGAAGACAGAATGAAATTTATTAGAATATGTTGTCAGTTATTAAGAAAATTCGAGAAAGTACTTTATAATAATAATTTTAAATAATAAATTGTCCAATTTGAAGCTTAAGGCGCTTTCAGACGTAGCAATTTTCACCCAAATTTTATTTAAAAAACTTCATTTTCGCCGAGTGAATGCCCTGAAATTAATTTCAGCAATTTAATTTCATATAAATGCAGCAATAAAAATTGCAGTGTGTGTCTGTACTCATTTATCTGCAACTCGATTTGTGAAATTAAATTTCCAATTACTCATACTGCATTAGCAATTTTTATTTTTCTTGAAAGTTTGTCAAAGGATTTCCAAAATATAAGTAGAAATGCTACGTGTGACTCTTCGTGAAGTAAAATTTCAAAATTTTCTGTTTTGATATGCAATTTGAATTCAATTAATTGTTTACGCTTGACGGCTCCTTTAGTATATTGAAATTGCAAACTTTTACTTTCAACAGTAAAGGTGCCGCCAGAAGGGAAAATTTTCATAAAATTTTTAATTCCGACGTGTGACTACCCTGAAATTTGCTTCTGAAATTGAATTTCATGAATTGCAGCAATAAAAATTACAGTGTATGACTCATTCGTCTGCAATTTCCTTCTTGAAGTAAAATTTCAAAATTTTCCATTTTGATATGCAATTTAAATTGCTACGTTCGACATCGCCTTTAGTATATTAAAAGTAAATTTTTTGCCTTTCTTCACTGAAAGTTCCGTCAGAAGTAGAAATTTTGATGAATTTTTTATTTTCTTCACGCATTTTGCTGTCAAACTATTTCAATTTCGCCATGTGACCACCCTGAAACTAATTTCTGCAATTTAATTTCAGACAATTTAATTTAATTTCATACAGTTTTTAATTTTGCAAAATTGAGAAATTTCCAAAATTGAAATTCAGTTTCCAAGAAATTTTGTATGCTACATGTGACTGTTTTTGAAATCAATTTTCGAAATTTTTCTTGTAATATAAAATAAATTAACTGCTTCGTCAGCACCATCAGATTAGTATATTCAAATTGGAGATTTTTACTTTCAACACTGATTGTTTCAGTTTAAATGTTTTTTAAACTCTTTTAATTTTCTTTAATTCATATTAAATTTAAGAGAGCTAAAAATGCAATATCTGTGACGCATAACGAAGCCCAACGGTATTTTTCTTTTTAAAAATTTCATTTACTAAAAAGAGAATTTTTATCTCTAATTTCATAGATTTATATCAACTTGCCGAATTCGCCAACAATTTTGTAGTACACCACAGCGCCTGGCCAACGTTTAGTCTCATCCACCAAACCATTTCTGCCGTGAGGTCCACCTTTCAGCATATTCTCCTGAGTTGATGTCAAAATCATATCACCTTCAAACATGCCTGCACTCAGCTCAGGATCTATGGTTGTAGATATTGGATTCCCGAGAGTAATATTAACACTTAATAATGAGTACAGAATTAACCAAAACAAATTGGCTAAGCCACTTCTTGTCTTCATTTTAAAAATTTTCCATAAACCCTATCACTTGCAAATGCGTTTATTTGAAATTTTGAAGAGGACGCTGTGAAAGCTTTTCGCGAAATGACTGGATGAGCTATTCGAATTTATTAATTCAGTCACTTATTCTTTTTCCAATTGAAAATCGCAATGATAAGATAACCACAATACAACAAACGTCATTTAAATATATATTTGTATCGACGAATTTGGTAGATATTTGATAAGATTTATGTTAAAGTTTACAACTCTAATCACATTTTCATTTTGTATGAGACAATATGAGCAATAACATAGTTATCAGACGAATAATATTTCTTTGTGTGGGTGTGTGACTAACTTTAAACGAAAAAGCTTTTTAGTACACTGATCGAACATTTTCAAGTACATACATAAGAAAAGAAAGCAATCGTGATTAAAACAAAATATATTCATTTATCAAAAATCAAAGCAAGTACTTGAATACCTTAGAAAAATAGTAATAATCATGACATAGAGCAAGTAAAAAGTGTCGTTGTATATTAGTCTATTATTCACGATTAGAGACTAATAAAATTTTATAATATAAAAATATCCACATTTTCGATAAGCACTTCTTCTTCTTCTTTGGCGTAGGCACCGCTTACGCGATTACAGCCACATCAAAAACAGCGCGCCACTCGTTCCTTCTCTTTGCTGTTTGGCGCAAAGTCGCTCTCCACCTGTAGCACCTATTGGTAAGAGTTATACTGTGTGTTATTTAGCTCTGCAGCTCGTATTATTTTCTCCAGCATTAAATTGAAGAAAGCATACGATAAAGTCTCACCCTGTCTAAAAACTCGTTTGCTATCGAACGGCTCGGAGAGGGCCTTCCCAACTGTGACTACGCTTTTGGTGTTATCCAGGGTCAGTTTACATAGCCGTATGAATTTTGTGCGGATATAAAATTCAGACATAGCGGCGTAGAGGCAGTTCCTTATCGTGCTGATGAAGGCAACTTTAAAATCGATGAAAATGTGGTGTCCCTCGTATCTTTTCTCCGGTCTTTTCGAAGATTTTGCTCATGGTGAATATCTGGACAATGGTGGAAATGCCACAACTAAAGCCACACTGATAAGGGCCGATAAGTTTATTGACGGTGGGCTTTAATCTATCACACAATACGCCAGAAAGGACCTTATATATATATATTGAGGATGCTTATTCGACGATAATTGGCGCAGACCGTGGGGTCTCCCTTTTTTTTGGATTGGGCAGAGCGCATTTAGGTTCCATTCGTCAGGCACGCTTTCGACCGACCATATTCTGCAAAGAAGCTGATTCATGCTCTTCGCCGCCGTGAATAGTTCTGTAGGTAAGCCATCGGCACCCGCCGCTTTGTTATTTTTTAAGCGGACAATCGCTATTCGAACTTCATCATAGTCAGGTGATAGCAAATCTATACCATCATAATCGATTGGGGTTTCGGGTTCGCCATCTCCGGGTTTTTTACTTTCACTGCCATTGAGCAGATTGGAGAAGTGTTTCCTCCATACACTAAGTATAATTAAAAACATCTATCACCTGCTTTGTCCCCACATAAGCTTGCTCCCCATCTCCTCATAGAATTTTCGAGCATTACCCTTGTCGGCCAGCTTCTCAAGCTTTTCGTACTCACGCATTTCGGCCTCTTTATTTTTTTGTTTGCAAATGTGTCTCGATTAAGCTCTCGGCATCTATCCTACCCCACTCGTGTTGTAGTCGATCGCAAAGTTTCGAGAAAGGCGGTCTGCTTTTTCTCCTTTGCTTGTTGGGTATGCAAGGAATTTGCTATTTCGTTCCACAGCTCCCTTATATCGAGGTGCTGAAGAGTGCTCTCAGAGAGCAGATGTGCAAATCGAGTAGAAAACTTGCTGGCTGTCTGCTGCGATTGCAGCTTTTCGGCGTCAAACCTTCCTTGATTTTTGGTGGGCGTTCTTTGTTGCACAGAAGCGGGGTGTATTTTTGCTGCTACAAGGTAATGCTCCGAGTCGATATTTGGTCCTCGGGACGTACGCGCGCCTAGAACACTGAATACATGTCTTCCGTCTATGCCAACATGATCGATTTGGTTGCGTGTTTTTCGATCTGGCAACAGCCATGTAGCTTGATGAATTTTCGTGTACTACAGACAGCCATGTTTCAGACCCCCGCGAAGTCAATCAGCCCCAGCCTGTTTGGGGATGTTTCATCGTGAAGGCTAAATTTTCCGATTGTTGCGCCTTCTTTCCTCACCCTGGTATTGAAATCGTCTTGCAAAATTTTGACATCGTGGCGAGGGCAGCGCACATAAGTGTCTTCTAGGCTCTCCTCTTTGGTCACATCATCCTTTCCTTCTGTTGGGACAGGAAACACATCACTTTGATGCAAATTGCGGCTATACGTTCATCCACCTGGGTGAATGCCAGGACTCGGCGACGGGGTCTCTCTTCCACCACAAACCTAACGCCAAATTTGCTTTTCTTAAATGGTCGCTATGGTAGATTTCACAAGGACCCACCTTCTTCCGTCCTTGTCCCATCCATCGCATTTTATGGACGGCGGTGATGTCAGCCTTTAGTCTTACGATGACCCTTCGCACAACCGCAGGGAATTCGCCTTCCTACTTAAGCTTGCCTCCAAATGGATGTTTGTTTGCTACTCAGAGGATACTTGGTCTAAAACCGGAAGTCGTGAGCTGCTTGAACCATATGTAAAGGAATCGTTCCTGGCCACTCCCAGATGAATGACAGTCAAAAACTTTCTTCACTTGCGTGAACTTCTACACATGGCCCCATCCCCCAGCACTTAGCATACGAAAATAAAATTCTGGAAACTTTGGAAAGTTGGAAGTTCCCTTTTAGCTTGATACACTTAACCTAGTCATTCCCAATTTTTGTAACCCAACTGAAAACTACATTTCTCCAAATCTACAGAGTATGCTTCCGTGCAGTCGGTGAAATTCTCATTCAACTTAAATTTCTGTCTTCGAGTGTATTTTGAAAAGTTTGAAGAAAAGTCGCACGTGACCAAATCTAGTGAATACGACCAATGAGGCAACAATTTGTAGCACAATATGATCGTAGGAATAGAATGGTATTACATAGCAAACACGCTCGCGTTCACACGCGACCACCACAAAAAAATGATTAATCCGATTGAAGTGTTTACATCAGATACATACTACAATACTAGGTCCTTAATTGGTCGAGGAGGGATAGTAATTACACTCGTAAAGAGAAAATTTATCTATTTTATACATATACATCAACAGTATTATTTTCAGTAATATGAAAGCAGAAATATATGCTCTAATCGTTCCAAATCAGTTGGTGATACTACCTAAAGTCGACAAAATTTTGCTTCAAAGTGAAATGATTTGCTTTATATGATATGAGTATGATTTTATAATAATTTTTAGTTTAGTGGTTTTGTAACAAAAACTAATTGTCGGCTAATATTTTTCCAACTGCTGATGAAAACCCTTGCCTGCTTATCAAAGATGGTTATTGACATTGGAATGCAATCCACTTAATAAGCTAGATATCATTGCATCGACTCAAAACGATTTCCCCTAATAAAATTTCTAAGTACTGTTCAGGCTTCAGTTTTTATTACATCACTTTATTGGATTCATAAATATTTTTTTTTCGCTCCCATATTCCGCTAGCGACACTTGGCACATATTATTCATGTGAGTTCAAAACCGTTGTACACATTGGTGTAGATAAGCTACTCACGTTCCAATAAATAAATATATATCCATTTTTTTAAGCCGCCTCCAAAAGGACGATGGATTCTTATGAGAGCCTTTTTTTCATGTAAGAAATACGCTCAAAGGGCTTGACATTCCCTGCCTAGGGGCAATCGTAATTATATTTACATTGTTATTTAATTTTTTATAATTAAGTTTTAATAATTTGTTTGTTTGTTGGGCGAACCAAAAATCCAACCCTGGCCTACCGAATAATAGTATGCACTTTCCTATTACGGCCTCCATTATTGGTATAAAAAAGGTGTGCATGATTTTCTAGTCCAATATCGATTTTTTCATAAGATGCTTATATGTGTTTCATTGAAACATCATCATAGTTCGTGACAATCCTAATAAATTCAATTAGTACAAATAAAACATTAATGAATTTACTTAAATCTTTAACCAATTTTTAAATTCTAACATTATAAGCGCCAATACTGATAACAAAATACTATAATCAGCTATAAGGGTGTTTTTTATAGAGGTATAGAACTTTAAGTTGGCATTACTTTTCAAAATGGCGACCGATTTAACAGCTGTCAAGTGATTTATTCTCAGTTTGGTTTGGCAATTCATCATGAATAGACTCATGCCTGAACAACGCTTGCAAATAGTGCAATTTTATTTCGAAAATAATGGTTCTGTGCGGAAAACGTATCGCGCAACTAAAAGTTCTATACCTCTATAAAAAAACACCCTTTATTAAATCACTGATAGGTGAAATAAGAAATAAAACATTTATAATTTAATTGTTTAGTGCGGCCTGTAATTATTTGTGGTTATAAGCAAATGGGTTTTAATTAAAACGCCTATTTTGTTAGAATATTTTTTTTAATTGAATATTTTGTTATGCAACAAAGAAAAATTGGTAGAAGTGACAGCTGTTTCGGAGATCACCATATCTCCTCCTTCCTTTGCCAGGAATCCAATTAAAGTTCTCCATATTGACTTATCTCGCGAGAAAGGGTGTTGAAACAATAATGAAATATTGTTTGATACATATTTAATGTGACGGTTGTATGAAAAACAAACAGATTTGTGCTAAGTAATATGTGGTAACTATTTAGCTGACCTACTTTAAACAATAATATCGATATTTAATTAAATTATTTCTTCAGTTGAACATTCCAAGTCCATACAAAATTTTAAGTTGCGTACTGTGAATCATAAAGAGTTGAATGTGCGTAAATTTTAATTCGCAAATTGATATTTTAATAACGAAATCGTTTTTTTTTCTTTGTTAGCTAAACAATTCAATTGAAGAAATTTTGTAATTTTATTCATTTACATCGCCAACAATTGGAATTTATGCACTTCAGTGTTGTTATCTACTGTTATGTCCAATAAAAATTCTTATCGAAAATTGTGTTATGAAATTTCTCAATAGAGTACTGGCACTTATCGTTCAATTGTTCATAAAATATTTGACGAAGTAATGTAAACTTGAAAGATATTGCACGTTTTCCTAATGATGTAGATATGCTATAATTTTTTTGAAAACACTTATGAAGTAGTTTTTAAATGTTTTTCAAGGAGGGTGATATGATTTCTAAGCGTGGTTTTGGCCATTTTTAATAATGTGGATGATTTTGCCTTGGAAAAACTTGAAAACGATAACGATTTTTTTTAAGAAAATCATCTTCTCCGATGAATTGGTGCTTTCATCTGAGTGGTGCGGTAAATAAAAAAACTGTCGATTCTGCTGCGAAGAAAATCCACAAATTAATCAAGAACAACCATTTCATTCACCTAAATTGACAGTTTGGTGTGGTTTTTGGACTGGTGGAATCAGCGGTCCGTACTTCGTTCGTAATGAAGATGGTAGCACCGTTACTGTCAATGGAGAGCGATCTATAGATGATAACCAACTTTTTATGGCAACAATTAGAAGAAGTTGATCTTAATAACATCTGGTTCCAACAGGACGGGCTACGTGTCACTCAGCACGTGCATCAACCGAATTATTGCGAGAAAGGTTTGGAGATTCGATTATTTCAAGAAATTGTGACATTGAGTGTCCTCCAAGAAGTTGTGATTCAACACCATTAGACTGCTTCTTGTGGGATTATTTAAAGTCTTTGGTCTTTAGCAATAAATCAGACTCTCTTCAAGCTTTAAAAGCTAATATTGAACGTGCCATCCATGGCATACGTCTTAATTTAGTGGAAAAAGTGCTCAAAAATTGGGTTCATCGAATTCGTTCCTGCAAAAGAAGTTGTGGATGCCATTTGAATGATGTTATATTCCGAACTTAATTGTATCGATTGTGCTTCACATTAAATAAAAAATATTTGAATTTCCTTAACAATTAGTGCGTGTTTTTTTTTTTAGAGAAATCATATCACACTTATTGGAAGACCCTATATACCTTTTTTCCTGCACCACTAAATCTTAGTGGTTGAAATAAAAGCTCGTTGGTTACTATAGTAAACTTCTGCGTTCAAGAAGCTTCAATTACAGTTACATATTAATGTATAGTTACGTTTTTTTTCTTTCAAAAAACCAATTCGAACTTTTCGCTTAGTTCCTTTTGTAATCTTTTTTAGCATTTTTCTCGTTACACTGGAAAATAATTTGATTTTTTTCACTTGAATTATGTTATCTTCCATTTTTTTCTTAGACGTTAATTGTCCGGTTTTCCATCAGATATAAATTAACACTACATACCGATTTTCTGGTGATGGTGAGATCTTTGGTTTTCCCGTTGCGGCACAGTGATACTAGCTTGACTATTCCCCCACAAGGCATACCTACTTCATAGTGTGTGTATGTGTGAGTGTATTTATCTCCATATAAGTATCATAAAATGTTAATAAAATTAAAATAAATTTATTTTACGCAATTTTCTTTATAAAAATTGTGCGTTTTGCCATGTACTGGGTTGCTAAATGCATACAATATGTGCTTGTGGAATATATGTTCAAACCATTTGAATCGTATTTTGATTGCAATGCATTTAACAATTAATTTGTTTAAATTATATGCGTTTGAAACAAATGGTAAAATGATTAATGGATTTATTTCTCATTAATATTTAGTTTTTTTTAATGCATTCCAGTGCATTGATATAGTTTGGGCGGACTACGATTGAACTCCACGGGGTGTAGCAGAAATCCCAAAAGGATTTCACTACTGTATAGTAAACTCAAAATTATTATTGTTTCATTTTGAAGCCGACAACGTGAGACACCTGTAGCTGTAGTTCTTCTGGAACTTGTGAGGTTTTTAGTTCTTTTTCGATCTCTTCGCATTAGTGCTCTTTAAACCTAGCTCTGAAGGTGTAATGAGGTAAATCATTTAATTTAATTTAGTCAGTTGAGACTCAGGAATCTCAATTTACTAATCGAATACTAATTATACATATAATCCGCCATATCTGTATTTGATATACGCGTGATAATTACATGGTTGTGTAAGCTGACGCTGAGCAAGATCAGAAGCTCCGCCATGATAGAGAACGGTCTCTCTGTGCCGCTTGATACGAAATGAGCTTTAAACAAGGTGACTCTATCGCCTGACTTTATTAGTTTATAGCACAAGCTACAGAGTTGAATAGAGAAAGAACACGGCTCCCCATTTTGCTCTTTCCCAAATAACCGCAAATAAAATACTTTTCAAATAACTTTTTCGATGGAATTCCTTCCTTGTCATAAATTTGAACATTACCATTATATTTGAAATACCTCATCACTCAAATCATCGCCTCATAAGTTTTTGCAAACTTCGATCCATCTGAGGTAATTTGCGATCAAATGCTCAAGAATTAAAGGCTTATCCGCAAAAACGCGGTCATTCGTGTAGTTCCAAAAAAAAAAAAAAAAAAAAAATCCAACGTTGTGAAACCGCACGCTCTCGGCGGCGAGTTGACATCGCCAATACGAGAGACTACGCGGCCAAGAAATTTCTCTCGAAGTAAAGCCAAATACGCTAGTGTTGTGTGGCATGTGAAACCATCTTCTTGGAACAACATATTGTCCGAGTCCAGTTCTTCAAGTGCAGGCCAAAAATAGTCAGTTATCATACGATATTAAAGCTCCGAATTGACAGCGATAGTCTCTCCGTTATCTTTTTCAAAGGTTCAGTCATACCTCCGGACCAAAGAACGCACCAGAAAATAATTTTTTTTGGGCATATTGGCCTCTCTTAAATTATTAAATGATTCTCGGAGCCATAAATGCGAAAATTTTGCTTATTTTAATATCCACCGAGTGAGAAATGTGCTTCGTTGCTGAATAATTTTTTTTTTGTAAAAATCGCAAGCAGTGGAAGCTTGTTCTTCATGCACCCAATCGACGTAACTACGGCGTTGTGAATGGTCAGCTAGCTTCAGTTGTTGTGTGAGCTGGATTTTATATGAATGTAATGTTCAAAATCGAAATACGCCATGATGTGCCGTAAGAAAGTTCCAAATCTTGGGAACGTCGAGTAATGGACTCATTAGGGGTTTCAGCTACACTTTCACTTACAGCAGCGATATTTGAGATGGAACGCGCAAGCGATAATGCGAAGGCCTTGCAGTATCTGTAACCGATACAGTCTCCTAATATTTAAAATTTATTCTCCAATATAATATCAATTGCTTGATTAGTTGTATGATTATGTGTACGATATTGTGCTCTTAAAGTACGAAACGTGGCCAAGTTTGAGTCACCATTCTTGTAGTAGATTTTAACAATGAAGTGATCCATTTTCATAAATGCCTGACTTCTAACTAAAACTAAACATGTTTGGTTTAACAACTAAGTTTGACAGATGTCAATACACAGTCCTGCATTTTCTAAATCACTAAATGCATAACCCCTTACAATATTTTGTAAGAGCATAGAACTAGTGACATGTGCAAATAACACTGAGATCACTGCCCTCAACTCGACGACAGAGCGTTTTTATGTTTGCAAAATGATAGGGTTGTATGGAGGTCAATAGCCTCATTAGGATGGTAATGTGTTCAGTATCTCATAAATGCAGAAACCACTGGGAATAATTTCAACAAACGAAAACACTTTGTTGGGAACAGGTCATCGAGAGCTGTATGTGCTGAAGTATCACCAAACTAGTAGTTAACTGATAACTAGAAATTGTAATTACACATGTGTTTTACGACGGTACAAGTAAAATGAATTAAACTTGAAAGTTTATAGATTAAATGTATATTTTTATACCCTTTTTATACCCTTCTTGAAATTTATATAATTCTTTTTCCGAATTTTTACCATAGTGATAATAAATACACCTATTACGATATTAAATTATATTAAAATTAAAATTAGTACCGTTATGCTCAGGATAACAAGAAGTTCATATGTGAACTGAGCATAGCTTTTTTGAAGGGTATACAACTTTCGGCATTAGTCGAAGCACAAATTTTCTTTTGTTTATAACTATTTCTGTCAGTCCAACGTAACAATTTGTGTATTTCATTTAATTACACCTCAAAATTCCTCTGCATAAATTAATTTTGTTGCAAGTTGTTGTTTACATGCACTTCAAATTAATTACATTTTATACGGAAGTTACTTTTGTTTTTGTTGTATTTTCAAGTACAACAAAAAGTAAAGCCGAACTTGTTAACACACTCTTCCCGCAAAGAGCATTTTCACGTTAAAAAGGATGACTGAAGTTGGCCTAATTGCAGCCACTTTTGTGTAAATATAAGTTTACACACACACATTCATACATATATACATGTATGCATATCGAATCAGTCAACGGTATGTGGGAAAGTGAAAAAGAGAGCCGAAAGCCAGCGAGACACCGCAGTCACCATAGGGCAGACAGTCATTATGAGGATAATGAAAGGCGCAAACAAAAGGAAACAACAACACTAATAGACCAACCAACTCCTATATGTTTGTACAATATAAATATATATATCTTTTTATCGTAAAAAAAAAGGATTTAATATGACTGTGCGGGAATTAAGCAACCAAAAGATCAACCAAACCAAACAGAAAATACAAAAACCCAAAAAGTATGAAAGCAAAAGATAATACTTACAACAATGCGCTTCAACACATTCCTACATATACTGTATATGTATATATGTTAAATCCATACAAACACTCGCATGAAAATGTCATTTGCGTAACGGTGGGTTATGTATATGCCACAATGGTGAGCTTTCATAATAAAGTAATAACAGACACGCAAAAAATCCATACGAAAAAACCACGCCTTCGTTGCAGTAAAAATATTTAAATGTGTTGTTGCGTGGCATGAGGACCGAAGAACTTATATGTACGTATATCGCAAATTCCGCAGGTAGCGTACCCATATGCATATATGTACGAGTATGTAGTATTCTTAGCTTGCTTGCTTTGCGTTCGAGCGTTCTACTGTTTTCTCTGCTACGATCCATGGGCGTGTTGCAACATTTTTATTGCGATAATTATGAGTAGTAAAAGAGATCCCGTTTAACTACATGATTTTATATGTACATACGTTTGTAGGTACATTAAGATTGACATGGTATGTGTGTTCGTGGAAAATGGTGAAGGGTTCTATTATTAAATTATGGCTTGAAAACATGCTTTTCAACTCTAATAAAATTTGAGGAAAACAAAATTATACAATATGTAGCTAAGTATAAACTACACTGGTCTACAGTCCAAAATAAATCTTCAAACTAGGCCATCAAAGTTTGAAGATTCATTTTGGATATATTTGGATATATTTGATATAAAGGGTGATCCATTTCTTAAAGAAAGAAAAAAAAATCAAATTTAATGGGTAATGTTTATTATCATTCGAAAGAACATTCTTTGACATTTATTTATTAAATATTATCTCCTACAAATGCTGGCCACGGCTACGTCTCAGATGGTCCACCCGCTGAGTCTAATTTTCGATGACTTGTTCGCGAATTTCGATTAGTAACTGGCGAATTATACGCGTGATGTTTTGCTCTAAGCCCTGAATCGTAGCAGGATTATCCGCATAGAGTTTAGATTTTACATATCCCCACGGGAAAAAGTCCAACGATATGATATTACGCGATCTCGTTATCCAATCGATCGGCCTAAAATGTCAAATTAAATGCTCTCCGAAGTGTTCTCTCAATAAATCCATTGTTTGATGCGAAGTAGCGCCGTCTTGTTGAAACCAAATGCCGAGGAGATCACGAGTTTCAATTTCAGGCATGAAACAGTCGATTATCATGGTGCTATAACGGTCACCATTGACGGTTACATTCTCATCGGCAACATTTTTGAAGAAATATGGACCGATGATTCCACCGGCCCACAAATCACACCAAACCGTTATTTTTTATGGATAAAATGGCAGCTCTTGAATCTCTTCAGGTTACCGTTCGTCTGAAATGCAGAAATTTTGCTTGTGTACATACCCATTGGGCCAGAAATGGGCCAGAAATGAACAAAATTTGGGTCGAAAACGTCGGATCCTCTTGAAACTTTTCATGAACACATAAAGCGAGACAATGTCGCTTCGGAAGGTCGGGCGGCTTCACTTCTTGCACGAGCTGCATTTTGTACGTTTTCAATTTAAGATCTCGGTGTAAAATGTGCCAAGTCGTCCCTTACGTCAATCCGGTTTACTGCGAACGGCGCCGATTCGACTCTCCACGGTCTTCGTGTACAATCTCAGCTAAGGCAGTTGTATTTTCTTCATTGCGTGATGAACGTGGTTTAGTTGGCCGAATATTATCCAATAATGAATGCTGGGTCTCAGTATGGGTGTTGGTGTTGCGAATAGTATGCTCAGTAAGCCGATTATGTTGACCATAAGTTGAGCGAATGGCGCGAAACACATTCTTTACAGAACGTGAATTTTCGTAATAATATTGTGAGTTTTTTAAACGTTGTTCAGATTTATGTCTTTTCATGATGAAATGCCAGACAATACTGAACAAAAATAACATGACAGCTTGACACGACTCACGCGTGATCTGTCAAAAAAAAAGCCCATTGAAAATAGTACATCTATTTGGATCACCTTTTCTTAACAGTTTCTCTGTTCAAACTTTTTCGCGGACAACCTGTTTTTAAAAATATGCAGTAATCTGTCATAATATGACAATTTTATCGATTTTGCGCAGGCTTGATCCAACTCTTATTTTATTTTTTTATATTATTTTTTTTTTCAAAACAGTAAGGTCTCAACATAGGACTTACTAAGCTTATGAGGCTTATCTAGTTTATTTATTTTAATACCGATATATTTAGGGCAAGTTTCCTTTATTGATAATATTTTGTTTTTTGTTTTATAACACCGCTACACCACGAGTATACTCACACTTTCTTCGTGACTAACTCATGTTTAAAAAGAAAAGACAAATATTTATTAGAATGGACCTTCAGTAAGTGAAAAAGTGTCTACGAATAGGGATTATGTGATGTATGTATGCTCGAAAACTCTAAGCCGAAGTCTAATCATGACTGGGAACAAGCAACACAACAAAATTTATAAAAATCATTAAATCAAGAGCAAATTCAGTACTTTCATGAATATGTTCGTTACCTCTGAACTCGAAAACATAAAAATTTGCAGATATATCCAGAGCAACAAAAAAATTGCTTCTGTAGTGGGGGATTCATGGCAACCAGTTTTTTCGCCTGCTAGGATAGGTATTTTCATTATATATTATAGGAATTTTCACTGAAATACAACGATTATACTTAAGCTAGAATAATACTCTTCTTGATACCACAAATTCCTATATATTGTGCTGCGCCACCCACCACTTCGATTGTTTCATGAACCTTATTAACTCATTGACTTTGACGTCAACTAACTTGGAGAGACCATCAATAGAAGTGGTCCGTTAATTTCGAAACCTAGCAATGCTCAAAGTAGGTTAATAGCATAGCAGATAAGTGCTCGTTAGTTCGTCATTATCATATTACATCATCTCCCAGAAGGAGTTCTAAGTATTTCTAAAAGTCGTGTTATCAGAAAGTGGTTTGCCATAACATCTACAATCTTACATAAGGAATACAATTTTTTTGATCTTTTCTGGCAGATTTCTTTCAAGTTTACCTATATATGCTACAACTCCAAGTTGGATTCTACCTTAATTCGGGCTGTCAATAGGATAGTTTAGTAGCGACAAATCGTGGGATTTAGACTCCATCTCTTACCAATATAACAGGGAGGGATATCTTGACACTTTTTTTTCTCTCTCTCTATTTCTATCCATCCACCAAGCTCAGCGTCTTTCAAGCGGAAGTACTAAGCAAAGAAAATAGTTCTTGTGGAGTTCTTTTGAATAATTTTTGGAGGTTACATAAAACAACCATATAAATATATGAAAAGTCGGGAGACATTACCTTGTTATCGATTACTTCCAGTGTAGTAAAAAACTGAGGGAAGCAGACGAATCAGTCAAGTCAAGAGGCTATTTGGACGAATCCGAAGCTGGATTTATAACATGTCTGCTAGGAGTGATTAAGAGAGAGCTTTATAAACAATTTGAACAAATAGCTCAGAACAGATAGAGATCTACAAAAAAAAAAAAAAATGCAAAATGACGAAGTATATATGGCACAACGATGACAAGACAAGAACTAATGACTTATTGAATGAGTCTAGGTAAAGTATTTCTATATAGACTGCCCAGCTCTGTCACTAACACTTGAAATTTTTCAGGTACTAAACCTTGAATGGCTTTCAGCAAACGCAAAAGGGAAATATATATAGTTTCCTTCAGAGCATGAAACGATGAAACGAGATAACAAGAATTTAAAATTCCTTCGACGGTGCACCAAAATGGTGCATTTAGCGCTAATTTAGCCTTAAGAGGCTGCACTCCGATCTGCCTACCTACCCGTTCAGAGTCTGCGAGTATTTTTGAAATTTTTTGTGAAGTTATTTATTTCTGACTTATTTGAGATAAATCAGAGACCTAA
This sequence comes from Neoceratitis asiatica, assembly GCA_030068015.2. Taxonomy (NCBI): domain Eukaryota; kingdom Metazoa; phylum Arthropoda; class Insecta; order Diptera; family Tephritidae; genus Neoceratitis; species Neoceratitis asiatica. The sequence goes on along the minus strand of CM061524.1, from coordinate 44,982,297 downwards.
ACAGGTAGACCAGATCATTATTTTTCGAAGGGTTTGTAGGAAGTTGCCTCTATATATTAGGACGATATTATTGGCGTCGGTCACGTGGTTAGCATTGCGTACTGCCATTCGAAAGGCCTGGGTTCGAGCCCAGATTCGAGCAACATCCAAAATTATAGAAAATGAAATTTTTCTAATTGCCGTCGCCCAACGGCAGGGAATTTTAAGCCATCCGAGTGTATTTCTGACATGAATTAAAAGCTCCTCATAAAAATCCATCAGCCGTTCGGAGGCGGCTTAGAATAAACTGTAGGGCCCTCCATTTGTTGGTGTAAACATGAAGACGCAAAAACCACAAATTGGAGGAGGAGCTCGGCCAAAAATCGCTTCAGCGGTTACAAAGCGCCAAATATATATATATAATAACTCTACCATCACCAAGATTCGCTTCTGTTAAAAGCCGGATTAATTAACACTATTACCATTATTACAATCATTCCAAACGTTCAAACGTTCGAGAGCTGTGGCATTTCGAAAAGTTCATCGGAACTTTCGAAAATCAATAAAGACCTGAAGCTTAGAATTGTCGAATCACGTCTCTTTACCGGAAGATAAAAAAATTACTGGGACACAGTTGAAAGTCCGAACAGTTATTTTACTGTGAGCTTAAATCTTTTACACAATATGCTCGAAAGGAACTCAAATGCGAACTGAGTTGGTGTTTCCTACGGTGAGTGTTGCAGACTGTGGGAACCTTGCGAACACTTTCTTGTTTTACTTACGTTTCCAACAGCAACAAAATCGTGATGCACTGAGTGGTCATCGTCACTGATTGGATTTCCTAGTTATCTCTAGGATTTCTATTTTCCCAGCAGCAAAGTAATGTGGAAACAATGGCATTTTTAACTGCTGTGAGGCTACTTCTACGCAGCTGAAAACTAGGACATACGGGCACGGTATTATAGCGCTATTCCTAAATTTACGAATATAGAACGATAAAAATATTGTCTAAGCATAGAATTGCTTACAATTATTGGTTGACAGGTCATATGGGCATCGAAGACAATAAAAAAGAGGGTGTCCTTTTAAAACAGGACGTAATAATGGATATAATCTTGCTTCGTCGGCTAAACTTACAAAGTTTTTACTAGCGGAAAAGAGCCCGGATTCAAATGGCATTACCTTTTGGTGTCGCATGTATTTAATCTAGTTCTGTAGAGAACAACAAGTGTATGAAATTTAGGGAATCCGTTGAGATAGTGGAGTACGCCATCTGTGCTTGTTCAACATTCGGCACACAAAGGCGAAGCTTACTTGGCGCAGAAGCACCAAAAGGACTACTTTCATTTCCGAAGAGAACAGTAAAGCTAGAGACACAATAAAGAGTGTAGCAGTAGAGGTTAGTCGTATGTAGTGCATCTGGTAACACTATGGACATAGTATCGTTTAAGTTCGATCCGTTGGGTCAACTAGTTCAACTAACTATTCCGAATTTATTGTGAAAACATAAAACTCAGGTAGTATAGTCCACTTCTTCTGTGAATGTTGTCAAATTTCAGTTTTTGGGCATGAACTGTACTGCGGTTTCTTCATGCGGTTTTATCATGTCATGCTAGTCTGATAGGAAAATATTATGTACAAGTAGAGCCATCATACTGCTGGATTTAACACAGACGAAAACGAAATAAAAGAATTTTTTTTAAACAACAAAATGTTATTATTCTTTAAATAGAACAAATGTCAATAAATTCGTTTTAAAATTCTAACAGCAAGTTTCTGTTTTAAGCTCTCCGCATAAAAATGTTTTAGCGACAAAAAAAATTGTTTTTTATTATTTAGAAATTAAAAATATTTTCAGCAAAATCCTTTTCTGTAAAACCAGGCGTTCAAGTTAAAGTCTTACTATGTGTTCATGCATGTATGTAGTTATGCATTTGTGTATTGTACGTATGTATATTTACATGTCAAAGTCATAGAACAAATGCAATTTAAAGCTAACCAACGCTAAGCCTATGATGTACTAGCAGTAAGTCGTTTGGCTGTGACCTACATGTGAGCTTGCATAAATGGGTCTATTAACTACTCAACTACAACAATGCTTGATTGTGACTCACAGATGTATGCATGTGTGCGTGTGTAAGCGCTGTTGGTGCGCAGGTGTACATGCATGCATAGCATCGCTCGCCAACATCATTAAAAATGAATTCATTGCCTGTCGTCCTTTGTAGCACAAACAAACTTCGCGTAAAAACAAAATGGAATAGCAAAGCCGATGACGACGTCGTCATCGTATGTAACTGATCCAAAAGCGCACATATGCATGTGTTTACATAGATACTTAAGTATTTATGTACATACTCCAGTGAATTGTTGTATGTACTAGGAAAAAGGTAGGAATATAGCTAGTCCATTAGCACATATATGTAGATGATATATCTTTGGCTATGTGTTTATGCACTTGTTTGAATGTATTTCTGTCTCTATGTTTACCTAAATGAAAAATAGTGTTTACATGGAAACGATTGATGTTTTGCTGATATACACATTTGTGTGTGGGCAATGTTGCTGATTGTTGCTGAGTTAAGACCGACCGCTACAATGCATCAACCTTTGCCATCAGCGGTGTGTCCTAAAGTAAGCAATTAATTTGAACGTATGCTGCATCATTTGCCCTCCCACGTTATTTACGGGAGCAAAAGGGCACTAGCATTTGATGAGAACCTCTTAGTTAATGGTCAGTGAACCGTTTATATTTTTAGGTGGCCCATTAGAAAATTGAACGATCCCACCAAAGAGATTTTGATAATATAAATAATTTGTTTTTTTTTTTCTGGAAAAAAAATCTGCTTGAAAACCCTAAATACACAAATGTTCAAAGGCAGCAAAAAGTGCGGTGGTGTATGCGAAGGTAATTAGTGTCAGCCGCCCCATATGACGCATGCAGCGCTCATAGATACGTTATAAGTGAGATTAGGTTAGACTTCTCTTGAGAAGTTTCTCCTAGACGATATCACGTCCATAGTTTTACCAGAAACCAAGTCTGATTAGCCTTTGGGCACTCACAGACATAGGAAAATCAGCCATTAAGGATTGGTATGCTATGTTTAGAGGTGGTGAAATGAGCTCCGAAAACAGAGAACACAGTGGACACACAGAAGAGGTCGTTACCGACGAAAATATTAAAAAAAAATTCACAAACTAATTTTGAATGATCGTAAATTGAAATTTAATGAAAAAGCGGGCACTCTAAAGATATCAACTGAACGTGACCACGACAAGGTTATGGCTTCCGTATTTTGTAATGCGCATAAAATAATTTTCATTGACTACCTTCACAATGTAAGGACCATCAGCAGCGACTATTACATACCGTTATTGGACCGTATGAAGGACGAAATTGCCGAAGAACGACCACATTTGAAGAAAAAGAAAAATGGTGTCACAAGTAAGTGTAATCAATGGCAAAAATCCGTAAATTGGGCTTCAAATTGCTTAAGAAACCATCTTATGCTCCAGATTTGACTCCCAGCGACTATTTCATGTTCTAAGGTCTCAAAAGAATGCTCGCTGGGAAGAAATTTTTGTCGAATAAAGAGGTGATCGCCGAAACTGTGTAGAATAAAAAAAAATTAATTTTGCCAAAATATGTTTTACAATGGTAGACCGGGAACTTTTCAATTGACTTGTTATGACATGCTCTACTTTCCTTCCTACTCCATGTATTTTCAGTATTTATTGTTATTAACCACATATAATTATAAGGCATGTGACGCCAACAGCAATGCCCCGTAAACGGTTCTACATTCAGCCTGACCTCTTTGATGCTACCAAAAACTTAGCTAGGTTAACGTCATATGCTTTGCCTCCTTGTAGGTTCTAAAATCCATTAGTTTGATAACCCTATATTGTTACTACGTCGTGTTCTGAAAGGTCATCTTTTCCAAATTCACATTGGGTTAGATTCCCTTATTCCCTGGTACCCAAAAAGAGTTCACTTTTATTTTCTCTGCCAGTCTTTTGATTACTTCCTCGTATATTGCAACCACTGCCGACTTCGTGCTATAAAAAAATAAGGCCATAATGGCCGTTTGACTACCTACTTAAATGTGGATTCTTCTTTTGGGTGGGTCGTTACAATGCAGTAGCTCTGATCCATATTTTTATCAAATACCTCAGCTTACAGTGATTTGCTAAACTGAAAAATCCTTATAATCCCCAGTTGAACACAGTAAGCTACAGTTCCCACTCCGCTTTTCATTTGAAGCTATCTGTAAAGCTTTGCAAAGCTTTTTCCGCGAATTTGAGTTCTTTGTCCCAATCTTCTTCTACTATAGATGTCAGAAGGTCCCCAGTATGTTAAATGTGCTCATAGAAAGTAGCTTTAGACACATCGACTTTCTCTTCTGTCGGTGAGTAGCCGCAAATCAGCAATATGTTTAAAATCTCACTTTAATGAAGGATTAAGAGAGACATTCGGCCATTGGGCTGAACGGTAATACTCCGTTTCGGAGTTTCGCTCCTTTATATGAGTGCGTTATAGTATATATCACAAGGACCCTCTCTCTGACCATTTTGGCCCGTTCAATGCGTCTCGGCGTGATGTCAGCGCCACCTTGTTTGCGAATGCATTAAGTAGCTAGGCAGCAGTACCTTCCTAATTGAGGAACCGAACATTCCAGCAAGTCACTGAATCACTTTGTTTTGTAAGTTTGGCATAGTCGTCATTAATATTGCAAGTTCCTATCTGAGGCTACATTAAACTTTTCATTGAAGCTAGTTTTTACTGATCACAAGCCCAGCACGCAATATTAGTAAATATGCATCAAAAACAGATATACAGAAGAGAAGAGTGCTCGCTCGAAATCGCAGCTCTGGCGAATAGGCGCTGCAGTAAGATTTCAGTGAAACTAGTGTTTCCACAAGATCTCTCTATGTTATAGTCGTGACTGAAGACTCAACACGGTCTGGTTATCACACCTTGCATAAGAGTTGCTCTTATATCTAAGGCTAGGCGACGAGAGGTGGTCAGCCATTAAAGTTTTATCCTGCCAGAAACGGAACTTCGGTCCTGTTCCAGTAGAGTTAGTTTAGACAAACTCATATTTTTCTATGTCCACGTAACTTACTGATTTTATATTCCTTTCTCTACCATGTTTGCTCTCTTTGAACTAATTATTTCTGGGCAACATTATAACTGTATCTGAGTGGAAGTAGCGCTGTTCTGGAAACTAATTTTGCTATACGCCCATATGTAAGCAAATATTTACCTACTCACATTAATTTTCCCAAAAAAAAAAAAAAAGAAGAAAGGGTTTAAGCGCGTGGAAAACATCTGTTATGTCATTAGTTTATTTACCGTTTTTAATATGTCACACTCACCTGTGCAAGGGTTATATGTGTTTAAGCTTCTGAATATAGAAATATATACATACGTATGCATACTATATATACACTTATTAACTAAATATGCGTTTTTGATGATAACTTAATGAGCACAATAAGCTCATCACCAAAATTACCTCTTTAAATTTACATAATGTTAAAAGTAACCAACTGACGACACAGCTGTGGAAAGTTCTATTTGAATTCAGTCAACAAAAAAAAAATAAAAAATTTCTCACATTTGCACAGCATGGCGGCATGTAGTAGGTTACGCACGAATTTGTTTTTAAAATGCAATTTACCACATTTTAGAAATGTATAAAAAGGGTAGAAAATGCTGAATGAAGCTAACAGCGAGCAAGTTAGAAGACAGGTTAGGGGGGCTCTTATTAACATACGTTGCATTAAAAAATTCAACTGAGCATAATTTTTGTAAATTAAAAAAAAACTTTGATCAAAACAAAAACTGTATATACATATTTATACTGATTATGTTTGTTGGCTTTAAATTTAATTTTAAACATCTATATATTTATGAAAAAATTACGGTTTTTTGGTCGAGCTATTTCATTTGAGCTGAGTAAATGGAAGGATATATGGTTTATTCCCATTTAATAAATTTATTTTCTTTTATTTTGGATGTCAGTATGGGCAGGAATCAAAGCCTCCACATGGTAGTACGCAGTGCTAACCACTTTTTTTTATTATAAAATTTGAATGTTGGATTTAAGTTTGAAACACTACACCATTCAAATGACCACCTGTTGAGTTATTGTAAACTTCGATCTATTTGAGGTATTTTTCGACCACTTTTTGACACATATTGTACGGTATTTCAACCATAACTTGATGAATGTTGACTTTTAAGTGCTTAAGAGTTAAAGGTTTATCATTATAAGTCCAACAAATTGCATGATCTCGGTGGCCAGTTGATATCGCCAAGACGAGAGATTACGCGGAAGAAAAATTTCTATTGCAATGAAGCCATATTCACTTGTGTTGGGTTACATTTTGGGTGCCCATCTTGTTAGAACCAAGTATTTACCGCAGCCCAATTGGAAGACAAAAATATCGGTTATCATACGACAATATCGCTTCGAATTGACAGTGACAGTCTCGCCGTTATCATTTTCAAAGAAGTAAGGTCTAATGACACCTCCTTACGAAGAGCGCACTGGGAAGTAAGTTTTGTTTGGTGTAATGGCATTTCCGCAATCATTTTACGATTCCCGGAGCCCTGTGGTCCATTGCTTCTTCAAGCACCTAATCAACGTAACTACGGAGTTGTGAATGGTCAGCTGACTTCATTTGCTGTGTAAGCTCAACTTTATATGAATGTAGGTGTAAAGTGCAAACTCCATAATGTGCCGTAAAAAAGTCCCAGCTCTTTAGAACGTCGAGAAATAGGCACATTCTGGTCTTCGGTTTCGAGAAATGATCATTTAAAAGTAAAAATGCATTTGACCACCCAGTTTGGTTGAAATATCTCAAAAACTGAGGGAATAGTTTGCATTCACGCGGACGTACAAATGAGATTTTCACCATTGTTACTTACATACTTTGGACCACCAACACCATATTACCTCTGATATTTCCAACATAGTGGAGGTCTTCCTCTTCTGCTTCCGTCGGCGGGTACTGCATCGAATTATTTAATGTTTGGAGTGCTCTCACCCACTGGTAATAACATTAGTCCCGCATCAGAGAAAAGTTTGGTCTTTGTTACTCTAGAGAGAACTTTACATTTCAATTGTCTACGAAATGTAAAGTAACACCTGTTAGCAAGAGTGATTCTGAGAAAACAGAACTGACGTAAAAGATTGAAATAAATATCCATTTACATCTGAAGCGCGTATTATTTTATCTAGCACTCAACTTATATGTTTGGTATCGAATCGAAGTGGTACTTAAGAATCAGAGAAAGCTTGCACGGCGAAATAAGTTCTACGGGGTTACCAAATTTAGATTTAAAGTCGAGGAAGAGGTAATTTGTGCTGATCCTCGTTTCGGTGGTCTTTCGCAGACTTAACAGCTTGGTTATCAGTTCGTTATTGGTTGGCTTTAATTTTTCTCTCAAAATATCTTACTACAATCGGCAGGGAATGTCAAGCCCCACGAGTGTATTTCTAACATAGAATAAAAAGCTCTCTTAAAAATCCATCGGCCGTTCGGAGGCGGCTTAGTATACGCTGTATGTCCCTTCATTTGTGGTAAAAGCATCAAGAGGCAAAATCACAAATTGGAGGAGGAGCTCGGAGAAAAATCGCTTCATAGGTTACAAAGCGCCAAATATATAAAATCGGCAGTGTATATTCAGGTCCTAAGCGTTAGACATGCTATCGGTCCATATTCTTCAAAGAAGCCGAGTTATTTTTTAGGTGAGCGATAGCCGTTCGAATTTAATCAATTCGTCGTCGTCATCGATAGTGGTTTCGGGATCTTTTATTTTCACTGCAATTAAGCAGTATAAGAAATCAATATTTTCTGACCGTAGTTACTAGACCACATTTTTTATACTACATTATAAAGTTCCGGTCTCAAAACTATCTGTATCTGTAAGTCAGCTAATTTTTGGGCAGATTTTTCGAACTTCTGCCTTGTTAGCCATCTGTTCTAGTGCTTCGCACTAACCCATTTCTGGCTTTTTTGTTCTCTTGCTATCCACTTTAAATCAAAATTTCTTTCCCAGACGGTTGATCTCAACGTTTCAAGCTAGGCAGACTATCACTAGAAAACATAGTGAATAAGCCTTCAAATTATGTCTAAAACAGTGAACCAACCACCATTGGTACTTCGGTATGAGAGTGGGTACGTCGGCAGAAGAAAATAAAACAGTTCATCGAAGCGAGCAAGCTATTAGCTAACGCATAGTTGGGACCACACTAAGCCTACGCCAAGGCTTAAGTTCAGTCGCTCTTGGTCAGCCCCACATGATCACCTGTAACCAACAGACCAATGCTGATAATTTTTGAGTTATAACTTTTCTTAGCAGAAATAATAATGAATTTATCAATTTTTCTATTTAGATGGGAAGTAATAATTATTTATTTTTGTTCTATTTTTTCAATCGCATCAAATACCGAAACGTGCAGACATAGTAGGGAGTTTTTGCGACCTTCGTGGTTTTTCCTTAATTTAAAAGGTATTTTTTTAAACATTTAGTTTTCAATGAAGCAACACTTTATTTGGATTTTATTTTTTTGACAACTGTTGCTTGATTTAAACTCAGTTTGGGTTGCCAAGCGGATTGAGCATCAGCGCGTCGCACCTTCGTTGAATGTGCTCAAATAGAGATGGCCAACGATCCCGATTTTCATAAGAAAATTTTGTTCAGGGATATGCCTCACTTTTAATTCTATGGGCATTTTAATAGAAAAAAGTGTCGCATTGGGGAGGGACAGTGATCCATATTTCTTCAAGAATGAAGCCGACCATAATGTTACGGTCAATGGGGAACGCTATAGAGCCATTTTTATTGACGTTTCGGTGCCTGATTTGGAGGATATTGATGTGGCCATAAACCCGACTATGACTATTTCTCGAATTTTTCAAGAGCTGGGACTTTCTTACAACACATTATGGCGTATTTTGCACTTGGACTTACACCTACTTCTATATAAAGTTCAGCAGACACAAAAACTGAAGCCAGTTGACCATTCACAACGCGGAAGTTCGATTGGGTGCTTAGAAACAACAAGTTGATTTTTTCAATAAAATTTTCTTCAGCAACAAAGCATATTTCTCACTCAGCAATAGGTAAAATTGTCGCATTTGGCGCCCTGAGGATCGTCAAATAATTGAAGAGAGACCATTACACCAACAAAAACTTGTTGTCTGGTGCGCTCTTTAGACCGGGGGTGTGATTCGACCTTACTTCTGTAAAAACGATAACGGCGAGTTTGTCAAACGGATCAAAGTTTGAAAAAATTTACGAGGCAGTCATTTGAATGATTTAGTGTTTCACATTGCCAAGGTTTATAATAAAACGGACTTTCATGAAATTTAAATTATTTTAATGCATTTTTTTACGGTTATTTGGGAAATTATTTTTAAAATTATTTAAAAATTGAAACTAGTCATTATATTTCGTCCTAAAAAATACTTAATTTTTTTATGCTGAATATCGTCGATAATAATAGAAAGTTTTACATTAACTGACTTAGATACGAGCACTGATTAAAAAAGAAAAGAAGGAAACATTATTTTAAAAAAAGATTAAGGGGTTAGGCCACTCTAAAGGGCCACAAAATATGCCTTTTAGAGATTTTTCGGGAAAACTATTAAATAAATCTGATTTTTGAAAAATGTTATTTATTATACATATAATTCCTGCTTATAACTATTTTCTAAGAAAAATTAATTTAAAAATGACGGCTATACAGCGCTCTACCTAAGGTGTCTCCATTTTTTCGGGAACCACGGCCGGATGCACAGCTCCTGTAACTTTTTTATTTTATAAGTTGTTGAACGATTCCCGCTTGTAAATATCGACAGCTACAGAAGTACGTAGGATTTTTTCACAATATGAATTTTTGACAAAATGGCGGGTCTCTTAAGGAATAAGTAACAATTTAGCCAAAAAAATTGTTCCAAATTTGTTAAAGAAAATAAAAAATAAAAAACTATGCAAGATAAGAAAAGATCCTACGTACTTCTGTAGATAATGTATTTCTCAAGATGTTGTCAAAATTTCAAGTGAATCGGTTGTAAATTGTTTGATTTATGTTTCCGGCCAACTTGAACAAAGCAGTTTTGAGATAAACGCGTTCAAAATTTTGAGTATGCCTTACTGACTGAAACAGACGCTTCAACTAGAAAACGAATATGGGGCATTTATAAATTTTTAACTGTCATAATCTTTCGGGATAACATTTTTGAGACCATAATGTATCATTTGAAAAAAAATTTTCCATTTTCCGAAAAGTTTAGAGTAACCTAACACCCCTTAACTAGAGTTCGGAGGCATTAAAAGGTGGTGTTTATTCAATAAAAAAAAAAAAAACAAGATTAAAAACATATGTAAATATAAAACTTTTTTCTGCTCATTAATATTTCCTATTATTTACAAAAATAGCTCATCGTTTCTCCTTAAATTGTATTTAATTCGTTCAAAACTAGAAAAAAACTTCTGGAAAATTATAAATGCTTAAACCTCTGAAAGTTGTATGAAATCAAATGAATTTGTATGCGTGTATGTTTGATTGAAAAATCATTACAAATTGAGGCACCCAAAATAACAAATAATTTTTTAGTATCGTATAAAATTCGTGAAAAAATGCACATATCCATATTTATTGACTTTTTTATGCATATATGTATGTTATATTTGAATTGCTATTTTCTGTCTCTCTCACTCTCCTTCTATTTATTGGTAATTGTTGTTTTGCATTTTTAGGATAATCTAGTGAGTAAGCCTAAAAGGCTAACCAATTCACCCGCACAGCTCACAACACATATTGAAATTGAATGCAAATAAGTTGTAACTGATCCGCTTGTCGTCAATTCAATAAAGCGCTTGCAAGGATAAATCGAAAAATCGAAAAATGTGTCGAGGCGCTGATTCTGTGTGACCTTTACTCACAACAAACAACTTTAACGAAAATATTATTTTGGTTTGCATATAGAAATAAATCTATATATATGTGAGGTTGTAAATGTTTTACTACATATTTGTATATATATAAGTGACAATATACATATGTATGTGTACGTTACAGTTATGTGTATGGATCTGTCTCTTATGGGTTGCTATTTTTCGGGTATTTTATGTTATTTATATCTATTTTATGTTGTTGTTATGATTTTTCGAAGCATGTAACCGGTGATATAGGAACATCAACGCGAACATCAATGATGACGACGACAATGGCAGCGACAGCGGCCGCGCCGTAGACAGTGACACACCGACAACAGCAAAATGACAACGAACACGGGCTGCTAAAGATCCACACACAAACTTGCTGACGTTTTCATTCAAATATGTCATTATATAACATACGAGTATGCATACAAACACCAGAGTTTACATGCGCCGATTTTTATGTGTGCATCTGTGCGTTAAGCTTCCCGTGTCAGCTCGGAGTGGGCTTGGGTAAACCAATATACGATTACATGCATATATGTACATGTGACTGTATCCATAAGCCGGATGTGAAAGAGCATGAAAACACACATACAACCATATAAACTATTTTATGGCTTAACTTTTTCGTAAGCATAAATTTCCAGTTAATAGATTCCACACAATACAGTCTACGTAAGTACATTTTTCCTTTGCTAGCACAACTACATAAATACACAAATTCGCCAAAATTATATAATACACACATATGCATATATACATATAAGTATGTTATATATCATTATTGTATTTTGTAGATACTACAATTTGCAGTTACGCTCGTTCGTTATAGTGGATTAAATGAAATGAAGACACTTGGATTGCTTGTCAATTTGGTTCTGCACGCATACCACCTCGCTGCTAACTAAGTTTACAAATATATATTTATATATTGGTCAAAAATTGATTGAAATTGGTTTTGGGTAAAATTTTCATTGATTGATTAAGGTAAAATGTTTATTTTATGATTTAAAATCAATTATTTAAAAGTCGTTTATTTTGAAGTCGAAAGTTCTTACGTCATTTCGTAAAAAAATTTTGTCCTTATTAGATTGTTCTTGTTCTTTCTATGGATTACTGCTTATACACTTTAAACCTTAGGTTGTAGTAAATTGCATAAATTTACTAAAAAGAAAAAAAAACGTTGAAATCATGGAAGTAAAGCGACATCGTGCTTCATCCTCCTTTTCATCCACCCAATAAATACTTCTTCAATACAATATAAGGTTTTCCAATAAGAGTGATATGATTTCTTTAAAAAAAAAAAAAAAAACAAATGCACTAGTTGTTAAGGACATTCAAAAGTTTTATTTAATGTGAAGTACAATCGATGTAATTAAGTTCTGAATATAACATCATTCAAGTGGCCTCCACGACTTCTTTTGCCGGAACGAATTCGATGAACCCAATTTTTGAGCACTTTATCCACTAAATCAAGTCGTATATAATGAATAGCACCTTCAATATTGACTTTTAAAGCTTGAAGAGAGTCTGGTTTATTGCTAAAGATCAATGACTTCAAATAACCCCACAAGAGTAGTATTATGGTGTTAAATTACAACTTCTTGGAGGCCATTAGTGTTACAATTTCTTGAAATAATTGAATCCCCAAAACCTTTCTTTCAATTGTGGCCATAAAAAGTTGATTATCATCGATCTATACCATTTTCCACTGACAGTAACGGTGCTACCAGCTTCATTTCGAAAGAAGTACGGACCAATGATTCCACGAGAGGAAAATTTCCTCCTGCTTCTCTGTGCGGATAATGCATCGCCGTTACCAACACACAAATAGCCATACATTTTCCGCAAAAAATTTCTTTCGAAGACTCCTAAAGCTGACCCGGCGGACAGCGCCCTAGCTTCTGCACCATGAACCAGGGTAATTGGAAAGTCTCTGGGCTGACACATAGATGAAACTACTAGAATTAACTAGTTAACTTTAGAAAAATGCGTGTAAAAATTTGACAGCTGTCGGATAATTAGTTTGTGAATTATACCCTTTTCAATGAAGAAACTTTTGTTATTGTGATAAAAATGGATAAAAGGAGTTTCGCATGTTGATAAAATATTGATTGAGGGGGAAAAAATTAAAGAAGAAACTTGGCTTGATGACAAGTTTCTGGACAATGCCAAAGGAAAATGAAATCCATAAATTCGTCTTCAAATGGATTCCTAATCCATCGTATTCTCCAGATCTTTTCCTTTCATCAGATCTCAAAGGAATGTTCGCTGGGAAGAAATTTTCGTCGAATGAAGAGATGATCGTCAAAACTGAGGCCTATCATCATTGTATCACCCTCAAAGAAAACTGTGTTGAATAAAAAAATTAATTTTTCCAAAGAAATATGGTTTACTAAGGTAGGCCGGAGCGTTTTCCATTGTCCTGATAAGACGGGAATCATGGTGGACTTGTAGATTTTGGCTTTGATTCGTCGAAAGAGGACTAAACTTTCCCTTATCTATTCAGTCCAAAACAGCGTCTGTTGGAAAGAGTTATTCGGTGTTGGATTTCAAAGCCGGTATTGTTGGTGTTGCTCTAGGTAGACGAAGTTATGACTGTCAACAGTGACGTGGGTGTCGAGTCTAGAATGTGCTGATTGTTTGTTTGAGGAGGTATTTCGTCTTGTCCCTTTTTACCACGAGACCCATTCGCTTCGCTTCTTTGTCTAATCTGGAAAAGGCAGAACTAACGATGCAGTATTTATGGCCAATGATATTAATATCATCGGTATTTAGCTCTCCGTTTCTTGTTTTTTTATCCAGCATTAGGTTGAAGAAATCCCACGATAAAGGGTAACCTCTCGTTTGGTATAAAACGGCTCTGAGATATTTAGTCAATGGTGAATTTACCAGGTCTAAAGCCACACCGATAAGGTCCAAAAAGTGCGTGGACGATGGACTTTAATCTCTCACGTAATATAATCGATAGGATTTTGTATGTGATATTGGTATCATTATGTTGTACCAGCGCATTGTAGGGAGAAAAAATGGGAGAAAGCTTATGAATAACGTAATCGAGGTCAACATCACCTAGGCAAAGCAAACCGTCAAGTGTCTACAATTTGCTTGTTTCGCAAAAGTCTAGCAAATAGTAGAACTGGATAATTGCAGAGAAGCGTATTTCCATCGAGTCCGTTAGATGGTAGTTGGAAAAAGCTTTTTATTAAGGACCCTTTATTTGTTCTTATCTTGTCACACCTAGAGAAAATCTTTTTTTTTTTACTTACTGTTGTATGCGTATTTTTATCTTTTGCAATTTTTATGATCAAATTGTATGTTTTTATGACCAGACCATTTGTCTGCCAGAGAGATTTACACGAAACCAACAATTGAAATCCAGCCACGAGAGAATATGATAGTTTGAAAAGTTAAATGATGGCAAATACAACAAGAAGGCTCCGATATTAATAAGATAGACAACGCTAATAAAACCAAAATTAATTACTTGCAATATCTGCAGAGATAGTTGCTGAAGATGTTAAAAAAAAACAGTTTTCTAAGCTGATATTTCCATTTTTTATAGTTTGAACTTTCATTTTAGTTTTTCAGTATTACTACTCTAATTATTTTTGCTTTCCCTTATCCTGTAACTCCTAAAAAAAAACTATCTAAAACTACTGCGAAATTATGCTCAATTTTCTTTCGTTTATTTTCTTTTTGCCAAGCTGCTCTGCCTTTTGCGAATTACCCTTGGAATCTCTGTTGTTGGTTATTATGTCTAAACTCAGCGATACATGTTTGTATTTTCCCCATACTCGTATTTGCATAAGTCTCTGTACACCTAGAAAAACCAGCGTGGAGTGCCGTACAATGCACACATACATATTTATATGTCCCACGTCTTGTTTTTGCCAACAAATTTTCCTTCAAAGAAAAGTACGAATAAGAAATGCTGCAATACCCAATGAACACTAAAGTGAGTAGTCGATTTTGGGTCGTATTATCGAAACTGGTTTATCCAGAAAGACTTTTTTGATATTTTTAACTATTATAATTTTCTTAATTTCTACCTTATAACCACTGAGCCGCGCTCCAACACCAATTTTTAAAGAGTGAGTTAATGTTTTTCCAACAAATGAACCAATTTAAAGTTTATCCTAAGCTGGCTCCGATTGCAAGAAAATTCAACTCCCCACATTTCCTCTTGAGAGAATAAATTTCAAAAATTAGTTTCTATAATTTTGGATTTTAGTAGGGTCAGGATTTTGAGCTCGTGACCCTTCGTAGTGCTAATCACCACTCAGCTTACCTGACCGCACTTATTTCCTCGTAGCTACTGCAAAGGTTATTATAGGTTTGATACATACTTTTAGAAACTTTCCAGTGACTTGTTATTATGGTTCTACGACTGTATTTACTTTTCCTGTACCTATTTGTCAGAATCTTTCGTGTTGTGTCATACTTGGGCCACATATCCTTCGATATCTTACATTTGAATATGAATTTCCTTTCGCTTTGTGTTATGCTCAAATTTCAAGTGGAGCTCTCTCCTGATCATTCCTAACGCTCAAATTATTAACTCCTCTTCGGATGCATCAAGAGATGCTCGCGACATAGCTTGTTACCGAAATAATTCTATGGCCGTGAACGTGGTTTAACAATGAGCGACTTGTCGAGCCTGATTTTGATTCGTCGAGAGAGGCCTTTACTTTTCTATGGCCTATTCAGTTCAAAGTTACGCTTGCTGGCAAGAAAGATTTTGCGTTGGATGAAATTACCTACAACTTCATAGTTATGACTATCAACAGTGATATGGGAGTCAAGGTGCGAATGATTTTTTCTTTAATATGCAGGAGGCAGAACCAACGATGCGGTTGTTGTTATTTTGTCCAGCATCAGGTTGAAGAAATCGCATGATAAAGAGTAACGGACTCATTTGGTAACGGACGGCTCTAGGATATCTGGTCAATGGTGATTAACCAGGTCTAAAGCCACACTAATAAGGTCCAATCAGTTCGTTGATGATGGACTTTAATCTCTCACATAATATGATCGATATGACCTTTTAAGCGATATTAAGAAGATTTATCCCAATATAATTGGTGCAGACCGAGGGGTCTCCATTTTTCGGTTTGGCATAGCACTTTTAGGTGCCATTCGTCGTGAATGCTTTCGTCCGACCATATTCTGCTAAGAAGCTGATGCATGCACCTTGTCAATTCTTTGCCGCCGTACTTGAATCGCTCGGCCGGTAAACCATTGGTTCCAGCCGCTGTGGTATTTTTAAGTGAGCAATTGGTAGTCGTCATAGTCGGGTATTGGAATGTCTATTCAAATCTTTTCAGTTGGGGACTCTCCTGATTTCGCACATTCGCGGCCACTCAGAAGGTTGGAGAAGTGTTACCTCTATAAATTTAGTATGCCTTGGGTATCGGTGACCATATTACCTTCTTGGTTTTTATATGAGTATGCTTCGATTTTGAAACCTTCTGTTCTGATAGAATTTTTTGATATTACTTAAGTCAGCCACAACGATGTGTGGTGGACAGTTCGTTTACTCTTTACGCAATCCAATTGCTTATGTAGCAGCGGTACGTAGGTAGATTGGGATGTCGTTCCATAGTTACATTATATCGAGATGCTGATGAGCGCTCTGGGAGAGCAGGAGTGCAAGTCATGTAGAAAACTCTATGGCAGCTTTTGTGATTGCAGTTTTTGGACGTTGAACCCTCTTTTTGTTTGTTGTCGGGCGTTCTTTGCTGTACAAAATAGGGTGCATATCTACGTCGTTACAAGATAGTAATACGAGTCGATATTTGGCCCTCGGAACTTACGCACTTATATAACACTGAAGGTATGTCTTCCATCTATCATAACATGATCGATTTGTTGGCGTGTTTTTCGATCTGGCGATAGCTAAATTAATTTTCTTTAGCCGGATAATGATACTGCAGACAACCATATTCCGAGACCGGCGAAGTCGACCGCTTGGAAATGGTTCGTCATGGAGGCTGAATTTTCGTACTATTGTGCCAAATATACCCTCTTTACCCAACCTGGCGTTGAAATATCCAAGCATGATTTTGTCATTAAGTCTAAGCCAACGCTTCTAGGTACGTTCAAGGTACTCATAGAAAGCATCCTTAGTCACATCGTACTCTTATTGATAAAGGAGCTCCTCCTTTCCTCCGTTGACAGCGAGAAGTATTTCGTTCAGAGCCTTAGAAGCGGAACAAAATTCCTTCTTGAGATCCTCTCTTTTGCATAGATAGTTGATGCCACTGAGCCGCTGAATGTTATGAATTCTCTTCTCAAAGGTAATAATCAAAGATTGTACTTTTCCTATACTGTTAAAGGCTCCCCCTATACCTAGAAAGTCCTCCACTGCTTATATTTTTCAAATTATTAAAAGCAAAACTGATATTGATTTGCAAGGCGATGGAAGAGAGTTGATTTCAGAAAGAAGAGTGAAAGCAAATTCATTTAAAATTCGAGTCAAATCTGTTGTGTTGACTGGGCCGTACTCCTGAAGTTGTTGTAGTAGTAGCAGTAGTAGTAGCGACAGTAGTGATTGTTGTTGTTGCTGCTATTGCTTTGATTTGCATACTATACGGGCTTATAATCCACTGATTAAGAATTTAAATATTCACTAAATTAGCCGCTCTATGCCCAAGTCTGTATGTTTCCATGCTTAATATCTAGGCACATATATTGGTATAGAAATATTTATAAAGCACAGTTGTTAGGGATAGAGTGTGCGTATATTTATGTACATATATGCGCTTATATGTTAAGTTGTTGTTCCGGATTGGTTAATGGTTTTGTATATGCGCCATTAAAGCGGCTTAATGTTTAAATTTGTTGGTTTTATGTGAAAACAAACGAAGCTACACAACCAATATGCCCACATATTCATGCACACATATATTTTAATATGCTTGTCAGTGTATTGTATTTAATGTAAGTTGTTGTATTCACATAAAATCGCAGCGTTTTGAAAACTTTGTGGCGTGAAAATTATTGAACATCACAACACAAATATATTTTACTTAACATTTTATAATTTAATGAACCCAACGAAGCGAACTGTAATCCGATAATGTAATCAAATGAAACAAGAGCGTTGAAAATACAAAAAGAAAAGGTTAAACTGAGAGTTATAGACGTAATATGCAGCTATTTTGTGCTTAGAGTACAAAGGAAGGAATATCCACATTATATATGTACATATTATATCTTAAGTACCATTTACCGAAGATTAATATATGTTCAATTGAGGTATGCAAATTAAAAAAAAAAATCTTAATAATTAAAGAATGCGGAACTGTGTAGTACAAAATTATTTGAAACAAATTTCATTTACTTCTCTGTGACCAAAAATTGGGTAAAAAAGGATTAGCATCGTACGCCTTATACTATGGAACACCCACATAGACTTTCAACAGAGCATTGGCAGTATGAAACTTATCATGTTTCATGGAATATTTGTCCATAATGCTTTGTTCACTGGGCTATTATAATCTCTTAACAAATTTTATACATTCAGTAAGTGCATGGTGAGTAGGAGTAGTCAGCTTTTTGAGAGATGAATTGAGTCTAGTTGGCAGGTTCGGTGGATGAGTCTAATACCAGTATAAATCATTACAGCGTCTCATTATGGTAATCTAGCAAAATTTATGAACTTTCGAGAATCGACAACCTTGAGTCGATATCAACGGACAGTGGATAGAGTTACCTCTGATAAGTTCCAATTATCTCCTAAATAGATGAACCTGCCGTCAGTTCGGAGAGTGCAGTGATAACATCAGTGCATACAAAGTCGCATGACCCTTTTGGTTTAGTGTTAATCATGTGAGTTCGAGAAGAATACCTGTTTCAATTTACCCATAAACCACTTAATTTCGAAAGCAAAGAAAATCATATACAGCGTTCCGTAGCCCAGATATAATTGCCGAAAAGGAGAGGGATTAATTTTTCTTTCATTTCGAAGTAATTTATTCACAGCAAAAACATTGGAAATGTAGAATTAAAAAAAAAAAATTAATTAAATACAATGGTCCTTCGTTTAATGCGAATAATTGAGTTTCAAATTAGTTTGATTTGGCTATGCATATTTTCTATAATTTAATTGTCCAAAGGCAGCATAGAATAAACTATGTGTCCATTTGTTTGAAAAACATCAAGCCGCGCACTAAAAATTAAAGGAGATGTAACATAATGACAAATTTTAAAGTGTAATCCAAGTAGAGGTACTTTTTTCAATAGCCTTTTTTTTGACAGATGGCGCGTGAGTCGTGTCAAGCTGTCATGTTATTTTTGTTCAGTATTGTTTGGCATTTCATCTTGGAAAGGCTTCCGCCTGAACAAGGTCTACAAATCAAACAACTTTATTACGAAAATTCACGTTCTGTAATGAATGCGTTTCGCACGCTTTGCTCAACTTATGGTCAACATAATCGGCCTACTGATCTTAAATTGAAAGCATAC
This sequence comes from Neoceratitis asiatica, assembly GCA_030068015.2. Lineage (NCBI taxonomy): Eukaryota > Metazoa > Arthropoda > Insecta > Diptera > Tephritidae > Neoceratitis > Neoceratitis asiatica. The sequence continues at coordinate 44,962,886 of CM061524.1, read as the reverse complement.
AAAATACTGCTTGTGCAAGAACTGAAGACGCTCGACCTTCCCAAGCGATATCACATCGCTCTATGGGCTATTAAAAAGTCCCGAGAAGATCTTACGTTTTCGATAAAAATTTTGTTCAGCGATGAGGTCTATTTCTGGCTCAATGGGTATTATTTACTTATCCACCGAGTGAGAAATGTACCCCGTCGATTAAGAAAATTTGTTAGAAAAATCGCGGTTCACTTCTTACTGTCCAAGCACCCTATCGACGTAACTATATTGTGAATGGTAAGCTGTCCTCAGTAGTTTTGTAAGCTGGACCTTATTTAGATGTAGGTGTAAGTCCAAGGGGCATAATCATGCCGTAAGTAAGTCCCAGGATGGGGCCATGTGTAGAAGTCCACGCAAGTGAGGAAAGCTTCTGACTGCCATTCACCTGGGAGTGGCCAGAAACGATTCTTTTACATACGGTTCAAGCAGCTCACGACTTCCGGTTTTAGGCCAAGAATCCTCTGGGTAGCCAACAAACATCCGTTTGGAGGCGAGCTAAATTGAGAAGGCGAATCCCCTGCGGTTGTGAGTAGGGTTTGGAACCCATCACATGAAAACTATACTCCAATGAAAAATCAACAAATGCCTCGGATAAGAGACCCCATTTTGATGACGACCCCCGCAAACATTTAAAGGATCATGATTTGAGGGAATGCAACTGGAATGTCCCGTCCTTTAATTGGGAAGGTGCCGCTGCCCAGCTGGTTGATGTTCTCGCAAGACATCATCGCCGTCCAAGAAATGCGATGGACGGGACAAGGACGAAAGAAGGTGGGTCCATGTGTTAATTATCGTTAATTTGCGCCCACGCCCCGACAGAAGAGAAAGATGATGTGACCAAAGATGTTTTCTATGAGAGCCTAGAACGTAATTATGAGCGCTGACCCCGCCACGATGTCAAAATTATTCTAGGCGATTTCAAGTCCAGGGTGGGCAAAGAAGGTATTTTTGGCGCAAATTCGGAAAGTTCAACCTCCACGACGAAACATCCCCAAACGTGCTGAGGCTGATTCACTTTGCCGGGCCCCGAAATATGGTTGCCTGTAGTAGCAGATTCCAGCATATGAAAATTCATCAAGCTACATGGCTGTCGCCAAATCGTAAAATACGCAACCAAATCGATAACGTTGTGATAGACGGAAGACATGTATCCAGCGTTCTAGACGTGCGTACGTTTCGATGGCCAAATATCGACTCGGATCATTATCTTGTAGCAGCAAAAAGACGCACCTCTGTGTGGCAAAGAACGCCCGTCAACAAATACAAGTAGACAGCCAGCAAGTTTCTACTCGGCTTGCACATCTGTTCCCTGGGAGCACTCATCAGCGACTCGCTATAAGGGAGCTGTGGAGCGAGATAGCAAATTCCTTGCATACCGGTGCTTCGGAAACCATTGGTTTTCAGCAATACCAGAAAAACAGCTGGTACTATGAGGAATGTCGAACTGCAGTAGAGAGAACACAGACTTCCTACCTCGCAACTTTGCGATCGACCACAACACGTGCGGGGTGGAATAGATACCGAGAGCTGAAGAGGGAAGCGAGACGCATTTGCAGTAAAGCGAGACGCATTTGAGGTAACCTGGTAACAGATGTCCAGAGTATACTTAGTGTATGGAGGTAACACTTCTCCAACCTGCTCAATGGCTGTGAAAATGAAAACCCCGGAGATGACGAACCCGAAACTCTAATCGCTGACGGTGGAGTAGACGTTCCATCCGACTATGATGAAGTTCGGATAGCGATTGACCGCTTAAAAAATAACAAAGCGGCGGGAGCCGATGGCTTACCTGCAAAACTATCCAAATACGGCGGAGAAGAGCTGGCAAGGAGCATGAATCAGCTTCCTTGCGGAATATGGTCGGATGAAGGCATGCCTGACGAATGGAACCTAAGTGTGCTCTGTCCAATACAAAAAAAGGGAGACCCCACGGTCTGCGCCAATTATCGTGGGATAAGTCTCCTTAATATCGCATATTAGGTCTTATCTAGCGTATTGTGTGAAAGACTAAAGCCCACCGTCAACAAACTGATCGGACCTCATCAGTGTGGTTTTAGACCTGGCAAATCCACTGTTGACTAGATATTCACCATGCGCCAGAAGACCCGAGAGAAAAGATTCGATACACACCACCTTTTTATCAATTTTAAAGCTGCCTTCGACAGCACGATAAGGAAATGGCTCTACGCCGCTATGTCTGAATTTGGTATCCCCACGAAACTTATACGGCTTTGCAAACTGACCCTGGATAATACCAGAAGCGCGGTCAGAATTGGGAAGGACCTCTCCGAGCCATGCGATACCAAACGAGGTTTCAGACAAGGAGACTCTTTATCGTGTGATTTCTTTTATTTGAAGCTGGAGAAAGTAAGACGAGCTGCAGAGCTAAATATACCAGGTACAATCCTCTAAAAGACTGTATGATTTTTGGCGTGTGCCGATGATATTGATATAATTGGTCACAACACACGCAACGTAAGTTCTGCGTTCTCCAGATTAGACAAAGAAGGGAAACGAATGAGTTTGGTAGTGAACGTAGCCGCTGTCTCTTGATTCGGTGAACTATTTTAATGTCGTCGTATGGCTCGTACAGCTCACCGTTCCATTGTCTGCGGTATTCACCATTGCCAACGCGCAAAGGACCATAAATCTTCCGCAAAATTTTCTCTCGAAAACTCCTAAAGCCGACTCATCGGATGTAGACATCGTCCAGGCTTCTGTACTATATATCAGGACGGGAATGATAAGCGACTTGTAGAGTCTGGTTTTGGTTAATCGAGAGAGGACTTTACTTTTCAATTGCCTACTCAGTCCAAAGTAGCACCTGTTGGCAAGAGTGATTCTGTGTTGGATTTCAAGGCTGACATTGTTGGTGTTGTTAATGCTAGTTCCCAGATAGATTATCTACGACTTCGAAGTTGTGACGTGGGAGCCAACTCGCAAATGCGATGACTGTTTATTTGATGACAGGAGATATTTCGCAATAGAGCTCTTCCTCTTAATCAGCTTCCGCCAGCAGGTACTTCATCGAATACTTTCAAAGCTGAAGCAATTTCACCTATTCGGACGACATGACCTAGCCAGCGTAGCCGCTGTTTCTTGATTCGCTGAACTATGCCAATAGCTCGTACAGCTCATCGTCTGGGTATTCGCTGTAATATCAATGAGTCGTGTTTCGCAACGCTCCGCTAATATATATGAGTGCTGTCCTTTGCACTCTATTAAATTTTAGAGATTATAGATTTTTGCAACCAGATGACTACTCCGTGGAGAAGTATAGGCCTAATCGGCACAGTTTACGGCAAACGCGCTACTTTAGGTGACATGCCCGACGATCACACAATCGCGAGTTTGCAAGTATAGAAGCGAAGGCTGAAATACCGCTGTTTCTAGTAAAACTTCAAATTTAAAAGCAATTTCGCCTAATAAGATAGCACCATTGTTGCCAGTAAGTTCAACTCAATTGGAAGAGATAGTATTTTCGTCCCGTAGTCTGTAGAAATGCCAATAACAACATCTGAGGAGAGATGATTATATGAGTTTCCAGAGAAAAAAATGGCGGCGAATTTTTCAATTTTTTTTTCGTACTACCAGTGGGTTAAAGCTTAGTCTTTTCTCAATACTAATGTATTTATACAAAAACGAATATTTCATGGACAAGCCAGAGTTCTACTCACTTAAATTGATTTTTACTTAAATCAAAACATCATTATAGAACATATTATGACAAGATATCTGAAGGAGAATGACAGGAGCAAAATAGTAGCAACACAAAAAAACAACAATTACAAATATTTACAAATATGTATATATATATGTATATTTGTTTACGTCTTCGCCTACATATGTATACTCGTATGTGTTGCGTATGTTGAACAAAGAAAGTGAATTACATAAAATCAAGACAAGAAATAGTTTGCTCGAAAAAGAAAAATAAAAGAGAAAATAATAAAGCATAAGGAACACTCCCACAATATAATCATCCGTGCTTAAGTTAATACAACAACATTCATTGTTTTAATGGAAAGCTTAACACTTTCAAGGCTGCTTCAGAAAACAAATCAATGTTTATTTGATACGAAGCGCTGATGGCATTGGCGATAGATCTTCAACATAATGGCAGTTGCAGCAGCCGTGTGGTTAGCAGTGTGCACCACCATGTGAAGGAACATGGGTCCGAACACTGGCCGAAAATATACCAAAAGTTTTAGATAAAATGTGCGGCAAAATAGAAATTTGAAAAAAGTGTTAAAAAAAATAATAATTTATAAAGGGTGTTTTTTATAGAGGTATAGAACCTTAAGTTGCAATAAAACAACGATGGATTATTCGATTGACATGAATTTTATTTATCCGAAAGATAATCTTGTGGCATTACATTTTAAATATGATTACTAGCATATGACCGCCACGGCTGGCGCGGATGTAGCCCAATCTGGACGTCCAATTTTCGATGACTTTTTCCAACATTTGTGGCCGTATATCGGCAATAACATGGCGAATGTTGCCTTCCAAATGGTCAGGCGTTTGTGGCTTATCCGCATAGACCAATGACTTTACATAGCCCCACAGAAAGTAGTCTAGTGGTGTTAAATCACAAGATCTTAGTGGCCAATTCACAGGTCCAAAACGTGAAATTAGGCGGTCACCAAACGTGTCTTTCAATAAATCTATTGTGGCACGAGCTGTGTGACATTTTGCGCCGTCTTGTTGAAAACACATCTCCTGGACATCATAGTTATTCAATTCAGGATTGAAAAAGTTAGTAATCATGGCTCTATACCGATCACCATTGACTGTAACGTTCTGGCCACCATCGTTTTTGAAAAAGTACGGACCAATGATTCCACCAGCCCATAAAGCGCACCAAACAGTCAGTTTTTCTGGATGTAACGGTGTTTCAACATACACTTGAGGATTACCTTCACTCCAAATGAGGCAGGTTTGTTTGTTGACGTAGCCATTTAACCAGAAGTGCGCTTCATCGCTAAACAAAATTCGCTTATGAAAATCGGGAACAACGGTAATCTCGTTTTGGGCCTATTCGACGAATCTGCGCCTTACGTGATGATCGTTTGGCTTCAATTCTTGCACGAGTTCGATTTTTAAAGCACGCAAACCAAGATCCTTCCGCATAATCTTCCATAAAGTGGATGGACACAGATCCAATTCCTGTGCTTGATGGCGGATGGACTCATTCGGGTCTTCCTCAATGCTACGCTCTACAGCAGCAATAGCTTCTTCTGAACGCACCGTACGGCGTCTCTGGGGATGCGAGTTATCAATAAGAGTAAACGTGGTGGGAAAACGTTCCGTGGTTAATCGAATTAACTGTTCTGATGGACGATTTTGTCGACGATAAAATGGACGTAGTGCGCGATACGTTTTCCGCACAGAACCATTATTTTCGAAATAAAATTGCACTACTTGCAAGCGTTGTTCAGGCGTGAGTCTATTCATGAAACTGAGAATAAATCACTTGACAGCTGTTAAATCGGTCGCCATCTTGAAAAGTAATGCCAACTTAAAGTTCTATACCTCTATAAAAAACACCCTTTAGTTGTGAAATAATCGTGCATCGGTGAGAAATAAAAATAATAAAAACTTCGACCATAAACGTTTTTTCTTTTCTTCAGAAAAATCTGGCGAAAAAAATGACATGGCTGTCAGACAGATACACAGATTGAGGTGATACCAACATTAGAAGGTTACTACAACCGCTTATGTCACAGACTTTTCCAATTAGTGGTTTCGAAAGTGCACACTTGTATTTTGACATCTGTCGAACTTAACTATTAAACTAAACATGTTTTGTTTTAGTTAAAAGTCGGGCATTTATGAAAATGGATCGCTTAACACCGCACAACGCGTTAAAATTGTTGAAATCTACTACAAAATGGTGCTTTAAGAGGAGATTATGGTACACAGAATCGTCCAACCACTCAGACAATTGGTAGAATCTTAAATAAATTCGAAGAATTTGGATTGGTTACAGATATTATAAGACCTGTGCACCATCGTTTTGCTCGTTCCACCTCAAATATCGCTGCTGTAAGTGAAAGTGTAGCCGAAAACCCGAATGTGTCTATTTCTGAACGATTTCAAGAGCTCGGACTTTCTTACGGAACATTATGGTGCATTTTACACTTGAACTTACACCTACATCCATATAAAGTCCAGCTCACCGAACAACTGAAACCAACCGACCATTCATAACGTCGTTAATTACGTCGATCGGATGCTTGAGTGACAACCAGTGGAGCTAGATTTTTCCAGCAAAATTTTCCTCAGCAAAATTGTCGCATTTGGCGCTCCAAGAATCTTCAAATAACTGAACAGAGGTAATTATCCGTTCTTTGGGCTGGAGGTGTAATTAGACCCTACTTCTTTGAAAACGATAACGACGAGGCTGTGAGTGTCAATTGGAAACATTATGGATGTATGATAACCGATTTATTTTGGCCTGCAATTGTAGAACACGACTTGGACAATACGTGGTGTCACATGCCACACAATATCATCAATTTCCCAGCCGCTTAATCTCTCGTCTTGGCGATGTAAATTGGCTACCGAGATTTTTTTATTTGATACCGTGGCACTTCTTTTCATAGAACTATGCGAAAGATTGTGTTTATGCGGATAAACCTTTAATTCTTGAACACTTGAAAACCAACATCGGTGAAGTTATGTCTATCTCAGAATATGTGTGCCAAAAAGTATTGGAAGATTACCTCAAACAGATCGAAGTTTTCAAAAATCCACGAAGCGATCATTTGAGTGATGTAGTGTTTAATGTTACTGTTTAATATATATGTAATTTCATGAACGAAAGTGTGTTAAATTGATTTTATATATACTTATTATGGAAAGCGCAAAATGTATAACCCTGTGTATGTGAACAACATACATGTTTGAAGATATTTTGGAAATATAAATGTAAAAAAGCAGAAAGAAATAAAAAAATACCCTATTTTCATTAATAATATTTATTTCCTTCTTATAACATATATTATGGATTTAATTTCCCGATGAACTGCATCTGGTAAAGAGAATACGATCGATTTTGCATCAAATCAATATTGAGTTTGTCCAAAAGTTCTGAGTAATATTCGACGGTGATCGTTTCACCTTTTTCAAAGTAATCGAGGTGAATGATACCTCTTGCATTCCAAAAAAACTGTGATCATAACCTTTTTAGCTGACAGACCCTCCCGGATTTTCTATGGTGCACGTTCACCTGCAGAAAAGCACTATCTTGATTGCTTCTTGGTCTCTGGTGTGGTGTGGTGGATCCATGTTTCGTCTATGGTAACCAAAGAGTGCGAAAAACTGTTTGCATTGCGGTTAAACATCGCCAAACACACCTTTAAAGTGATTAAATGGATGCGCTTACCCTCGTGTGTGAGAAATCGTGGCACCCATCGCGCGGATAAACTTTCCATGGTCAAATATGCATTTCAAATGTGATGTACCAATTCAGTTAGGCCACCTGGTGCCTCATATCGTCCAACATCATTTCAAGGATTTTATCGACGTCTGATTTTAATGGCTATCAAACGCAAACTAAATAGCGCAGCTTACTGAAAATTGTACAACGGTCTATTAATTAGTAAAAGCGGACAGGAAAAGTGTTGTATTTACAGTAACTACACGACAAATTCAGAAAGGCATTGGCTTATCAAACAGTATATTATATTTTAAAATTTATGCCTATTCTTTTGACCATACCCAATCAAATATTGAAATTAATTTTATTATATTATTTGAAATTCTCATAATTTTTAAAGAATGATTAAATTAAAAACTCAAACTTCGTATTAAATTTGAGAATTTATAATTTAATCATTTACGAGGATATAGGTCGCAGAATTTTACCGTGGTCCTATCAAATCTCCACTCAGCCACTGTGCGTTCTGTTGTACAGGGTTTTCTAATGAAAGTGATATGATTTCTTTTAAAAGAAAAACACACTAATTGTTAAGGAAATTCACATGTTTTTCATTGTGAAGTATGTGAAGGAACGAAAGAAGTATGGACCGATGATTCCACCAGACAAAAAACCATACCAAACTGTCAATTTAGGTGAATGTAACGGTTATTCATATATAGCTTGTGGATTTTCTTCGCACCAGAATCGACAGTTTTGTTTATTTAGCGCACCACTCAGAAGAAAGTGAGCCTCATCGGAGAAGATGATTTTCTTAAATTAAATTTAATTATTTTGATAATAATATTGAATAATTTATAAACGCTGTTCTTGCGTACATCTTGCTACTATGAAATTGTAAATATTACTGAATACAATGAAAAAGAAATGACTAAAGATGGCTAAAACGATACTTAGAAATCATATCATCCCTATTGGATATATATGTGACAAAACTAATAAGCCACAAGAGTAGCAGAGAGTAATAGAGTGCGCACTCTGATCTAGAGGTAGTTGGCTGCTGTTCCGACCAGACGAAAAGCTAAAAAATCTTTATAAATAGAGTCGCACCTCGACAGTGAATATTTTGCTGGCATCAAAATTCTGTTTAGAAAAATATCTTTTTTTCCTTTCTTTTGAAAACCACCAAGGCGCTCATTACAACTCGAAGTAGAAACTCTGCCTAAAACTATTAAAATGGGATTAATATACATATTTAAGGGCGTGTGGTAGTGTATCAAGTCAAGAAGCTGGAATAAAGTAGTTCAGTATTGAGTATGTTATGCAGCAGTTGTTCTTGTACATTAGAGAAGCTAGTGAATCAAGCCTTTGACATTATAAATACATTCAAATATACATTCTAATACATAAATATACACGTAATTTTACTCACAATGCTTACATACAATCTACCAAAATGTCGCCATGTACTACGACAACTACTATTAATATCATCGCATATAAAGTAATAGCTACAACAACAACAACAATAAATAACTAATATAACACACGCATCTAATGTGACAGTGATTATTACGCACATTAGCGCCGGAAATGTTGTGTACGGAAAAGTGTAGTAACAGAGAAGAAGTTGCCAAGTCGATTCGGTTTCAGCGTAAAAATAGCAAGTAAACGTTAGCAACAGCAACACTCTTACTCCGCCTCTGTCATTTCTAATATTACGGCAATGTGGATGGCGCCTTTTCCACACTGCATTACAAATATTATGAACACATTTTGTTGGTTAACACATGGAAACGTGTTCTTAATACAAATTATTAAGCGCCATGTTGTCGGTGTCAAGCCTTCCGCTTACCCTTCTCTCTCTATTATGTACTACTCTATTATCTGAATGGGTTAAATGATGTGTGCTTAAGGGGATTGATGATGGGAGAGTTAAAGGATGGATGGTAAAGTTTTTGTGTGAGGATAAAAGGAGTTTTTCCCTCATATTACACACTCTAAAAAAACGTGTAGAATGTATGTTTGTAGAACAAATTTCTGAAGGATTAATTTAATTGATGAATTGGAAAACCCTCTATTGATTAACCAAGAAATGAAGGAGCAAGTTACTCACAATTTTTACTTAGTTTTCTTAAAAATTTCTTTTTGTAGGTTTTTATTTTCAAATTATATAAAATAAAAAAATATTCAACAAAATACATGTTTTATTTATTTATTTATTTTTGTGACCCTATGACTATTTCATATACATTCAATACAACTAAATAAATAGAAAAATTTATCTTAACTCTAAATTTGAAATAAATGTCACACAAGTGCCAATCAGTGTTAACTAAGTCATGTATAACTAAATTTTAATATAAATAAACACAAAAATATTTTCATCATCACATTATATACATACATTAGGGATGATCTAATTTTATATGGAATACTATATTTATCCTGTTTCATATTCTCGTATTTAGGCAATTTGTTGTTGTTGTTTGGAACTGTGAGATATAGTCGTGCACTCTCAATGACCTTCATAGATAATATTTGATCCATAATATATACGTCATATGTTCAAAGGAAAAGGTGAAGGTTTTGCTCACCGTTTTCTTTGATTACAATGTTGTGGTGCATCATGAGTTCCTGCCAAAAGGTCGTACAGTAATAAGAAATACTACAAAGAAGCTATGCAACGTTTGCGTGAAGCAATGCGGCTCAAACGATCGGAATTGTGGAAAAATAAATCGTGGATTTTACATCACGATAATGCTCCAGCTCACAAATCAATGCTTATTCGTGAATTGTTTTTAGCCAAAAACAAAATCGTAATCTTGCCTCAACCACCGTATTCACCAGATTTGGCTCCCTGCGGCCTTTTCCTATTCCCAAAACTAAAGAAACCAATTAAAGGGAAGCGTTTTGCCACAATTGATGAGATTAAGTCAAAATCGAGGAAAGAGCTGATGGCCATTCCGAAAAGCGCATTTCAGGAATGCTTCGAGGATTGATAAACGGGTTGGCACAAGTGTATTATATCCGAGGGGGATTACTTTGAAGAGGACAAATTCATCAATATCTATGATGAATAACTAAGTAATTTTGAAAAATATTCAATATTCATCTTTTCCTTTGAACACACCTTGTACAGACAGTGGCTCACAGCCACTTTTTATAATTGAACTTGCATGAAATAGTTCAATTATAAAAAGTGAAATGCTATATATAGACAAAAAAAAAACACATATCGCAATTATTTAAACTCCCAGTAGCTCATATGAATGTTTAGTTTATAAAAGATACTTCATTTATTATTTTTAATTATTAATTAACAACTTATAAGGAAAAATCTAGAAATATTAACAAATTTTATATCACAGCTTATTTTATGCAGTACACTTTCTATTAAAAATAAATTAAATTATTTAATTTAAGCTTGTTTAATTTATTAGTGTAATATCCGTTATCTTCCGAAGTTGTACTTTTCAGTTGTTCCTAATTACTTATGCTGTATTTACGGATATTATTTTCTAATAAAAACCATGAAATCTCAATCTCATGAAAACTTCCATATTAACCACATCTGTATTATTGTCGAGTTGTGTTTGGGTTAGGTTTGTCCTGATAATATCGGTAATTGTGACGATACCCAAATTTCTCGGCACTTTGGTGTAAATTTTCCTTTACCATATTAAGTTTCAACGTTTTATCCACAACACCAACAATTTACTATATTAAGTTCCAACGTTTTATCCATTACCAACGCCGGCTGCAGACATACATGCTCATACATGATGTTACATCTCTGAAGTTCAGTATTGGCTTTCCGCCACTCGTAAGTCATTTCATCTGAGCCAAAAAAGGTAGAACGTCGAATAGTCAGCAAAAATTACTGCGTTCTATAAGTCAATATCCTAGATTTCAGGCTCTCTGGCAAATGCAACTCGGCTTAGTTTTTTTTTTTGCTAATTAATGGCTTCTTGTGGGATTTTCTACGAACAATTTCATCACAAAACGATTTACCTGGCTCCTCCTGAACCCCTGTGGTTACTTTTGGAGCTGATACTCTGAGATTTTCTTTATTTAATTTAGTACAATTAAACGTTCGTCACATTCATTCAAAATTTTATTTGGTGCATTTCCGCTTTTATTTTGTATACGATTTTTATGTACGAAACCGTCAATTATAGTTTGCACTGTCGAAATAAACATGCATCAATTGCATCAATTCCATTTTACGGCAATATAAATGGATAATTTTAATCTTCTTGAAATACGTTGTGATCCACTGCATGTACTTATGCTGAAGACTATATATTATCATCTAACTTTTTAGGAATGATTACATTGATCTCATACGTCGATGACTTTTCGATTTTGGCGTCTGGCCAGGATATTTATAGCCTTTGTTCGAAAGCAAACTGCTGTCTCGCCAACCTTTTCAATTTCTTCACTGCACGACATCTTCACTTACAACCAGCGAAATTCACCGCCACCCTTTTCACCAGGTGGACGAAGGAGTACCGGCTAGAACTCCATGTAAAGGTCGATGACGTTAAAATTCCGACCACAAACAATTCAATTTTACTGGTCACATTGTACAGCCTTTACTTCTTCACTCTGCATACGACTGAAATTGCCACTAAAGTAGAGAGCCGCAACATAATCCTCAAATCGCTAGCCGGTAGCCGGTAGTAAAGACAAAAAAACGTTGTTGGCAACGTACATGGCAATTGACAGGTCGGTCGTAAACTATGCTCCTCCGATTAGGATGCCGGAGACTAGCGAGACGCAGTTGAAGAAGCTACAAGCATGTCAGAACACCCCCTTCGGACTGTGATGAGAAACCTCCTGATCAACAGAAACCTACTAGAAGCTGAACCACAACTTAGGTACATCAGGAAGGTAGGACTTGACTACTGCAACTCCTTACAGCAATACAGATAAGAGCCGCCGGACAGGATGGCGTACAGACAGGCAATAAACACAATTCATCGAGAGGCCGTTAACACCTTTTCGAACTCTATTCCTCTGAACGGTGTTCTCGGAATCCAATCGCCACCAATCGCAGAACAAGAGCTCGAGCTGCCTGGAGAAACCCGCGTAACCAAGGCACAATGAAGGTCTGGATATTGTAGCAGGCTCAACTTCTACTTATCCAGACTCTACCCTGTGATACCTAACATATGTACAGCATGCAACAAATCTGCTCACGGTACTAACCACCACTTTGCATGCTCACTCAACCCGACTCATCTAACACCCGTCTCCCTCTGGTCCGAACCTGTCGAAACAACACGTTTCCTGGGCCTACCGTTAGAAGATCTCGATGACTAAGACTGGACCTACCTGACCCTAGGCGTGGTTGGCTAGCCACTACAATAGTAACAATAATAATAACAAGTACAACAACAACTACTACTACTACTACTACTACCACTACTACAACTACTACTACTACTACTACTACTGCTACTACTACTACTACTACCACTACTACAACTACTACTACTACTACTACTACTGCTACTACTACTACTACTACTACTACTACAACTACTACTACTACTACTACTACTACTACTACTACAACAGCAACGACAACAACAACAACAACAAACACAACAGGAATGAGAATCCATAAAATAAATATTGTTTTCCTAAAATAAATTGAAAGACGTATGGGTCGATTACATTAATTTTTTTACATCCCTAATTTTTAATATAACATATATATGTATATATATATATCACTCACATTTTTCTAAATAATATCGCAAACGTATTTTTGTATGACCGATTTTCGCTACCAACAACCTTGTGACATGTTGCATGCATATTGTGGCGTGGCTGTGACAAGAATTGACACCCACTGGCAATTGCAATTCCCTCATAAGCCGAAAATGGCAAGCATGAATATGCAATTTAAAAATTCAAATACAAATACAACTAAATGCACACACATGTGTGTGAGTGCCTTTGCATGTGTGTATGTGAATGCTTTGACAGAATGAGTGACTTGACTGTGACAAAATGAAATTGAAATGAATGTTGCAAGGAAATAAGCGTAATGCAACAGTTTGAGAAAGTATTCAGGGAGGGCGGGCGTATAGTTGTATATTTTTAAATAACAACAACACTGCATATTGCTCACATGCATACTTCACATTGCATGTGTATGTATGCGTGGGAATGCACAAAGAATGGAAAGAAAACACACACAAAGTATGAATGTGAACATTTTCATCTGCATATGAATATTTCTGCTTGTTTATCTGTTTGTCTATTTTACTCTCTTATTGCACATTCTCCTACTCCTCTTCGCCCGACTATCGCTTATTGTATCATTTTGAGTAAACAAATTTGTCAACTCGGAGACGTAAATTTGATTTTAAGCATGCACTGTCTGTCACAATCGTTTGCTCACACACACACACACACATACAAATTTCCACTTTTTTCCACAAAAACAACAGTAGCTGACAGTTTTCTCCGGTCTTTACTCTGTTTGCTTATTTAGCCTTGCACCCTGCCAGCGTCACGTCACATGTCGATTCCATAATATCCTTCTTATTCTTCGTCTTCCGGTTATTTTTCTTCCTTCAGTACAGCTGTTCAAATGTGGTGGCTTCGTTGACTAAAGTGGGGGAGGAGCATGTCATATACCAGGCCGTAAGTAAAAAAAAGAAAAGAATTGCAATTCCAGAGCATTGCTGCATTGCTTCCATGCAAACAAAAGTGGAAGACAATAGTGAATAATGAAATAAGAAAAGTGTTGATTTTATATGGGAGCACGAATCCAATGAAAGTGATTGTAATGTGTATTATTTGCACAGATTTCGCAATATATATAATATAATAATTTCACAAACGTAAGCGTTCTCCTCTGGCAACATAAATGTAAAGATTTCATTTTAGATATGCTACCCAGCAGAGCTGTTCGTATTCACTTTCCTTATATCGGGGGATCTACTTCGAGGTTCCACGCTTTTTTGAAGAAAAAACACACAAAATTCAAATTTTATGATGAATGTTTATTATCATTCGACAGATCAGTCTTTGGAATTTATTTTTTGAAAATTACCTCTTTCAAATGTTAGCCGCGGCTACGCCTCAGATGCTCCATCCGTTGACTATAATTTTCGATGACTCTTGGATAATTTCGACTGGTAACTGGCGAATGACACGCGTGATGTTTTGCTTCAAGGCTTGAAACGAAGCGGTATTGTCCGCATAGACTTTATACTTTACATATTCCCAAAGGAAAAGTCTATCGGTGTGATATCACACGATCTTGGTGGTCAATCGACCGGCCCAAAACTTGAAATTATCTGCTCACCGAAGTGTTCTCTCAATAAATAAATTGATTGATACGAAGTGTTGGAATTGGCGCCGTCCCGTTGAAACCAAATGTCGTTGAGATCACGAGCTTAAATTTCAGGCATCGAATAGTCGAATATCATAGCACGATAACGGTCGCCATTGACGGTTACGTTCTCACCGGCATCATTTTTGAAGAAATATGGACCGAAGATTCCACCGGCCTACAAACCACACCAAACCGTTGTTTTTTCTGGATGAAATGGCAGCTCTTGAATCTCTTCAAGTTGCTTTTCGTCCCAAATGCGGCAATTTTGTTTGTTTACATACCTATTGAAATGGGCCTCATCGCAACAAAACTTGGTTCGAAAACGTTGGATCTTCTTGGAACTTTCAAGAGCCCATAGAGCGAAGCGATGTCGCTTGGGAAGGTCGAGCGGCTTCTCGGCTTCAGATCTTGCACAAGGTGTATTTTGTATGCTTTCAATTTAAGATATCAATATAAAATGCGCCAAGTCGTTTCATACGTCAGTCCGAGTAGCTGCGAGCGACGCCGAATCGACCCTCCACGGTCTTCGTTTACACTCGCTATATTTTCTTCACTACGTGCTGGACGTGGTATATTCGGTCAAATATTATCTAATAATGAATGCTGTGTCTCAAGATGGGTGATGGTATTGCGAATAGTATGCTCAGTAGGCCGATTATATTGACCATAAATTGAGCGAAGCGCGGGAAATACATTCCTTACAGAACGTGAATATTCGTAATAAAGTTTAATGATTTGTCGTTGTTGAGGCGTTAATCTTTCCGTGAAGAAACGCCGAACAATACTGAACAAACATAACATGACAGCTTGGCACGACTCACGCGTGATCTGTCAAAAAAAATGCTATTGAAAAAGTGGATCACCCGTTATTAAGAGACTTCCGGCTCTTCTGGAAAGTGATCTCTATTTGAAGCCAATTGAAGCCTAACTAAATTGAGAAGATGAGCTCCGTGCATAGTTTTCATAGTACAACGACAAGTCAGCCATTTCATATTTCAACCTCGTCTTGCAATTTTGGACGTAAAAAATTGTGTAATTGGATTTGTGGAAGACTCTATCGCCAATTACTTTTATTCATGCCCGATGGAATACCCAATGGCATCCTTTGGGTCCACAAATTTTTTGCGGAGCTCCCTCTCCGATTTTTGGTATGCAACTTGCTGATTTTTCAACATGGATGCTCCAAATTTCTGTGCCCTCCGTTATATTGGTTATCTTTCTCATCGGTAAAATCGCCAAGACTACGAAGAGTTAACTCAGTAAAGCGGTTTATCCTACGATAATTGCTGTCGACTGTAATTTCAGAGAAGCACACTCAGTTTCCAAACTAAGATCCTTTTTTTTTTTTTTTTGATAACTTCAGAAGACAACACACCTTTGCATCTCTCTTTTATCTCTTTCCATTCATAAGAATGTGTATTGTAAAATAATCTATCAGCTGGGTAATGCAGGTTTCAGCAATACCTCTTGCTTTGTGCTTGCACAACGACCATTATTTAGTACGCTGAGAATGCTACGTATGTTTTTGGGAACAATACTTCGATAATAGCGCGCCAGTATTTCTCCTTTTCGACGATCGGTTCCAATTGGAGGCCCCAAATGAAGCCAATTTCTTCTTCCAGCAGATGCCGCACCGAAAACTTTCAGATCCGTTCTTCGAAAGAGCATTTTACTTTTCACTTGGCTTCTCCCTTAATAGTTGTAGTTACTGTTGTTGATTCTGGTTCCAAAATAGTGAAACTATATACGACTTTAAAGTTATGACTGTCAATCATGACATAAGTGCCGAGACGCGAATTTCGTCTTGATGTCTTTCACCACCGCACCCATTCGCCTCACTTTCCTCTCCGGTCTGAAGAAAGCAAAATTATTGGCGCAAATCTTAAGGCCACTGTTGCCTACTGAGTCCGAAATAACATTAACCGTCCAGAGAGATTCTACATGGGACTTCAAGGCTAACATCGACCAGCTTTAAGCTATTTTCGAAGATTTCGTCTTGGAGAAAGAATTTTCTATCCATTGCAAGAAAAACTTCTTAAAAACACCTTTATTATAAACAGAGTAACTGAGAGAGAAGCCCATTAAGCTAACAATAATGAATGACCCAAGTTTATAAATTCAAGTCAACTTTTGGTCCTGAGCAGATGAGCACTATTCTTAACAATATTTGTATACCAGATATAAATATTTAATCCGATTAGCCACATTGGTTATAGTTTCCGAAATCTCAAGCATGAACCGAGCTTTTTTCAACACTGAAAAAAAAAAAACATATACTCTACATGAAGCATATCGTCGGATTGGTAGAGGGCTATGCAACAAACTACATTTTTATGTCAATCGTGTGAGCTTGTTCAGATCCTTGGCCTCATATTTTCGGCTCAACGTATAATGAGCGACTACTTCTGAACTCTAACTAAGCAATACAAACGACTCTATTCAACCTTGATTCTTCATGGGATAGGTTTGCAAGATTAACAAATAAAGATGTTTGAATAAAAAAGTAAAGGAAATTACAAACACACAAAAACTAGATGGGGTCGTGGGTATGCTTGAGAACGCTTTGGTTTCCGGTAATCTACACCTCCGAGGGTTTTCAAAAGAAAGAAATCACATCCATGGTGCAGCTGCGATATTACAATCCTAAGGACCCGGGTAGAGAGAGCCTTCAATGAAAGCTATAAGACCAAAATCTCAATCTCAGTTGAACGGCCAAAATCAGGTAACATTAAAATGACCTAAAGAAAAGATATAAAATGGCAGTAAGGTAAGCAAGAACAGAAGCATGGCAAACTACTGTTTACCGGTTGAAACTTGCAATGAGTCTACAAATCTTAGTAAGATATTTTCCAGGGAACACTATAATCAGACCTATGTACTGCAATAGACCAACTTGGTCTTATTTTGAGCATGGGCATGATCATCTATATTACTAACAGTTTCTCGCCACAATCCAGACGAGATCATCCCCATAGTACTACAAAAGCTAAAGGAATCGATGGTTCAATGGCTTTGTAATATCTGCATGGATAGAACTCAACCATCTTTTATACCAAGAAGTTGGAAAAGAGTAAAGAGGACCTACCAAAACCGAGGACATGACAGTGTCAAGGACCTCAGACCTATAAGTCATAACAGGAACTGCCCTGCATGAAGTGATAAGCAAATTACAAAAATCATTACGCCAAAGTCAAAGTACACGATGGCGGCCTATCTAAATATAGCGAGAGCCTTTAGTAATATCAAAATTGGCACTATTATTGATTTCTTGTTACAGGTAGGAATAGATGACATGGTTTACAGATGAGTAAAATCAATGGTTATAAATAAAACAATTAGCATCCAGCGGCTCTGCAAAGCGGAAAATCTACGTCATTAGAGTGACCCCTCAAGGAGGGGTGTTATCCTCGATTCTATAAATGCTGGCGCTGAGCGAAATTCTACTCGAACTTTACGGAGGTTTATGGTATTAGGGCTGAGAGCCTTATGAAAATTATACTCATGCATTGTGAGCAACGGACTGAGTGTCAGTCCTAATAAAATAGAGCTGATGCTATTCACTTCAAAGGACTAATATAACACATCTTCAGCTTCCTTCACTGAATGGTATTACAATCCCACTGTCATATACGACAAAATATCTGGCATGGACTGAGGAGTGGATCCGTAGATCTCAAAATCTTCTTATCGTAATGTCCACAGAATTCTTCCCAGCGGAGGAATTAGCAAATTGAAAAGGCCTGTAGAACGGTAATGAATAGCTACGAGAGGATACAGAAGGTAGCCACATACTCAGATAGTTTGGCTGCATTTTTGGCCTTTTATCATCGCCTATGATAAATTCAAGAGTCTTCAACAATTGCAAGAAGGCTTCCTAGCCTATCAACTCGCTATCTCCATTATCTGGGCTCACGGCCATAGGAAAACTTTCGCCAACGCTGACAATATAATTAAGAATTATCAATAGAAATCTTCACTTGCAGTTTGAACAAATTGCTCTAAACATATGGAAAACCAGATCTAACTGTAAGATGGCGAAGCAAATCTACACCAAGTATGACATGATGAGAATAAAGAACTTTTGAAATATCTTGAAGAGGATTTACAGCCAGTATAACAGGTTATTGTTCCTTCGAAGAGCATACATCAAAAACGGGCCTACTCTATAACAGCCGTTAACGAAACAATAATTTTGAAGAGAAAAAGGAAACAATATCCACACAAAACACTTCAATGGCTGTCCACAAAACACATATCAGGTATAAGGAGTTTCATTTAGAATACTAACGTAATAATGAAACGTGATAGCAGACATATTTAGGTTTAACGACAGTGCCAGCGTTTATGGGAACTGAGGTTTAGATCATTCGGCTAGCACTCTTGCTTACCTACCTATTTTAAAGACTAGAATAAATCTTAAAAATCGGATTGATTCGTATAAATTATCATAGAAACAACTTTTGGGTGTCTAGGTCCACAACCGTGTATACGAAAAAAAGAAGCCCACATAGCGACCATATATAGTACTAAAATATTATAAGAGCATACAGGAAGTTTCGGAACTATTCGATAGCTTAGTATTCCAGTATTATAATAATTTTAATGATTGCCCAAGTAATGGAAGAAAAAATCAATCCAAGGTCACTCGCTTTTGCTTAGTATATCTGAGCTCTCCACGTCAATCGAGGTAGACAAAAAAATAAGCATCACAAACAGTACTTTTATGAAGACTTTTAGTATGTATATAAAAAGTACAAAGTCAAGATGTTGATACAAATTTATACATACATATGTGTTTGTAACTTCGAACACTCGTAAAATGTTAATCAGCATCAACAGTATCGACAGCATCGACGGCAAGAAAGCAACCTTCTCCAGAGTAGCAGCACAGCCTACATGAATGCACAAGGGATGTAGGCATTTTATAGTTTGAATATATGTAAGTATGTGTATGTAGGTATGTGTGTAGTGGTAGTAAATCAATACTTATAGGCACGTGCCTGTTCTTCTGCCAATTTGTCAGTAGCACTACTTACTTACGGCAACTGATGTTACTTAACGCCTAGGCCATTGCTACAAGCCGCTCAGCTCGAGTGTGTACGCACTTGAACTGAGCTTGTGATAATGAATCACGATGAAGTGCATTTGCGTGTCCTTGCTGCGTAAAACTTTAATGAATGCACTTTGAGCCATCACCTTCTCATCTTGCGTACATACCCCTTTTCATACTCCCTTTTCATGAGGCTATACCAATACCAATGTACATACTTGTATATATACATATTTACATTCAACACCAATCGCTGTATGGATAATACAAATAAACAATAAATACACATTCACATTGGCATAATTTTGTTGCCTGTTGTTTCCCTGCAGGGAAAAACACCAGTTGTTAACTAGTATCCAACTAGTTAACATATTAGTTCACCTTCCTTCTATTTGCCATGTGAGCAAGCGATGCCTTACAAGCTGTCATATGCATGCTGAATTTCTCATTTTCAAAAAATAAAAATTATAACTAAATTAAAAATCAATTTGATTGCAATGAGACTCGAACCGAGAACCTCATGCACTACAGTGATAGCCTCTAATCACTTAACTATCGTTATCATACAAAGATCAGCAACATACATTGCTCTTAAACAGAACTTTTTAGAAAGTGAAACTCAGCCGTGACTTACCCGTACTAAAAATAACAACAACGTACAAATAGTACAGTGGGAGAAATAATTATTAAAGGATGATCCACTTCGAGGTTCCCTACTTCTTAAAAGAAAACACACACAAAATTCAAATTTTATAGGGAATTTTTATTAGCATTCACAGAACATTCTTTGGCATTTATTTTTCGTAGAATATTTTCTAAAAATGTTGGCCGCGGCTACGTCTCAGATAGTCCATCCGTTGAGTCCCATTTTCGATGACTTTTCGAGCATTTCGACTGGTAACTGGAGAATGACATGCATGATGTTTTGCTCCAAGGCCTGAATCGAAGCGGAATTGTCCGCATAGACTTTAGACTTTACATATCCCCACAGGCAAAAGTCTAACGGTGTGATATCACACAATCTTGGTGGCCAATCGACCGGCACAAAACGTGAAATTATCTGCTCACTGAAGTGTTCTCTCAATAAATCCGTTGATTGATGCGATGTGTGGGAAGTGGCGCCGTCTTGTTGAAACCAAATGTCGCGGAGATCACGAGCTTCAATTTCAGGTATCAACTAGCCGGTTATCATGGCGCGAAAATGGTCACCATTGACGGTTACGTTCTCACCGGCATCTTTTTTGAAGAAATATGGACCGATGATGCCACCGGCCTCTAAACCACACCAAACCGTTGTTTTTTCCGTATGAAAATGGATGAATAGAAATCTCTTCAGGTCTCTCTTCGTCCCAAATGTGGCAATTTCGCATATCCATTGAGTCAGAAATGGGCCTCATCACTGAACAAAATCTGGCTCGAAAATATAGGATCTTCTTGTAATTTTTCAAGAGCCCATAGAGTGAAGCGATGTCACTTGGGAAGGTCGAGCGGCTTCAGTTCTTGCACAAGCTGTATTTTGTATGCTTATAATTTAAGATCTCGATGTAAAATGTGCCAAGTCGTTCCATACGTCAGTCCGAGTTGCTGCGAACGGCGCCAATTCGATTCTCCACGGTCTTCGTGTACACTCTCAGCTACTGCCGCTCTGTTTTCTTCACTGCTTGGTGATCTTGGTATATTCGGTCGAATATTATCCAATAATGAATGCTGAGTCTCAAAATGGGTGATGGTGTTGCGAATAGTATGCTCAGTAGGCCGATTATTTTGGCCATAAGTTGAGCGAAGCGTGCGAAAGACATTCTTTACAGAACGTGAATTTTCGTAATAAAGTTCAATGATTTGTGAACGTTTTTCAAGCATAAGTCTTTCCATGATGAAATGCCAAACAATACTGAGCAAAAATAACATGACAGCTTGACACGTCGCATGCGTGAACTGTAAAAAAAAGCTATTGAAAAAAGCACCTCTACTTCGATCACCCTTTATTATCATTACTAGTAAATTAGTATACAAATAACGAACTGGTATGATTTCATCTTTAAAATACCAATATTAAACTAGAATTCCTTCATACTCGTACCAGTCTACCTTCTCACTGCTGTGTTGCTGAGTCTGCCTCTGTCTCGCGCAAAAGCGTTTATTTACCCATGCATATATATTTACTTACATAATTTACAATGTATGTATCCTGATGGATAATATTGACGTCGATGAAAAGCATGTCGGCGTTAATTAAAAATGAATTTATTGATATGACAAAGAAGTCATTACAAGTCAGATATATGAGTACATATGAGTATATGTAGGTATGCGTGAATGTACATTTATAAGTATTAATTCGTCACCATATTTCAACACATCCAATTTTTTAAATTATTTTGAGAGGAATTTTAATTGCATTCCGTTTCTGTAATTTCTTAATTTTTTTATTTACCTCACTTAACTTTATTAAAATTGGCAGGGAAGTGGTGCGTAATACGTCATTAAAAACTTCTTTCACTGCAGAATTTATCGAAAAGAAGTGGTGAAAAATATTTGAAGCATATTTATTTATTTTATTTTGTATATTTTTTTTCGATAATAATATTTTTTAATAAAATTGTATTTATTTACTAAATTGCTTCAGCATAGGAAATCACAAAATAATTAATAATGTCTCTCTGCTAAACTAAATCATGAAACATATTGACAGGAATGGCCTTATGACTCAACGTAGCTCTAAAGAAGGTTGGTTTGACTTCTCTTCAGACGTGTTTAACTCTTTGGGTAGGTCAAAGTGTTAGCCAAAGGGCTCGGTTTTCGTTAGCTCTTTTTGTTTTTTGACTTCAATACCTTCTTTGATGATGTGAATGTTTAGATTTCTATGGCTATTTTCATAAGCATATACCATGGTGCGCTCGTTACTATTCTTAAAAATTTATATTAGAATCTTTGTGTTTGTTTTTAAATATTTTGTCACATGCAAAAATATCGCGGTGAACAGTGTATACAATATTGGCCTGAGAACTCTAACCTGATCTATAGTCGTGATTGGATACTGCTCTGTTATGTAATTGTGTACTTCTATAGTGAATCTCTTATTTGATAAGTAGGATTCATGAATGTTGAGGGACTAGTTAGGTAATGATTATTTAATGTAATGAACTATACCAAAATGCCACACTGTCAAGTGCTTGATCCACATCATGAATAAAAGCCGAGAAATACCCTATGAAATAGAAAATCCTTCATATTACATTAGATATACGATGTACTGGTTCAATTGTACCATGTTACTTGCAAAAACATGAACAAAAGGATAAATTTTCGATAGCAGCACTTTTTCGAAAAGTTCGGAAAGGCAAGGGTAAAGGCTTATCGGCCTGACAAGTGTCATTTTTATCGTACAGTTCGATATTTTTGATGTTGTACAACTCAGAACGTTTTGAAGTATTCATCTCGGCCAAAAGGAATTAAATGCCAAACATTTGCGGCGATTTTTGGACGTGAATTAACATTGATGTGTTTTATTCAACTTTTGGCAATGAAACTTCATCAAGAAAAAGTGTTTATCGATGGCATAGTGAATTTAAACGAGGTATCAGATCACTCCAGGACGAATTTCGTGAAAGTCATCCAAAATCAGTTGTTGTTCCGGAAACTAATGATGTTGAGCTCAAACTGATATTGCAATATTATCATGTGACCTACCATGAGATTGAGACAACTATAGGCATTAGTGGTACTCCCATACATTCAAAATAATATCAACATTTTATTTAAAAAAAATTAAAGTTGCTTCCCACATAATTTGCCAATCGCTCAAAAAAGGTACGGGCCGATTCGTCGAGGGAAATATAAAAAAATACTATAGCGGTGCTTGAAAACACGTCAATGATAACGTGACAGGTAACGAACCAAAGCATTTCCTAGCAAATGGTTGTATGTACCACTAAAACAACACAGAGCAGTAAATTATGAGTGATACGAAACCATTTGTTTTCCAGTTGTCTTCAAATCATCAGGAAACCCAACCGCCGTAGACGGATCACTCTTCACCACGACAATGCAAGCTCTCACACATCGATTGAAACAACTTCACTCACACCTGACCTGACTTAGCTCCAAATAACTTCTTTTTATTCCCGTACGTAAAAAATAAACTGAGAGATCGACGTTTTTCGACACCTAAACAGGCGGTTGAGGCATTCAGAACTCATGTTTTGGAGATATATCAATCAGAAAAGTAAAAGTGCTTCGACAACTGGTTTAAATGCACAAAAAATTTTATGGATCTTAACTAAAAATATTTTGAAAAGATATAAATCGATTTTCCATGATAAATATTTGTTTTTTTTTCTCTCAAAATATAAAAAAACAGCTCCTGTATCCGTAGCCACGCTTCAATGTTGCACTAAAAAAATGTGAGAACAATACTTGGTAGTCCATTTTGTATCTTTAGTGTAATACGAGCCTATACAGGAGTTTTTTTTTATCTAGGTCGGCAATTATCTTCATTACCTCAAATACAGAAGTTCTGCTAGAAACAGTGTATATTTGAACAACATGATTTAATGGCAAATTAACATTATTTGAAGGAATTTCTGTATCATTTGTCTTGCGTTTGTTGTCACTATGGTACTGTTGAACGTTCCCTGAACCCCATATTGGGATATTCGGCAGGCGAAGAAAAACTAAATGGATTGGCCGTAAAAACAGTTCTCTGCATATACAACAGAGACACTGACGCAGAGAGGTCGCTAAAAATAATGACACTTAGCTAAGGCTAGTCTTAAAAGAATGTTTTATAAGCAGCTCAGCATACATGCGGAAAATCATAGAAACGAATCATTTCCAGACGAAAATCAAAATGATACAGAATTTTTTTCCCCAATTGCGATCGCCTTTTCACAGAGAATGGCAACCCTTCCGAATGAATTTTTTTTATGAAAATGTCTCAGCCATCCGAAAAACGGCTTCAAAAAAATTTTATCCGAAAACCACTACTTTGTTTTCGATCTTCGGCTATGATCGAAAGTGACGATTGAAAAAATTTCAATTGGACATTATTACGTGATTTCTACGAAGAATAGTGCAGTTGTGATATTTTCGGCGATAACATATTCCTGACGGCTGATATAATTTTTTTTTACAGTTATTGTTCAAAAAGAATATGGAATGTGTTTTATATTTTGAGCTTTTCGGCCGTTAATTTTAAAGAAAAAACATTTTTTTTTTTTTTTTTTTTTTTTTTTTTGAAAATGTATCGAAACACGTAGGAGGCAGAAAAGAAAACAGTTTGTGCTTTAAAATTAACGGCCGAAAAGCTCAATAATAATTCCGACATTCGAAACAAAGACAGTATATAATCCGGAAATTTTTAATAAATCCAGATAAGAAACTCTTCGATTTTATTCAAAAATTTTCATCAATTTACTGAAAAAATTAAATGTATGTATTAAATATACATAAAATTTGGCATATATATGGGGTGATCCATGTCGAGGTTCCCTACTTTTTTAAAGAAAAGAACCCAGAAAATTCAAGATGGTGCATCCGTTCAGTCCAATTTTAGAAGACCCGTTCCAGCATTTCGGCTGGTAACTGGCGAATGGCACGCGCGATGTGTTGCCCCAAGTCCTGAATCGAAGTAGGATTGTACGCATAGACTTTAGACTTCATATATCCCCAGAGGAAAAGTCTAATGGTGTGATATCACCGGCACAAAACGTGAAATTTTCTGCTCACCGAAGGGTTCTCTCAATAAATCCATTGATTAATGCGATGTGTGGGAAGTGGCGCCGACTTGTTAAAACCAAATGCCGCGGAGATCACGATCTTCAATTTCAGCCATCAAATAGTCGGTTTCCATGGCATCATTTTTGAAGAAATACGAACCAATGACTCCACCGGCCTACAAACCACGCCAAACCGTTGTTTTTCTGGATGAAATGGCAGCTCTTGAATCTCTTCAAGTTGCTCTTCGTCCAAAATGCGGCAACACAGGTGTGATTGGATCTTACTTCTTTGAAAATGACAACGGCGAGACTATCACTGTTAATTCGGACCGTTATGGTCGTATGATAACCGACTGTTTTTGGCCTGACAATATGTGGTTCCAACCATCATCTTGCCACTGCTCTACAGCATGAGGAAATATGGCTTTATTGCGAGAGAAACTTATCGGATGCGTAATTTCTCGTCTTGGGGACGTCAATTGGCCACCGAGATCGTGTAATTTGACACTGTTGGACTTTGTTTGTGGGGCTACGCGAAAGACCAGCTTATGCGGATAAACCTTTAATTCTTGCGCACTTGAAAACCAACATGTCTCCGGTTATGTCTGACATCCCGCCAAATATGTGCCAAAAAGTGGTCGAAAACTT
This sequence comes from Neoceratitis asiatica, assembly GCA_030068015.2. Classification (NCBI taxonomy): domain Eukaryota; kingdom Metazoa; phylum Arthropoda; class Insecta; order Diptera; family Tephritidae; genus Neoceratitis; species Neoceratitis asiatica. The sequence goes on along the minus strand of CM061524.1, from coordinate 44,936,694 downwards.
TATCAAATAGATCGAAGTTTGAGGCGGTCATTTGGAAGATGTAGTGTTTCGCATATAATGCCAAGGTCCAAAATTTATAATAAAAAAAGGAGTTTCATGAAACAAATCCATTTCAGCTACATTTATTTTGGAAAGCGCAGAATGGATAACCTTGTATATACTATGTATCGGATATGTTGATATGAACGAAATACTCAATCCGACAATTGATCGACGAATAATGCCATCAATACAACTCTAATCAACATAAATTGAACTTTGTGACACAAACACGCACACACGCGCACAGGACATACAACAATTTGAAGATGCAATTAGCATAGAGAATAGGCGACATTCAATTGAAATTAATGCAATTTGGTCACTGTCGAAGATGATTGCTTTACCCGAATATGTATATGTGTGCACACAATCGTATATATAAGTATGTAGGCATCAATGCCAAACAAAGTGTTGATTAAAAACAATATTCGCTCAAATTAATTCTAAAATCTCTTTGTAAAATAAATTAAAATTTAATAAATGAAATTAAAGTTTCCTAACTCTTCATAAAAGTCCTAATTCGCATTCACATATACACCTTACCACACGCCCTTGCGTCTATTAAACGCCAACTCGCACCTCATGAATATAAATTGCCCGTGTTGGTCGGCTTATGGCCATAAACGCAATCATAACGCCAAAGATTCAAAGGCAATTATAACCAAAATTATGAGCAACTGCAAGCGAAAACACACTCACATATATATATACTTGCGGATACCGCAAGCGACTGCCTACACGCTCTCCCATAAGCCACTTTAAGATATATTTATTCTGTTTCTGTTTATTCTGCCAATCTCCCTTCCATTCTGTAGTCTTTCTTAAATTTGGTTATTATTCTTGCTCACTTCTTCTGTTTTTTCTTCTACTTCCGTTTGTTATTGAGCATACGCTTCGCATATCCCATTGGGTATTTAACAGGCTTGACTTATGACCTCTTAATGTACACCTTCTGTTCGACGTAGTCGTCAGTTGTTGCCATTACTGACATAATTTCAAGATGGCCCTTGTTAACGGTTGTGTTTTTATTTATTTACTTTTTTTTATTTTGCTCGCGCAGCCACTTATTTCGCTTCGTACTTCGGTGGTTTGTAGCATATTTTTTAGTAGTTGCTTCTTCATGCCTTTTCCCTTTTGCTACTGACTATACGAACTGGGTTGCCTCCCCCATTAAATAATATACTTTCGTTTTTGTTATCCTACGGGTATTATGGTTGGTTAGTTGCGTAAATATTTGCCTAAATAAGGTAAGTGCGCGCAGATTATCAAGGGGATACTTACACAGGAACGAGCTTAAGCGGGTATTTCGCAGAAAAGGGGAAAGTTTATTTCTGTGTGTTTGAAATTTAACTCCATAATCGAGGTTTCCATATTTAAAGCACATTAAATGAACCAAATATTTCAGATTCATAAATAGTGAGGATAAGCTGAAGTGACAGCTGAAAGTCCCCCGCTAATGAAACCATTTTGAGTACCATAATAAAGAAATACAGATATTTTCTCTCCCGCCATTTCGCTCGGTCCTTTAAACTTCGACACTTTCACAGAGAAGTGTCCCGAAGTTTTCCTAATTGATCTTAAAGCTCTTAAAACGACCTCTCTTAGCCTTTATGTAGCTGCGACACCGGTCGCTCGAGAAGTAACCCATAATCCCACGATGAGTCCCCACCAAACAATGCCCGGTTATAACATCCGTTGTCATGCTCATCAAAGACCTGTTTAGAAGTAATAGATACTTTGTTCTGTTCCCCTCAAGTGGTGACCGGATTTAACTGATTAAATTTCATATAACGGGTTATCCATTTCCAGGCTCCCTAGATTTAAAAAAAAAAAACACAGAAAATTCAAAATTTTAGGGGGAATGTTTATTAAAATTTCAAAAAACATTCTTTAGCATTTATTTTTGAAGATTATCTCCTTCAAATATTGGCCGCGGCTACGTCTCAGATGGTCCATCCATTGAGTCTCGTTCGAGCATTTCGACTGGTAACTGGCGAATGACACGCGTGATGTTTTGCTCCAAGGCCTGAATCGAAGCGGCGGGATTGGTGGCCAATCGACCGGTCCAAAATGTGAAATTATCTGATAACCGAAGTGTTTTCTCAATAAATCCATTGATTTATGCGATGTGTGGGAACTGGCGCCGTCTTGTTGAAACAAAATGTCGCGGATATCACGAGCTTCAGTTTCAGGCTTCAAATAGTCGATCACCATTGACAGTTACGTTCTCACCGGCATCATGTTTGAAGAAACATGGACCGATGATTCCACCGGCTCACAAATCACACCAAACCGTTATTTTTTATGGATGAAATAGCAGCACTTGAATCTCTTTAGGTTGCTATTTGTCTCAAATGCAGCAATTTTGCTTGTTTACATACCCATTGAGCCAGCAATGAGCCTCATCTCTGAACAAAATTTGGCTCGAAAACATTGGATCTTCTTGAAACTTTTCAAGAGACCATAGAGCGAAGCGCTGTCACTTGGGAAGGTCGAGTGGCTTCAGTTCTTGCACAAGCTGCATTTTGTATGCTTTCAAGTTAATATCTCGACGTAAAATGCGCCAAATCATTGCATACGTCACTACGAGTTGCTGCGAACGGAGCCAAATCGACTCTCCACGGTCTTCGTGTACACTGAACGCGGTCGAATGAATGAATGTTGAGTTTCAATATGGGAGATGCTGTTGCAAATAGTACGCTCAGTAGGTCAATTATGTTGACCATAAATTGAGCGAAGTTCGCGAAAAAAATTCTTTACAGAACGTGGATTTTCTTTCCATGATGAAATATCAAACAATACTGAACATAAATAACATGACAGATTGACACGACTCACGCGTGATCTGTCAAAAAAAGTATTTCGAAAAAAGTACCGCTATTTGGATCACCCTTTAGTTTGCTTTAAATTTCTCTGCATCGTAATGCCACCTTTGAGTGGTCGGGGAGTATCTTTCTCATATCGATTGCGAATGGTTTAGAGTGAATTGCGTACCCCTCTGCCGACAAGTTTAAGCCATTGATAGCAACAAACCCTTGAAACATTTATTCTTCTTTGATTTTCGTTGAATAAGCATTGTCGAAACAGAAAACTTAGATGGTGTAGTTCGCCTTTTCCGAGGATGGTGTTGAGTTTAATATTTGGGTGGTACTGTGGTTTTTCCATAGTTGAGTAATATATAGTTTTATCGTGTTGCAGCTGGCATAAAGTTTTCCCTACAGGCCTGATTATTAAGGAAACCTTTTGAAGGAGTTGAAGGTAGCACTCCTGGAGGCAGATTTGTCTAGAATCAGCTACTATATAGTGGTGACTACTTAGAATAATGTAACTTTACTGTTTCCCTGTACCATATTTCGGCTCCAGGGCTTACTATTTAAGATTATACCTAAGTGTTTTACCTCAGTACAAAGAGTGATGCCTATGCCATTGAACTGAAAACATTGCCCCAGGTATTTACTATGGGGTGAGTCACTTAAAATTTGGAGATGCCTTCCAGCTGCTCTGAAGGCGATGCCGTCGGCATAAGCCGCTTCTAAGCTTGTAGAGCAAAGAGTTAGTAATGCTATACCAAATAAGGGAAAGAGAACACCACCCTGTGGTTGTCTATTTTGACCTACCGCTTACTGATGTGCCTCCTATACTCCCCGTTTTTAAGAGATATTCCACAAGTTTCGCTAAGTATACCTGAATACCAATTTCCCTAAGCGCTGTCGTGACTATTTAGGCCAAGCTATTATTGAGGGCTTTAATGAGAAAGGATGGTGGAAAGATTTACCTATGCGACGATGTTTTTATTGATACAACTGCGTAATCACCACTTTGTAATCCCTTGCTAAGCCTTTTGTACGTATGCAGGAATGGACAAAACCATTTACTGAACATAGAGATGAACGTCTTCCGCTTCAGTTCTTTCGTATTTTGCGACCAGCTTTATTTCACATTTAAAATTAGTCTAAGGAAGAGCAGTAACTTCTTCAATGGCAGATAGAAGCTAGATAAAAGAGTTAGTGGGTTATCGAGCTGACAGTGTAGCGTTTTTTTAAGTCGAAGTAGTTACAGTAATGGAAGCGTAAAATCTATTTCTTCGGAGCAGTTCAATTAGTGAATGCTCGATTTATATATATATACCACTGAACTGATTTTTGCCTAAACTTTTTCTCTTATTGGTGGTGTGAGTTTCGATATTTTTGAAATAAAATGGAAGCACCTGCAGTTTATTCTATGCAGAATCGGAACAGCTAAAAGATTTTTATGATGAAAAAATTCAGAAAGGCGCAACCGAAATTGGGGAAAATATTTTTTTAATTAAATTTCTACTATTTTGGATGTTGGTTTGCCCATGGTTCGAAGCCACGATCCTCCACATGGTAATATGCATTGCTAATCACTCGGTGACCTTGAGTTACTTCTTGAATTTTGCAAAAATAACTTTTTTTGATGTGAGATCACTATGGTAATCGATGATATCATCGGGTAGGAAGGGGATAGTGATACATCTACTCACCTGCGGCTTTATAGAGCTGAGGTGGAGCTCACATTAACTCAACGGCCTAAAACCAGTAGTTGCGCGGTCGCACGGTACTTCTGGATCGAATTGGATTGTTGGATTGGGGAATCTTCGCTAAGTTAAATATTTATGCTTTCTTAATGGGTCTAGTATTCATGCAGTTATGGTTTAAGACTATTTAAATTGAACGAAACACGATTTAGTGAAATTTAGTTGAGTTGAGAATAATTAAGTTAAGTTGAGATGAGTTAGGCCAAGTTGCATTAGGTAGAATACAATTTACCTAATTTGGCTTAACTTGATTTTATTTACTTCATTATTAGTCTCAGTTTAGGGTAAAATTGGGTTGAGTGCCCTTCCCTTCGCTTATTCGTCCAAAATATGGCTGAAAGAATTAATACCAATATTTTTTTAAATCAATGATACTCTAATCTGTATCTGGAAGATCTCTCTTGTGTTGAACATTTTTCAGGACTTGAGTATTAAGAGGAGATTTATCACATCTGAGATATATCATTACGTAGACTTGTTCACGATAAGGTCTGCGCAAGTTCTAATCGTCAAGCATACCCTCATCGTTGTGTACAGTCTAACCACATTGTTATTATGTATGGTCTTTATGGATACTTCTTCATCATATCTGACTTATTTAGCGGATAATTCTTATGCTTTGAATGCTTTGTTGACCTGCCGAATCCTCCTATTATATGTTCTTCGATTTGGAGATTTCGTTTGAGCTCAAATTTACTCTGCGGTAATGTGTTTCGACTGTAGGAACAATTTTCCTCGACATCAAAATGTCTCTCTCTCTTCAACAAGAATGTGTCTGATCACCGCATATCGATATCATGACCGTTTCGATATCATAATCGTTTGAGCAGAAAAAACCCATAAAAATTCCTGAACGAATGCGCTCACAGAGAGAAATTTATTGAACAAAAATGTCAACTTTACTGAGAATAGCATTCTTAGTCGAGGTTCAGCTTTCCAAGATATTAGTTGAATATTATTTTTTTTGTACATTTTTCCCATGCCTCAGTTGCTAGTAGCTGATTGCTTTTCAATTGATCCAATATTATGATGAGGAGGGTGAAAATAAAATATAAATTAATTATTTATCAAACACTTGTGTATTTTCTTGAGAGTACATTGAACTCTTGTTTGCATTTTCTGCTTATTTTATATCTGTGTGCACAAATACACTCCTGTGAGCCATAACTCCTGCCACTATAAATAATAAGCTCAATCAAGCTAATTATCGACAAAACAATTTAAATTTGATGATGAAATTGATGTGCAAGTCGATTTAGTTAAATGCGGAGAAGGGAAGGGTGGAATATACTGTTACTTTTCACTACTCAATTCGTCTGACTGACTGACTTGATTAGCAGTTATAAAACGCCCTGAGGCGTTTCATCGCAAATTGCGCAATTTCCTTTAAATCCCTGAACGTGTGGAGTGGTGATGAAAGTGAATGTGCAAATGTGATTGTGTTTGGGAAGGTGGATCGGCAATACAAATAAGAAAGGATTAAAGTAAAATCAACAGGCAGCTAAAATACAAACTTACCATATATATAAAGGGTGATCCAAGTAGATGTACTTTTTTCAATAGCCTTTTTTGACAGATCACGCGTTAGTCGTGTCAAGCTATCATGTAATTTTTGTTCAGTATTGTTTGGCATTTCATCATGGAAAGACTTGTGCCTGAACAACGTTTACAAATCATTCAACTTTTTTACGAAAATTCACGCTCTGCAAATAATGTATTTCGAGCGCTTCGTTCAACTTATTGTCAACATAATCGGCCTACTAAGCGTACTATTCGCAAAACCATCACCCATCTTGAGATTCAGCATTCATTATTGGATAATATTCAACCGAATAGACCGCGGTCAGCACGCAGTGAAGAAAATATAGCGAGCGGCCGTAGCTGAGAGTTTACACGAAGACCGTGGAGAGTCGATTCGGCGCCGTTCGCAGCAACTCGGACTGACGTATGGAACGACTTGGCGCATTTTACGTTGAGATGTTAAATTGAAAGCATACAAAATGCAGCTTATGCAAGAACTGAAGTCGCGAAGCCGCTCGACCTTCCCAAGTGACATCGCTTCGCTCTATGGGATTTTAAAAATCGACGTTTTCGAGCCAAATTTTGTTCAGCGATGAGACCCACTTCTGGCTCGATGAGTATGTACAAGTAGACAAGCAAAATTGCCATATTTGGACGAAGTGCAGCCTGAAGAGATTCAAGAGCCGCCATTACATCCAGAAAAAAAAGAGTTTGGTATGGTTTGTGAGCCGGTGCAATCATCGGCCCATATTTTTTCAAAAATGATGCCGGTGAGAACGTAACCGTCAATGGCGACCGTTATCGCGTCATGATGACCGACTATTTGATGCCTGAAATTGAAGTTTGTGATCTCCGCGACATTAGATTTCAACAAGACGGTGCCACTTCCCACACATCGCATCAATCAATCGATTTATTGAGAGTTTTGGTCTGACGGGATCGGCCACCAAGATCATGTGATATCACATCGTTAAAATTTTTTCTGTGGGTATATGTAAAGTCGATCCCGTTTCGATTCAGGCTTTGAAGCAAGACATCGCGCAACGAGTCGTCGAAAATTTAACTCAATGAATGGACCACCTGAGACGTAGTCGCGGCCAACATTTAAAAGAGATAATCTTCAAAAAGTTAATGCCAAAGAATGTTCTTTCGAATGATAATAAACATTTTCTATTAAATTTGAATATTCTGTATTTTTTTATTTAAAAAAATAGGGAAGCTCGAGATGGATCATCCTTTACAAACTTACCATACACACATACATACATCATGCATCATATGAGTCAGCAAGCTATTAGAGGTGTTTATATAATCTAATAAGAGCTTTTGCCCGCCTCATTGCACAAATGTAGAGCTGTGGAGAATTTTTATGTAGTTTGAGCTGAAGTAATCGGTGACTATCGGCAATGGTAAGACACTAAAAATGGAATGAACTTATTTTGGAATGAAACACTTTTGCAGTGTGCTACGATTACGCCCTACCAGTATGAGTTATCTCTGCCTAAATTGAAATCACCAGCACTTGCCCCACCCACACACAGGCTGCTATTGCATAAGCGAGACCACAATTGAGCTTTGTGCAACGATTTTCCGGTATTTGATGTGGCTAATTCGAACAAGTGTTTCGTGAGTTGGTAATTGGTGTACAGGTGAATGGCCAAAGGAATGAAGTGTAGCCAAAAGCATATCTGCCGACCGGATGCAGTGCAACAACAGTGAAATAAAAAGCTGCACATAGCGCGCGGGCCATTGGACAAATGTGTGGCTTAGAATTGCCATGAAAAGGCTTTTAAGGGTTGAATCGACTACGGCAATTGAATAGCCAAATGAAAACCCTTACCTGCCACTGTCTGACATTGCATACACACACACACACACATTAGTAGGACAACAATTAGCCGAAAGCGTTGGCAAAGCTCATTCATTCATTTCATCACCGGAAATGATGTTTGATGTTGTTTACTACTGTTGTTGTTGTTGTTCATGTTGATCTTTCTATTTTAGCCATTAGTAGCATTTTAACATTTCACTAGGCAATCATATATGTATGTTTGCGTGCCATTATTTATGGCATGCTAAACCAAATTGAAAACTTAATGAATGAAACATTGCGAGTATGATAATTGATTGAGAACCAATGACCCTGCAGTCATTATCAGCGCTAGCAAGCGGAAGTGTATTAATACGTAAATTGACTTGCATATTTAAAATTCAAAAATACCCTTTGGTCAATAACAGCTATGGCAATGCGGCGCCTCCAGTACAGTCAGGTTTTTGGGCCCAGTTTCGTAGATGGCAATTTTATTTTAATTTTTTTTATAATTAACACAAAAATATTACAGCTCTTAAGTCAAAATTTTTATAAAATACATTTTCTAGAAAAAATATTTCTTAAATATATTTATTAGAAAAAAATTTGTTCTCCGAATTTCTAATCAAAGTGTTGAAAATAAAAAGTTATATTTCCGTTTAACGTTCAGCCAGCCACGCACAACTGCTCTCTTGGCTATTCTCGCTACCTACAATTTATGTTCATAAATGTATGCAACACAATTTTAGTTGTTGTTGTTTATGTTATTTATAAGTAACCGTAGTCGCAACTAGTTAATTACAATAATCGACTTGTGAAATAATTGAAATTTGACCTGTTAAAATGGGGCCACCTGTTAAATACCTATATCACTGAGGTAATTTGAAAATTTAACAAACAATATTAGCATCAAAATTGCTCTGCTTCTCTCACTCTTGCTCTCCCTTTTTCTCTTTCTATCACTATCTGGTTATTAAGACAGGTGGGCGGGTAAAGAGTTGAGATGAAATTTTCATATTTCAACAAGCAAAAACACATCCATATATAACATCAAAATGGCTTAAGTTATAGCTACAGGATGCTCGTCAGATAAACCCAGTGAGCCAAATAGAAGTCTTAAATATTATATTATACTGCAAACCATCTGATTCTACTTACTTGACATTGGTAAATATAACCGAGTGATTACTACGAGGGCGTTTCATAATTCAAAGAATTTTTGAATTCACCGCGTAGCTAGTGTAAATAAAACCTGCTCTCGTCAACTGTTATCGATTTATATACTGCTGTCAAATTTCGAGCAAGCTGTTGTGGTTGACAGCCATTGAAAGCAGACGACTTCGGGAAGTTTATCGAAAATGCTAAAAAGTAAATTTCGTGCGCTGATTAAGCATTATTTTTGGAGTAAAAAACCATCACCGAAGTCAAGGAATGACTTGATAAAATCAATAGCTTTCACATCGATTACCTTAAAAAGGATAAAACAATCATCGATATCACAATCGATTCTAATTTGAAACAAAAACGACCGCATTTGATGAAAAAAAGCTGCTCCAACAGGGCAATCCTGAGCATTGCACACGTGTAATTAGCATGTCAAAAATCATAGAATGGGCTAGAAACTGCCCATACACCATATTCTCTAGATTTAGCCACTGAGGCTATTTATTGTTCCCAAACATGAAGAAATGGCTGGACGGTCAAATGAAAAGGTTGGCCTATTTTGAAGGATAGATCTAAAAGGAGACTATATTTAAAATAATTATTTATTTACTAAAAAAAAATATATATTTATTCAAAAAGTCATCAAACCACTCTCGTCATGTGTCCAGAAGTTTTCTTGCGTCGCAGCTCAGCTTTAGTGCTGAAACTATTCTCATTTTTCAAGCGTAGTAGTATCTATCTAGTATCTAGTATACTACCAACTACTACTTGGCTACCGTGGTGGCCGAGTGATTATCATTGCGTACTACCATTCGAAAGGCCAGGATTCGAGCCCAGGTTCGACCAACATCCATAATTACCGAAAATAAATTTTTCTAATTTCGGTCACCCCTCGGCAGGCTATGTCAAGCCCTCCGAGTGTATTTCTTACATGAAATAAAAGCTCCTCATAGATCCCTTTGCCGTTTGGAGGCGGCTTAAAACAAACTGTAGATCCCTTCATTTGTTGGTAAAACCATCAAGACGCAAAATCACAAATTGGAGGACGAGCTCGACCAAAAAATTGTTTCGGCGGTTACAAAGCGCCAAATATATATATACTATCAAATCTATCCATTGTGGCCGCTATCTAGTTACTCCGTAAAACCTTTCACTGGAAGACTCTTAAAACAGTCATCATCGTTTGTTGTCATTGTCCACGTTTCTGTAACATAAAGTAGAAAAATATGTATGAGAGACTTGTGGAGTTTGGTTTTGGTTCGTCGAGAGAGGACCGGTTGGTAAAAGTGATTTTGCGTTGAGTTTCAAGACTGATATTGTTGGTGTTGTTAGTGATAGGTCCAAGATAGACGGAATTGTTTGCAACCTCAAAATTATGACTGTCTACAATGACGTTTAAGGCAAGACATCTGTGCGTGGCCTGTTTGTTTGATGACATCAAATTTTTCGTTTTATTCTCGCTCTCTATTCGACCCATTTTTTCGGTTTCGTGCTCAGAAGGTCGATATCATTGATCTATACGCCTGTGCACGCTATATTTATCTCTGCAGCTCGTTTTATTTTATCCAATATTTGGTTAAAGAAGTCACTCGATAAAGATACCTCATTGAGTACCGAATGACTTAGATAGCTTCTTACGTTTTGCGGCATCAATTTGCTCACTCATGTACGTTTTTCTGTGAAATTAAGCTTGAAAGAGGCAAGAGATATGCTTCTACCCTTTTCTCAGCGTGATGCATGCTCTCAACATTAGACAAAGCGATCTCCCTTCCTTCTCTTTATTTCCTACATAAGTAAACTTGGCTTTGATACACTTTGCAAGTCACTAAAAAATTTTCATAGACTTTTTACTATTATTTCCTTTGCCGGCCAGGCTCTAGTGCTTGCCAAACATCCTTCCTAGTGTTTTTGTTGACTTGTGTTTTTGACTCTCGCAGAGGTCAGTTAGTGATCAAGTTGCTGTTAGGACCTGGGAATATCGTGAATACTGAAAATATGTCTCCAGTCTCTTGGGACGCACGAATTTTGGGCACAGGCAAAGTCAGTCGGTTCAGTCGGTTAATATTGCTGGAGCATGGCTCCTTGTTTGGCCGGGGCGCTTATATTTGTAGAAGCATTATCTCCTCCGTAGCTTCCGACATGGAAGGGCCCCCATTAGCATTAGCATTGAAGAACTTCGCTAAACGTTTATCCACCGGGGTGAATGCCTGTGTTAAAAAATTTCATGTTTCTTTCATTTCGCTTATTGGGTTATGACATTAATCAACTTGTAAGAATTTAATTTGTTTATGTGTATGCGTGCTGGAATACATTTGCAGCTACACACATATACATAAATGGAAGTACGTACGAGTATATGATGCAACATAAATCCTCTCCGTTATCTGGCAGGGCCACTAAGTGTGGGTAATTACAGTGTTTGTGATATGTTTGCACAAGTAACTTAGCTGCTGATACGCTTGTCCATCTCACAGTCAACCACCCACCGCATCAGCCAGACTGGTCAGACTGACAGTTTGTTTGTCGGCAACGCACTGCCGGTTACAGGCACACACACTACAACGATACAAGTGAGTACTCAGCACCGCCGTCGCTATAGCAATGCAGCAAGCCAAGCCAGGGCCAACGAGCGTGTTGAGGGATTTGTCTGGACATTTGTGATTTAAATTTCAAAATGCTTTACAAATTTGCAAATTTCCGTAATGCCGCCACCTACCGCTGCTGGTGGGTGACCCAGCCACCTGTCTCTTGCAATCGAGCACCTTTGCTTTGACTGGGTAATATGGTTTATGCTATGTACGAGTGTTTGTATGTATGCTTGCATATATATGTTTAGCCATTGGTTTTTGTTTGTTTGTTGCTCATTTGCATGCATGCATTGTTGGTATGCTGACGCATATCTGATGTAAAGTGAGCAGTTGTAGACACATACGTACAAAGCGTTTTCATATGCGTATGCTTTTGCGTGTGGCTTTTTCCATTGCGCTTACATATATATTTATGTATGTAGGTGTGTTGCAGTTATCGTTTTACATGCCAGAGAGATTAAGATGCCAGCACAAGCTTTATTCCGTCGCTGCGCATATGTACTCACTCACCTTTCAGAGCTGTCAGGATGTCTCTCTCTCTCTCTCTCCGTCTCGCTGAGATAGGCTCGTATAAATGCTGGATTGCTTTAGAGTGAGTTTTCTTGTTGATTGTCAGTCCAAGAGTAAACAAAGGCGGTAATAAAAACAACAATAACTGTGCGAATTTACAAATCTTGGCAGCGTAACGTTAGTGGCATGCCCTATATCGAGCCAAGAGATGAAGTTCGGGCAGAGAACTTACTCAAGCGATTTTTTTTGGCTGAGCAGCGTTCCTGTTGCTGTTCCTGCTGCTGTTCCATTTGTTGTTGTTGTTGCGGTAAATAACTAAAGCGACAGCAACAATAGTTTATGCTCTAAACAAGCGACATATTTACGTCTGGGAGTGTATGTGCTTCTGATATGGCATATGTTGCATGCACCATAAGCAGACTAACAAGCCCACAGGTGAACTTTTCTTATGTATGTATGTATGTGTACGTATGTTTGTTGTGTGTGTTTGCTTCAGATTGAATTTCGTATTTCAAATTCTACAATAAACACACACACGCACACACACGCACACTCAGGCACTCTGTACGTGACATATGAATTTGGTATTATAATTATATGCTTGCCTGCCGCCTTCCACTTAAAGGATTCTCAAATACCAGCGCTTGCATTTATGTTCGTATGTATATATGTACAGTCTCTGACAGGCTAACAACAGCCCGACGATTTCTTCTCTTTGTTCAAATCCTTTATATGTATTTACTATTTGTGCTTTTGCTGTTGCAAATAATTTTTGGTTAGATGTGAATGGATAAAGCATTTAATGTGACGCTTGTTAGGTGAATGGATGTGTGGCTGCGTGTGCCTGCGTGTGTGAAATGCAAGGAGGTTCAGTATAGTCTGCGCACTCTGCATGAGCTGTGTATGTTTGGAACGATTTATTTCTGGTTTGAAGACATGATTATGTTGATTGCGGTATTTATTGTAATTACAATCAGCTTTACTTAAGTGGACTCAAGTGAGGAATGTTTAATTTTGAGTGAAGCATACGAAATTATATAATATCATACACATGACCGCATTTGAACTTAGCTTGGGGTGGAAGGTAACCGGAGTTAATAAGGCTTTACAACTGCATGAAAATTTTTTTTTTTTAATGAAATCAAATTATAGATAAAGAATTTGAGCAAAATTAATTTAATTTCCTCTTCAAACAGATTCGAAAACAGCTGAAGAGTTGCTTATATAAACATATCAACCAACAGTAAATCTCTAATACTATATGGAGAATTAGTCGCCGAAATAGCCGAATAGTTAGCATTGTGTACTAGGTTCAATCAACATCAAAAAAATTATGGTGAAATTTCAAGCCCTCCGAGTCTATTTCTGACATGAAATAAAAAGCGAATCATAAAAATCCATCTGTCGTTCGGAGCCCGCTTAGTATAAGCTGTAGATTCACGTATTTGTTGGTGAAAACATTAAGACACTAATCCACAAATCTGAGGAGAAGCTCGGCTGAAGGTAGCCTCAGTAATTATGAAGGGCCAAGCTTGAGATAATTTATTATTAGGAAATGGGTTACACCCGTAGGACTTATTTGGTCATTTTGATTTTTAAGCAGTTTATGGAACTCTACAATTTCACTGAATAGAGCTGTCTTTTAATTTTACGATCAAATATTATTTCTGTATATTCACAGCCCCTGGATCAGAATTACAGTCGCTCCTATCTTTTGTTAAAAGAGTACCGTTTTATGGTTGGCCAGTCTTGTACAGGCGGTCAGTAGAGCAGATTTAACATAACAACGATCTTCAATCTTTCCCCGATTATGATCGCCTTCGACTGTAAAAACAATTTTTTTTAAAGTGACGCCGATCACCTGTTGGCACATCTAACTAATTTTTAACTCATTAGCCCCATTTGACACTCTCATATCATAAAATTTGGCCAGGATTTTATATGACACCCACAAGGTCTGACGCATGCCCGCTGCGTGTCATTGCGATGTCTCCCTTTGTCACTTTCTTGATGAAGTAAGAGTGCGAGTGAGTTATTAATATATTTGAGCCCTCCGTCGTGGTTTAAACTCTTTGTGAACTTGCTAGGATCCGCCTGTGACCTTTTTCAAGTATTTGAGGATATCCCTCAAAAGAGAATCCTCAAATATCTCACTAGATAACTGGACAGAACTTACTGACGTACGGCCATCCAACGAACGCCATGCGGTTTCCTACACAGAAAGATTTTAGATGCTAGCCAGAATTATACCAGTTTGTATTTTTCTACTACTTATTCTTCTTCCATCATTTCTCAAGTAAGAAACTAGTATTTTTAACACGGCGACGTCCTACATCAGCAAAAATAATAAGAAAAAAGGTAATTTTTTTTAAATTATTTGTTTTCGTTTAACAAGTACACCACTGATATTTAAAATCGAAAATTTGAAATATTGACACCTTATATGTTATAACGAGTTTCGGGTTATTGCTCAAGTTGCCCTTCTGGTTGAATATTAAAATTTTGAGTTCGTTCTGATTAGTTTATTTGAACTAGTCCGACTTCGTATAGGTTCTTTCTGGTAGAGGAGAAGGTTTTCCTTCCAAATGAGTTAACGGATGACACCGCTTATTTCGCACTTGGCGAGAGACAGGAACAACAGTGTTGACGAAACGGGCTGTTCTCAATGTACTCACCTCGAACCGGTCTCGTTAAATGTGGTAGAAGTCTAACTACTCTTGCGTCTTGCCAACATGACGAAAATAAAATCCCTCCAACCGTGTGAGAACATCTTACTTACTTTCAGCATATGGAGGTAGATATAGTAGTTCCTCCCCACCTCAAAATGCCCGATTATCGCTTACTGACTGCAACAAAAACATCTTCTATGTTTGCTTGATCATTTCCTTTGTTTTAACTTGTACTCCTCTCACTTCAAGCGTTGACAGTAACATCTGTTGCACCTAGTGATAAATTAAATCATACAATTGATGGTGTGTTGCAATCCGTGTGTGGGTGCATACTGGTATAAGACTCCAAAAGGACGTGTTCTCGTTGGAACGGTTTCTTCACTAACAAATGTCAGAGAAGCGGTATGTATTGGGCGAGTATTCCCTAAAAAGGGGTGCCGCTCTTCTCTTTAATGCGGCGAGGGGTAAATTAACCCAGTGTGCTTGGTGTGCCAAGGTGACGTGCGCTGTACAACCCAGTCCCTTTTGGTAAAGGGGGTGGTGCCAAATAATAAGCCATTATTTCCCTACCCATCCTTTTAGCATCCCGAACCCAGAGACCAGTTATGCAGAAGGGTTAACCCCACAAACATATTTCGTTTATTTTCATTCGGTGGTATATTTGCATTGTTAATAAATTTGTTGTTGTTAGTTTCTCTAAAATAAAGCTGTTTCGCGCATCTTTTGAGTCCTGATCATTGCTAGTCAACCTACAACTACCGTATCAACTTAAGAGTGACTGTAGTGGAATGTAGTCTAACGAAAATTGTATGTTTCGGCGTGCGCAACAGAAATTAAAAACAAATATACTAAAATCTAACCATGACAATCTCAAAGAAAATTTCAATAGTCCACAGTTGATTAGTGTACACTATTTTGAGTACCAAACACAAACCCCAAGTACATTTTCTAGTTTCAATCGACGAAAAAGTAGGTTCCCAAGTGGTAGCGAATACTTTTTTTATGAATGATCACACATAAATTTTTACAGATTTTTCAGATTTTGATAACTAGTTTTTGATTGTAGAGGATATAGTCCGGAATAGTTACCATTGATAGTTAGAAAAAAATTTCAACTAAAGAGATAGAAAAAGGGGAATCTTAAATTGACTTTAACGGAGGATCTTGCATATCCCTTCACCAAGTTGAACAAGTTTTGCAATTGGATAACTTTTCTTCATTAATAGGGTATCCTTCGAGTTTTGATCCCATATAAAATTAAATACAAAATTTAGAAAAAAGGCCGAAGTCCTTATACCTTTCATAAACATATCAATTTTATGCAAATTGAAAAATTCGATTTCGATGATTTTCATCGTAAGGATAAAATTGAACTTACGTCTGCAGAATACCAAATTTCACGCACTTAAATGATATTTTATCGTTTTTTTTTACGCAACACCTTATATCTGAGGAATTAGATGCTCTTGGTGAAGTTTTGACTGCAGAGTCATTACTGTATCGGAGTATGGGAGCTATTTTGTTTATTTTCAGAAACAATGTGCAATTAATTATTTATGTATAGAATACCAACTTAAGGGTGATCCAAATAAGGGTACCCAATAGCCTTTTTTTGGCAGATCACGCGTGAGTCGTGTCAAGCTGTCATGTTATTTTTGTTCAATATTGTTTATCATTTCATCATGGAAAGAATTACGCCTGAACAACGTTTACAAATCATTCAACTTTTTTACGAAAATTCGCGTTCTGTAAATAATGTATTTCGAGCGCTTAGCTCAAGTTAAGGTCAACATAATCGGCCTACTGAGCGTACTATTCGCAACACCACTACCCATCTTGAGACTCAGCATTCATTATTGGATAAAATTCGACCGAATAGACCACGTTTAGCAAGCTGTGAAGAAAATATAGCGGCCGTAGCTGAGAGTGTACCCGAAGGTCGTGCAGAGTCGATTTGCGCCGTTCGCAGCAACTCGGACTGACGTATGGAACAACTTGGTGCATTTTACGTCGAAAACTTAAATTTAAAGGGTACAAAATACAGCTTGTGCAAAAACTTAAGCCGCTGGCGTTCCCCAAGCAACATCGCTTCGCTCTATGGGCTCTTGAAAAGTTCCAAGAGGATCCGACGTTTTCGAGCCAAATTTTGTTCAACGATGAGGCTAGTTTTTGGCTCAATGGATATGTAAACAAGCAAAATTACCACATTTTGGACGAAGAGCAACCTGAAGAGATTCAAGATCTGCCATTTCATCCAGCAGAAAAAAAACCGTTTAGTGTGATTTGCAGGCCGGTGGAATCGTCGGTCCGTATTTCTTCAAATATAATGTCGATGAGAACATAACCGTCAATGACAAGCATTATCGCGCAATGATAACCGATTATTTGATGCCTGAATTTGAAGCTCGTGATCTCCGTGACATTTGGTTTCAACAAGACGGCGCCACTTCCAACACTTCGCATCAATCAATGAATTTATTGAGAGAACACTTCGGTGAGCAGATAATTTCGCGTTTTGGGCCGGTCGATTGGCCACCAAGATCGTATGATATCACACCGTTAGACCATTTCCTGTGGGGATGTCTAGAGTCTAAAGTCCATACGGACAATCCCGCTTCGATTCAGGCCTGGGAGCAAAACATTACCAGTCGAAATGCTCGAATGAGTCATCGAAAATTAGACTCAACGGTTGGACCACCTAAGACGTAGCCGTGCCAACATTTGAAAGAGATAATCTTCAAAAAATAAATCCCAAAGCTTGTTTTTTCGAATGATAATAAACATTTTCCATTAGGTTTGAATTTTCTATGTTTTTTTTCTTTAGAAACGTAGGGAATCAGATGCTTTTCTGACGGATTTATGGCCCAAAATTTAAAATTTGAAAGTTCGGTCATATATATTCTATAGTAGTCCTATCTGGGACCATTGTACATATAAATAAATCAATGCATTTGTCTAACAAGTTGTTAGTTTGCATTCAAACAGACGGAGAGTTGGACAAATTTTAACGGGTCTGTCTCGTCTTTTTCTGATACTTTTCTAATACTTTGGATTGAAGTTAATATTCTATTTCATATTCATGAAATATATTAAGCGAAACTCGGAGGTATTTATAACTCCTACTGAGAGCTGAACGTAGAAAGCAGTTATTCTATATAGGGCTCGAAACCATTGCAACATGCAATGGTAGCAACATGCACAGAGTAATGTTTGTTATTTTCAGCAAATTACCTTGCTTATAGTAATTGCAGAGCCTTTAAATAATGTGAAGCATGCACAACACACTGTTCGAAATTTACAATTTCAAATCGACACGTTAGATATTTATATGCAAAATATTTATTTAGTAATACAATACCTACAAAATATATGTAGTTATTGTGCGGTCGCATTACCTTCGACTCATACCAGCAAGTAAACACACATTATGCCACTGCAGACATTGGCATTTCTGGTCTCAATACCAGCAATGACCACGCATCAATATACATTCCGGCCGCCCGCACTTAATTGCAAACAAACATAGAGAGCAACATCAGCTGCAGTTACCAGCTACCAGCTACCAGCTACCAGCCAATTCATTGTCAATAATGTGACCAGCTAAACGGGCAACTACTTGCTGACAAGGACATTGGCACAGATTCCGTAACCGAAGTGAGTTTGCGGAGACAATGTGCAAAAAGGGTTGACAAATTGTGTGTGATTAGAGTGAAATTGAGAGCTAGCGAGCAGGAAGGGACGTAAAGGATATGGAATTGTGTTAAATTACATTTGTACATATATATATATATATATATATATGTGTGTGTGTGTGTGTGTTGGTTTGTATAATTTGGAATTTCGATACAAAGGAGATTGGTAAACAATTTACGCAAAAGGCACTCATTGGAACAAAAGCATTTGGCGACGCAAAACACATAAGTCTTTAGCATACTTCCAGGGGTTGGGAAAGAGAGTGAAAGTAGATGCTAATGTGTCTCATATGAATGTAAATGTAAATGTGTGTGTGTTAGCAGTAGTTGAAGATAAGCAAAGTTGCTCAGTGTACGATTGCGATTTAACATAATTGCCAAACCCTTTGGATAATTGGACCCGAGAGTCGTGTACGGACGGAAACCATTGTCCTTTCTGTGTGTATAAATAGTTCATATGTAAAGTATATATACTATATACCTACTACTAGTGCGTTGATGGTGCTTACGTGCTTTACACTTACAAGCAATTTGATTTGCGCAATTGGCTGGGCGATAGCAGTGGTGTCTATAGATATGTTTATAAGTTTGGCAAATTATGCACAAGTGAAATAGTCACGAAATAATGCGGTCACAAATGCACAAACAAACATACACATACACATACATAAATTCGTACGAAGTACTTGGACTTTACTTAAGAACAAGCATTGCGATAACATTATGGGTGGCAAATAAACAAACTAACAAGCTATTGAGCGGATAAGCAAACCAATAAGTTTGCGTAAAACATGCATTCATACATCTATACATACATAAGTACAATGTATGTCATATATATCTATGATGGGTTTGTTGATTGTAATAAGTTGCTTTGGATGTATTTTGAGATAAACATATAAAAATATACATAAACAATCGAATTACTCTACAACGAATTTCTGTTTATCGAAATTCTCCTCTTTACGAACTAGTTTTAAGCACACAGTTTTTACGCTGTGCTTTTAGAAAGCCGAGTTTTCTTCGTTAAGAATAAATCAGCCCTATTCTGCATTTCGACTCGAATCGAAATTTTCTCCGTTCCGCTGATTCGGTATTCTGCGTTACGTTCCGTTTCGATCAATCTTCGAACTTTTCTATTCTATCCAGTTCTATTTATTCTGCATTTCGAACGTAAGTAAAACATGATTTTGATAATTGGAAAAGTCATAACGATGTCTTTTTTTAGTTTTGTGAACTTAGTGGCGCTTTTTGATACAACATAAGAGCAACAGAAAAATTAGAGGGTTTTGAAATAACGTTGCCGAAATACAGTTGATCCATCAGTAAAAGACTCCATGATTACGAGAAAATTGTGTAATGACATTAACACTGTTGTGTGACATATTCATATGTTATAAACTGAACCACCTCTGTGTTGGTAACAGTCTTCCGCAAAAAATTGCAAATCAGCTACTACTCGTTTAGGTGAAGATAACCATGTCAAAGCCCTTGATTGAGTTTCTCGTGAAAAAATATCCAGGACATACTTGAAAGCATCTTTATTAAGTTTGAAGTTTTTTTGAATCTATATAACGAAATGTGTTATATAGAAGAATACCAATTACAAGCTCAATTTCTTAAAATTCATCACTCATCAATCTGGATTTCCAAAAATTAAAGAGAAAAAAATTGAAAGAAAGCGTATTTTGACAAACATTTGGACACAAATCGAGGATGAAAATTTTTTGAGCCAACAAATTTACTATAAGCATTCGAAATTCAAGCATAGCATAGAATCTACGTACACAACAAGCCAAAAATAATTTTCAATTGCCTTGGAAAGGTTCTTCAAAACATGAAGAAGGATTTTCATCCCATTTGCTGTTCCATAGTCTTAATTTTGAGTGGTACTAGTAAAAATTTATGAATTATTTGAAGGTTACATTAACGCTGATAATGATCTGGAAACCTGAGATCTCCTTATGTGCGTTATTTGCCCACAAATCTGTAAATTTGGCATATACCAGAGAATTATTGAGATTAAAAACTATGAAATTGTTAAAAGGTGCTAACGCATGATGCGCGTACATTAAATGCATGTGTATATGTACAGAAAATATTGTGACATTTAGTCTCTACTATAATCAAGCCAAGCAGAAAGAAGAAAGCAAAAAAATAATGAGAATGGAGCAAAAACGATGCAACGTATGTATATTTATAATAAATATATATATATCAAGTTTTATAGTGTAGAGGATTACGACAATCGTTGACGTCCACTGAACCAGCTTCGTCATATTTCCAGTGAGCGTGACTTTATATATATATATTAATAAGAAAAAAGTATTTTTTTTGTTTAAAAAATATATATGTGAACATAAAAATATAAATATATAACATAAAATATTTATGCAAAAGAAAACATAAAGTAGGCTATTTTTTTCATAATACATATATTAATTTTTTCTTATATATTAAAGATTTAACTTTTGATGAATTCACGTTATTTTAATATTAAGGGCCACTCTCGAATTTTCGGAACATGGATTTTTTTCCCTTCAAATGATACATTGTGATCTCAAAAATGTTATCCCTAAAAAGTATGGCAGTTAAAAATTTCTAAATATCCCATTTTCGTTATCTAGTTGGCTGGAAACATAAGTCAAATAATTTACAACCAATTCACTTGAAACTTAGACAACATCTTCCGAAATACATTATCTACAGAAGTACGTAGGATTTTTTATCTTGCATAGTTTTTTTTATTAAGAAATTTAAATCAATTTCTTTAGGCCAAATTGTTACTTTTTCCATTAGAGACGCAACATTTTGTCAAAAAAGCAGTTATTGAAAAAATCCTACGCACTTCTTTAGCTATTGCTATTTACAAGCGGAAACCGTTCAACAACTTATTAGAATAAAAACTATTGCAGGAGCTGTGTGTCTGGTCTTTGTTCCATTTTTAAATTAAATATGTGCATCATTAAATTTATAAAAAGCTGATTCCATATGCTGCAATACCTGATCCTTGTTTTAGTTTTGAAGAAATTTTTAATATAAATCACTCGCACAGATTTTCTTCAAATTTTTGTTCACAATAACCCACTGTCTACTTTTCCACCACTTCGAATGTTTAAACAAGATTAACCATTCCTGAAATTTTTGCATAAAATCATATTTTTCATATTCTTGTTAACATTTTTCTCTGAAGCCTGTTGCCGAATAAAATCTTCATGTACATTCCCACCAGCGGAAGCCCAAAAAGTGATTCCAATATTTTTGCAGGTTTCTTTTTTAGTTGAAGGGTTGCGAACCTTTTCGGAGATGCAGAGTAATGTTCTAACTAAAGTAAATTAATCAAAAAATAAAACCACATTGTCTATAGAATGCAGTTTCTATATAGCAAAGTAATTCTTGGTTAACATGCGAAGTTGTTATAGGGAAGTTCGACTGTAGACGTGGTTTTCGGGGTTAGGATTTATTCTATGAAAGCGAATTGCATATTCAGGTGATTTGAGAAAATCATTTCCGCCAGAAAAGTTGTCCACTTTGGCAACAAATCTAAGCTGGAACTTGAGTTAGTTAACTCAACTGAGAAGAGAGCTATAAGCCATTTGTAGCAGACCTCCAATTAGTCCAGTATTGAGACCAGATGGGATATGCGGACTGAGCAGCGGAGCTTCGTTTACAGACAGGTTTTACCTTCAAATCAATTCTACTCACAAAAAGGCTTAATTAAGGCTGGTTAAAAAGGGGACGTAGCATCTATTTGCTCAATTTCAAAGTAGGTTTTAAGACCAGTTAGAAAATTTCAAGAAAGAAATCGTAAAACACATACATCTGTCTGATGGAGGATGGCATCATATTGGAATATTTTACCTTTTCCATGTTTAAGAATTCAAAACCACGACCATATCTCGAGTCATCTATGAAAAATAAAACGTTTTTCTTAACTTTTTCAGATAGAGTTCAGAAGCGGTCGCATGTGATGCATTATGAACCACTTCAACTATGGCGCTGAGTGTGTTATGGGGTAAGTTGCTGCAAAAGTCGCTGGGATAGGATATTCTGCTGTTGTGAGGTTCATCCCTAATTAATTGGAATACTATATCTCTGAAAAGACACCAAGTGCCTCCTTCTTTACCAAAACTCCTTAAAGTGAATTCTGGACCGGCAAAGCTATTGTTGAAAGGAGGATTTAATTTCCTTACTGATAGATCGCAGCGTGGAAGTCTTCTGAATTATCCATCGGCAAGGGGGGAGGGGGTGGTTGGCGGTTTCAAGCTTCCAATTCATTGTACTATCTTTAAGGCGGAGGATGTTGCTACCAAAGTATAAACATATACGTCGCTGGTGGTTTCCTATGGGACAGACCAACATTAAATCAGAAAGCACGATCGGCTATTACGGCCGTGGGCCGTGGGCTTACTCATGATACTCATGGTGAGCTCCAAGATTTCGAAGGAATACTTGTTGTCACTGTATTTGGCATCGATTTAGACTAAAATTAAAATAGTAGTAAAACAATAGAGGTATCAGTGCATACTGGAATCTTTGTGACTGTAAATGATGATGAGCTTTGTACGTAAGGTTGCCACCGCTTTGTTAATGGTGGACGAAGCGCAAATGGATGGTTCACTGCCAACATGCAATATACTTATGGAAACATATGCGGTTGGGAAATTTTTCTTAGACCGTTGAAGGACAGGGAAGCTCATTCCATCGCAGGATTAAAACCCTTACTCATTGTATGGGTATTCATTTGGTAAAACTTTGAATTGTTTCGATCTACACTATCATAGTAGGCCAGAAACGGAGTTCTAATCCTTTATACACATTTCCTTGAATTGTCCTGCGTTGGTGAGATTTTGTCAATCCTCGTATCATATATATTTACAAGCTCGGAGGAGCTAACATACATTGATATTAGACACATTTTCAGATTTTCCATATACACTACGTGATGTAAGTTTGGTATAGCATTTGGTATATATTCGTGGTATAAAAAGGAACGTACCGTAAGTATATATTAGATGGGATCCTCTTGGGATCAACCACTTCTACGTAACGCCAACTTGATCCTTATAATCCAATTAAGCTTTATATTTTTTATCCTATATAAACTTCAAATAATAAAACTTCTTTCTGCAATATAAATATATCTTTTGTTAGAAACTAAAACACACAAACAACGATTAATTTTACACACTTACGCAGTTTTATCGTTTTGACATAACAAAAAAGGACACAGAACTCATACCTCTACATCACTATAAAATAATGTTTTTGTAACGATTTTGATAACAAATTTCCACTCAACAAATGAAGGTATTTAAAGGATCACACACATACACACACACAATAATATAGCATATGATAAGCACACAAATATTTAAGTTTGTGTGTCGTCTATTATTCATCAGCTTTTATGCATTTTATGAGACATCCCTCAATTATTTCATGTGTTTGTTTATTGCTTTACCCAAATTCTCACCTAATTTTGTAAGTTTCTGCATTTCTTTGTTTGTATATCACATCAAATGAGCGATAGATAAATAATAGTGGAAAATAAAGTTACAAAAATATATTTAAGTATGTGAAATAGTAAGTACCCAGTAGGAAAATGCGTAATACATTTTTTTTTTTCAAAAATAAAAACCTGAACGAATTCGAATCTGAGAAAGCATGCATGCCAATTTAAGCGAAGTGGCAATATAAGATTCTGCTCACATTCCCTGTTTCCTAACACAGTTGAAAAATACGTAATGCATTACTTTTTTGAAATGTGAAAAAAAATGGTTAATTCTAATATAAGAAAATATGCATGCCAACGAAGGATGCATGGTAATGTGAGCGACTCAGATACCTGCTTTGTGCTTTTTTATTCAAAATATCTTTTCAATATTTATTTTAAATTTTTTCGTTTTTTTAGTTTTGCAGGAGTTCGAGGACAGACAAGAGAATTTTACTGTGTGGCAAGAGTTTTATATAGATAGATAAGATTTCGAAGAGGGCGGTCCATGCTCTGCTTTCTGGAGAGAAAAGTATATTTTATTCATGGATTATATATCACGCTAAAATTTCAGATCAATCGGTGTAGAACTTCTTGAGTTTTTGAAGCGTACATAAACCAACATGACACATTTATATATAGGGTGATCCAAAGAGAGGTACTTTTTTCAATAGCCTTTTTTTGACAGATCGTACGTGAGTTGTGCCAAGTGTCATGTTATTTTTGTTCAGTATTCTTTGGCATTTCATCATGGAAAGACGTACGCCTGAACAACGTTTACAAATCATTCAACTTTAATACGAATATTCATGTTCTGTAAAATATGCGTTTCGCGCGCTTCGCTCAACTTATGGTCAACACCATTACCCATCTTGAGATCCAGCACACATTATTGGATAATATTCGACCCAATAAACCGCGTCCAGCACGCAGTGAAGAAAATATAGCGGCCGTAGCTGAGAGTGTACACGAAGACCGTGGAGAGTCGATTCGGCGCCGTTCGCAGCAACTCGGACTGATGACTTGGCACATTTTACGTCGAGTTCTTAAATTGAAAGCGTCCAAAGTGCAGCTTGTGCAAGAACTGAATCAACTCGATCGTCCCAAGCGACATCGCTTCGCTTTATGGGCTCTTGCAAATTTCCAAGAAGATCCGAAGTTTTCGAGCCAAATTTTGTTCAGCGATGAGGCCCATTTCTGGCTCAATGGATATGTAAAATTGCCTCATTTGGGACGAAAAGAAACCTGAAGAGATCCAAGAGTTGCCATTTTATTCAGTAAAAATGACGGTTTGGTGTGGTTTGTGGGCCGGTGGAATCGTCGGTCTATATTTCTTCAAAAATGATGCCGGTGAGGACGTAAACTTCAATGGCGACCTTATCGCGCCATGATGACCGACTATTTGATGCCTGAATTTGAAGCTCGTGATCTCCGTGACATTTGGTTTCAACAAGACGGCGCCACTTTCTACACATCGCATCAATCAATGGATTTATTGAGAGAATTCTTCGGTGAGCAGATATTTTCACGTTTCGGCAAGTCGAATGGCCACCAAGAGCGTGTGATGTCACACCGTTACGCTTTTTCCTGTAGGGATATATAAAGTGTAAAGTCTATGCGGACAATCCCGCTTCGAGTCAAGCCTTGGAGCAAAACATAACGAGTGTCATTCGCCAATTACCAGTCGAAATGCTCGAACGAGTCATCGAAAATTGGACTCAACGGATGGACCACCTTAGATGTAGCCGCGGCTAACATTTGAATTAGATAATATTAAAAAAAAAAGCCAAAGAATGTTCTTTAATTTTTTATTTAAATTGGCTTGGTAATGCGTTATTTGCAAGCTGAATAATTTATTTTAGGCTGCGGGTAAAAAGAGTTCATTACTTGAAAATACTTCTTGTAATAAAATTTATTTCATATATCATTTCTTACAATGTATATTTTGATTAATTTCATGCAGGAAAAGGTAATACCTTCTACATAGGTAATTTTTCGCTCGCTCTCCAAAGCTATACATTCGCTGTGTTAGTTGTAACATATTTTAACGTTTTTCGTAGCTACCGTCAAAGTCCGATCACTGGATTGCTAAATAAAACTCCCGAGATTTATGCGTTGGGCCTCTTAATCGTCAGGAATTTACTCAACGTTATTTAGTTTATCCGTTCTAAAGCACACAGCAAACAGCAATGTTAACGCCACAGTGTTTTCTACTCATCTCTTCTGTTTAAGCAGCTGCCGCTCTTTTTATAGCTGAAGATGACCCAAACATTCTGTTTGCCTGCGATAGCTGCAACCGCTCCGTTTATTCTTAACGACAGTCCAAACATTCCGTTCATGCGCTAACTAGTCTACCTGCGGTAGTGCCTACCGCTCTTTTCGTCTGTCCTTTTTATGGGGAATTTGCATCATACTATCACTTCTTTTGTCTGTCCTTCGTATTTGGGATTTCCGTCAAAATATTCTGTAATATATATATGCTGAAAGAGATAGCTTACCTTCCGCATGACCATGCCTTATCTTTTCCTGGTGGGTAAGTAAAAATTCAATATTTACTTGGGTATATAGCGTAATGTAAATAACATCATTTTACATTAAATTCAAAAGTTTATATGTGTAATTATTATTTACGAGTTTGATAATTGTATACCAGATTATAATTTGAAACAAATTTAATTACTGTTTCGAACACCCAAGTAATCGAATGTTTCATTGTATTCATCTGCTTTACGCTCAACTAGCATATCTTTATGTCCCTTTTGTTTTTCGACAAACTGAACTGTTTTCAACTTGACAATAAAATAGTTTTTGCGAAATATGTTGCTCTTATTGGGAATACAGTGAAAACTTTAGTCATTTTCTAGATAGCAATAATCTAACGAATCTAATGTCATTAATTAAGGGCAATTTTAACATTAATTTAATACTCGTAGCTATATAAATTTGGGGAAGTCACTTAATTTCAAAGAAAAACACCATTCCTGGAGTATTGTTACCTTTTTTGGTCAGCTATATTGACAATGTGGTATCAACAGTCTACGGATTGTGCAAAAGGCAAGGTATACGTTCGTGGTGCAGACAAAAGTTGATTTTGATATATCTCTTGTTTCATATATTTCTGGATAAAATTTTTTGTTCTTATGATGTATCTTTTTTATTTATAATAAATGCATTTTTTTTTTAATTATATTTGGTATTTGCATATTGAAGCGGCTGAGTTATTATCATAGAGAGACTTAGAGATTAATTACGAACGATCCATATTTTTATCCTAATCCTGTCTATTTTCATCGATCTTTCGATCGCTGATCCACTTTTCTGAAAAAAGTATTGTGTAGGGAAATCTATACAAAAATATACGTTTGCACAGTTCAAGCCAATGAAACTTTCTCCCTGGAAAATTTCTGTCCTTTGTTCGTCTAGGCAAAAAGATGTCCTCGTACCAAAATTAAACAAAATATTTATCTCAATAAGATCGAAGGCTAAATTTTTTTTCAAATACATCAGTTCTTGACCCACTTACTCTAAGAAATAGTATTCTGTTTGTTAATTTAGGTTAACATCCACTTTATTACAAAATTTCAACCATTTATCGGGTCAGTTTTATGTCCCGGAAGAAGTACTGGGCTTTATCTTAATTTAGTTAAAAAGCTAGCTGTGACCAAACTTCATGTAAATCAAACTATATATAAAATTCTCTGGGATATATCAGTGGCAGGTCCAAATCTGGAGTAAATTGAAAAATACATACGATTTTTTGGAAGTGATCGGGAGAAAAGGTAGTGTTGCTTTCAAGCCAAGCAAAAAACTATCTACCTATCAAATTTAAAGAAAACCAAATAAAAATATTATTTTTTCGAATAGATGGGTACCTGATTCTATTCTCGGATTTTACTTTCGAATTCAACTTGTTTTGTCGGGGACCGGAGCGAATCATATGAAATTGGTCCAGGCGTTCTGGAGTTTTAAGCATAGGAACTAACACCACTTTCTATTTAAGGGAAGATGATGGTCTAGGATTCTCAAAAATCCATTTTTTTTAATATTTCAAAAGTATAGAAATAAGTGTTTAATTTCTCAAGCTCTATACATTTGGTCAGATGCTTTTCCATTTTTGTATCCCTTCCAAAGGATAGGGGGTTTCAAGGCCCTCAAAAGAGGAGTTTTTTCTATGATGACCACTTCATTCGGCCGAATCTCTTACTGCCGCAATAGTCACAGGAGCTGAATCTGGAAAAATGTTGAATGGGGTAGCAGTTTGTAGCCCAATTTATGAATTGTTGATATGGTGACCACACACGTGTGCACCCGGGCATTGTTCTGATGACTTTTTTTCGCCAAATGCGGTCGGTTCTGCTTGAAATCTATAACGAACCTGTCCAAAAGCTCTGAGTAATATTCGCCGGTGATCGTTTTACCATTTTCAAAGTAATCGATGTGAATGACACCTCGTACATCAAAAAAAAAAAAAAAAAAAAAAAAAAAAATGTGGTCATGACCCATGACCTTGGTGAAGAAACCCACCGTCGTGGGTTCATTTTATGTCTACGGTAATGAAACGGTACAAAAATTCGTTTGGATTTAACTCCTTTGAAGTAGTTACACTGTTGCTCTTATGTTTGCATGTGTGAGCAATCATTGCACCCATCACGCGTATAGGCTCTTCATGTCCAAATATCCATGTAAAATGTGATATACTTACTCAGTTGAGATGCCGACGGCCTCAGCCACCTCACCTATTTTTATTCCTTGATCGTCTAATATCGTTCCATGGATTTTATCAACGACTTGTGGTGGGACGATCTATTTTGGGCGACCTGGACATTCGACGTCGCTCGTACTGGTTCCACCACAACGGAACTCAGGTAAGCACTTCTTAAACAATGAAATTGATGATACAAATTCCCCATAGTATTTATTTAGTCTTTTCTTGGTTTTGGTGATGTTTTACTACGGAAAAATAATGCTTAATCAGCACACGAAAATCACTTTTTTACATTTTCGGTAAAATTCACAAGATCGTTTACTTTTTGTGTCTGTCAAACTCAAACTGAATGGCTCAGCTTGCTTAAAAATTTACTACTTATCAATAACAGTTACTATTAAACAATGACAGCTGTATTTGCAGTAAATGCGCGGCAAATTCAAAAATTCCTTGACTTATAAAACAGCCTTCCTGTATATATTGCGCCTTTTTTGCAATTGGTAACCACCAAGCGGAAGTCATTACAAAAAAATTTTCTGGAGCTTACCAATTAAAATTGCTGTACATGCTTTTAATCCGGTTCTAGAGATTGTCAAATCAGACAGTCGCGTCTCTTGTAATGTAGTGCTTTGCTCGACTGTCCTATGCAAACAAAATAAAAAAACCGCAAAACCTGGCGTGCCGTGAGTAAAAGTGCATAAATCTTTGGGTAGATTTGCCATTGAAAGTGATTGTATTTTATTCTCGTGAGTAGGAATTTCATTTTATGATGAGACTCTCAAACAACAACAGAAATATGAGACGGACTGTTTCGAATATGCAATTGTACTGTTCTCGAGCTCGATGTTAAGCTGACTAGCAGTGGTATGTTTCTTGAGATTTCGGAATAGAAAATTCGTCATATGGTGTACAAGTTTTATGGCAGATGGTTGATTGGGATAGTGGATAACCGACTTTTTCTTCTTGGTTATATATTCTTGTCCAACATGAGCTATCATGCAAAAAGCGCAAACATGGACATAATTTGTAGGCTCCCTGATGAATTTTTCGTTATGTTATGCTGACCTAGAAATAAGACGACTTTTAGGAATCCGGTTCGGCTAACTTCGGATACATTAAAAACCGATGTATATGTTACGAAAGTGAACAAAAATTTCATTGGAAAAACTACAAGGTGGGCTAATTAATGCCCAGCTTTCTTAAACTGGAAAATTACTTTGGATTTCTGAGAAGGATAAAGCCACAGAAAGAATAAAATCCACTATAGGGGAGCAATAGCGAGAGGAAACGATGTACCAAAAGCGTCAGGAACCAGTGCGGTGAGAGTGACTCAAGGCAGCGAAGTGAGCGACTGCATAGATGGTCGCATAGATGAGTCGTCCTTTTGCCTACGTCATTATTGACGTCGGGATTCTCGTTGGGATTATGTCGAATGAGCAGAAATCTTTTCTTGAGGCGGCGTTTAATAACGGTTTCATGGACCTTATCACGATGTTATCGTCAGACTGGTCTGCTTTTGTAGATACACACTGCTCGCTTCGAAAAAGATATTTTTAGAGATAAATTCTGTCATAGCAATCATTTGCTCAATGTCAGAGCTGTGGTATAGCTCAGAACTTCAGTTTATTCAAAGCGGAGGCGGAGGATCAGGACATGTGTGACCGTAATGCCGACGGCGTATATCCTTAAGATTCTGGCCAAACAAAACAAAAAACCGAAGACATGTTCATGCTCCTATGAGCAGGAAGTGATACGTCTAACGATTGAGAAGTTAATATATTTCACTCAACATCTCGTTGATTGTGTTGAAAGAGATTCATGGGTAGGTTTCGACCACGCCAATCTGGTTTACACACCGTTTAGATTTTAAGGAACTCATCTTTTCTCAAAACATGCGAGTAACGTATGTTTTTTCGCCTACATGGAAGCAGAGTGCTATCCTCGAACTTGCTTTAATGCTAGAGAAAAGATAAATTTGATATTTCGTTAGTGCAGGAACTTATTACCTGTTCTGTGTTTATTCTTAAAAAAGCGGTAAAACGTTGTCTTAACAAATCTGTCAACTAAAGATGTCATAGTGATGAAGATGGTAGACCCGCTGCTTCTGGTGTCACTTCATCTAAATCATTCGACTACGATTTTTTCTAATCCACCATCCCCAAGAACAGAACCTGCTGCCGTGACTGCGACGAATACATTTGCGAGAATGAAATTAAAAATTCAAACAGAAAGAGCTCTTCTATGTACATTAGTTGTCAGTGATGTTTACTTTATAATACATCAATTCATGAGCAATGAATAGCTAAAAGTGGCAAACTCGCCAATGCTGCTATGCAACGGATGGCGGCCGGAAATTCATATGAATTTTACATTTTCAAAATTCCATCAATATTTGTGTAACGAAAATATGTGTATGAGTATATATGAATGATGATGTATGCGCATGTATATATTGATGATCCATGCACACCGTCTCTTATCTTAGCTACCGTTAAATTGAATTTTTCTGCCAATAGACACGATGTTCATTTGTGTTTCCCAATGTTTACCACTGCCATTGCCATACAGTCATACATATGTAGCTAACATACATATTGCCGTACATTCCAATCGATCTAGAAAGAAGTGGGCATACTTCACATATGTGGATGCTAAATAAAGGGTGATCTAAATAGAGATACTTTTTTCAATAGCTTTTTTTACCGATTTCATCTTTGAAAGACTCACGCCTGAACAACGGTTACAAATCATTCAACTTCTTTCCGAAAATTCATGTTCTGCAAAGAATGTGTTTCGCGCGCTTCGCACAACTTATGTTCAACATAATCGGCCTACTGAGCTCATCAGTGAGAACGTAACAGTCAATGTCGACCGTTATCGCGCCAGTATAATCGATTATTTGATGTCTGAAATTGAAGCTCATGATCTCCGCGACATTTGGTTTCTACAAGACGGCGGCACATCCCACACATCGCATCAATCAATGGAGTTATTGAGAGAACACTTCGATGAGCAGATAATTTCATGTTTTGGGCCGGTCGATTGGCCACCAAGACCTTGTAATATTACACCGTTAGATTCCTTTGGGGATATGTAAAGTTAAAGGTCTATGCGGACAAACCCGCTTCGATTAGGCCTTGGAGCAAAACATCACGCGTGTGTTTCGCCAATTACCAATCGAAATGCCCAAACGAATCATCGAAAATTGGACTCAACGGCTGGACCATCTGAGACGTAGCCGCGGCCAACATTTGAAAGAGATGTCCTTAAAAAAAAATAAATGCCAGAAAATGTTCTTTCGAATGATAGTAAACATTTCCCATTAAATTTGAATTTTCTGTGTTTTTTCTTTAAAAATGTAAAATACTTGCAATGGATCACCCTTCTATACACGGTAATATATATATGTTAGTAACTATATTTATGCGCTGGAACATTTTTATTACACTTGATTGAATTTTTTTTCTTGTTTTTGTTTTTTCTTCTTCTTTTTTTCTATTATTTCTATTTTAGTAAATTTTTTTTTGGACGATTGCTTGTTTGGTTGGCCTGTCAGGCAGCGATAAATTCACCAGAGCAGTCTGCTAGGTCGGTAGAGTAGACAAATATTTGGCGTCCAGCATGACAAATGGTTGCTGGAACAACATAAACCCATCGATGGACATACCGAGATATTTACATTCATATAAGCTAGCGCTTATGTGGGCACATACGGTCCGTCGTATATTTATGTACACGTGTGTACGTTTGTGTGCATCTAGCGTGCAAGGCAATTGAAGTTGCTCGTGAGCGGGTTACCGTTGTAGTCAATTACTCATATGACGTGTGTGCACATCATGTTCGAGGCAATTCGCCCACATCTCTACATCGCCACTACTACATTCACAGCCTCGATTGCATTTGAAACGAATTGAATTGCAATGTAAATCGATTTAAGCGCGCAATTTGAGGTGGACTATGGCTGGCTGTACGAATGTTTGTGTGTATGCATGTAAACATTTATGTATATATGTATGTATACTATGCTTGTCAGCCAGTTAAATATTTGTTGTAGGTAACCACTTGAGCCACTGGCTAAGTATTTACATGTGTATGGCAAATACATATGTATACGTATGTATGTATGTATGTGCGCATGCATTTTGGTATAAATATTTGCCTAACAATCATCATGGTCATACGCAGCTTTTATATGGCCGCGCGGTCGCATTTGGCGTTGATTTGTCGGTTGGCCCGATTGCCAGTCATTAGCAATTTCCGTTTTGAATTTCGCACACACACAACTCGCTCGCTGGTCACTGTTAACCCACTGCGCGTCCATGTGCTGATATCGTAAATTAAATTTTTACTTTAATCTCGATACCATTGCCATTTTGTTGGTGTGGTTTGATTAATTGTTTTCCGTTGAAATGTTGTAACGACGGATGATGCCAAACGATAGCAAAAACGAAAGTTGGGCAATCATGCATATACGTATGTATGTATGTAAATAAATTTGTATGTGTATATACATAAGTGTATGTAGCACATATGAAGCTGTACATGAAATGGATTTTTCGAAATTACCTCACCATAAATGGGCAACACTCACACCATGGGAGTATCCTGCAAGGAAAAATTCTAGTTGTTACCTCGACTCCTACTAGTTAGCATTTTTGCACTAACTAGTTCATTTCCCGATGTTATACGAACTGTCAAATACGTGGTAATCTATTTCTAAGTTCCCTACTTAGAAAAAAACACACAAAATTCAAATTTAATAGGGAATATTTATTATCATTCAAAAGAACATTCTTTGGCATTTACTTTTTGATCGGTTGGGCTCAATTTTCAATGACTCGTTTGAGCATTTCTACTGGTAACTGGCGAATGATACGCGTGATGTTGTGCTCCAAGGCCTGAATCGAAGCGGAATTGTCCGCGTAGACTTTATACTTTGCATATCCCCACAAGAAAAAGTCGAACGGTGTGATATCACACGATCTTGGTAGCCAATCGACTGGTCCAAAATGTGTGCGAAGTGACGCTGCCTTGTTGAAACCAAATATCGCGGAGATCACGATCTGCAATTGCAGGCATCAAATAGTCGGTTATCATGGCGCAATAAAGGTCGACATTGACGGCTACGTTCTCACCACCATCATTTTTGAAGAAATATGGACCGATGAGTTCACCGGCCCACAAACCACACCAAACCGCTATCCTTTCTGGCTGAAATGGCCACTCTTGAATCTCTACCGACTGCTCTTTGTTCCAAAAGCGGCAATTTTGCTGGTTTATATACCTATTGAGCCAGAAATGTGCCTCATCGCTGAACAAGATTTGCCTCGAAAACGTCGGATCTTCTTGGAATGCTTTAAGAGCCCATAGAGTAAAGCGATGTCGCTTGGGAAGGTCGAGCGGCTTCGGTTCTTGCACAAGATATATTTTTTACGCTCTCAATTCAAGACCTCGACGTAAAATGCACCAGGTTGTTCCATACGTCAGTCCGAGTTGCTGCGAATGACGCCGGATCGTCTCTCCGCGGTCTTCGTGTACATTCTCAGCTAAGGCCGCTATATTTTCTTCACTGCGTGCTGGACGTGGTCTATTCGGTCGAATATTATCCAATAATGAATGCTGGGTCTCAAGATGGGTGATGGTGTTGGGAATAGTACGCTCAGTAAGCCGATTATGTTGACCATAAGTTGAGCGAAGCTCGCGTACCACATTCTTTTACAGAACGTGAATCTTCATGATAAAGTTGAATGATTTGTAAACGTTGTTCAGGTGTAAGTCTTTTCATGATTAAATTCCAAACAATACTAAACTAAATTAACAATACTAACTAAACACTAAAAATAAAAATAAAAATCGAGCCGAGCATCTACAGGAATAACCTCTAACCACTAAATGCGCACTTCAACAAAGCTTATTAGAAAATGAAACTCAGTTGAGGCATTCTAGAAATAACAACAACATACGAACGGCTTGATGGTGGAAATGATTATTATTCCCATTACTGATGAATTGCTAAACAAATAACGAACTGGTATGATTTCATCCTATTTCATATTAGTGTTCAACTAGAGTATAAACTCATTATTTGGCATAGACATTGCTTACGCAAATAAAACAGGGCCAACAAAAGACGACAGTAGTTTTTTCTGCAAGTAAAACCCGTAGCTGGACAGCCATTGGGAAGGCATGCCGTTACCTTTTGTTCTTTACTCACTAAACTATATCAATATCCTTATCGTTCCGTCGTCGGCTTTGTTCGCTGTTGCCAATTCGCAAAGGATCATAAATGGTTTATAAATGAAACACTTCGCTCGAAAACTGCTGGTGTCGACTCATCGGATGTCGTCATTGCCCACGTTTCTGCAATATATATCATACCCGGATTGATGAAGGACTAGTAGAATTTGTTTTTGGTTCGTCCTGGAGAGTCCTTCACTTTTCAATTGCCACACAGTCCAGTACCTGTAGCACCTGTTGGCAAGAGTGATACTGCGATGGACTTCCAGGCTGACTGTTTGGGTTAATGATGGTTCGAAAAAAGAAGAGACTATCTACGACTTCAAAGTTGTGAGTGTTAGCGGTGACGTATCGGACTAACTACTAACTTTGTTTGATGACTGGATATATTTTGTCTTGTCCTCGTTCACTACCACTCCCATTCCTTCCTATTGTTAATCCAATCTGGAGAAAGCACAACTGACCTCGTGATTGTTGATTTGATTGATGTCAATATCAACAGTTATCGCACGGGTATTTTCCAAGATTAAGCTCAGCTCTGATCTCTGATGGTTTTGCCAAGTATAAAGCTACACTGGCACTTTTTTGTTTTTTATTTATTTTTTATTTTTTTACTTAGTCAAAGGACTATAAGCCCATTAGCAATTTATTATACGAAATATAAGATTAATTAAAGTTAAATTAAAATTAGATTAAAACTTTATACAAATTCCACTAATACACCTATATAAAAATATGTAAATTTCGAAGTCTACAGAACTTAAGAGCTTATTGAGTTCAATCAATGTTCATCGAACTGGTGTATTTGAACTATAAATTTTAGTTGTAAAAGTAGAAGCTACGAATTTTTCTGGGTCGAATATTTAAATTTACCTGAATAAGAAGATCAGGGCAGTCTATTCTGCCAGATATGACACCAAGCATGAAATTAATTGAAAGAAATTCCATCCGGGTAGTGAGGGTCGTTAGATTTATTAGCTGGTATCTAGAAAAATATGATGGTCTCGGTTCTGTAAAGGTTAGATAGCGAAGAGCAAAACGAATAAAACTTTTCTTTATAGATTCAAAATGATTTATATGAGATTGGTGGTAGGGTCTCCAAATGAATGCGAGCTTGGTGATTTTATAATATTAATAATTTGTTTTACATTGAAACATAGTTGGTTTTGATAATACAGTGGTCTTAAAACAGTGCTCAGTTGCGAAATGGGCCTATAATTACTCACCTCATCTTTGCTCCCTGATTAAAGTAATGGAGTAACGTGCTTATTCGAAAACTTATCATATGAAAAACTTGTTTAAGCATTATCACCAATAAAGTTTGAAGCAAAAATTTTATACAATACATTAAGTATTGCAGAACAATGCACGCGGAATTGAAGAGACTTTTCTCAAAATAGTTAGCGCAGCATCTGGGATCCCCATTTCTCTATATGTCGCCGTCATCTATTGTAGTTTCGGTTTCACCATCTAGAATTGTTTAACTTTTACTGCAATTCATCAGGGATGTAGAAGGGTTTACTCCATAAAATTAGTACCATATCACCTTTTCGGCTCCTTCATGGGTATGCTACGATCTTGAAGTTTTCTGAGAGTTTAGAAAACTTTTTTGTTCTTTAAAAATTAAGGGCTTTGAATAGTTTAAATAAAATGTTCAGAAATTTCACGTTTCACTTACTTTTAACTGAAACCGAATGGATAATAGATTTGCTACTGCCAACGCCGACGACATAGCTTAGGCTTTGCTCTAACTTTTTTTCTCTAAAACTTTTTGTGTTGAGTCTTTTCAGCAGGATTTATAAAACTCAGTCAATTGATCCACTTGTTCTAAAGGTAAAGAAAACCATGCAGCCAATAATTCTGAGGTATAAGAAGGTCTCCACTGCTCTCCGTGAATTTAAAAGAATTATCCGTGAAGAAGAGATTCTGAAGACTTGGCAATACGACTGATGATTCACAGTTTATTTTAAAAACTAAGCGGGCATTGGTTAGTCTAAAATCTATAGCTGAATTTTTGTATCCGTGTTAAGGCCAATATTCTAATAATATATAGCACTAAGATAGCCTGCTGTCGTGAATGAAACAAAAAACAATCTTATTGGTCCGACGCAAAGTACAGTGCTGAAATTTAACAGTTGTTTATATTACGTATAAAATGGCAGCGCTGACAAGACTTCGTGACTCGATTACCATGTGACTTCTAGTTATCCAACAAGCTGAAAAAACGGCGCCGTTTTGTGTTGATTGAGGAGATTCAATGAGAACCCTTGAAGGAATTGAAGACAATTGCAGTTGATAAATATAAAAAATGTTTCAATAGTTGAAAAAAAAAATAAAAAATAAAAAAGTTAATATATTTAGTATTTCGAAATTTATCATAAAAGCCACAATAAGATGAAAACCATTGAAATACACAGAGAGATTTCAAAATTTTCTCACATACACTTTTATTGGAACTCTAATTCAAGGTGCCTGATCAGTGCAGTATATTTCAGGTCGAAATTTTCGGCAACACGGAGACTGTAAAATGCATTGGAAACGAATTCTTTAGAAGAAACATACTCGTTTTCCCTGACCGTCAGAGATCAATAAATGCTCCACGCTACAACACTCAAAACTCAAAAAGTATGCTAGACTATTCCAAGTCTCTCTAGTCTTGAACAAGCCAGACTATCCAACAGAATCCTAAAGGAGAACTCCTTGGCAAACAAGCTGAGCAGAGAATAGTAATGTACATTCTTCTCGATAAAGAACGCATTAGAATGCCATCAGCCACATATCAATTGCTATTAAAGGAATTTATTCATATAAACGCCTAGAAAGACTTTCCGTGTCGCAAATTGAAGAAAATTTAGTAGGAATGGAGAAGGTCGATTGGCTTACTCTCCATGAAAAACGATGAAATTTAATTGGTGGCTGGGACCGGGAAAGTACTTTTTTTGAACTCCAATATTTTCTTGTACTCTGCTTCAAAAATGCTTTGAAACTTTTAATGTTAAAAATCAATCTGAACAAAGCAAGTAGGTAAGTTCAAGTAAATACATATCTACATATGCCCATAACGGTATGTACATATACCTACCACTCGACTCTCTCCTATTGCACAATTAGCTTCTATAATCTGCGCTCTCACTCTTCGTCAACACCGTTCTTCACCACATCCGAGTCCCCGGTCTCTTTATCATCAAAGTCAACCATAACATCAACGTCGTCGCATCCATTATCATTGTTGTATTTTATTCAAAAACTTTTGCATTGACGCCTGCAAGTGGAAAAACTGTAACTGAAATAAAATTTTACATGATGAATTTTATTAGAATTTACAATTTTTGAAGTTTGTTGTAGAAAAAGTTTGAAGTGCACTTTGCATGCTGCAGCTGCGGCAGTGGCTGTGTTTATGGTTGTGTTTGTAGATGTGGATTGACTTGTGAAAGCGCGTAATGACACACATAAATACGTATGTATATATTCGTGGGTGTGTTGTTAAAATTTTAATACATAGTTGGGGAGTGCTTTCGTGTTGTCCTGACGGAATAGGAATGCGTTTAATTAGCATGTGTGGGTAAGGCGCACACACGCATAATATATATGTAAATATATTGTATATACTTGTATACATATGAATACTTTACTTTGTAGCTAGTGTTAATTGCCTTGAAGCCACAAATATCCACGTTAGTGGTTTGAATAAGTAGTTCAGCGCGACTAACTAACATGCACTTATATATATCTATGTATGTATTTACACGAAACAAACAGTAGACACTGACTGCTTTGAATAAAAGGTTGAAATTTTTAAACAAAAAGAAATATAAAAATAAAATCAAATAAAACAAAATGAATACAAAAAAATTATATAACATAAAATAAAACCAAATAAAATAGAAAAAAAAATTAAATAAAAAAATAAATAAAAAAATAAAAAATTGATTTAAATAAAAGAAATAAAATAATATAAAATTAAATAACAATAATATAAAAAAAAATATTAAAAAAAAATAAATAAAAAATAAAAAATTAATAAAATATAGAAAAAAGAAATCTAATAAAAAAAAAAATAAAAAAAAAATAAAAAAAAATAAATTTAATCAAATTAAATTAAATTTAAAAAATTAATTTGAATTAAATAAATAAATAAAAAAATTAAATAAAATGAAATAAAATAAAAGAAAAGAACATAAAATAAAATAAAATAAAATAAAATATTAGAACAACAAAGCCAATTGCATAAAGTAGTATGCCAGTCAGATGTGAAATACACCCCGCTAAATTTAAGTGACACCTCAACGAGTGATATCCTAACAGACGTTTAGAATTTTCAGTCATTAATTTTACAATGGAAAATGAAATCAGTCTTAG
This sequence comes from Neoceratitis asiatica, assembly GCA_030068015.2. Classification (NCBI taxonomy): domain Eukaryota; kingdom Metazoa; phylum Arthropoda; class Insecta; order Diptera; family Tephritidae; genus Neoceratitis; species Neoceratitis asiatica. The sequence continues at coordinate 44,897,345 of CM061524.1, read as the reverse complement.
TAATGAGGTGAATAGTTTCAGGAAGTCTTTGGCATCGTCGACATAAATCATTTTCAATGGCAGCACGGATGATATATTTTTTATAGTTTCGGTTTCAGCAAAGATTCCTGGTCGTTGGATGCAGTTGAGTCTATTTCCGGTCGATCGATTGCATGTGGATACAAAGACTTCCTGAAACTATTTACCTCATTACAGTTGCATGTTTTCCATTAGCAGTCACCGAATATCTGACAAGACACAACAACGTCGCAAAAATTGTGCATCAATGCTTAGCACTCAGATATGGATTAATTACGGAGGAATGTCCGTATTTCAAATACAACCCCCAAACAATTTTAGAAAACAATTCAGCAAAGCTATACTGGGATCGATCAATATTGATGGATCTTCCCACGTCACACAACAGGCCTGACATAACTGTAATCGAGAAACACCAAAAAAGGGCACTGCTAATAGACATAGGAGTGCCGAACACGCACAACCTGCAAGAATGCTACACAGAAAAGTGTAGAAAATACCTCAATTTAGCGCAAGAAGTTAAGGAAATGTGGAGACTAGATAACGTCGATATAATTCCAATTATCATATCATCTACGGGAATTATTCCGAAAAATTTAAACACGAGGCTAAATATATTAAAAATGACTGAAAAGCGAAACCAGATACAGAAGGCTATTATATTATCCACTACTTCAATAGTTAGAAATTTTTTAAACATAGAATAATTAAAAAAAAAATATATATATATATTAATAATAATTGTAATCAGATTCTTGTATCCTTCAAACAGGTACTTATTGTTATTCATAACCAATGTACAGTATATAATTTATCAGTTATAACAATAGTATTAAGTATTTTGTTGTGAAATGACCGATACTTAATGTATACCTTCATAGAGAAAAAAATAACAATAATAATAGTACATATTAAAAAAAAAATTAAATTAAATTAAATTAAATAAATAAAAAATATAAACAAAAAATTACTAAAAATAAAAAAGAAAATAAAACAAAAAGAAAAAATACAAAAAAGTATAGCAAAATAAATTAATAAGTTAATATAAAAATAATAAAATAAAATAAAAAAAAATTAATTAATTATAATGAAATAAAATAAAGTAATTAAAATAAATTGATATAAAATTAAACAAATTTAAATTAAATTAATTTAAAAATAAAATTAAATAGAATAGAATTAAAAAACAATAAAAAAATAAAAAAAAAAAAAATTAAAAAAAATTAAAAAAAATTTTATATAAAATAAAATAAAATAAAACTATAAAATTATAAATTAAAATAACTAAAAAAATATAAAAAATAATAAATAAATAAAATTAAAAGGGTAATTAAAAAAATGAAATTAAAAGAAAATAAATAAAAATAAATAAAAACATTAGAAAAATAAAATAAATTAACACAAAAAAAAATAACATGAAATTTAATAAAATAAAGTAAAATAAAATAAAATAAAACGGAGTATAAAAAATAAGATTAAAAAAAGAACAAAAAAAATGAAAAAAAGGAAAATAAAACAAAAAATAAATAAATAAATAAATAAATAAATAAAACGTTGAAAAAAAAAAAAAATAAATCAAATAAAGTAAAATAAAATGAAGTGAAATAAAATGAAATAATATTAAAAAAAAAATAAAATAAAATAATATTAAATAAAATTAAATTAAAAAAAATTAAATCAAATATTTTAAATTAAATTAAATTGTATTAACTAAATTAAATAAGGTATGATTTATGTTTATTTCTTTTTAGCATTAGCTAAAATAAAATAAAAATAAAAATAAATAAAAAATAGAAATAAATAAAATAAAGTAAAATAAAAAAAATTAAATAAAATGAAGAAAATTAAAAATAAAAAAAATAAAATTAATTAAAAGTAAATCAAATAACTTTAAATTAAATTAAATTAAGTTAAATTAAATAAGGTATGATTTATGTTTATTTCTTTTTAGCATTAGCTAGTTGTTGTTGTTTTTAGAAAAAATTAGTAATTTTTAAAATTATCTACATGTATCCATCAGTGTTTGTATACTCGTATATGTGGCAGCACAGCAGTTCACTTGTCATAATTTGTTTAAAAAAAGCCATCTGGCATCACAATTGTCGGACGTTTCTTTTATTTTGATCAGTGTTAAGTTGTTCGTTGAATACTACGGTTAAATAAATTCCAACAAAAAACACTAAAACTGGTGACCCCGACGTGATCAACACACGCGTTTTGCAAATTGTGGTTATGGCGAATAATGGCAACGATTCATCAACTGGACAACCATCGTCCACCGAAAATGTAGCAGTAGTTTACTCTCGATTGCCCATCCCTCCAATGTCCAGCGTAAATGTGGAGGCATGGTTTACAACAATGGACTTCTGGTTCGTTGCGAGTGGAAGGCAGCAAAGCAAAAGGCAGCGACAGTGCTGGCGGCTTTAGAGCCCAGCGTTATAGCGCAGCTTAGCGATGCAATTGCTGCAATTCCATTTGTTGATCGCTATAGTTACGTAAAAACAAAAGTTCTTGCGCACTTCACAGACAGTGAGCACCGCCGTCTTAAGCGTCTTTTGTCTGAAATGCCATTGGGAGACAAGCGCCCATCAGAACTGTACAGCGAAATGAAGCGTGTCGCTGGCAACGTTCTTGGTGAGACTGCACTCAAGGGTCTGTGGACGAAGCGTTTGCCTGAAATTGCGCAACCCGTGGTAGCCGCCTCATCTGGTACTGCTTCAGAATTTACCCGAATAGCAGACACAATTGTCGATGCCTTAGCTCCGAACATTCAAGCCAACGTGGTAGCATCGAGTTCTCAAGGGGAAATTCAGGAGCTTCGTGCTGCAGTTTTAGAACTCACCAATTCATTTAAAAAGCTAAATTCTCGATCGCGTTCGCGTTCGCAAACACCCAGGCGGACACGAAATACTCGCTCGAATAGTCGACCTTCAGCAAACAGCAGCGAAGAATGCTGGTACCACCAGAAATTTGGCAACAATGCACGTAGATGTCGCAGCCCATGTCGTCGTAAGCAACGGGCCGTACAAGCCGTTGCGCAAAGCACCGCACCCTCGTCTTTTTGACATGCTCGGCAAGCGGCAAACTCCGACAAAAATAATGTCACACAACGCTTTGTTTTCCGCTTGCAAGTCACCGACAAAATTACAAAAAAAACGTTTTTTAGTGGACACGGGCGCCGACGTCTCCGTACTGCCATTAACTTCTAAAACATACGACATGCGAACCACGTCCACACAACTGTATGCTGCTAATGGCTTACCAATAAAAGTCATTGGAGAAAAGCGCATGCATCTAGATCTCGGCCTGCGTCGTGACTTTTATTGGCCTTTTGTTGTTGCTGACGTAACATCGCCAATCATAGGTGCCGATTTCCTTCGATACTATGATTTACTCGTAGACATGCGTCGTAATCAGCTAATCGATAATTTAACTAAAGTAAAATCCGAGTTGTCATCTAAAGCCCCTATCACAACAGTTGCAATTAAAACGTTTGATTCAACAAATCAATTCGCTGATATTTTATCTGAATTTGCTGACATTACCCGACTTTCGCCTTACGGCCCACCTACCAAATCCACAATAATGCATCGAATAGAAACGACAGTTCAGCCTGTGTCATGCCGTCCACGCCGATTGGACCCTGAAAAGCTATCCGCTGCAAAAAAGGAATTCGAATTTTTATTAAAATCGGGTATCTGTCGACCCTCGAACAGAAATTGGGCCAGTCCGTTGCACTTAGTCAAAAAAAGTGACGGGACCTGGCACCCTTGCGGCGATTATCGTGCTTTGAATGCCCAAACCGTACCGGATCGATATCCGCTCCCATATCTCTCAGACTTCACGAACATATTACGAGGAAAAACGATTTTCTCTAAAGTAGACTTACAAAAAGCCTTTCATCAGGTTCGCATACACCCTGATGACATTGGTTAAACCTCCATAACGACTCCATTTGGGTCGTACGAGTTTATGTTCATGACATTTGGGTTGTGCAACGCTGCACAAACCTTCCAGCGTTTGATTAATGAAGTGCTGAGAGGGCTAGATTTCGTATTCCCGTACATAGACGACATATGTGTCGCTTCATCTTCCGCAACACAACACCGTGAACATCTGCAAATCGTTTTTCAAAGACTGCGCGAATACCGCCTTGCTATAAATGTAAAAAAATGTGAATTTGGCAAAAACGAATTACATTTTCTCGGGCACTACGTAAATTCAGATGGTATAAAGCCGTTGCCGGACAAGGTAGCAGCTATCGCAAACTTTTCGAAGCCGACCATAGCAATGGAATTAAAAAGTTTTATCGCGATGATTAACTTTTATAGAAGATTCTTGCCACACGCTGCTTCGTACCAAGAGCCACTGCACAATATGATTCTGGGTAATAAGAAAAAAGATCGCACGCCATTAGTATGGACAACAGAAGCAGAAGCAGCCTTCGAAAAATGCAAAATCGAATTGATCAACGCAACATATCTCGCGCATCCCGCAGTGGGAGTACGCCTTGCTCTCTACACTGATGCTTCAGATACTGCTGTTGGTGCTGCATTACACCAAGTGGTTGATGGACAGCTTCAGCCCTTGGGTTTCTACTCGAAAAAGCTAACAGATGCCCAACGTAAGTACAGTACTTACGATCGCGAGCTGACGGCCATATATCAAGCAATTTGGCATTTTCGATATATGGTTGAAAGTAGAAGTTGTTACGTTGTTACAGACCACCGCCCGCTTCTGTATGCCTTCCGCCAAAAGCTTGAAAAAGCGCTACCTCGACGAATGCGCCAATTAGATTTTATTGGTCAGTTCACCACCGACATAAGGTATACGCCAGGGAAAGAGAACGTTGCAGCTGACTTCCTATCTCGCATTCAATCGATCGAACAGCTGATAGACTACGAAAAAATTGCAATTGATCAGCAGTGTGACGACGAGCTACAACAACTACAAGCCCAAGCAGATACGCAATCAATCAGCCTGAAACCTTTTCCCATACCCGGTGGCGACAATCAACTTTTATGTGACACATCTACATCCACGATAAGGCCGTATATCCCTAAACAATTTCGGAATCAGATATTGTCAACAATTCACAATTTGTCGCATCCAGGAAATCGTGCTACAGCAAAGCTAATAACCAGTCGCTTCGTATGGCCAGGGATCCGTAAGGATATTGCTAACTTCGTGAGGAGCTGCGAGTCGTGCCAACGAAATAAAGTGGTTCGACATACGAAATCGCCATTAGTTAAATATGAGCCCCCGAAAGATCGATTTGCACATATTAATATTGATATCATTGGCCCGTTTCCAATATGCGAAGGCCAACGATATTGCTTAACCATCATTGACCGCTACACTCGATGGCCAGAGGTTGCACCTATCCCCGACATATGTGCTGAAACCGTAGCAAAAGCTCTTCTCAACAACTGGATAGCACGATTTGGCGTTCCAATGCGCATTTCATCAGACCGAGGCAGGCAGTTCGAGTCTGGAGTATTTGCTGAACTTATAAAAACAATTGGCGCTACCCACTTGCGAACTACACCATATCATCCGCAAGCGAACGGCATCATCGAGCGGTTCCACAGAACGCTCAAAGCTGCGATTTTGTCTCGTGATCCGAACAAGTGGACATATAACTTGCCGTCTATTCTTCTGAGTCTTCGTGTGGTTTATAAGCCAGACATAAATGCTTCTCCTGCTGAGTTGGTCTACGGAACGACGCTTAAAATTCCAGGCGAGTTTTTCAACGCAAGCAAAATTTCCGACCCAACCAGTGAAGCAGTCTCACAATTTCGATCATCGATGCAAAGTTTAGTTCCCACCGATACAGCATACCACTCATCGCAAAAGCCACACTTGAGTCAAAAACTTCGTTCAGCAACTCACGTCTTCATACGCAACGACGCCATTCGCCCATCGCTTACGCATCCATACGACGGTCCTTACCCTGTCATTCGCCGTACACCAAAGTATTTTACTGTCAAAGTGCGGGGTAGGTCGACAAACATCAGCGTAGACAGACTCAAACCTGCATTTTTATCGAGCTTCGATCAAGAAAATGAGCCGATGCAACAACAACAACAACCGATGCAGCCACAAAATATTTCGACGAAATCTTCACGAACACGGCGCAGAGTAAATTTTTCCAATCATACATAGTTTCGTCTAGAAGGGGAGTACTGTGGCAGCACAGCAGTTCACTTGTCATAATTTGTTTAAAAAAAGCCATCTGGCATCACAATTGTCGGACGTTTCTTTTATTTTGATCAGTGTTAAGTTGTTCGTTGAATACTACGGTTAAATAAATTCCAACAAAAAACACTAAATATATATTAATATATACAGTACATTCAAAAATAAGTGTGTTTGTACCTGAGATCCAGTATTTTTAATCTGTGAATGTGGCTTTGTTAAGTGCCTCTAGTCAACGTCATGCAAGAAATCAACTGACACGAATGCCACTAATGCAGGCACACATATGAAGACTCAGATTTCACAGGCAAAACAACTGTCACTCATACGCCGTGGCCTACAAGCAATCTAATCCAGAGCATAAAGAGTGAAAAAGCAAGTCAAAAAACCAGAATAAACAATTTATTTTAAATAGCTTAATACCGTTTATTTTTTACTTTTATTTGCTACATACATACATGCATATATTCGTAGGCATAGAATTTTTATATTCTCATATTCGCAAACAAAGTAAGCAGACAGTAAGAATATTGTCAACATATAATATTGCACATTTCTCATAGATAAACAATTTTCTCGATTGCCTGAATTATAATTTCAACAATTTTCAAAAAAAAAAAAAAGTTCTTAACAAGCAAACGAATGAGCTGGTAAACTGATGAAGAATGAAGCAATTGCACATGTGCAAAGATAAAATTAACTTCGATATTCCTATTTGCAATCTGCATTTATACTTATATCTACATATATATATATATATATATATATTTATATATATATATATATATATATATATATATATATATATATACATATATATATTTATATACACATGTTAGTCTGCACGCATTGCGTAAAGATACTTGCAAATTTAACAGATTTTCGACAAAATGTCCGATTTTCGCTTATACTTGTTGTTGTTGTTGTTGTTCTAGCCAAATGTAGAGTCCATAGAGCAGCTGCCACAAAAACGGATATCTTTAGCAGTTTATCTCTGTTCACACTGTTCACACTTGTGACCACAATTTCAAGCACACATGCACACACACACTCCTCCTGTACATGCATGCGTAACTACACAACTGCTTAGAAATCATTGTGCATGTGCATGTATGTGCATTTGTACATACATTTTACACATGTCAGCGGAAGGATAACAACATAGCAAACACGTTATTTATATTCGGACATACATATCTACACATTCTTCTATGTATAAATTCTTACATAGATAGCAGCAAAGTGAAGATATTTTACGAGTATGCCATTTAGCCATGCTGAGTTGAGACAATTGCAATATTCTATTGTTTCGAAGAAATAATGGATAATAAAAGTGGAAGTAGAGTGCATATTACCACTCAGCTAGTTTTTAATTAAATAAAAAAAATTTAAATGTGCAACGGAGTGTTGTGTATTGTGAAAATTAACTCAATTTAATCTAGTGTTTCGAATATTAGTTCGGAAATGAGTTTCATCTATGCGAAATAAATTAAATTATTTAATTTCAATATAATAATTCAATTTATTTAATTGATTTATCATTTAAGTATTTATTTGTGTAGTGACAAATGAAAAGGTAAAGCTAAAGAAAAAGAGAGACAAGTAAATTACCAATTGATCTGAATATAATCAAGGATGTTATTTAAGATATACAGTTGGTCAAACTAAGCTAAAAATTAATTAAAAATAATAGAGCCAATAATTTTTTATAAAATTAATAAAAATAATATGTGTATTTTTTTTAATTAACTATACTTTGCGCAATTCATTAGGCCACATTTTAAGCATATTTATTTACAAGGTCATAAACAGGAGGAAGGTCCACAAGTTGCTGCTATAGAAATTGTTTTTCACATACAATTTTATAAGTAAAACTCTGTTCATGATTTTTCAAAAATCACATCATATTTCGTCACAAAGGTATCTTCTTTTTGAGGTGATAGATCTTGGACTACCGTGCGTTCAGACACCGCATATTCCGCTTTAAATTCACAGAATGTCAAGTCACGCTATAAATATCCATCTCGTTTCCAACTTAGTTTGTTAACAAATAGTCAGGACGTCTCCAAGAACTTTTATTCAACTCTGACTGGATTCTCTAATTACTGAACATGCACTTCCACAGCCATATACAAGTATATAAGTCCTGCAGATTTCATTTCATTTCATTTCATTTATTGCCCAAAATCACATTAACATAAAAATTTACATAGTTATATAAATGTTTAGTCATTTAGAGCTATCCTAACATACATTTGTATTTATCTAGGAGTTTAAAATTTATTCAGTTATTTCTTATATACTATAAATTATGTCAGTATTATATATAATTGCCTAGGGCAAAAAATTTTTTTTTTTTAAATAATTAATATTCTCCAAAAAAGGGCTAAAACGGAGATACGCTTGTATGGTGTAAGTACCAGTATGTGTATGTGTGTATTATCACATTTGTGGTAACAAGCAACAATCGCCTAAGTCCCATGTTTTTACATGAGGTCCAGGCGACTATTGCCTGTAGCCACAGATATGCTTTGAGAAACTTACTCTAAGCTACTTTAGGTTACTTTACTATAAACTGCTCAGTGCTATAAACACAGTTTTCTTCGTTGAAATTATAAGATTTGTAGCGTCTATGATAATAGATCGTTTTACTATTTTTGTGTAGCATGGAATTATTTTTTAGTATTTTTAAATATATTGGAGATAAGTATCTTTCTCTTAAAGGTAAAGATATTTCTGTTTGTTTTGATAAATATTCGTTGATTAACTCGTTATCCAAGTGAGCCATTCTTTCAACAAATCGATCTGAGGATTTAATTAGAAAAGAATCTATTCGAGATATTTTACATTTCTCTTTACAAAACTCTCTTGCGAAAAGTGCCACTTCTGTAAGGTTGGCGGTTGAGTCCGCTACAAAGTCGAAGAATATATCGCTCAAATCGCCTGAGTCTCTCCATTTGGCTCGACGAAATGTTAAACCATATAGGATGAGCATAGGAGATTATTGGTCTAATTATTTGTTTATATATATTTAATTTAATGCTGCTTGAGAGGCCACCTTGTCTTCTAATTAGGTTGGAGTAACTGAAAAACATGCGCTTTGCCTTTGCCAGAATATAATCTAAGTGTCACACAAAGGTAAATTTGCTATCCAATATTACGCCTAAGTATTTTATTTGGTCCTTACTGTTTATATTCGTTTCATTAAACTTTATTTGGGGCTCGTACTTACGAGCGTTTGGTAACACATTTTTTTTGATTCCCTTAATAATAATAGTTTCGCTTTTAGTAAGGTTAACTTTAAGTTTCCATTTTTGAAAGTATTTATGTAGCTCATCAAGATAATTGTTAATAGCATCGTTCGCTTTAGTTATGCGTGGATGAGAACCCATTACGAGAATATCGTCCGCCTACATTATAACTTTAATGTCAGGGCTATTCGTTGAAGTGCTCACTGGTGGATCAGGAAAATCGGCTAAGAATATGTTGTACAGGATTGGTCCTAGTAAGGAGCCTTGGGGAACACCTGCCCCAACATCCCTAATCATAGAATTATGTGCATATTCACTTACGTAAAATGTGCGCTCCTTTAGATAGCTGAACAAAATTTTGCACAGCCTTTTATCAAATTTAAACTTCCGATACATTTTAAATATAATGCCTTCTACCCAGGCAGTATCAAAAGCTTTTCCAAATCTAGGCTGACTATGATAGTTGCTTGACGGCGATTTAGGTTAGTGCATACAAAGTCGGAGAGCAGTGCTAATGCGTGACTAGTTGAATGGTGTGGGCGGAAGCCAAATTGGTAATCTTTAATAATATTATGCTCATCTATGTGTTGCTTGACTTCTTCAAGAATTAAGTCCTCTAAGAGTTTACTTATATTTGAAAGAAGGGATATTGGACGGTAGCTAAGGACCGAATTAGGGCTAGAATTAGGTTTCGGTACACAAATTACTTTTGCTGTTTTCCATTGTTTGGAAAAGTATCCTATATTAAGTGAATGGTTGAAAAGGACGAAATTCGGGATACCGTCGTCCCCACAACTCTTTTTATTGTTCTTGAAGCGTAAGGTTACACCGATTTTTTCTGCATCTACGTGTTTGTGTTGCAAGTTGTTCGTATTTACCTCACCATCAGCTGTTAAATTATTTGTAAAGTCTACCAAAGGTTCATTTGAGTTCATTAGTTCTGCCATACTATTTTCAATTGAAATTGAAAAGCTTTCGTCACCAAGGTGTTGGTTTTGAAGGTGTACTTTTTCAAAGGTGTATGCTAATGCATTTACTTTGTGTATATTTTCCGTTAAGACAATATTTTCGCTATTACTGTTGCCCGTTGAGTCTACATAAGGAAAGTCGGTATCAATATGTTCTCGGTTAATTATCAGATCTGGAATTTCCGACTTTTTTTTTAGTCCACATAGTGCTTTAATTTTGCCGTATGTTTTGTTGTTCATACGTATTTTGGCAAAGTAATTTGACCAATATTTATCTTCATGTATGTGAATGCGATCTTCTATTATTTTACTTAGATTGCGAATAATTGCCCTTAGAGTATTTCTACGCTGAGGATCTACGCATCTTACAGCATTGCGACGTAAGCGCTTTTTTCAGAAATTAGGTCGAGTATTTCTGTAGGAAGGTTTATCAGACCCAGGTTGCGTACTTCCACTTTTGGAATAGCTCCTGAGTTGAGGGCAGAATTAACGGCTTTATTAAGATTCAGAATACAATCGTCAATTTGATTTCGCGATACATTACAATCGATTGGTAAGTAGCTCGTTTTAAGATTGTTTGAGAGAATATTGTTAAAGAGTTTAAAATCAGTTTTATCATAATTGAAAAACTCGGTTGGCTGGCAATCAAGTACATTATGTTCTGATTCTATAACCAATTCTACTGCTTTATGATCTGATTCAAATTCATGTGTTCTTAATCAGTTTATGTATCCGTTTGTTTCATCAAAGCTTATTCCAGCAAATGATGTCACTAGTGGGATGCTCTGTTGGTATTAAGCTTAAGATTGGACACTGCTGTAGAAAATTGTTCAATATTCTCCCGTTGTTATTCGCAATGGAGTCCCCCCAATTGGGATGCCTAGCATTAAGATCTCCACCAATTATTATTTTGTTCGTGTTCAGAGACTCCAAAACCAAATTAAGGTCACTTACGTGAAGTGTATCTGATGGGCGATTATACAAAGCTACAAAGGAAATTTCGTCATCATTTTCAAAAAATATTTTTATCGCAACTTTTTCCAAATGGGCTGTATCTGGAATTCTAATAAACTCATATTTATATTGTTCTCTTAAGCAGATTGCAGTGGCAGTACTAGTTGTGGGCCTCCTGTTCCCTGAATTTTTAGCCTTGTTCACCTGTATGATAAAGTTATAACCTTTAAAGTTAAGTTTATGCCTTGGGTTGAGTCGATGTTCAGCTATAAGAACTATATCAGGCTTATGTTTTATTAAAAAAAGGTTAAAGAAATGTCTTTTATGTTTTGATATCAATGAGTTCACGTTTATGAATATGCACTTCAGATTTTTGCTACCCATGATTAAGTCTTAATTCTGTTAAAAGGCTAAAGAGCGCTATTGATTTTTCATCATCATTATGTAGCTCTTTGTAGGTGTTTGAAAAAGTTACAATTTTTCTCATGCAATCGGAAATATTGCTACCAAATAGTCTAATACATTCACTATTTACGTTTTGAAAATGTTTAACCCCTGTTGTTATTTTTGTTTTCATGTTGTTGCTTTTTAAGGTGTCATCACCACGCGTAACTAAAGCATACGAAGCTGACGTTTTACCTGGCTTAAGACTACTTTTTGTTACTATATTTAATGGAATTTTATTGTTGTTATGATTTTTGCGTTCGTTCATTCGTTTGATTATTTCTAATCGTTTTGGACATTTTAAGTAGTTGGCTGTATGCCCTTCTTGGTTACAATTTACGCAGCTCACTGGGACTCCAATTTTTTTAATTAATTGACCTGTCTCGTTATCGGTATGTACGTGCTCTTTATTGTTATTTTCCCTAAGGGGTATTTTACATTCACCAGGACCGTGATTGTCAATACATTTGACACACCTGTAAGGCAGAAACAATTACTTGCAACATGTGTAAAACGTTGGCATTTTTTACATTGGGAGGGCACCATTGGTTTTAATTTTTCGAAATCTACTTTACAATTTAGAATATACTTAATATTATAAAAGTCAGCTAGCTTAGAGTTATGGCTGAGTTGGATTAACCAAGTGCCATTTTTATTTTGCGAGTTTAACAATTTCAATGTCAAGCTTAAGATCACTAAGATAAGTCATAATTTCATGGTGCTCATAGTCATTTGACAATTTTTTTACGATGATTGAGTACGGCTTTTCCTCATTGGGAGTGTTGGTATAAAATTTTATTCCCGCATTTACCAAAAAGGTCTTAATCTCTTTATAATCATTTATGACACATGAACTTATGCGTGTTACATTTTTGTTAATAATATTAAATACAAAGTTTTTGTGTTTTAGTAATTGCTGTAAATTATTTGACATTTCTTTTTGATTTATGTTGTAGCAAATAAATACATGCGGATTCTCTTTCTTTTTTTTTTCTTTGCACGCGTTTCCGTTGCTTTTTTTTGCTTAGGTGTTGTTTTTGCAGGAGCTTCGGAGGCCTGCGTTAGGTTCTCTTTTCTTTGAAGTAAAGGAAAATTCTCTTCCATTTCAACTTCATTGTTATTTTGATCTGACATATGACTATGCCGATCTTCATTGTTTTGGCTTACATTTCTTTTAAGTTGCTCATTTTCTTCTATGAGAATATCTTTTTCAGAGTTATGTTGTGATATTATGCTTCTTAGTTCAGAAATTTGCTCGGTAAGTGATTGGAGTACCACCATTAATGATTGTTTGCTCTCACCCCCGTCACTATCATCTTCAACTACGCGACGTGCATCGGTCTGTTCATTTTTTTGCTCTCTGCGTCTCTTTGAAATATAATCAGCTTTTACATTGTTTTTAGCACGTGTGTTATCACTAGAATTGTTGTTACTTGTTTTTACAAATTCAAGGTCACCTTGCCTTGCGCTTTGCATATTTATGCACATATTATTGTCTGTGATATTAATTAAATGTTCACTAGTTAAGTTGTTGGGTTGTTTATCTGAATATTCTTCCAATAATTGGAGTGGATTAGTCTTTTTCACTCATTGTGATAGTTTTTAAATTCAATTAGGATTTTTTTTATGCGATCAACACAGTTTTTCACTTTTGCTCTCATCGACGACATTGCCAAAAACTCGAAGTCCTGCAGATATACTCGAACTATGCTCAGAAGCTACTTGAGTTGCTTCAAGGGGGTGTTTTGCGTTGACTCTATACAATACTAGCGCTACACAAAATAACAAATATTGGAAAAGAGTGAAAAATCTAATTTTTTTTACACAGCTCATTTTACATTTTTTTTGGCTTAGCTGTTTTTTGGAGCGTTTCTTGTATTTGTTTGTTGCTTCAAATAATATAATATTCAAATAAGCACAGTATTTTTTGCTAATTCTAGGGTGAAACCATAAAAAGAATAAGATTTTTGCAAGGCAACAACGAAGCGTAATATTTTTATATAAAAGTCTTGGCGCATGGTGAATATCTGAGTAATGGTGAAATTTTCATCAAGGTTATACTGATATTTTCGCTGAGTTTGTTGATGGTGAGCTTTAATCCTTCACACAGTAGTCTAGATAAGAAATTTTATGCAACTAGTGGATCCAGAGAACTTCTTCTTACAGATAAACTACATTGTGATAATAAAATGCTGAAAGTTCAGTGGAGAGCTTACATATTTCCCTTACAAAACAACTAAGACTAATGTATAGGAAAAATGGCTTCCACAAATAAATTCATAGAAAGATTGATTAACAATAAATGTCGGGCGTCCAATGGAGTACAACCTCATATTTATAAGACACAACACCAATTGATATTAAATATCAATTAATGATAATGTTCATTTAGTTTGTATGTACATTGATGTACGACTCGTAACCAGTTTATATTATGCAAAATTGAAACCAGTGACAGCACATTGAAAAAAAAAATTATCAAATTTTGCGCGGCGTAAGTCAACGTATAAGATTATTTATCGACTTATGAGTTTAGTTGCAACACAGCGCCATCTATTATCGATATCATTAACTTGTTTACGGTATAATGACTTTAAACTCAATGACAAAGCATGAAGAAAAACAAAGGAAAACCTAGATATATATATATATGTACGCCCGATTTATGCTTTTATAAAAATTGTACAAATTTTCTTCGATCTGCCAATGATCATTTCTTAGAAAGAAAAGTATTATACATGTATAAATAATAATCTACCAAGCTATGCAATTTTAAGAAAATATAACCCTGGTTCCCCGGTTCCCGGTCCGTTTACTTGAAATAAAAGTACTAAATATATATAAGTAAATATTAACAAGATAAAAGTTCAAGTGAATCATAAATACAAATTTTACGAATAGTGTGATTTTAGGTTTACCACGCCGAAATAGAAAAAATTTCAAATAAACCTAACCATAAATACGGATGTTAAGACGATAAAAATAAGTTTTCGCTCATAAAAACTTACCATGGTGAATACGAACTACGAAACGAAAAAATTCAGCCAAAACGGTCCAATTTTTCAAAACTGAAGAAGTACAGTATACTTTTACAGCACAATTTTTATATATAAATACATATATATACTTATATAAAGGATAGACTGTAAGTTAACCATTTTGTGTTATATATATTTTTTAATCTAAAATAATGATTTTGCATTCAACGTATGGAAAACCTATTAATTAATGCAGACGGTGAGACTCCATTCTTTCTGGAGTGCACAAAGCAAACTAGTATTCTTATCGTAAAGCAAGCATTAAGTGATTAAATTCTACATAAGAGCTAACGAATCTTTTGAAACTCCTCGTACTAACGTACTTGAGATTCGTTTTGATCGTATTATAAAGGGTGTTTTTTTATAGAGGTATAGAACTTTAAGTTGGCATTACTTTTCAAAGATGGCGACCGATTTAACAGGTGTCAAGTGATTTATTCTCAACATGGTTTGGCAATTCATCATGAATAGACTCAGGTAAGGCGTAGATTCGTCGAATGGGCCCAAAACGAGATTACCGTTGTTCCCGATTTTCATAAGCGAATTTTTTTTTAGCGATGAAGCGCATTTCTGGTTGAATGGCTACGTCAACAAACAAAACTGCCGCATTTGGAGTGAAGGTAATCCTCAAGTGTATGTTGAAACACCGTTACATCCAGAAAAACTGACTGCGCTTTATGGGCTGGTGGAATCATTGGTAAGTACTTTTTCAAAAACGATGGTGGCCAGAACGTTACAGTCAATGGTGATCGGTATGGAGCCATGATTACTAACATTTTCATTACTGAATTGAATAACCATGATGTCCAGGAGATGTGGTTTCAACAAGACGGCTCAACATGTCACACAGCTCGTGCCACAATAGATTTATTGAAAGACACGTTTGGTGACCGCCTAATTTAACGTTTTGGACCTGTGAATTGGCCTCCAAGATTTTGTGATTTAACACCGCTAGACTACTTTCTGTGGGGCTATGGAAAGTCATTGGTCTATACGGATAAGCCACAAACGCTTGACCATTTGGAAGACAACATTCGCCGTGTTATTGCCGATATACGCCCACAAATGTTGGAAAAAGTCATTGAAAATTGGACGTCCAGATTGGACTACATCCGCGCCAGCCTTGGCGGTCATATGCCAGAAATCATATTTAAAATGTAATGCCACAATATTATCCTTCGGATAAATAAAATTCATGTCTATCGAATAATCCATCGTTGTTTTATTGCAACTTAAAGTTCTATACCTCTATAAAAAACACCCTTTACATGTCTTTCAAGATTTTTTCTAGTATGAGAAAAACAGCTGACTATTTCTACTGGCTAGGTCTTGCCAAAAGCCAATAATTTTGTAGGCAAGAGGTTTTGATAGTCCGTCCTTTGAGTTTCTGTGTTCAGCCTTTTTTCCTGCATGCCTGTCTTGGTTGTGATGTTTACGTTACAATATGATATAATTCTTTATGATTGTTTCGATGCATATATGCATATATACTATACATTCAGCTATTGCGATGTTGATCAGTTCCAGCCTATTTGGTGATGTCTTGTTATGGAAGCTGATCATAAATTTAGTAGACATAAAGTCCCAACATAACAACTAGGCTTTCCAATCCTGGTTTCTATAGAGTGATCCAAGCAGAGGTACTTTTTTCAATAGTTTTTTTTTGGACGGATCACGTGTGAGTCTTATCAAACTGTCACGCTATTTTGGTTTAGTATTGTTTGGCACATCATCATGGAAAGACTTACGACGTTTATAAATCAAGTTTATTACGAAACTTCACGTTCTGTAAGGAATGTGTTTCGCGCACTTCGCTGAACTTATTTTCAATATAATCGCCTACTGGACATACTATTCGCAACACCATCACCCACCTCGAGACCCTGCATTCATTATTGGATAACAATCGACCGAATAGCCTACGTCAAGTACGCAGTGAAGAAAATCGTAGCTGAGAGTGTACACGAAGACCATGGAGAGTCGATTCGGCGTCGTTCGCAGCAACTCAGACTGACGTATGTAACGACTTGGTGCATTTTACGTCGAGATCTTAAATCGAAAGCATACAAAATATAGCTTGTCTATGAACTGAAGCCGCTCAACCTTATAAAGCGACATCGCTGCGTTCTTTGGGCTCTTGAAAAGTTCCAAGAAGAACCGACGTTTTCGAGCCAAGCTTTGTTGTACGATTAGGCCCATTTCGAGCT
Organism: Neoceratitis asiatica; assembly: GCA_030068015.2. Classification (NCBI taxonomy): domain Eukaryota; kingdom Metazoa; phylum Arthropoda; class Insecta; order Diptera; family Tephritidae; genus Neoceratitis; species Neoceratitis asiatica. Next base: position 44,880,267 of record CM061524.1, on the reverse strand, counting down.
CAATGGGTACGTAAACACAAAATTGCTGCATTTGGGACGAAGAGTAACCTGAATAGATTCAAGAGCTGTCATCAAAAAAAAAAAAAAAAAAAAAAAAGACAATGGTTTGGTGTGGTTTGTGATTCGGTGGAATCATCGGTCCATATTTTTTTTTAAATGATGGCGGTGAGAACGTAACCGTCAATGGTGACCGTTATCGCGCCATGATAACCAACGATTTGATGCCTGAAATTGAAGCTCGTGATCTCCGCGATATTTGGTTTCAAACAAGACGGCGGCACATCCCAGACATTGCATCAATCAATGGATTTATTGAGAAAACACTTCGGTGAGCAGATAATTACACGTTTTGGTCGATTGGCCACCAAGACCGTGGGATACCACACCGTTATACTTTTTCCTGTGGGGATATGTAAAGTCTAAAGTCTATGCAGACCGCTTAGATTCAGGTCTTGGAGCAAAACATTACGCATATCATTCGCCAGTTACCAGTCGAAATGCTCGAACGAGTCATCAAAAATTGGATTCAAGGGATGGACTATCTAAGAAGTAGCCGAAGAATATTCTTTCGAATGATAATAAACATTCCGCATTAGATTAGAATTTTCTGTGTTTTTTTCTTTAAGAAAGTAGGAAACCTCAAAATGGGTCACACTTTAAAATTTAGCATCTATTATGCTCGCTGCGGTAGTAAGCTGCATACTTCTAGTAGGATTGATTTGTTTCTTTTTGGAGAAAACTTGTTTCAAATGGAGGAGGTCAAGTCCAGTACGAACAATTTCTTGTTTGTCGACATGTTTACAGCTGGCATACCCGTCACTGAGCATGTGTGATTTCTAACCTAAGCGACACTTTGAGCATCGCTTCTCTCAATGCACTACACGTGTTGGCTATCACATCTTGTAAAAATAATTTGTTAAACAAAACCACTTTATCAATATAAAAACTTCAAAGAATTCTACAAACTTTTCAATCCTGGATTCATTGATTCATACAAATTTGATATACATATAAGGATTGTGAAATACTCGTATACAAATTTTGTTGGAAAGTGTAATATTTCTGATTTGATAATTTGCTGCTTTTGCTAATTTAAATTCGCATTCTCCTAACATATTTTCATAATTTTTTTCTTCTTCCTAAAACATGTACCATATGCAACATGCAAAAGTGCATCATATCCTAAAAACAAAATTGTACATATGCCCAATATTTAGCAGGTTAACCGATAAACCAAACAAACAACCAATGACCCAATTCAAATTCAAATCCAAATTTCTGGCAAGCAAAAATGTAAATTATTGGTGAATAACATGTAATGCACAAACATTTCGATAAAAATTGGTATTAACAAATATTTTTTGTTCAGATTTGGACTTTCAACAAAAACAACAGCTTAAAATAGTAACTATGAAATTGCATGTGCTTCTAAAGTAGAAATGCTGTATAGCAGAGAGTAACATATTGGTATTATGTATACGTAACATATTTAACTCAAGTATCTATGTAGTAGTAAGAATAATTTTTTTGAAGTCTTTTGTATTTGTTGCTGTTGCCAGAATTTAAATTTCCTGCCAATGAGTGCCTGCTTTCAACTCTGCCACACACTTTAGTTTTAAGAAAAATTTCCTGTTTATAAATGTGTGGTGAAATAGTTTCTCTATATTATACAAGTATGTATGTATATATATTTACAAAATATTTTTTTTTAACTTAAACTGTTCTGTTGTGCGATGTAAATGTTCAATAATATTGGCCTTCATTGAAGGGTATGCAGATACCCTGTAGTAAATCGGAAAAGTGATGCTCAAAAATTCAACTTTTGAATTGGTTTTAAGAGAAAGAAAGCACTTCATCGAGAATATAAAATATTATTAGAGTAAATACATGGGCGACATAAATAGCGTAATTTTAGTTAAGATATTTTTTGATTTTCAAGTACCATGAGAGACGGTGGTGGTCGCATAGATTTTAAGCTGCTTTCAGACTTTATGATGCCATTGATATCACAAGTTGTTGGTCTGCGGTACCATACATATATTACAAAGGGTGAATAAAATTAAAAGATTTATTTAGTTCGGGGCTACACCAAAAAAAAAAATGTACTGTCTGATGCGCTCTTTGGTCCGAAGGTATGATTGGACCTTACTTCTTTGAAACCGATAACAGCGAGACTGCCACTGTCAAGTCGGAGCATTATGGTCATATAATAATCCAAAAAAGTCGGTTATTGAAGAAGACGACTTTCCATTTCATTTGTTTATAGTAACTTAAGTAAGAAAATTTGTTCACGTTGGATCCCACAGAAATTGTCAATCAATACTTAAAAAAAAAAAAACTCATGTCGCTTGGTCTAGAGCGATACGATAGCGGTGCTTCGAAACACGACTTTGACATCGCTACAGGTGACGAATCGTGAATTCACGCATATGAGTCCGAAAGTAAACAGCAATCGACTGTATGGGCGTTTCAAGGTGAACCGAATCCAACAAAGGTTGTTAGCCAACGAAGCACTTCCACGGAAATGGTTAATTGTTTCTTTGGGACAACTGGACTTGTGGCAATCGTAAAGAATTGAAATAGTATTTTAGTGGTATTATAATGGAGACTTCGGAAAACTATTGCCTTTAAATTGCCTTTAAATTATTTCACAAGTAAGAGTGTTCCTGCTGGGCATGAACATCTTTGTATTCCTATAAATGTTTACATACACATGTATAGACACATGTAAGTGTGATTTGCAGTGCATTTTCTTGTATTACAACTGATTGCACTTGAGATTCACTAACTTGATTCTTCAATCATTTACTCGCCTATTCACTTGCTTATGTACAAACATACAAACTTGTGTACGTACATATGTACACTTTGTTGTATCCCTTGTGAGCATCATTACAGGATATCTTGTTTATTTTGTATGTACATATGTAATCGTTCATACATATGTACTGTATATGCACTGTATACTAAATGTCTAGGTGTGTTTATTCAATGTTTTGCTCATTTACTTACAGATTCACTTTTCAATTCACTCATCCTTTTATGCGCTTCAGTGCATCATTTGTCTTCCACTACAATTTCACTATATGCAATCTATCCTCCTACATACATATGTATGTACATTTTTGCTAGATTTGAAAGTACTACAGTTTTCCAATGTTCTTTCGTCAAGGTGAAAGGAAATTGATTTGCAAGCAATCAACGCTAACAACGGTAAATACAAGAGCACTCAAGTATGCGTTTTAACAGCTGATGCAATGCAACCATGTAACGCATACATATATATATATATACTCGTATATATAGGTATATATTCAGCATCCGAAGAATGACTGAAGAACTGATACAAGAGCGCTGAATCTGTTTAGCAATTGAGCTTGTAAGCGAATACACACACACAAGTGCACATAAATGCATATAAATGCCTTATTGTTACACAAATTTATTCGTATATATGTATTACTGACGTTTTCCCTAATGATCTTGAACTTTTTACTATTTTCTGTTTTCATTCATTTAGATCGTACTTATTTAGCTTTCATTTTTAAGAAGAAAAAATAATACGTAAGCATACTACGAATGATATGTCCTTAAATTAAAATTCCTGTTTTTAATATATGCTAGTTTGATTGTAAATGCATTTAAATAGCAGCTTCATGACTCCTTGATAAACGCAAAGCTTTGATACGAGCTCGTACCTTAGACATTCAGTGATCCAAGAAAATGCTTATTGAGTTTATTCTTGGTTTTTTATTTTTAATTTATATTATTATTCTATAGAATATTGCAGAGGTCACACTAAAGCCAATTATATAGCTGTTTCAAGATCCAATACTAAATTATGCAGCTTCTATTTATTGTAAAGGGTGATCCATTTCGAGGTTCCCTACTTTTTTAAAGGAAAAACACATAGAAAATTTATATTTAATTGGGAATGTTTAATACCATTCGGATGAACAAAATTTGGCAATTACTTTTTGAAGATTATCTCTTTAATATTTTGGCCGCGCCTTCATCTCAGATGGTCCATCCGTTGATTCCAATTTTCGATGACTCGTTCGAGCATTTCGACTGTCTCGGGTAACTGGCGATGACACGCATGATGTTTTGCTCCAAGGCCTGAATCGAAGCGAGATTGTCCGCACAGGTTTTAGATTTTACGTATCTCCACAGGAAAAATTCTAACAGTGTGATATCACACGATCTTGGTAGCCAATCGACTGGTCCAAAATGTGTGCGAAGTGACGCTGCCTTGTTGAAACCAAATATCGCGGAGATCACGAGCTGCAATTTCAGACATCAAATAGTCGGTCATCATGGCGCGATAACGGTCTGCATTGACGGCTACGTTCTCACCGGCATCATTTTTGAAGAAATATGGACCAATGGTTCCACCGGCTGACAAATCACACCAAGCCGTTATTTTTTCTGGATGAAATAACAGCTTTTGAATCTCTTCAGGTTGCTCTTTGTCCCAAATGTGGTCATTTTGCTTTTTTACATACCCTTTGAGCTAGAAATAGGCCTTATCGCTGAACAAAATTTGGCTCGAAAACGTCGGATCTTCTTAGAACTTTTGAAGAGCTTAGGAAGGTCGATCGGCTTCAGTTTTTGCACAAGCTGTGTTTTGTACGCTTTTAATTTAAGATCAGATCTCGACGCATAATGCGCCAAGTCATACCATACGTGTCAGTCCGAGTTGCTGCGAACGGCGCCGACTCGATTCTCCATGGTCTTCGTGTACACTCTCAGCTACGACCGCTATATTTTCTTCAGTGCGTGCTGGACGTGGAGTATTCGGTCGAATATTATCCAATAATGAATGCTGGGTCTCAAGATGGGTGATGGTGTTGCAAATAGTGTTCTCAGTAGGCCGGTTGTGTAGACCATAAATTGAGCGAAGTGCGCGCCACAACATCTGTACAGAACATGAATTTTTTTAATAAAGTTGAATGATTAGTAAACGTTGTTTAGGCGTAAATATTTCCATGATGAAATTCCAAACGAAATTGAACAAAAATAACATGACAGCTTGACACGACTCGTGATCTGTCAAAAAAAAAGGCTATTGACAAAATTACCTCCACTTGGATCGCCCTTCATATGCGCTTGTGAGTGCTGCCCTCAGCTGTATAAAAAAAATTATTTTCGTGTTCTAATTAAGCATTGTTTTTTGCATAAAAAACCATCACCGAAACCAAGCAAAGACTTGATAAATACTATCGGGTCTCTGCACCATCAATTTAATTGGTAAATAAGTAGTCTATTGAGTTCCATACTAGTACAAGGACGCCAAGAGTTCAGGTCACCCAAAAGAGGTTTCCACGCCAGATCTCTATGTAATGATTTTGGATGATCGAAGAGTGCGTGAGGTGGATGAGGCTCACTGAGTGATTACATCACATTTTACATGCATATTTGGGCATTAAAAAGATATCCTCAAGTTTGCTCACACAATCATAATAGCCGGGTAACCGTTCCAAAGAAGTGTTAAGCGTTGTTCAACCGCAATTCAAACAAATTGGAGCGCCGTTTAGTTACCTCGGACGAAACATGGATTCAATAAGCACACTAGTACACTAGAAGCTAAAAAGCAATCAATACAAGGGGATTGATTTAAAACAGAAACGATCTGATTTTCCAAAAAAAATATTTATTCAAAAGTCACTGGCTTATCATCGCATGATAAAGCGAAGTCTCGTTTGAAACCTCGTTTTTGCAAACGGCTGGAAAAACTTTTTATCTGTTCTAACGGAGTTTCTTTTGTTTGGCGTTAGGTTCAAATAAGAATGGTCATGGCCACCCCGAGGTGAGTAACATTCAAATAATTTGACCATGATGCCAACTTCCGATCGAAGAGATCTTGATTAGATTGAAATCTGTTCACTGGTTACAAAACAAATTTGTGACGAAAGAAAATATTTCAATAAAATAAGCAGGCACCTTGTTAAATTTTATGGATCTTTCCAAATATAACTTAATACCGCCACATCCTGCCACTACTCTCTTTCTTTCTCTGATGAGCTTCTCGAAAAATTATCTTGCTTGCAATATTGCCAAAAATATGCTCGAATATAGTTTTCGTATTCAGAATACAGAAGTGGGTATTTGCGTATCTGTCGGTTTTTTCTATAATTATTAATATGAATAAGTGCGCAAATGTGCGATAGTTTATTCAGGAATCGGGAAAAAATTATATCCAAACTAATCCTGGCCATAGATATGGGATAAATTCTTACTCCGGAAGTATTATATAAGATATTGATTTATGTTGGAGATTTCCGTGATAACTTTTAAATAGTGAAGTATGAACTGCGAATTACGTCTCTAAAGTCGGACCGAAGAATCTTTTGGTGGCCTGTATGTAGCCTGCCACAGATTTTTTGATTTTATAATTCGTTGACGAGTTAACGATAATACCAGAACGGTGGAATATACACAAGCCATCGAGTGTGTCAGCCATTATTGTGGAAGTCGGATCGGTCATCCTCCGAGCTATTGATATTTATGCCTAAATAACAAAGAACAGTTTCCATATCATTGTGTAGGTTATGATAATAACATTACCGAGTAAACGCATAACCTTACTTAATGATATTACTTACTGACTAGAAATTGAACCGAAACTTAAGAATAATGAATATCTAATTTACAAAGAAAAACATTTCTTGATGTGACGAAACCCGTTGTTAGAACGTATGAGTTTTCACGGGACGTGGGAGCTAATTTGCTGAGGAAGTTTTGGGCAAATAATAAAAACCGAAATAAGGTCTTTAGCAAACATTATAGACTGCAAAGTTCGTCGGTGGCTAAAGTACTTCAGTGATATAAGCCTACATCGAGCACAATACGATGGAAATGGGCTTGCAAAGTTGAGTAGTTGAAGGGCAAAACGCATAAAATTTCTTTACACTCTTTCAACTGTTTGAATATATTAAAAAAAAAAAATCTAGTATAATGTTCTCTAAAGTCCTTAGCATAGCGCCATAAAAATGATTAATTTGCATAAGATTTTCGAATGATATAACTTATTCGGTTAACAAATGAAAACCTACGTTAAAAAATTAATTTAAGACCTGAAAATTCTTTAGCTTTGCTAAAGAGGACGGGAAATAGTTTTGCAAATTAGAAAAAGTAATATGAAAGTATTTCTTAATACTAAGGGAGATGGACATTTGATGCTCAAAAAGGTTAACAGGTCAATTTAAAAGTCCCCGGCCTAACATATTAAAATATTTTTTTTATTCAAAATAATTCCATTCAAAAGTAATGCACTGATTACAGCGAACTTTCAACTTTTCGATACCCATTTTTGTAGTACGATTTTTTCTTTGCCAACTTTTCTTTAAGGCCAACTCACAGAGAGCCTTAATCATCAGCAGAACCTTTCCCTCGACAACTCTTATTGCCAAAGGCTAACTGTTCGTTTGATGACAGAAGGTATTTCGGATTTTCCTAGTTCACCACGAGACCCCTTCACTTCGCTTCATTGGAGCATGATATCAATATCATCGGCATACTCTAACAATTTTGCACTTTCGTAGAAGATTGTACCTGGTCTATCTGCAGCCCGTATTATTTTCTCCAGCATCAAAGTAAAGAAATCACACGATAAACCGTCACCCTATCTGGGACCTTGTTTGGTACCGAACGGAGAGGCTTTTTAGGGATACCAAATTCAAACATATCTGTCGAAGGCAGCTTTAAAATCGATGAAAATGTGATGTGTATCGATTCTTTTCTCTCGAGTCTTCTCCCAGATTTGTCGCTTCGTGAATATCTGATAAACGGTAGACTTACTAAGTCTAAAGCCACACTGATAAGGTCCAGTCAGTTCGTTGAATTTCTCACTTAATACGCTCGATAGGGCCTTATATGCAATATTGAGGAGGCTTATCCCACGACAAGTGGCGCAGACCATGAGGTCCTTCTATTATGGATTGAACAGAGCATAAAAAATTCACTAACCTTATCATATATGCCTTTTCTTAAGTCTACATGACTGAGTTTTGCACCTAAAAATAGTATTTTGTACAAAAAACTTGATGTCCTTTTTAATAATTTTGCTGAATGTATTTGAAGCCTAGAGCTTAATTAAAACATATCTTTCATATTTCACAACAAAAACACTGACTCAACCTAAATTGAAATGAAACCAAATCAGGCCGGTTGCTTTCAAACAAACCAAAATGAAATATGTGCTTGAATGAAAAGTAGCAGAAGACACAGCATGTGACGTAGCATCTTCATTTCAGACACTAAATGTGGTGTGATGACGGAAGCATTCTCAACTAGCATTGGACAAAGCTTAATTACAATTTGAAGAATGTGGTGCGTAACTGAATGAATGATAAACACGACGAACTTAAGGAGTAACTGTTGCAGCAGCAGCAGCAGCGCCAATGATAAATGAATTCACACTGACAACTCAACTGGCCCCAAACTAAAATAAGTGACTAGCAATAAAGGACCACACCAAATGGTGCACGGCGCACAATGGAGGGATGTGCATAGAGTTGAAAAATACTTGCAGTAAATGGCAAGGACACCTTTCCAACTTATTTTTTACACATAAACTTTCATCAAAGTGCGTGTGTATGTGTGTATTTATAAGTGAATAGGTGTTAGTGTTGAATAAGATAGTGTTATAAAAATCACAAAACCCTTTTACTACTATTCACAAAATTCACAAAAAAGAGAACAAAAGTTTTTGGTTAGACATTTACGACCGACAGTTACAGCCATTAGACATGCTCCTGCTGTGGCGTTGACCAACATGTGTATTTTCCAACTCCTCTCCTTTGTCGCCTTTTCTGCTTTTGGCCACATTGATTTTGTAATTTTTGATGGCTGGTTAAAGGAGTTGTCTGATAAATTGTAATGATAACTTTACGATATGAATATTTTAGACATTTTGTAGGGAAAAATATGATTTACAGACATACCAACAAATGCCTGCTGTATCTCTGTAGCATGCAAATATATTTAAGTAATCAACAAACGAATGGATATTTTTAATTTTTTTTTGAGTTATGCAAGCATATCTACCTATTGAAAGTGATTTCTATTGGTTTTGAATGAAATTTGCCAAACTGAATACTAAAAAAATAGTGTATATTTAAGAATTCCTTAATAAATTTCTAATTATAAATAAATGGAAGCATAAGTGAATAATAAAAATTTGAAAAATATTAGTTAAATTTAAAAATTTTGAAATTATGATTATATTTTAGCATGAAATTGGCTTATAAAAATATCTAGTAGGTACTAGAGCTTCAGATTCTGCTCAAACATTTTCGAGCACTGCAACGAGCACTAGAATACCTGCTCATTGCTCATTACTCGAAAATTTTTCTAGTCGAGAACGAGCATTTCGAGTATTTTTAAAAACACTTTCTCGAAATTTTTTTTTTTTTAAATTTAAAATTTATTTATACAAAGCGTAAAAATCATAAAAATATCAAAGAAACTTTGACAAACAGAATTTTATTTTTTTTTGTTCTGCTGAGCAGTTGACCAGTGATCGAGTATCGAGCGAGCATCGATACCCGGGTATCTAGAGCTCTAGTAGTAAGAGAAACAGTTCGTAAAATTTTGAATTTTTGCTTGTACTCAAAATAATTTTCTCCTGTAAATAATTCATTCTTTTACTTTTCAATGAAATCTATATAAATATAATTATTGTGCTACAGTTTTTGTAACCAAACTCCTCAGAAACGGCTGAGTATAAGACGTAAACTATTTTTTACACCGGGAAGTGGACCAGGGACCAACCTATTTGAAAAAAAAAATCGTATTTATTGTTCGATTTACTTATAGTTCCTTTCCTTTGATTTCAAAATCTTAGATTTGCATCAGGTTTCAGTGAAATTTCAGTGAAATCCTTACTTTCATTAAAACGAACGAGCATTTTAATACCAAAAATTGCAACTCTTCATACGTGCTGGACTTGGAATGTTATAGAAAAAAGGAAATGTCAAAACGGCAGAAGTAAAGGCACGATCTTTCATCATTGATTAAAGTCGTGGAAACTGTAAATATTACATATTAAAAATTCTTTAAACTGAAAAAAAAAAAATTAAAAAACGTACGAGAAACGTGGACTTGGACGACGAAAAGCTGCTAGCGCTTTTTCACCGCTGAAGAAATTTTCGGCCGTGTTGCTCCTCCAATATGTGGTTTTGCGTCTTGATGCTTTTACCAACAAATGGAGTGACCTACAGTTCATTCTAAGCGGCCTTGGAACGGGCGTTGGATTTTTATGAGTAGCTTTTTATTTCATGTTAGAAATACACTCGGAGGGCTTGACTTTCTCTGCCGAAAGGCGACCTCAATTAGAAAAATTAATATTATATATTTATGGATATTGTTCGAACCTGTACTCGAACCCAGACCTTCCGAATTGAAGTACGCAATACTAACCATTCAGCTACTGTGGTCGCTTGTCGCAGTATGGAGGGAGAAAATTGATGAGCTGGGAGTGCCCAGAAATAGAGCCTTGTTTTCGAAGTAATGACGTCGATTTCTAAAAATAAACATGCCGACAAATTAAAACTAGAAATGCACAATTTGACAAACAAATATAGGTAAGAAAATGTAATGTGAACGTGAAGGAAAACTGCTGATAATTGATTTAATTCAGAAATGAGAAAAAAGCTATTGACATATAAGGGGGCTCCACATTGGTATGGTATTTGGGAACCTTTGAAATTAACCACGTGGGCGCCATAGTCGAAGATAGTAGTAAAACAGCTACAATATATTAATCTAAATCATGATTTGTCTTGCGATCCTATTAATTTTAGATGAGTTAGAACACTATTGAACTGAGAAAGGGTCAGAAAAAAAATCAATGGATTGTGCAACTACAGCAGCCTGCTCCTCCACTACAGCGTCGCCTCCTCCAAGGCTGCAAAGAAACGAAAAGCAAGTGAAAAGCAAGTGAAATGGAAAAATCTAGTGTTGAAAGATGCCGAGTTTTCGGAAGTAGAAAGGAACGAAATTAAATTAGATCAAAACATTTGAAAAGTTAAGTGAACAAAGTTAACCTTGTATATATTGAGGGTCTTATTCTTTCAGTACTGGTGTCACCTTCATTGACTCGCGATAAATGGTCAGGTTGCTCGCATCTGATATTTCTATCTCACCTATCCAATAAGCATTGGTACTATCATTATATTCATTATTATATATATATATATATATATATATATATATATAATGAGTTGCCGAGATTTTCATTTGGAAACCTTAGATTTCATTTCAGTGGAAATGGACATTGATATATAGGTAGGATTTTGTTGAGATTAGCAGGAATATCACTTTTTCTTCCTGATAGTGAACTAGGTCGGAAAAGGTGTAATTGCAATTGATTTTGGCTTCCTTTGATTCATATTGAAATTTTCATGAAAAGCTTTTGCAATACCAACACAAGCAAAAAGCGAAAACAACGTGTGACCGGGGCTGGTAGTATGTTAAATATATTTCTGTGATAATCAAAAAACTTCATAAGAAATATGTCAAAATGAAAGAATCAAAATTGTGATTTTTTGACATTAAAGTGTTGGCAGAAGTACCACATTAATATATATATATATATATATATATTTACCTTGGCTTATACGACAATGCAATGAAAATAACATTTCTGGATCGAAATTTAAAAAATTTAAAATTTCACCTAAGACATTGCTTGACATATATTGGCTTGATTTATTATTGATGTATATATTGACTTTTTTTTTTTAATATAATAACTTTTTTCATCTTATATAAATAACTATTTGTTGGCAGAGTTGGGAGAATTTTCTTCGTACATAGTTCGATAAGCAAAAGAATAGTGAACCAAATAGGCCCCATCTCTGCACGTTTTATCTGCGAAAAAAGGCTTCAAATCACCTTAAAAAAGAGCGGATGTAAATGAACATGCGCTTCGTCAACAACATATACATATATCGAAAATTGCTTTCGAAGTGAACGACAGAATTTAATTATTGTGCCTCCGAAGTACGGCTGTGTTTTCCAAGTGAAGGTCTTCGCGGTAGCAAAAGCTGCAGCGATGACTAGCAAATCATAGTAAACGATAGTAAAGCGGTAATTAGGACAATAATTACACATCATATTCCGTCAGAAAATGTCCTTAGAAGCAGGGATGCAGCAGGTAGCTGCAGAAAAGCATACATATATACTGAGTTCCAAGCTACAAGAACACTGTGGGAAACGAAACAGTTGATGAAATTGTCAAAGTGTCAACCGTCTAGCTACCGAACCAGTATAAGTAATACGAAAATCCTTAAGAACGCTACCCAATGAAATGGGATGGAAGATGAATTGTGGTGCGATGAAGTGCCTTAACGGCATGCAAGGCCGCCTAGATTGTGTGTTTTAGTAGCGAAGGAAACACGAACAGAATGGGCTGCAGTAGCAGACGCATGTAGGAAGTGCAGATAGGAAGGCATGATCGACACTTTGCAGCATATCTTTTTCTTCTGAACGGTCTTATCTAGAACTCATCTTAGACATCCAGGAGCCTCCCAGTTAAAAATACTAGATAAAGTATCAAAATTGCGAGGAACTCTTAATAATTTCCGCGGCCCTTCACAAAACAATAAAAAAACTGGAGTTCGTTTGGGTAGTAGATCCACGTCAACTAAAGTAATAAGAGAGCTATGGCTAAATGTACAATAAGAACGGGAAAATATTTTCTGCCAGATACAAAACAGCTACTACTACCCTAGTAGGGAAAAATTTGAGGAAAGCAAGACCATCGGTAATACTGTGGTCATATATAACTTCTGCTACTACCTCAATAACCAAGGTAGAAGACTACAACTCCGCATTCCAAGCAAAGACTGAGAGCATTACGGAAGGTTCGAAATTAAGTGTGTCAACACAAATCCCAAACGTGTGAGAAGACGTAAAGAGGCAACTAATGGACTATCGTAGGTAAACACAGGTCACACGGATGTATGATAGAAGACAATGAGAGTACAGACGAGCTGGCTACCGCTACCGCTACTGCAGATGAACACTAAAAGTTCTATGTAAGCTATGTAAATTGAAATCGACTGAGTGCAGAGCATACACGGAAGATCTTTAAGTGGATCCGACTTTTAGTTGATTGGAAAAAAAAATTATATATTTTTAACCGACCAAGCAAAGTTACTGCGGCAATATTACCCAAAAACCATTTCAGGGAATACTTTTGCGATCACACCAACAACAACAACACAGACGTTCAGTAGCAAACGAGGTTTCAGAAATACACGTTCTCCATTTCTGATGGAAATCTAAGTTCTGTCCAGCAGATTTAATTTACACTGCCGAATAAGTTTTGCGGTAACACCAGATTCAGAAATAATGGTAGCATATGTAGTTAAAGCGAGCTTTCATATATCAGAGAATATTTAAATTTTAACTGCAGATCCACACATATATCCCCTACTCGTATCCATTTATTTATTTCACTAAAGCATAAACACTGGCTAATGTAAATCAATTTCAAGGTGAAAACAGGCGCGCTGCAGTTAAGCCAATTCACGCTAACTGCGACTTTCGCTGGCAAATGTGTAACGCCTTTGTATGTTTTCTAGGGAACTTTGCCAATTTTTCCCACACCAACCAAGTTCAGCTACTAAGGGTACATTAAATGTTGTCGTGAAAAGTTTACAAAGTGCTGCTGAGTGGTGCGCTAATTAAAGTTAACCGAGCTATGTGCATAACTGCACCCACATGACTGCAGTGAAAAATGTATGAAAAATTAAAAAAAGAAAAAGAAAAAAGACAGCAACATACTCAGAAAAGGTTATTTTCGAATATTCGTATAAAAATTTTAGTAACTGTCAAAGCAGCAAATAAAAAATGGAAATTATAATAAAACAGCAAAAGAAGTTTTGCTTTACTTTTTAATTGTAATTTAAAGCGTTGCAGAACATACTCGTATAGCTGAAAATTGGCAACATTGTAATATGCTGTTCTATTAAATTGATAGAGAAATTTGTAAGCCACAAAAACTTTCAGCCGGACCTATTACGCGGCCGGTGGTGGTTTTACAGCACGAGTTGTCAAATTATATGATCTTGGCAAATTTTATGAATACACAAGCATATACATATGTATATGGATTTTCGAGTTTTTTACTTGCATGTATCACCCTGAATGTCCTTCTGTTAGTCACCACAGTGAACTTAAAGTTTATTATGTGCAAATACGCAAAACCTTCATAAATTTTTCGGTATTTTTGCTATTTTCCCCAGTCTATGCAAAAGTTAGTAGCATATGCTTGCACAAACATATAAAACATACTTTCATACATACATTAGTCTTTTTTGACTATTTCTGCTATTTTTTTAGATTCTCATAATTTACATCAACTCAGTTATAAAGTTAAAAATTGCCTCAGAGCATTTAAATGTTACTTTTGGTGTACAAACAAATGTGATTCCTACCGTCGCCTCTCTCACTGCACACACGCACGCTCACGCTGTGCCAGACGTGCGCCACTTGCTTGCCATTTTGAGCTCTTCTTAATTCGCTCAACAATTGAAATACTGTAAAAGTTTTTCTTGCCATTTGTGTGTTAGAAGGTGAAAGAAAGAGAAAAAGAAATGGGAAAAATAACGAAAAAAATTTATGGAAAACTTCATCCTTTACAGCAAGTCTAATTAAGCAATTCTCCTGGAGTTTTAAAGTGTTGCACGACAAGAAAGTTAATTATGAAATCATAACATTTAAGGAGTCAATAATAGTATAATTTAAAAGGTCTTAGCTCGTGGATATATTTGTGTTGAAGTATAATGACTTTAATGACAATATTATTTATAAGATTGAACTGGCTCTCAGTGCTTGAAGTAATCTTAATCTGAGAAGAGCAAATTCAAACCCAAAATATATTATACGAAGTCTTTTTTGAATCCCAGATTAACTCTATTTATTTAAGGTATTTTATAGTATAGTAAAGTCAATTAAGACGGCTCTCAGCGTAGATACCAAGGAAAAGAGCATTAAAAGAAACTGCGTGGGGTATATAACTTAATTCTTGCACATATATCCATTAGATTTCCTCTAAACGCAAAAATCCATATGTTATGTCGGTATTTGATGGCACCAGAAAGTCATGAACTTCTAAAACCGAGTGAAACCATTAATGTTGAACGCTACTAACAACAACTCATCAAATTGAAGCGAGAAATTAACGAAAGACGACCGGTACTTGCGACCAGACACCAGACACTAATTTTACATCATGACAACGCTCGGCTTTATTTGTAGATACCGATATAAAACTATTTTAAGAACAGCGGCTGTGAAATTTTGTTTCTTCCACCTTAGAGACAGACCCTGTCCTTCCGACTATCGTTTTTTCCAGTCGATGTCAAACGCTCTCACTGGAATATGGTTCACATCGTACACGCCCTGCCGGTGTAGTTCTTTTGTCATGGAATCCAAAAATCGAAAAATTGGAAAATGTTAAACCATCAGGTGAGCTATATTTGAATATTAATATTTCGCATGGCTTTCCTAAATTAACGTTCAAATTTTGGGAAAAAATACCGACCCAATAATTGCCATAACAGCAGACTCCTCCACCAAGTGAGGAATAGCGACACCTATTGGTGAAGATTGTGACTACTGCGCAAGATTGCCTGCATAAGAACAATTTGTTTTTACTACAATTAATAATTACTATAAATTTTGATAAAATGACAAATTCCCTTCGCATTGTCGCCAAAGAAAAGAAATGATTATCGACAATATAGGAAGAGGACGACTAGAAATTATGTGCTACAGTGTAGATAAAAAACTGCCATATTGCAAAGTTGTTATCGATGGCAACACATGCGGGGTGAGATTGATAAAAAAAGCGGCTGAAATAAGCGAATATGAAGAGTTTGGAAAGCTATACTAGGAGGAAAATGTTCAGAAGGTTTCAAGACTGGGGTAAGAGTGAGAAAGGCGATCCTGTGACCATAGTCCACAGCGTACCGAATTGAAAGGAATGCTTCCAACCTAACTAATTTTAGTGGTGACTGTAGTGAACTCCCAATCGATGCTGACGGTATAGACAATCCATCGCAAGGCTATAATGAAATTCCAAATCAATTCCCCGCTTGAAAAATAGCAAGCATGCCTTACGATTGGAACCTAAGTGTGATCTAACCAATCCACAAAAGGGAGGCTCCACACATAATCTGCTACAATTAACAGTAGGTCTTCCCATTTGTTGGTAAAACACCAAGACGAAAAACCACATATTGAAAGAGGAGATCGGCCGAAAATCGCTTAAGCGTTTACAAAGCGCCAAATATATATATAATATACATATATATTATATATTATATATATATTATTCAACAACTCAGCTGATTTTGCTCAAGTTTTTAGGATAAATTCGCTGGAACCCGTAGAGTGCTGCCGCAAAGTTTGAATGTTGTTTGAAAGATTCATTTAAATATAAATAACTAGCAGACCCGGCCACACGTTGATGTGGTTTTCTGTATTCTCTCCAATTTTTTATTCTAATTGATGTTGCAAAGGGTCATTAATGTTATGATTAAGCAACATCTAAAGCAAAATTTTAATATTTTTGTTATTTTGTAATACTGATCTAGCTACTTCTTGTAACTACCTTTTGCTAAAATTCACGAAAATGTCAATATGAAAGCTTCAAAGTAAAATGAACGCAGCCTTCGGTCACAGAAAAATTACGTGACGGAGCGAAGAAAATACGTACGGACCCGTAAGGAAATGTCACAAGCAATTTTAATTTTTCTTCCTGACCCATGGTCCATTTAGACAAAACATATAAAATTTTAAACAAATCGAAACATAAATAAATTTTTTTTTTGATCAATAAAAACGGTCCACTGCCTGGAAATCATCATTCACGTAAATCGAACCATAAACATGATTTCGAATAGGTTGGTCCATTGTCTACTCTAATTTCAAGCAAATTGAACCATAAATATGATTTTTTTAAATAGATCAGTCCCTGGTTCACTTCTGGGTACAGACACTGGAGAATTTTATATAAATAGATAAGATATCGAAAAGGTCGGTCCATGGTCCAGATTCAACAATGGTTCATAGTTGCTTACAGAAGGTTAAAAAAAATCCTGGAAGTGGGCCAGTGTACTTGAAATTTGGTATATAGCTATTTCGCTAAATCAAGATAAGGGTCAATTGTTCTTTCGGGAAGTAGACCTGGGTTCGACCTATCCAAAAAAGTCTTATTTATGTTTCGATGTTTTTGAAATGTTTGCCTAATTAACACAGGGAACATGACTTTTACCGGGAAACGGACCTAGCACTGATCTATTCAAAAATATCGAGTTAATTATTTGATTTAATTGAAATTAATTTTTTCCAAGAAGTTGCTAGATACCGCGCAAATATTCTTATGGGTTGGTTCTGCTGAATTTTCGTACGAAGGTATCATTTTATCCAGAGGAATACCGGAAATTGACGATGGAGCAACCTCGATTCATTTGAATTTTAGTAAGTTGGTATGTTTTTGTGTTGATCAACATATTCACAATACTTCCTTCTGGAAAAGCGATCACAGATCAATATAACAGCGTCTAACCCCTCAATATATCTGGTAATAACTCAGCCGCTAAAATGTGCAATATACAAATATGTCAATGATATAATGAGAAATTTCATATATTTGATCAACAGTAGATTCTTTATCCTTCTACTTCTTAACAATGTATTTAAATTCGACAAAATTGAAAAAATCCACAGCAACGTGTAGCAGAGCCTGCTGGAATACACATATCTATGCATAAAACGATTAATATGTTACAATTATAGCTTTAAGCTCTTCGGAGTGTCCAACATTATAATCCCTGTCGTCTTTTCAGGCAATGACCCACTGATTTAATTGTAAGTGTATAAATGAATATGAGAGAATTTTTACCGCTCAAAAACATTCATTCACACAGGCGTTGGTCATTTATCCATGCAGAGTTGTGCAACTCGTTACGATTGTTGTACAAAAGTTGGCATCACTCCCTGGAGACAAATCAGTTTGAATTTAACTGCAACTCACGCCGACTGCTGCGAGTTGCCTGCGAATGCTTTTCATGTTCGCTCTTTTGTATGTCTCCAAAGCGTCTAACTGGATATTACTACATATACATGCCTGTTAAAGTTTTTCTATTTTCTTTTCTTTTGTTTTTGTTTTATTTTTTATAATACCTAACTGACTGGACTTTGCAAAATTGCTTTCTCTTGCTTTTACGCTGCCACTTCTTCGCTACTGTTTAACCAATTTATTGTTTCTTATAAAATATTCGCTTTACGCTACTTCAGCTTCCTTCCTCTTTATCTTTCTCTTTCTCTTTTTCTTTATTTTCATAAATTTTTTTTTGTGTGGAATTTCGGCTTTTACATTTCCCTCGTCGCAATTGTTTGAGAAATTAAACGCAAATCGGCCACTGCGGTAGTATTGGATATCGTAAAACTTTTCCTACAGCATACAACAACAACAGGAACAGAGCATGTAGCAGACAGTGTTATTGCTTCTGCTGTTCTCAGTTTCTTGAGCACCTTGTTCTGCTCTACTCTGCTCGGTTAAGTCGTAAAGTTTTGGATTAATCCTGCAGGATATGTGTGCGCGTATACGCATGAAGCTTTATCTGTTGGCATTGACCGCATGTTGTAGTACTACATGCTCAATAACGGTATGTCCTCAGCCTTGTGTGGCGAAATTGTAGCCTTAATGTCGTGAGTTGTAGTAGTTTGTTGATTTTGTGCGGACAATTTACGAGCAAAGTTTTTCGGTTATTCGCTATAACTTGTTCGCTTTCGGCTTTTAGTGGTTTTTGGGAGTTAAAATGGAGAAGATGAAAAAATGGTACTTTTCATACAGGAGCGCAACTTGTTGCACACGGTAGATTAGGCTTGTTAACGTAACGGTTATATGATTAAGTTAAAGCCACAAATAATACAGGATTAAACTATTAATCATTTACCTATTTTCCCTCGCTTTGTTATCTTTTAAGTGAATGTCATCATTTCCTTTTGGGTTTTTTTTTTCAAGAAGCATTCTTCGCAAACAATGATAAGTAAGTTTTGGTATGTTATGTTAAGTTAGGTTGTGTTCGGTTAGGTTAAGTGAGGTTAGTTTATGTTTTGTTCATTGACTCTAAGCGCTTACCACGTTTCGAGTAATGCATTATTTCGATTTCATTAAAGATTAAAATTAAACAAGGAGCAGTGCTCTACAAAGGAATGAGACTAAAGATACAATAATTCGCACCCAGCTGGGAGACTAGTTCAAAACATTACAAGGGATCGTTTTTATGTTCGTGGAATGAAAGAGTAGTATAAGCATAATTAGCCTCATTAAGATCAAAAGGAGTTCAGTGATTTATAATTAGTATAATTACGGAGCTTCCTTGTTATTAGACAATTAGCTTTTGCGTCATCGTCAACGAAGCAACATAATCGGGAGAGAAAAGTGAAATAAAAAAGAAGGTCTGTCTTCGCCCATGCTGAAGTCTTTATACCTTTCGTGAACATATCAAATTAAGTGTCAATATAAACTTGAACTTACCTCTGTGGAATACTAAATTTCGCGCTTTTAGATGGTTTTTTTTTTGGTAAATTTATGACCCAAAACCTCATATCTGAACAAATTGGTTGGATATGATATAATATTCCGATTTCGAAGTTTTTCAGAACCAATTTTAATTCATTATGATATGTAGTATACCAAATTTCACTTTTTTGACGGATTTATGACCCAAAATATTGAATCAGAAAAAGCGGTCGTATATATGATATAGTGCCTCATCTGACCGGTTTCGACAACTGATCATTTAAAGGTATAGGGAATAGTTTGCGTTCAAACAGACAGACGAAGAGACGGACTTGCCTACATCAACTCAACGCGCCATTCTGATAGAATCGGAATAAATATCTATCTCTTCTCATTCTGGTACTTACATACTTCGGACCAATTTTCATGTGTATGAAAGATATAATAAAACAACAGCGCGTAGAGTGTTCTCGTGTATTTTTGGACCCTTGTTATGGAGAAAGAGGATGCCTATTGAGTTGTATTGTTACTGGAGAAGAAACTTAGGTTCATCATCAAGGGCTTGGCATCTCACAAGAAATTTAATGTGCCACAGTCAGCAGAGAAAATCATGGCCGCGGTCTTTTGGAATTCAGAAAGCATGATATTGATCGATTATAAAGATAGAAGTGTTTATCTAACTGAAAAAGGTACGCAGGCCGAATAAAATAAGTCGTTAAGAGAAAAAAAAAACGGGAAAAATGGGTTAAAGCATATATTGAAGCATCCACCATACATCCCAGACATGGTACCGAATGATTATTTTCTGTTCCAAAAAATTTAAAAAGAAGTCATAGAAGCAATTTTGGCATATTTTGTAGATAAAGGAAAAGCTTTTTTTTATGAGGATATAAATAAATGAATTGAAAGATTTTAAAAATGTATCCGTCTCGTAGGTGGTTATATTGAAAAAGAAAATAATAATTTTTTTTCCACACTTTATACCCAATTAAGCGAACATATAAAGGCTCCTCAGTATCATAAATTAAATCTATAAAGTTATCGTCGATCCGACGAGAAAAATTTAAGCGGTGTCAAAGTCAAGAGAGTTTTCGCAATTTTCAGTAAAACTTCAAGTTTAGTCTTCAATTTATTCAGACAAAAATTGTAACAGTTAATTAAATATAAAAAAACTGAATACTTTTTTCCTAAGAGCAACCGTTTCCGAGATATAACGATATATTATTTTAGGACCCAGATGTGTATTTATAGTTTTACAGGGTAGTTTTTAAACGAGGTTGTGAGGCTTTCGGATCTAAATAGTGGCAGAACAGCTGTACCTGAGTTAAAGAAGTTTATCGCTGCACTTGATCCAAAAAAAAAAAATCCTGGGTGCAAAACATCTTAAAAGAACTGCAGATCATTGTTCCTGTTTTTTCTTGCAAAACTTTACATTGTCATACTGAAGCTAAGATATTATCCACATAAATGGAAAATATCGCAAGTAATTATGATAGCTAAACCAGATAAAGACAACCCTGCTGGTATCAAATATACCAATCAGCCTTTTGCCTTGTCTTTCCAAACATCTTGAAAAAGTCAATTTGGTTTTTGCAAAAAACATGGTACAATTGAACAAGTACATCATATAACTAATGAAACAAGAAAGACTTTCGATTTCAGAGATTATTGCTCGGCAGTTTTTCTTGATGTGGACAAACATTTGACAAGTTGTGGCATGATAGTCTAGTTCATAGCCTTATTCAATCATTATCAAAAACGTTCCACAATATCCTTGAATCTAAACGAATACATAACGGAGGAGAATCTAAACACGGCAGGTATTCCGCAGACTAGTGTTCTTAGGACCTTGTTGTATAGAATGCTCACGGCAGATATTGTCACAAGTAACAAAGTAATGAAGCCAACTCTTGCGGATACGCGCAGTCAGCACGAAAGCCACATTACAGCTACGAAAGTGTTCGAGCAGCACCTTAAACTAATTGAGTCTATGAAAATAAGTACAAACTCATCACTTTCACATTATAGCTAAAAATGCGTCTAATGTCAAAACTTTGGCCAACACATTGGCCTCTGCAACAAGCCATACGCGTCTGAAGAGAAGGTATTGATCAGCTTTCTAAAGAGCAACGTCGGACCAGAGCAACCCATTCCTGCTAATGGGAAATTATATTTTAATTTAGATTTGCACGATTTGATTACTTATTTTGAGGCCTCAAAGGCGACGTTCAAGCAGATTCAGTCAATAGAAAAAAAAATTATTCACATATATATAATGGAGAAACATGGAGTAATTCGCAAGGAATTATATGCCTGTACCTCTCCTTGCGATATCGTGTAATGAATATTTTCCGGATATATTCGCTGTAATATATGTGGTTTCTGCGTCTTGATATTTTTACCAACATCTGTTTATTCTAAGCCGCCTCCGAACTCTTGTCAGAAATACAGCCGGAGGTCCAAACCTTCCCTGCCGAGAGGCGACCATCATCATCATCAGAAAAATTAGTTTTCTATAATTTGGATGTTGCTCGAACCTGGACCCGAACCCAGGCTTTCCGAATTCTAGTACTCAATGCTAATCATTCGGTTATTATTGGGTCAGATTGCATTAGACCCTTCTTAACGCTGTTAAGCGCCATTTGGAGGCACTTAGAGAAGCCTGGTCCTTCTCCATCTGATATTTTCCAAAAAAAAGTGGAGACCTTTCTTTTGCTCTGCCTTCAAGAGCGGGTGCTGCATCAAATAATTTCATAGCATCCGGACAACCATGCGCGTAGCCTTTGAATCGTGCAGATCATCGTTTGTCTTTTGTATTCACCGCTGGTGAAGTGCATCGAAATGTAAATCTTACATCAAATCAAGCGAGTTTTGCTCTGCACATTAGTTTGTTGCAACCCCTCGGCAGAGTTGACAAAAACACCTTAGCGTGTTAATAACGGTACTCCACAAAGGGTTAGTAGTACTAGTAGGAGGCAATATCACTCTCAGCTCAGCTGGCGAATATTTATACAAGGACCTCTTGCAAGAAGACCAATAGACCAGCATAATAACATTTATTTATATATGTATGTATTCATAAATATAAATAACTCATTTCAAACGTTTAGCCACTGTTGACTAAGAAATATGCAAACTTTAAACGCCATTTAGCTTCATCGATTTATACGCACTCACGTGTGTATTTATGCCATAACACTTCCAATACTCATCGAACTTGTACAGAAATAAATAAATAAATAAAATAAAATCGCATGCAATGCATGGCAAACGAGCAAATAAATCTGCAGTCATGCGAATTTGAATAAATCGCCTCAGGTGTACTCCAAACAGCTTTCCCGCACTCTCAGCTCTTCAATAATATTCCGTTTATCCTTGCCTTTCTAGCCAGTCTTGTACTGTCTGTTTATCTCCTTCACCGTGTATATTGATAAATTTATGTAGAGATGAAGAGTGATAGCGAGCGAAAGAGAGAGAGAGAGAGAGAGAGAGAGAGAGAGAGAGAGAGAGAGAGAAAGAGAGCGATAGTTTGAAAAATTGTTTACATTTCTATAAAAATGCAATTTAAATGCATCACATTCGAATGCATTTCAAGCGGAAAAATTGGATTTTATAAGTGTTTACGTTTGAATTGGTTTTCTGACTGCTTGAATACTTTCGCAAATGTATTCACACATACATACATAACTACATACAACTCTAAAGGTATATAAATGAAGCAGAGAAATCGCAAACCTGTGACTCAAACGACTTCCGCAATGTAATCGTAAGTGGAGAGGACACTAAATAGCCTGCGGTAAGAAGCTAAACTAGTATGCAAAAACTCTAGTTTGGAACTAGTATTTTAATGACAGAATTATAACAGCCTGTGGTAACGATTCAAGTGGTTAGGTGCTATTAATGTCATGCATGATATTTACAGTTCGAAACTCGTTCTTGGAAAACAATTTTTTCTGTGTATTAAAAATTCAAAATGCATTCGAGAACTAGTATTAGGCTGATGCACAATCGAGAACTTGATATATCATAGGCCATCGCCGTGCCAAAAATACCAATTGCTTACATGAAAAATGGGTTAAAAATGAAGTATTTAGTGCAAAATTGCAAGCTAGTTCCATACCAGCTAATGACTAGTACCTTCTACAGCAGGCATGCCTTTAGTATACAAGTACATATATATTCAGTTGCTACTGCGTAGATATAATATCTGATT
Organism: Neoceratitis asiatica; assembly: GCA_030068015.2. NCBI lineage: Eukaryota > Metazoa > Arthropoda > Insecta > Diptera > Tephritidae > Neoceratitis > Neoceratitis asiatica. The sequence continues at coordinate 44,856,508 of CM061524.1, read as the reverse complement.
TGATCTGCTTTTCCAAATGCAATTTGTCGAAGCTGATTTTGTGCTGTTGATTGAATAATGGCTAAACTGTCTTGAGTGAAAGATACTTTTGTGGTCAGTAAGTAAGGCGAGCCAAAGACTTATGAAGAAAGGTGTTTTTTGTGCCATTTTTTTGCAAAAGTTGTCTCCAGACGCCACTAATACTTCGATTTTAAAATAACACCAAACAAAATCTCAAAGTTAGTATATTGGCTGCGTGAGTAGTATTCATATCTAATATACATACGTAAGCCGGCAGACTGCCGTTCTAGCTCTCATGTCCATGCAGCTCCTCATGATTTACAGCTATCATGGTAATGTATATATTCTCACCTCAATGTAAAGAGAAATCCAAGTAGAGGTACTTTCTTCAATAGTCGTTTTTTGACAGATCACGTGTGAGTCTTGTCAAACTGTCATGTTTATTTTTGCACATCATTATGAAAAGACTTATGCCTGGACAACTTTTACAAATAATTCAATTTTTTACGAAAACTCACGTTCTGTAAAGGATGTGTGTTGCGCGCTTCGTCTTACTTATGGTCAACATAATCGGATTACTGAGCGTACTATTCGCACCACCATCACCACCTTGAAACCCAGCATTTATTATTTGATAATATTCGACCAAATAGACCACATCCAGCCCGCAGCGAAGATAATATAGCGGCCGTAGCTGAGATTGAGAAGGCCGTGGAGAGTCGATTCGGCGCTGTTTGCAGCATACTGACGTATGGAACGACTTGTCTCATTTTACGTCGAGATCTTAAACTGAAAGCATACAAAATATAGCCTGTGCAAGAACTGAATCCGCTCGACCCTCCCAAGCAACATCGCTTCGCTCTATGTGCTCTTGAAAAGTTCTACGAAGATCCGACGTTTTCGAGCCAAATTTTCTTCAGCGATGAGGCCCACTTCTGGCTCTTTGGGTATGTAAGCACGCGAAATTGCTGCATTTGAGACGAAAAGCGACATGAAGAGATTCAACAGCGGGTGATGCGGGTGAGAACATAACCGTCAATGACGACCGTTATTGCTCCATGATAACCGACTATTTGATGCCTGAAATTGAAGCTCGCAATCTCCGCGACATTTGGTTTTAACAAAACGGCACCACTTCCCACACATCACATCAATCAATGGATTTATTGAGAGAACACTTCGGTGAGCAGATAATTTCACGTTTTGGGCTGGTCGATTGGCCACCAAGAGTGTGTGATATCAAACCGTTAGACTTTTCCTGTGGGAATATGTAAAGTCTAAAGTCTATGCGGAAAGAGATAATCTTCAAAAGTAAATGACAAAGAATGTTCTTTCGAACGATAATGAACATTCCCCATTAAATTTGAATTTTCTGTGTTTCTCCATAAAAAAGTAGATAGCCTCGAAATGGATCAGCCGTTATACACACACGCCAACAGAGTGCCATTCTAACTCTCATGTCTTCGCTGCTCTTACAGCAAGTAGTAGACCGCGAATTTTCGAAAAAAATTTCTTCCTCCACGAGGCACATTTCATACTTAGCGGATATGTAAATAAGCAAAATTGTTGTATTTGGGGTTCTGAGAATCCTCAAGTTATTGAAAAGACGCAAGATTTGTCTGGTGCGCTCTTTGGTCCGGAGTTGTGATTGGACCTTTTTTCTTTGAAAGTTATAATGGCAAGACTGTCACTGTCAATTTGGAGCGTTTTGGTCTTATGATAACTGTTGGCAACCCTAGAATATTATAAATGTCAAATACACAAATGCACATGACTGGTCATTCGATTGACAGCTGCTAACTAAGTAAAATCACGAACTTTTGTATCTTAGTAATAATCATCTATTTTTGCACTTAATGCGTTTATATTTGTATATATTTGGATTTAAATAAACTCTTTGAATTGAAGATACGTCTTAATTATCAGGGACGTAATAGTGGCGACGAGGATAAAAAAAAAATTGGTTTTTAACACTCACACTAAAGGTCACTCCTAACCTTCAAAATGGATGAAGCCGTACAAACATTACTTACGCAGATGAAAGAGCAACATGAACGCGATACAAAGACTATGCATGATCTATTAAAGCGCCTCATTCCACTGCAACAACCATAGTCAGAGGAAAAAGGTCAAGAATTCACCATTGAAGCCCTTTCTTCCAATATCACAGAATTTTGCTTTGACGCCGAGTCTAACCTAACATTCGACATGTGGTATGCTAGCTACGAAGATTTGTTCACCGTCGATGCTGCTAAATTAGATGACGCAGCTAAAGTCAGACTTCTCTTGCGTAAACTGAACACAAGCGTACACAATAAGTATATAAATTATATACTACCAAAACATCCCCGTGATTTAGGATTCACAGAAACAGTCGAAAAACTCAAGCAGCTTTTTGGATTACAAACATCACTGTTTAACATTAGGTTCAATTGCTTGCAATTAGCAAAACAGCACACGACCGATTTTGTTACGTACGCAGAAATCGTTAATCGACACTGTGGAAATTTCAAGCTCAAGGAATTGACATTGGACCAATTTAAATGTTTAGTTTTTGTAATGGGCTTGAAGTCCGAGGCAGACTTTGACATTAGAACTAAAATGCTCAGTAAATTGGATACCGATACAGCTCTCAACCTCGATGGATTATCTAAAGAGTGCCAGCGTCTCATTAATTTGAAGACAGACACAAAACTAATTGAGAACCCGAAAAATGAAGTGCAAGTGAAACGTTTGCATACTGGAAGCGCTAAAGCCAAGCAGGTACCAAAAACACCTTGCTGGTTTTGCGGCGGCATGCATTACTCGCGTGACTGCTCATATAGTAAACACAAATGTGAACAGTGCCAGGCAGTCGGTCACAAGGAGGGCTACTGCCATTCAAAGAAGAGCTTACAAAAGAAAAAGCTGAAAAACAACAACAAATTCAAAGTATCACGGCCGCAATCAAAAAGTATTTGTGTAGTCAATCGAATCAATACATCGCTGCGAAAGTTTGTAAACATCAGTATAAACAACACCCAGTTAACACTACAGCTCGACACCGCATCTGATATCACAATTATATCAGAACAAAATTATAAAAAGTTAAGCGCGACAAACGCAGTCGAGGTGACAGATACAGCCCGTAGTGCCACCGGGAAGCTACCACTTACATTGCAGTTTCAGTGTAAGGTCATATTCAAGCAGCAAGAATCAGACCTTACATGTTTCGTCACACCTGTTCGGGATTTGAACGTATTGGGACTGGATTGGATCACCGCTTTAAATCTCGAAAACATGTCTATCAACGCAATCTGCAACCATTTAATAGCAGAACCATTGGGAAGTGAAACTTCAAATTTAAATAAAAACAATTTACTTCTAACGAAATCTTTTCCAGATGTGTTCAAGGAAAAGCTTGGCCTGTGCAAGCACACGAAAGCGCATTTGGTGGTTAAGCCGGGACATTCGCCAATCTTTCGACCGAAACGACCAGTGGCCTATGCTATTCAGCATCTCGTGGAGGACGAGTTACAAAGACTACAAGATATTAATGTTATATCTCCAGTTTCTCACTCTGAGTGGGCTGCGCCAATAGTAGTCACGAAGAAGTCGAATGGCAGCATTCGTATTTGCGCCGACTTTTCAACAGGCTTGAATGCTGCGCTCGAAACATACCAGTATCCTCTCCCCTTGCCAGAGGACATATTTGCGAAGCTCGCCAATGCCAAAGTTTTTAGCCACATTGATCGGTCTGATGCTTTTCTTCAAATCGAAGTTGATGACAAATCGAAGGAATTACTTACGATAAACACGCATTTGGGTTTATTCCGCTATAATCGAATGATATTTGGCATCAAAACCTTCCCAGCTATCTTTCAACAGGTAATGGATAGTATGCTTTCAGGTCTAAACTGTGCAGCAGCTTATATAGACGACATTTTCGTGTCGGGTAGAGACGAAATTGAGCATGATCGTAATTTACGCGAAGTTTTGAGAAGAATCCAAGATTATGGGTTCAAGGTCAAATTGGCAAAATGTAAATTTTCGGTGACCGAAGTTAAATACTTGGGCTACATCATAAGTCAGGACGGCCTTCGACCTGACCCAGAGCGCGTGTCAGCCATTAAAGAGATGCCAGAACCAACCAACGTAGCCGAATTGAGATCTTTTCTGGGTGCAGTTAATTTTTATGGGAAATTTATCCATAAAATGCGCCAGTTTAGAGGCCCGTTAGATGAACTTCTCAAGTCCAACGTAAAATGGCATTGGACGTCCACTCATCAAAAGTGCTTTAACGGCCTCAAAGACATTCTCAGTTCAAAATTGCTATTAACACACTACGACCCAAATAAAGAAATCATCGTCGCTGCAGACGCATCCAACTATGGTCTTGGCGCATGTATTCTTCATGAATTTCCTGACGGCTCAGTAAAAGCAGTCAGCCACGCGTCACGCTCCCTTACACCAGCAGAAAAGGCGTACAGCCAGATCGAGAAAGAAGGGCTGGCTCTCGTCTTTGCAGTCACCAAATTTCACAAGATGATATTTGGCAGAAAGTTCAAACTACACACGGATCATAAGCCGCTACTTGCCATATTTGGTAAGAAAACAGGCATTTCAGCACACCAGGCGAACCGCCTACAAAGATGGGCGCTGCAGTTGTTAGCATATGATTTCGAGATTAGCTTTATCTCAACAAATAGTTTCGGCTATGCCGACGTTCTTTCGCGGTTGATTAATAACAGCAACAAATCGTCAGAAGACTACATCATCGCTTCGGTTAGGTTCGAAGGCGAAATCAAGAGAATTTTATTAGATGCAATCAACATGCTACCAGTAACGCACAAAATGGTAAAATATGAGACTGAGAGAGATGTAATTCTCAGGAAATTATCAAATTATATTAATCATGGCTGGCCAAACTCTACAGATATTGGAGTAGAATTAAAGCCATTCTTTAGGCGAAACGAAGACCTCAATATTATACACGGATGCATTATGTTGGGACAACGTGTGGTAATACCGGCAGTATTACGTAAACGGATCCTTAAGCAAATTCACAAGGGACATCCAGGAATGGAGCGGACCAAAGCAATTGCAAGAAGTTATGTATACTGGCCACACATAGACTCAGACATAGAAGAGCTTATACGAAATTGCAATAACTGTGCCTCAGCAGCAAAAATGCCAGTAAAAACATCACTTCACCCATGGCCAAAACCAACACTCGCCTGGGAACGACTACATATCGACTACGCGGGGCCGATAAATGATGAGTACTTTTTAGTGCTTGTAGACGCGTTTTCAAAATGGCCAGAGATCATTCCAACCAGGTCTATAACAACACAAAAAACTATTGATATCTTGACCGAGATATTTGCACGCTTCGGAACTCCAATGACAATAGTGTCCGACAACGGAACGCAATTTACAAGCGCGTTATTTCAACAGTTTCTAGAAGAGAATGGTATTGTACATCTACGCTCCAGCCCGTACTACCCAATGTCGAACGGACAAGCAGAGCGGTTCGTCGACACTTTCAAGCGCGCCCTCGTCAAATCAAAAGGAGAGGGAAGCACTCATAAAAATTTACACACGTTCTTACAGTGCTACCGCTCATCACCCAACAAAAACAACGAAAACAACAAGACACCAGCTGAAATTCTATTAGGAAGAAACATACACATAAATTTAGATCTGATAAAACCTAAACCAGTTCACAACAACAGTCGTGAATCTGATCAGCAGCAAGAGCGTATGAAAAGGCAATTCGACAGAGCACATGGAGCAAAGGCAAAAATGTTCCAAAGTCAGGACAAAGTATATGCTGGCGTCCACAAAAACAACAATAACTGTAAATGGATACCAGGCAAAGTAATTGAGCGGGTAGGAAATGTTATTTACAACGTTCTGCTTAGCGACGGGAAGCTCATAAGAGCACACGCAAACCAGTTACGAAAGCGCTCTCAAACCTCAGAGTCGACTGTAATTGAAAAGCACAACGCAGAAACGACGTTAATCGATGCGTTTGGTCTATATGAAGGTACTCATTCCGAGACTGATACTCGAAGAGAAATTGTTTCTGGTGAGACTGAATCCAATACTGACAGAACTGAGTCCAATGTAACAGCATCACAAAAGGAACCATCACCTACATTGAAGGAGCGTCTTCAGCGTCCACGTCGACCAGTGGAAAGATTTGTTCCTAGTTAAAGTACACAACTAAAAAGGGAAGGTGTTGGCAACCCTAGAATATTATAAATGTCAAATACACAAATGCACATGACTGGTCATTCGATTGACAGCTGCTAACTAAGTAAAATCACGAACTTTTGTATCTTAGTAATAATCATCTATTTTTGCACTTAATGCGTTTATATTTGTATATATTTGGATTTAAATAAACTCTTTGAATTGAAGATACGTCTTAATAATCAGGGACGTAATAATAACCTACTTTGTTTGACCTGCATTTGAAGAACACTACTTGTACAATTTGTGGTTCCAACGATATTGTGCCACATGCCACACAACACGAGCGAATATGGCTTCATTAAGAGAGATACTTGGCGAAAGAACGTGTAAAATGACTACTAATCATTTTTAATCTCTTGTTTTGAGCTCAAAGTTTTCAGCCAAATCAACTGATAACTAAGTGCGCATAAGTGCGGTATGTCAGAAGTAAGAATCGAATTTGCATTTGTACCACTTAATGGAATTTAACTCATACGTCCGTCTTCCCTATTAATATGAAACCTATAAGAAAAAAATCGGGAGCCAACCACATAAATTTACTATGCCCCTTACCTCTGGATTTAATAAGGCTGTGCGCTGAGCTCAACACCACTATCAATGCAACGAATACTAATTAATGCTCACGGATGTGAACTTTTACTAAGGGTCAATGATAACGATCAGTGTAAATAAAAATACACTTTAAATGTTTGGACTCTCGATATTATTAAAAACTTATGACTCAAAACATCGTCAGGTGGAAGAGAGAATGTAGGTTCTTGTCAGGTCTTTAGTGAGTCTGTTATGAGTAATGCAAGAGTTAACGAGTGGGAAAAGTGTTTCGAAGAAGGCCGTGGAGACGTTGAAGATGACGAACGTCTTGGATGCTCCAGAACACCAACAACCAATGAGAACATGGAAAAAGGGAAGTGAAGTGAAATGGTTATGAATGATCGTAATTTGAGAAAACGCTAAAAACGTCAACATATAAATTGGTTAAGTTTTTAACAACAGTGGCGAATGGCTCAGCCGTCACTAAATGAAGTCAACGACAATTCGTAAAATAATAGATGATGGTCGCCTCTGCAAGATCGAAAAAGGCTCGTCAAGTTGGGTCTAACGTGATTGTGATGCTCGCTCTTTTCTTCGATTTCAATTACATAGTAAGGAGTACTATCTACAAATTCAATGCCGTTTGTGTAAAGGAACCCTATAATGATGGCTCTTGCAACATGAAAATGCAACCACTCACGCTTAATAATTGAATACTATAGAATACTATAGAATTAACAGATATAGCAACGTGTATTTTTTCTTTCTTCCAATAATTAAAAAAAAACTTCAAGAACCGTCGATTTACAGATGTATATGACATTAAAAGCGCATCTTTAAGAGAACTAACGGCTATCTCAATTATCGAGTTTGAGATGAAATTTTGAAATTGAAAGAAGCACTGGAACAAGTGCATTTAGAAGTCCATAATATCACTGAAGACGAATAAATTCAAATTTTCGTTAAAAACTGAAAACTCATTCTCGTTCTCAATTCTCATAGGTGAACAATTACTTTGATAGGTTTGTGGTAGAGGAGAAACTCTACCGCTGAGTACTATCGTTCAATCAAGACGAAAAAAGCAGAGTTGATTTCTTTAAGTTGAGAGCACTTCCCGTTGGAAAGATAAGACGAGATTACGTTTTAATTCGCGCTTTCTCTGTCACAATGTCAAAAATCGGCTTTATAGTTGAAATTACTTGGCAAAACTGCCTAAAAATTTAGCTTCTGCGCTAGACCATTTCCAAACGATTTAGAGATTTGCATACGTCCCAGATTTCATCTTGTTGCAACCAAATGTATCATCACTTCTATGCAGGGAAGATTGCTACTATATAAAAATAAAAATTTTTTAATGTCGAACCCCTACAATCATATTTAGGCAGCTTTTCTCTGAGAACATTTCTGACACAAATCAGTATAAGGTAACTTTCTAGCGTTCTAGAGCTAGCTCCTCTACTCTAGGCTCAAGCTCGTTCGACACAACAGAAATAATTTGTATTCGACAAGATCGGAAAAGGAGCTGAGTAGATTTTATTGTGAAAGAATCCATCTCGATTGATCGTCCGTAACCCGTGTCATTTGGGATAGATGTCGAGCGCTATAGTAACCAAAGTTTTGCAAAAGATGTGCTGTTTTTAAAACCATCGTCAATCAGGAACATTTTCTGGGAGAAGTGATTTGGTCACTAATGTGCACAATTTATAGAGGGAACATTTCTCTAGACTAATTGATAGTAGCGAAAGTTAAATGCCTAGCCATGACGACTTCAAGTCAATAATTATTAGAAAATATGAGCCGAATTTTCCTTGGAATCTAGGTATATAAATATATAGCTACTTGGAACTTTGCAACTGCTGAAACGATTTCGAAACTAAGTGTATCTTCATAAAAACAGGATCCCACAGTTGGCTGCAACTATTATTGCATATTTTTTGTTGAATTTCATATAGCAGATCCAGTCTACATCACAGTAGTCGATAAGTTAGAAGTGGGTGCAACCATTGGAATGGTTAAAGGTTCTAATACTGGTCAGATAGATATCCAATATTATGAAAAAAATGTGTCTGCGGCTCTTATAATATTTTCCAGCATCACTTGAAGAAATCTCACGATAAAGAGTCACGTTGGAGAGATTCTTCCCAATTCGGAATTCGCTGATGGTATTGTCCAGCTTCGGTTTACATAACCGTACAAGTTTCTCAGTAAAATCACATTCATGCATAGAACAAAATCTTACTTGTTCGAACCTTGTATGCGATATTGAGGAGGCTTCTCCTATGATAATTGGCGCAGACCGTCGGAGCCATCTTTAAAAATTGTGTATGCAGGGCACACTGAGGTTTCAATCATCGGGACTGCTTTCGTTCGATCATATTCTGAAAGAAAACTGGAGCATACACCTTGTCAGTTCTTTGCCGCCATATTTGAATAGCTCTAACGGAAAGCCAGCAGCTCCCTCTACCTTGTTATTTTTTAAATGGATAATCCCTCTTCGTTCTTCGTCATATTCGGGTATTGGAATGTCTATTTCATCATCTGAAATTAGGTATTCGGGTTCACCGTCTCCGGTGTTGCATTTTCACTGTTATTGAAAAGGTTAGAGAAGTGAACACGCCGTAAACTCCGTATGCCCTTGACATCGGTGATCAGATTACCTCCTTGGTTCCTATATGAGTATGTTTCGGTATTGAAACCTTCTGTAAGTCGCCGCGTCTTCTCATATAATTTTCGAGCATTCACCATATCGGCAAGCTTCTCATAGAATTTTCGAGCATTACCCATATCGACCAGCTTCTCAAGCACTTCTTCTTTGACCTATTTCTATTTCGTCTGCAAATTTGTTACGCTTCCGTCACACAGTTCGGTTTCTGTCCACTGCAGGATGACAATCGCCATCGTCCAGATTTTTCTTTTGCCTTGAAGAAATTCAATTGTTTCTGCGGCAGCAGTACGTAGGCCGTTCCACATCTCCTTTATCGAGATGCTGATGTGTGCTCTCAGAGAGCTGGAGTGCAAGCGGAGTAGAAATTCTGCTCGCTGTCTGTTGTGATTGCAACTTCTCGACGTCGAACCTTCCTTGCCTTTGACGGGCGGGCGTATAAGATAGTGGTCCGAGTCGATATTTGGACCTCGGAAGGGCAGGAGAGAAGATTAAAGCTTTGAATAAAATTCAAAAGCCGTACAGAGGCGGCTTAGAAAAAGAATACTGCTAGTCACTCCATTTATTGGAAAGAACATATAGAAACAATCTTTGATTTGAACACTCTACAAACAAGTCATCATAACTATCCTAACATATGGCGCAGAAGCGTGGCTGATGACAAGATCTCATGAGTCTATGCTAGGAGGTTTCTCGAGAGGGATTTCGCGAGAAATTTTTTATCCTCTGTATGGTGGTTATGCTGTAGCCAGCCTTAAGAAAATCTAATTTCTGTCTGATCACTAAAGCCCTATCAAATTTTGCTTCTTCAACTCTTTTCAACAAAGTTTTGGGAAATTCATTTTCATATTTTTCCATTCACCACTGAAAACCCAACTGAAACGACCCATTGTATAGAGGCAAGAAGAAGAGAAGAGAAATCTTGAGCGACGACAACAAACAAGAAAATTTATTTAATGAATTTCAAACGGCGGCAGCTGCTTGATTGTAGCCAAACGGGCAAGTGGGCAAGTGGCTATGAATGCTGAAACGAATTTGTGTTGGTGCGTAGATAAACTACCGCAAAATATGAACTTGCTTTTGTATAACTTCGTGTTGACCTTCAACGAAGCGAATCAGCGCAGAAGTTGTCGACAACAGTGCCAATGGCATTGAAGGCAATACAAACAGCAACAACAACAAAAATGGCGTTAACTATTGCAACAGCCAAGTGCACAGCATAAGTAAGTACGAAGACGAAAAAGACGAAGAAGAAGATGATGAAGAAGAAGAAGAGCAACTTGAAAATCAAGCTTGCAACAAACAAGCAGCAAACGGCAAACTTAATCCGTAGCGAACCCCTTCGGCAGTCAAACTGCTTGTTGGCATGAAAAGCAACAAGAAGCTACAAAAGTTTGCCACAATCATTCACAAGCTGTTAGCGGAAAACTTAAACACCGCAAAGTTGTCAAGTGTGCGCGGCCGGGGTAGGACAGGCAAAGTTCGATAGGCAAATGTGCGGACAAAAAGACACAGCGTTGAGTACGGTAGGACAGACAGTTGTATGTATGGTGATGACATTAATGAAGTTGATAATTCATTAAAATTCCAGCGGCACAAGACAACGCGCACAAATAAACCAAACGAAATGGAAAAGCAAATACAAAATATAAATAAAGTTGACAAGCTCTTGGAGGAAAATGGCGTGGAATCACAAAAAAAAAAAAAATTGCTACAGCATAGCACAGCACAGAAGGTGAACAATTTCAAAGGGTTAATAGGCAGAGCAAGCAAACAAACTGGGTAACTTGGCCAACAGGACAGGCCAGTCAAGCGCACCCAACCGCAAAGTGTCAAGGATGAAGTGTCAACCAAGTAATGGCTGCGTCGACTCGACTCGGTCGGTCAGTTGGCTATAGTTGACGACATGCGGCGCTACAGTTACTAGCTGAAGAAGCTGCACTAACTGACTGACTAACTGCTGACTCAGCGACTGACACCTCATTCGTGCAACCGCACATTTGCTGCCAACATAATCGACAAGGCCACTGAAGTGGTTATCAAAATGAATTAAAAAAGGAAAAAGAATCGAAATAAAAATTGTAAAAACCACTACGCTGCTCATTCACCTCGATAAATTCGGCGCACTCGGCGCATAGAATGTGACACTTCAACGTCTAAAGCGTGAATTAAAAGTGATAACCGACAAGTGGCTATGCGCGTACCTAAAGTAGAAGCATCAAATAACCGAATAGTCGAGGTAGGTCAGGAATTTTTTCGGCACATTTTCCGCGCCAGGTGGCAGAGAATTACTAGAGATGGTACAAGGTTGAGTGTGACAAAAAAAAAAAAAGATCTATTTTTCTTGAAAAAGAAAAGAAAAAAGGAAATCTTTGAAAGTGTTTTCAGCAATCTATAGGGTGTTTTTTGTAGAGGTATAGAACTTTAAGTTGGCATTACTTTTCAAGGTGGCGACCGATTTAACAGCTGTCAAGTGATTTATTCTCAGTTTGGATTGGCAATTCATCATGAATAGACTCACGCCTGAACAACGCTTGCAAATAGTGCAATTTTATTTCGAAAATAATGGTTCTGTGCGGAAAACGTATCGTTCTGGTTGAATGGCTACGTCAACAAACAAAACTGCCGCATTTGGAGTGAAGGGAATCCTCAAGTGTATGTTGAAACACCGTTACATCCAGAAAAACTGACTGTTTGGGGCGCTTTATCGGCTGGTGGAATCATTGGTCCGTACTTCTTCAAAACCGATGGTGGCCAGAACGTTACAGTCAATGGTGATCGGTATAGAGCCATGATTACTAACTTTTTCATTCCTGAATTGAATAACCATAATGTCCAGGAGATGTGGTTTCAACAAGACGGCGCAACATGTCACACAGCTCGTGCCACAATAGATTTATTGAAAGACACGTTTGGTGACCGCCTAATTTCACGTTTTGGACCTGTGAATTGGTCTCCAAGATCTTGTGATTTAACACCGCTAGACTACTTTCTGTGGGGCTATGTAAAGTCATTGGTCTATGCGGATAAGCCACAAATGCTTGACCATTTGGAAGACAACATTCGCCGTGTTATTGCCGATATACGGCCACAAATGTTGGAAAAGGTCATCGAAAATTGGACGTCCAGATTGGACAACATCCGCGCCAGCCGTGGCGGTCATATGCCAGAAATCATACTTAAAATGTAATGCCACAAGATTATCTTTCGGATAAATAAAATTCATGTCAATCGAATAATCCACCGTTGTTTTATTGCAACTTAAAGTTCTGTACCTCTATAAAAAACACCCTTTATTAGCTACACAACCACTTTCCATTTTTTTTGCTAGCTGAGTACGCTCTCAGCTCATATTTGACCGCTATATACTAAAACATTGCATAGATTTAACGCTGTTGTTAAAAATCTCGTTTACTTCAATTACCGCCGCAACCAAGTACAAGCTCGTTGATATTTGACAAGTGAGTAGAAAAAAGGCATGAATTACTTTTTAAATATGTAACGCGTTGAGCTCAGCGCCGCCGTTAATTGACTTTCGATTTGACTGCTGAGCTTGATTGTGTGTCTTGTCAATCACAAGGCCAATCGCCAAATGTCGGCTCATGTGACGTCAAGCCACTATGGGCTGTCATGTGTCAATCTCACAATTTTTTTGCACAATTTTTTTGTTAATTGCTGTGCTCTCGCTTTTTTTTTTTTCTTGGGTAACTACTTTCAGCTGCCACCCATTTGAAAGCAACACAAAATTCCTGGACTGAAGGATAGTGTTGTATCGAAGTCTATAGACACACTTAAAAACTTCGCTCTTTCGTAGGCCTCCCTAGCACGTGTGTAAATATGAAAACGTTTTAGATACGAGTAGATGGATGGATGAATGCTGGAAACTGAATGCTTGGTTAGTTGCATGAAGTGTGCATAAGTATGCCTATGTGGCGGCACGTAAGCAAATTGTTTTGCACAGTGTGGTCTTTTGTAGATTTATTTTGTTACCTTCATGGAGATGAGGAGCAATAAAACTGAGTTTAAACAGGGCAACTTTTGTTGCTGCCTTTGGAGTGCCGCTTTCTACGTATCCACTCTCTTTTCTACAAACTAATGGCTTCGGCAACAAAAGTCTGTGTAAACTCTACCTGAACATATTTTTTCTTACTCACACGATAAATTGAAAAGTCCCTACCATAGTAAAACACAATTGTTTGGTAAAATTCATTCTCTTATTCATTATAGCTCCCTTCAATGGTGACTCACTGATTATAGTGTGCCTCCAACTTTTCGATACCCTTTTTGTAGTACGATTTGCCCTTTGCTTCAAAATAGGTATCAATTTTGGCGATCACCAAATGAATTTCTTCACAACCAGCATTCTTTTGAGATTTGAGTACAGTTAATAGTCGCTGGGGGCCAGATATGGAGAATACAGTGAATGCGGAAGCAATTCGAAGTCCATTTCATGGATTTTTGCCATAGATTTCTTATTATTATTATGAATTGTGACACGGTGCATTGTCTTGGCGAAACATCACTTTATTTTTCTTCAAATTCGGCTGCTTTTTCGTTGATTTCGTCCTTGAAAAGGCCCAATACCGCTATGTAGTGGTCGCTGTTGATAGTACTTTCTTTTTCAAGGTAGTCAATTAAAATTATTCTATGTGTAAAGTACAGACGTCATAACCAGCCGACTGTTGCATTTTTCGGGATGCAATGATGGAGCATGTTTCATCTATTGTCACATATCGACGCAAAAACTAGGGGTGTTTCGCTTGAACTTCTCCAAACATTGCTCTGAATCATCAACTCGTCGTTGTTTTTGGCGAAAAGTGAGCTCACGCTAGAGTGCCTGTTATTTCATTCATTTTAATTTACGGTCATTCAAAATCATTTGATGGATTTTTTGATGTTTTCGTCAGTAATAACCGGTTTTGGGCGTCCACTACGCTCAACGTTTTCTAATAAATTTTCACATTAAACCGGTTGTCTATTTGGTACCTCCGTAATGTTCAAAAACTATGCATATCGCAGTTATAGTCATTAGGTTTGAAGGTACATTGGATATCAAGGCGGCCACAGAGGAACACTACTCCTGTTCTTGCCTGGTATTTATACACATTAGGGTAGATATGGATATCTTCACTGTTACTGATGGCTTTGCTTTACATCCATTATTATCTGGTAGTGAAGAGTAGGTTGCTTGCATCTGACAGAAGGTTATCATTTCCCTGCAGCATTACAAATTAAGCTCCTTTATAACTCTCTGCAGGCTACTATATTCATTGCAGTTAGGGGACTGTATCCAGTCGTAAAGGATATTTAGACGGCTAGCTATAAGCGATGCTTCATACATCACTTGTAAATTGTTTGGCCAGATGTCGAGGATGACTTTCGTAGGGCTTTACAGGGTATAAACAGGTACCATACTAGTGATCCTTATGGGTGTATTTGTATCACATTACTTTTGTAAAGCTAATACACCATTTGAGGTCGAAGTTTTCATTTTTGTACAATGGACCTTCTGTATTTCAAATTAAAACCAGCTTTAGAAATTTTTCATCAAACAGATTTTTTTTTTTATAAAATATTCCTCAGAGGTATTTGACGGAGAGAAGGATGGTTGGTTAAATTAGTGCAATTTTGTCTTCCTAGTGATATGGACTTGTCTCTCAGTCCAATCTGTTAAGTTTTTGAGTGCACGCTCTATCACCATGGATAGACGGTGATATATTTGCCCGAAGTGAGGAAGACAAGATCACACTCGTAGGCAGCTATCTTTAAGTTCTTCGCTAAAATAAAGTAAATGAATTGATTTATCAAAGTTAGTAGCGGATAGAGAAGATCGAATGCACAACTTTCGCATGGATAATTTCATCTACGGTCCGCCAGTTACTTAACAAATGCCTCCACCACGTAGTTAAATTATGGTTGATCCCAAATGTGGTATCAAGACGGTGATGTTCCACAAGTTTGCTCTATTATATAATTTAGTATTACCTCTTGCATTTGAAGTACTCTAGTAGCCTTATGGTTTCTTTAGATTACACTGTTTGAGACACCACTTACCTTGTAGTTGTCCTAACTGATTCTCACTTGGGGATGAGGAATATCATAGCCATTTGATAACAACAACAAAACATATAAACTGTGCATTTTCCGCTCTTTGCTTTTCAATGGGGATGGTTTTGAAATTTATGTAACCAAGATCACAACAATTGTAGATACTAAGGAAATCGGGCGACTCTAACATAGAGCTCCCATACACCGATTTGAAATTTTTAGGAGTTATAAACAGATATTAGGACAAGGTTAATGTGAAGCTTCCATGAGATTGGCGCAGTCGTCTCAGAGATATGAACATTTTAGTGAATATTGGTCGCTACCCATACAAAATACATACAACAGTAACAAATACATGTATAATTCCAATATAAGCGTACATTACATTGTATGTGGTGTTGAAAGAGAGAGAGAAAGAGTGAAAAAAAAGGAAAATTAAAATATATTAAATTTTTTTTAATTAGATTGCGTTTACACACGAATACTCCTGTCGCTTTTTATCGGCAGTTTTGCTTTTGGTATTTCCCTTTACGTTCACACGGGGAAACTTTTTTCATGGCAATTTTCTGCTATTTCATTTGATTTCATTTTCGCAATATGTATTCAACTGTATATCTAGACTGATATATTTACATTTACATATAGAAATTTAAATTTTAAATTCAATAAATTCTCTAACATTCATTTCAAACTTATCCTAACAGCAACCATTCAGAGAATGTAAATATAAATGTGAAAAGGAATGACAAATTTTACAGCGACGAATAAGATAACAAAGCGTGTCAACCGAGCACAACTGTGTCGATGCGCTGCTCTTTTCCTTCGTCGCCCTCTCCCCTACAAACTAAGAGTCGCTTCGACAGAAATATTCGTGTGTAAACTCAGACTTTATAAAAAAAGTTTGCAAAAATTTTTTAAATCAACTTTTGTCGTTTCCTTTTCTAAAAAAATCGAAAATTGAAAATTTCCGTAAGATTTTTTTGATTTTTTTTATAGGTGTAGCAAAGCACGTTTGGGTCCGCTAGTATATATATATATATATATATATGATATGTTTATTAAAGGTAAAGAGTTTTGCAATAAGGATGGTATGATTTCTAAGTGTCGTTTTGGCCATTTTTAATATGTCATGATTTGTCGTTTTTTTCATTGTATTTAGTAATTTTTACAATTTCATCCATGGATCACCATAAACGTCGTGAGTTTGCTGATTTTGCCTTAGAACAACTTGAAAATGATAAAGATTTTTTTAAGAAAATCATCTCTGAGGCTGACTTTCATTTGAGTGGTGCGCTAAATAAACAAAACTGTCGATTCTGGTGCGAAGAAAATCCACAAATTATTCGTGAACAACTATTAAACTCACTTAAATTGACAGTTTGGGGTGGTTTTTGGTCTGGTGGAATCATCGGTCCGTACTTTTTTCGAAATAAAGCTTTTAGCACCGTTTCTGTCAATGGAGGGCAGTATAGATCGATGATAACTAATTTTTTATGGCTACAATGGGAGGAAGTTGATCTTAATAACATCTGGTTCCAACAAAACGGGGCTACATGTCATACAGCACGTGCATCAACCCAATTATTGTCAGAATTATTGCCTCCATTAGCCATTAGGGTTATGTGAAGCCATTGGGCTTTAGCAATAAACCAGACTCTCTTCAAGCTTTAAAAGTCAATATTGAACGTGCAATTCATGACATACGACTTGATTTAGTGGAAAAAGTGCTCAGAAATTGGGTTCATTGAATTCGTTCCTGCAAAAGAAGAAGGTTATTTGAATGATGTTCATATTAAATAAAAAACATTTGAATTTCCTTAGCAATTAGTGTGTTTTTATTATAAAAGAAAAATATCACTCTTATTGGAAAACACTGTATAAGACTTGGGCATGACCGTTTTTTTTTTTTTGTTAATTTTATTCAGCTTTTTGTTCCAACTATCGCTCAGAATATTTTTCGTCGCTAATTCGTAAAGAGATTTACCTTTCTCTCGATCGTTTTATCGTTTCCATACTATACTATACGTTTCATTTGTTTTTTATTTGGACTTTGGGCTGTCTACGGCGTCGACTACCAGTTAACCTCAATACATTTGGAGCAACTGAATTTCCGAATATTTTGCCAAAGTCATCTTCCTATCTACATTTTTTTTATATCCGTTGTGAAAGATATCAGAAAAGCGGACCCTGCTTACTTGGCTCAAAGTAAAATTACAATCTGAAATTAAGTGCACTAAGTTATCTGAAAATATTATGTTGACTACCAGAAATAATCATAACTTCGACGCACTAACACATTTTTCTGAGATTTTCACCCGAAAGACACACTATGCAAAGCGATGGAGTACCAAACGAAATACTGGAACAGCTGCTGCTCATAATTTTGATCGCTTTCGCTTGCTGGAGTAATATACTTCATCATGAATTTTACATGCGACCGAAAAATGCTGCCATGCAATATGAAGTTTTGTACAGAGTAAACATATTTATTTACTAAATAATACACATTAGAGTGGGTAAGAAAATAGTACATACTCCTTCCGCCTTTTAGAAAAGAAATGGGAAAAAGTTGATATTGAGGGCAAGCTTAAGTTTAAGCGCTGAAAAGTGAAAATGTTTACACTGAAAACAGCTTAACTTAACCCATATAAATTCTGCCTGGAGAGCTGTCACTATTTACATAATTATAATTGCATATGCACTTACATATACACATAAGTGGAGTGCCGGAAAATGCGCATAGATGAATATGTATGTATGTAAAACTAACTTGACTTCATTACAGTAAACATATATACGTATAACATACATATTGATGTTATTTGCTGCTGTCGCTTTTATTTTAATGAAAATGGAAAGCAATCATGTTAAGCTGTGTCTGGTCACCACTTCATCACTTCAACAGCTGTTCCTTATTTATATTTCATAAGAATGAGTGTGGCTAAAAGTCCAGTCATTTATAGCTTTAAATTGCACTCATTTTCAGCTCATATACAAACAAATTACTCTCATTCAAGCAAAAGCTCCACTATCTCTATAATTCACCCAGTGTGAGAAGCAAGCAAAGATGGTCGAGAAACACTTCAAGCATAGAACAAAAGACAAGCACTCGATGATGCTGCAGACATTTTTCCAATTTTCTGAACTAATCAAACTTAGATGGCAAAGCATTTGTGTTTTTCTACTGCTCGATTTGTTTGTGCAAGCAAGCAAGTAAATATATGCTCTATTTTATATACATATATATACTTATATATATTACAGAACAAGCTCATTAGGGTTGCACTCTTTACACGCAAAGATGTTTAGTGCTATTCTTTTCTTGTAAAATTATTAATGTAGAAAAGTTATGATTCCAGATTGTAGGAGAAATGAGTCCAGGTTATTTCCCATATATTTATTTCAATTTCAAAATGCAGGGTTTGCGGTTTGCGATTTCCAAAATAAACGTAAATTAATTTTTTATTATAAAGTTTGAACATTGGCATTATATGTGAAACACTATATCATTCACACGACCGCCTCACGAGTTTTTGCAAACTTCCAGGAAATTTTCGACCATAACTTGATGAATGTTGGTTTCCAAGTGCTCAAGAGTCAAAGGATTGTCCAAATAAATACGATCGAAAGAGGGCATCAGTATGTAAGCTTTCCTTTTGAGTTTAATAGCCTACTTTAATTATTTAAAGTTTCTCGGAGCCTCAAATGCTACAATTTTGCTTATTTAGGTAACCATCGAGTAAGAAATTTTGTTGGAAAAATAAGGTCCACTGCTTGTTGTTCAAGCACCCAATCGACGTAACTACGATGTAACGAATGGTAAGCTGGTTTTAACTGTTATGTTCGATGGACTTTATAAGGTTATATAGGTTTATAAGGTTAGGTTATAAGGGCTTATATTTACGCCCAAGTATAAAATATGTCATAATTTACCGTAAGGAAGTCCTAGTTCTTGAGAGCGTCGAGAAAATACATATTCGGGTCTTCGGGCACATTTTTTTCAAGTCCCTCTTGATTACTTCAGTAGTTGGACGATTATGTGCACCATAATCTCTTCTGACAGCATGAATAGTGGCCACGTTTGAACCATCAAAAACAAAATATGTTTGGTTGGACAATTAAGTTTGACAAATTTCGAAATTTAGCCCTGTACATTTGAAACCTCTAAACGGATTATCCTTTATGTGTTGAAGTCCTCAATCGTAAAACTCCGTTTCTGATAATTTACTAAAAATTTTCAATACATCATTCTCAACTTACCATTGGATTTGTGGATTTCGTTTGGCACAGAAAATATTTTTGAGAACATATTTGTTGATCAGTTATAATCGAAGCTTCCTTGTAAGAGTGGAGGTTTCACAGGATTATTATAATAGTTTTTTTAACACCATTCCAAACATATCCATTGCATAGTCCTTTATAAGAAACTAGCGGACCCTAGCGTGCTTTGCTAAACCTATAAAAAAAATCAAGAAAATCTAACTGAAATTTAGAATTCTCGATTTTTGTTGGAAAACGAAACGAAAAAAATTTATTTAAAATCTTTTTTTCAAATTTTTTTTATTATTTTTTTTATTTTTTCATTTTCAGTTTTTTCAATCTTTCACTCTCTCTTTCAACACCACATACAACGTAATATACGCGTATTTTGGAATTTTACATAGCGACCAATGTTCACTAAAATGATCATATCTCTGGAACGCCTGAGCCAGTCTCATGAAAGCTTACACATTAACCTTCTCCTAATATCCATTTACAACTCATAAAAATGTGGTGTAAGTTGGTCTGGTGGTTCTCAAGTTATTGGCGTTCATCAAAATTATTTTATATATATAGATTAGGGGGTTCAGCTCTTCTTTCAAATCACTCTCGCAAACAGAACCTGTGATAGTCCTTCATCAATTATTATAGTAAATTATAATTCAATTTAAAGCCGCACAGTATGATGGGTAATAAAGTAATCCAATAGAAGGGTTTACAATGAGCACTATTTTTGTTAAAAGAAAAAATGTTTTAGATACAAGTAGAATATCAGCAGTTCACCCATAAATGGACATTTTTCGGTAATAAAAATGATTTCTCTCAAGATGTTGAGACTTGAGTATTTTAAACTGCGTAAACGATGCTTAGAAAGAAGAAAAATCGTAGTATGTATATCGCTTTATCCAGACATATTTGAATACCAGGGTTACCAACCAATTTTATCCAGGATAACAGAAGAGTTAGGATGGTCAACAAAGGGAGCATGCAAATCGTTGTGGAGTATATAATAAGTAAGAGTGTGCAGCGTAGCTCTAGTCGCTAGTCCCTACTTTTCATCTTAGTGTACAGTTTCGTAATTGTAAAAAAAAAAAATCTCTGGTCATTCACAATAGCATTAAACATAAAATACGTTTTGACGATTTTCCATTAAAGAAAAGAAGATCCGAGTCAAATGTTAAAAATTAAATTCCTTGTCTAGGGCTGGGTGGATAATGGGGTATTTTTACAAGTTATTGTGAAGTCAATTTTTCTTGATAACTCTGAAACCCCAAAAAACAGAAAAATTGACGTTCCATTGCATTAAATTCTATGTGATGAAAAAAAAGGTTATATAAAATATACTGGTAAATTCCTTAATAATTTTATCCGAAGGCTTAACTAAAAATTTTCGTATTTTTCTCATTATGTTTTTGGCTGTTTATTTCGGTATGTTTCATGTATGTACATTTTTTCTTGAAATCTTAAAAACGTAAAAATTTCTTTTAACTTCATTAAAAACTTACAAACAAATCTTATTTTTGTGTTTTATATGAGAAAGCTACTAACTTACTATTTATCATTCTAAATAGGGACAAATTTATTTAAAATGTCAATCTGGTCACCTCTCAGAGATATATTTCTCCAGGTAAGCTCTATATATCATCATACTGAAATACAGGGTTATCTATTTCGCGGTTTTCAAAATAAACGAGTATAAAATGCATTTAAAATAATTGTTTTCAAAAAAATCCCTTTTTATTATAAAATTTGAACCTTAAAATGATATGTGAAATTCTACATCATTCAAATGAGTGTAGTGAATTTTTCAAAATTTTTGCAGTTTGTGTAAATTCCGACCACTTTTTGGCCCATATTGGCCGAGATCTCAGCTACAACTTGGCGAATGTTGGTTTTCATATGCTCAAGAGTTAAAGGTTTATCCGCATAAACACAGTCCTTGCGTAGCCTCACAAAAAATGTTCAACGACGTTAAATCGCACGATATAGGTTACCAATTTACATTGCCAAGACGAGAGATTACGCGGCCGAGAAATTTTTCTCGAAGTAAAGCCGAATACGCTCGTGTTTTGTGATATGTGGCACAATCTTATTGGAACCACACATTAATCAAATTATGTTCTTCAATTGCGGGCCAAATATTTCGGTTATCATACGACAATCTTGCTCCGAATTCACAATGACAATCTTGCTGTTATCGTTTTCAAAAAAGAAAGGTAAAATTACATCTCCGCACCAAAGAGACAGACATTAAGTGTTTTTGGGTGCAATTGTCTCTCTTCAATTATTTGAGGTTCAAGCACTCAAACGACGTAACAACGACGTTGTGAATGGTCAGCGGGCAACAATTGTTATGTGAACTGGACTTTATATGATTTTAGGTGTCAGTCCAAGTGCCATAATCATACTATAAGAAAGTCCCAGCTCTTGAGAACGTCGAGAAATATACGCGTTCGGATCTTCTGCTACACTCTCACTTGCGGCAGCAATATTTGAGGTGGAGTGAGCAAAACTAAATGGGAAACGCTCTACATATGTAGTTCTAAAACAATAGACATTTTTATTTAGAGTTACATTTTTTCGCTACATGTGTTATGGACGTCGAATTTTCTTATGATATTGATGTACTTTCATGAAACTTTATAAAAATAAACAAATTACAGTCAAATTGAATTCCGGGTCTATTAGTAATATGAACATTTTTGTAGTTGATTTGGTGATCGGATCAATGCAAGTTGTGTGGGTAATTATCTCATTTGGATTTAGGTGTACGGAGTAAAAGCCTCTTATTCATAGGAGTTAATAGTTGTACGAAATAATAAAGTTCTTATGAGAAGAGTATTTGTAAATGCAACGAAGAGTCTGTTATCTATAGCATGATCATCATATTCACCACTTCAGCCTCTATTTTGGGCTGATTTCTAAAGCCAAATAAATTCAAATTTTATGCTAAAATTAAAAATCACCCTAATAAGTACACTATATTAATATTACACTCTATATATATATATATATATATATTTATATTCACTTTTCATGTTAAGCTTCTCGCCGCAAATGACTTGGCAAACAATGCTTTGGCAGCAGCTAAATAAAATTCATTCTCCACGATAATAAAACAGCAAATTAAATGAACGACCAAAAAGAAAATGAAAGTGATGTCTACCATAGACGTTCTGAATAACCGTCATTGGGTGTATGCCTCTGTGAATGTTCCAATGTAAATGTGTCGAGTGTTGCACAATCTGTTCGCTTATGTTCTTGGCGCGCGCACACCGCAATCATCTGTCCACCATGTCCACGTTGCCATCCTTCCTTTGCTCGTGTCAAGCAATCATAACTTTTATTTCAGAATTTTAACATAAAGGGCAATATTTTGTGCTTATCAAGAGTGGGTGGCAAGCAGAGTGAAGTCTCGAAGTGGAAAACATAAATTTTGATAAAAGGTAATGTGACGAAGCGCGTGTACCCATGTCACCCTCAGTACTTACGCTGACTTTTGAGATGCGATGGTGAAGGTGTCAACAAAAGTTGACGGCTATATGAGGCAAAACAGTAGCCGCTTTTCATTTTCATTTCTATTTTTATTTTTTTATTTTATTTTAATTTTCACTGTCAATTCCTTTCGCTGCCATCTTGCCATCGCCACCTGGTCGCAGTACAAGATGTTATTAAATTTTGGCTTGCTGGCATTTTTATCGTGTTTCTCCTTCAGCCTGTCAACCGCAGCTCATGCCTCTCTTTTCACCACCTTACACTACTGTCATGCATACATACATACATACATACATACAAATATTCAGTATTAATATTTGCATTGAAGCTCTTCTTTTCATAATTTTATTTTCGTTGCGGTTCAAAAGTTAAGTCATAATTTTATAAAATTATAGTGAGACCTCTTGGCCTGAGCATATGGTTTCACAACGTGAATGACATTTCAGCGCAAACCCGCAATTATCTACAACGCACTCCTCTCTCTTTCTCTCTTTCTCTTTCCTCCTCGTCGCCTGTCATTCGTCTCTTGCGATTCTCACGACTCAGGCCATCCGCCTGCAATTCGAGGTGACATCTGGTGACCGCGCTCGCGCGCTTCCTGCTTGACACATGCCACATAATCACAACAACAGCGCGGATAGCACTTCATTAGGCATGCAAATGAAATACAAACGGGCGTTGTTACCATTTCAAGTGGCCTGACTCGCCTGCGGTCCAATGATGGAAAAATAGACAATAATTCGTTAACGGTAACGAGGTGGTTGTAATAGGTTGTTTGGTAAGTGTTGGTGTTGAGGCTGTGTGCGACTGCGAGCGAGTTGCCTGTAACAACATACTCTATGGACAGCGGTTAGCGGGTACAGCTCGTCGTCGGAAATGTGGCCAAAATGAACATTTTGTGTGCCATTTTATTTGATTACGAGTATTATGCAACCGAAGTGCAAAAAAAAACATTTCCCACAATGCGCTTTCAAAGTTTTGGATTTGTCTCAATGCAAACAATTACCCTTCAAGCTCATTGCTATGCACACAGGCGTCGCTAAATTAACTCAAACATTAGCTAGCGGTCGGTTTCGTCAGACACAGCCGCCGCAAGTATTTTTCAAACTTATTCTCTGTCTCGCTCTTCTTCGCCACCTTCTCGTTGCTGTCCGAAGTTGTTTACTTTCGCGCCGCAACCGTAAAATGCGCAAGTAGAGATTTATGAAGTGCAAAGTCCGGAAAGTTTTCGTTTATTTAGGAGCCACCTTTTTTTGGCTCATTTGTAGAGTTTATATTTTACACCTAAGCAAGAGTAGACTTAGTTAGAAGACTTTAGTTTAATATCGTAATTCATAATTTTTCTTGATTTTTATTCTTATTCTCAAGAATACATTTTCATAGCATAAAAGCAAATTTCGTAGCGAAAAATAACTAAAGGATTTTTGAGCACAAGGATGTTATGCTTTCTAGACGCATTTTACTCTTCTTTAGACTCAAATTTTTTTAGGTATAGATATCCCTGTGGTTTGTTTGGAAACCAGAATCATAACTTTGGTTACTATCAAATGAATTCTTTTGACTGATTCCGTTACCAATCTTTCTCTTACCTGGCATGCATATAAATCCAATGTCCCAGATCAGCGACGTCGAGAGTTAGTCATTTGTATATTGACAGCATTGAGCACGAGGCAGTGAGAGGTCGTCAACATGCTGTTCATCAACGACCAACTCTTCGAATGAACTGATTGAAACCGTCAGAGAATTTATTGCCCAGAACCCACAAAAGTGATACCGTCTCCGCAACAAGCACTTTGGCGCCAGTGGAACTTCTTTGAGGCGTATTTTGAAGCAGGTTTTAAATTTCTTTTCGTATAAAGTGCAATCAGAAGATGGTTAAACTGTTAGTTGATTGGAACATGTTCAGTCATTTTGGAAAAAAAAATTTGATAACCGACGAAGCCTATTTACACTGTAGGGCGTTGTTAACAAGCAAAATTGTTGCATTTCAGGAACTTAAAATCCTTTTGAGACCATAGAAACTCAATCGTTTGACTAAAAAAATGACTATTTAAGCCAGCTAATATAGAAATCTTTTTTTTTTTTTTCAGAACTCAAATGATTACAAAAGAGTAACAGACTGCAAAGCAAAACGATTCATTAGTTGCAAAATATATGTATTTTAAATGGTCAGTATTTATTTATTTTATCACTATTTATAGTATATATTGTTATAGGAGATAGCTGAACAGAAATCTTGCCGCTAGCATGAGTAACTAACTGGTCACTATGTTCTGGACACAGAATTTTTTTCGGCTTCAGCAGGGCTGATTTTGTTTTATGTTCGGCTAGCTGGTTGCCGATGTGTTGCGAGAATTGACATACTCAGACCAAATAAAACCATTGTGCTACCACAAGACTCTCTTCCATCCACTTAAACTGCGTTATGAACTTTATTAGGTAGCCTACTTTACTTACTGAAATTTGGCAAAGACTTTAAATAAAAGCGACTCAAAAATTCTTAGTGGAGGGTAAACAAATTGCATGTAAAAAATCATCCCGTCCGCCTTTTTATTCCTGCTGCAAATATAGGAGTTGAAAGGGGTCTCTAGCCCCCTATTTTCATAGAATATAAGCCAATACCCGGTGCCATTTCGGTCAAGTTTACCCACATCCACCTTACCACCCACATCCACCTTAACGCGGCTGTGAAAATATTCCTTCATTGGCAGTTTATATGTGGCTTTAGGCACACTATAATGCGTTTTTTATCTGAGAGAATCTACTTAGTCGTACCTTGTCTAGCAAGTTCATCAATCCTGCAGTTCTCCTCTATATCTCGGTGATCAGGGGCCCAGATCGGAGATAGTTCTGTTCAACAATCTGCTGATGAGATCGGCAATAGTTCAGTACAATTTTAGAGTTTCTCGTGAGTCCAGAGCTTTAATTGCTGCTTGAATATAATTGATGATGAAGAAGTGTTTTCCAGAGAATTCATTTCCAAAGTGTTCAATAGCTTAAACATAAACACTCACGGCCGAAGTCCGAAGTGCATAACTAGAGTACCTGCCATCGCCGACCTAACCTAAAGGTGTATAAAAAAAAAAAAAACAGAACCAATCAATGCGTTCATCAGAGCGCCATATGATATCAATTGGCCGTTTGAATTAGATATACTAACCAACATGGCATGGTCGTGCTTTGGATCCGGCACCTAGCTGCAATACAATATCACATAGCGCTAACACAACTGTGACAATACTTTCAACCACCATGACACTCACAGTCGCCAGGACACTCTCCGAAAGACTTGCTCCGGTCAGATATTGTAGCCGAAATTACTACCAGTTGAGCTTCCTTACGGATACGGACTGGATTGCCCGTAACGACTCACAACTTTCTCATTCACCAAATTAATCTAAAATTTCACTAAATCTTAGATTCCTTTTTTTGTCTAAGCACTTCTCGTCCTCCCTCGAGGTCGAAGTATAATACTTACTGCCCTTGGAATCTTACCAGAAAGGTCTATGATTTACTTTTACATTTGGTGGTCATCATACTACTACATCGTATAATAGTATCATACTTACCATGGATACGAAAACATAGCGTTAGATTCTGGAACTTAAGCTTTCTATTTTACTGATAGCTATTTTACAGCGGTGAGAGCGGTGGAGACCTTCTCATATATTTAAATTGTATGCTCGTTCCAACTTACTTTTCTGTCCAGAATGACTATTTAAAAGTCCCGTTTAGCTGAAATACCTGGGTTAAACTCCCTACGGGACGAATAATACGCATATTTTTTTACTTCCTGCTGAAGGGAACAATTTCTACAATAATAAATTTAATACAGAGTCCAAAGCGGTTGCTCAACAATGATAACTTCCAAACTATTCCATGCCTTAGATTACATATGGTGAATGGAAGCATGCCTCTGTATGCTGTGACTATGTCCCCGGTTGTATTAAGCAGTAGGTCGAACATGAGATTCCAAAATACGTGTGAGAAAACACTGCTTCGAATTGTGGCTCTTTTGGTACGTCTGGATGCCTCTCTTTCAAATGATGGCCGCGACTACATCTCAGATGGCCATCTGTTGAGTATAATTTTCAAATGTCAAGAAGATCAAATAGTCGGTTATCATGGCGCGATAGCGGTCGGCATTGACGGTTACGTTCTCATCGGCATCATTTTTTAAGAAATAAGGGCCGCTGATTCCACCAGTTCATAAACCACATCAAACCGTTGCATTTTCTGGATCAAATGGCAGCTCTTGAATCTTTTCAGGTTTCTCTTCGTCCCAAATGCGCCATACTCATTGAGCCAGAAATGGGCCTCATCGCTGAACAAAATTTGCTTCGAAAACGTCGGATCTTCTTGGAACTTTTCAAGAGCCCATAGATCGAAGCGATGTTCCTTGGGAAGGTCGAGTGACTTCAGTTCTTGCACAGCCTGAATTTTTTACGCTTTGAATTTAAGATCTCGGCGTAAAATACGTCAGTGCGAGTTGCTGCGAATTGTGCTAAGTCGACTCTCCACGGTCGTCGTCAACACTCTCAGCTACGGCCGCTATATTTTCTTCACTGCGTGCTGGACGTGGTCTATTTGGTCGAATATTATCCAATAATGAATGCTGGGTCTCAAGATGGATGATGGTGTTGCGAATAGTATGCTCAGTGGGCCGATTGTGTTGACTATAAATTAAAAAAAAATTATTATAAGCTTGAATTGAATTCGGATTTCAAATTTAATTGGTTTCTATAGCTGGTTCTAGAGAAACTGTAAGCACATTTAAAATTATTTTAAGAATTTAACAAGTCAGTTTCACTGGACTTTTCTAAGTGGTTTTTCGCATTATTACCGCTAGAATTAAAATTTTTACAACAAATTTCTTCAATTCCACACGGAATGTACTTAATGGCATAAACACATAAACAAATGCGCTGATGAGAGTATGCGTTTATGCCCTTATATATTTGCAAGTATACATAAATAAATCTTACCAGGAACGCAATGGCCGTTGTAATTAGCTGCAGCTGCAATGAGTATAACAACAACAACAACAATAAGACTGGTAACCAACGCGCAAGCTACCATAAGCCACGTGCAACAAGCAGTCGCTGGTGCAAATTTCGACTTTTATAGCGTTGTAACCGCAACCAGCTGCAGTAAAAATGCACTCCAGACGCAGCCATTTTTCCTGAAATTTGTTCGTTTGTTCCTTTATGCCTTTACCTACTTTTTTTTGGCTTTGGCAAACCAGCACGCAACATTGCCGTCACAACCGTTGCCGTCAAATGTTTCGCTTGGGCCTTGACCGCTTAGCAGCGAACCTTTACGGCATTTCCAGCGGTTGGAGAATTTCTTGCAACTCAATCAACTTGACTGCCTACACACACACACACACATAGCGCTAGCAAACCACTTACACCCACTTGCAAGGCAACAATGCCTACTTGCGTAGCAAATTGTGCGCAACTGTAAATCACTCACAATGGAATGTCGGAGATTGTTTTCTGCCGCCTGCGCCGCGGCTTGTGCCGGAAACCACAGCCGCAACGTACCAGCCGGCAAGTGTACCACATCAAGTGGCAAGTGGCACGTTGAAAAGGTTGCGGTTACGTTACAGCGCTGGCTGGCATCAACATAAACGTTGCAACGCGGTGAGGATACGAGAAATCTACGCCGAGTCCGCAGCAGGTGTGTGTGTGTGTGTGTGTGCAGAGGAAGGGTGTTGGATGGGGGGCATAAGCAGCGAGTATGTTGCTTGTCAAAGTTAAAGAGAAACCCAAACAAATGAAAAAAGTGACGCTATATGCACTATTACATGCACACGTTGCACAAACAGGATGAGTGCGCATAGCGGCAGCAAAGTTCAGCGGGTGAAGGGCGTAAATAGGTCACAACTAGCATTTGCGTAAAAATATAGGTTGTCAGCAGCTTTTAGTTGCTGCTTACCCGCTCGCTCTTTCGTTCGTCCGCTCGTGAGCTCGTCCGCTTGTGTGCTCGTTTTCTGTGGCTTTGCCTTTTGGCATTGTGCGCGCTGCGACCTTGGCGGTTGCTGCCATTACAGCGCTTTGTTTTCTCGCTGCATTTGCCACAACTACGCCATCCTTCGGCTGCTATTCTGTACTAAGTTGCACTTTGTAATGTGACTCGCCTGCCTTGTTATTATTTTGCCGACGGCCATGAACATTAACTGAAAGCCGCTCAAGTGTTGACTTGCGATTCTCTGCTTAAAATAGTAAATAAGAAACGACATTGCAACAAAACATTTTTAACTTCAACTATAATACATACTTAAAAGTAAAAAATATACTACCAAGGTACCGAGTTATTAGTATAAAAATAAAAGTTGAAGTGGAAACGTTGTATGCAGATCACTTCTGCCCGAAAGTTTCATCATTTTCCTACATTTTACCATATGTCTAAGTAACTTCCCGATTTGGTTTCTGAAATTGAAGATCTAGGTGCTTATTTTGATACGAAATTGATTTTTTCTAACCACAAAATCGGAGTGCTTTAGCCTTTATTAACCATAATAGTACACCATTTCATTTTCCTACACTCTGAAGATTCCTCATGTTTCTCTGTTGAGAACAAGGCTCAAATATGCTTCATTTATCTGTAGACCATACCATTATTCACATATAAGCCGCATAGAACGAGCGCAGAAAGTTTTCATAAAATTTGAATTAAGCTCCTTACATTTTTCTGAACTGATTACTTCGCATGAATCGCTTTTGGTCTGCTTTTGGGTAATAAATCTCTCTTCCCTTGCTGCCTCTTTTGTGCCCAATATTGTAAGGGGATCAGTCGAATATCCTTGACTTTTGAAAAGCTTACACTTCAATGTGCCTAGTCGAAATCTTAGGCATGTAACTTCTTTTCATATTGGGCTTGTAAAATCTAACTATGTCAAGTGCGCCCAATTAAGGAAAACTCTTACGGACTTAAATTTCATTTTGAATCTTGATTTGCCTCGATCCTGTGGATCAGGATAATTTGGTTTATCATTTTTGGAGTGCTTAGTCTCAAAAGCATTTTTGATGGCATGTTGTAGTTACGTGACGTTTTTTGTTATCTGTGTAAATTTTTCTCATTAAACAAACCCCAAATGTCCTCAGTTGTGTGGAAATTAGGAGAACAGGCGGGTCACTTCAAAATTATCATTTCGTGATCGGAATTTTTTTTTTTTTTGTGAAGAGACTAACGTGAATGCGAGCATTATCTTGTTGAAAAATTAGAGTTTATGTAGAAAAACGGTTTATGTATGGAAGCAAACTAATTTTTAGCACTTCTTGGTATTCACAATTTTTGATTCGTCAAGAAGAAAAACAAGAAATGTTGTGCTTACTAAAAGCATCCCAGACCATTTAGAGCCCACTGGTGTGTCACGAAGATTTATCAAAGATCCAGCTAAACAATGGTTGTTTTCCCGCCAGAAAAAGTAGGTTTAGGAATTTCATAAAATTGGATTACCTGATCTTTCAGCAAAAACGAATGTAGATAGCCCAAATTAGATTCGGACAAATTTTTGCTAGACTCTGTTTTGGTCGTTATTGAATGCGCATGTCAAAAGGTTGATACTGAGCTGTTTAGTTTGCCTATTGCCTTTATGTTTGTTATTCAAATCCCTCATTTATACCTCTCTTGTTAATGAAATAGTATAATAACTTTAGTCAGAAGTAAATAAGTACCAAAAGTAGAAGATATAAACCAGAATTGACAGAACGAATGCAAGGTCTTACCTCACCCGCTGTATTCTGCAGACCTAACTTCTTCCGACTACTATCTTTTTCGATGGATGCAAAAGAATTTTGGGGGTTAGCGGTTCGGCTACTTTGAAGAAAGTCAAGAATAGCTTAATGATTTGATGGAGGTCAGACATGTCTAATTGTTTAGAGATGGTACTTGAAAATTGCCAGAGAGATGGGAAGAAGTAGCCTCTACCGTCGGAAAATACTTTAAATGATGTACTATATGCCTCGTTTCAATAAAATACAATTCGTTTTTATCCCAAAAACGGAACGAATTAGTTTGTGCACCCAATACTTTGCTGTCAAAATATTCAAAAATAAGCTGGTGCGTTAGGATTCTGAAACTTACTTGAAAAAATCGGCTAACCCCAATAGATTCAGAGTATTAAAATCTTCAAAATTATGGAAAATTATCTTTAGATAAGGAATCGGCAGACCAGTAAAAAAATTTTACTGTAAAAAAATTATAATAAATAATAATATATTTATATTTTTATTATATTTTCTATAACCGTTGAAAGGTAAGGTATGGAAAACACTCTAGAAGGCGGGTTGAGCTATGAGGTGAAAATTTAGACTAAAAAGTTTAAGCCACTGCCTTGCTCAATCTAGTCAATATTTCTACGAAATAAGGTTCTTATCAAAGGAGTTTCTATAAAAACAACAAAAAATATTATTTATCTCTACATTACGACCATAATATACACCACCTCAATATTAAGCTTCGAATGGCTTTCTAACCTTTCTACGTCATTAATATAAATTTCTACAGTGCTTGACGCAAAGTATTCTTTATCTCGCGATAGATTGTCGTTTTTATGAGCACAAATAATTTACAAAAATAAAGTAAGTGCGAAGTTTCGCATCTATGGTGCTATAAAAAAATTTGATTAACCTCAATTGGTATCAGCCTTACACTCGACTTTCAGTGTGCCCTTTGCGGGCGCCCTAAGTGTAAATGCTAGTAGTAAGGCTTAGCTTCTTAATTCAGTTAAGTTTTTCGCAAACTTTTTCTCTCGAAAACTCCTACAGCCGACTCATCGGTTGTTGACATCGTCCAATCTTCTGTACAATACAGTAGGACGGGAATGATAATTTACTTGTAGAGTTTGGTTTTGTTTAGTCGAGAAAAGGCCAAGGAAAGGAAACACATTCGCTTCGCTTCTTTGTCTAACCTAGGGAACTCAGAACTTACGGTGTGGTTTTTATAGCCAATGATATCGATATCACCGGCATACGCTAACAATTTTACATTCATGTAGAAGATTGTACCTGGTCTATTTAGTTATTCAGCCCGTATTTTTTTATCCAGCATCAAATTGAATAAATCACACGATTAATAGCACGCTGTCTGAAACCTCGTTTGGTATCAATCGGTTGTTACCTAGGGTCAGTTTACATAGCTGGGGCTGATGCATACATCTTGTCAGCTCTTCGCCGCCGTATTTGAATAGCTCTGTCCGTTAGCCATCGGCTCTCGCCGCTATGTTATTATCTAATCATATGCTAGGATATAAAACCATATTTCGGGCCCCGGCGAAGTGAATTAGCCTCAGTCCGTTTAGGGCTGTTCCATTGCAAAGGCTGAATTTCCATGGGCTCTCATAAAAAGCATATTTGGTCACTCTTCTGTCGTTCATTCACAGGTTTCAAAAACATCTCTGATATGAATATCTTTATATAGGTAAGCAGTAACCCATAACACATACATACAAATATATAACAGGTGACCAATTTCGAGGTTCCCTAATTTTTAAAAGAAAAAACACAGAAAATCCAAATTCAATGGGGAATGTTTATTATCATTCGAAAGAACTTTCTTCGACATTTAATTTTTGAAGATTATCTATTTCAAATGTTGGCCGCAGCTACGTCTTAGATGGTCCATCCGTTGAGTCCAATTTTCGATGACTCGTTCGAGCATTTCGACTGCTAACTCGCGAATGACACGCGTGATTTTTTGCTTCAAGGCCTGAATCGAAGCGGGATTGTCGGCATAGACTTTAGACTTTACATATCCGCACAGGAAAAAGTCTAACGGTGTGATATCACACGATCTTGGTGGCCAATCGACCGGCCCAAAACGTGAAATTATCTGCTCACCGAAGTGTTCTCTAAGTAAATCAAAAAGTGGGAAGTGGCGTTGTCTTGTTGAAAGCAAATCTCGCTGAGATCAAGAGCTTCAATTTCAGGCATCAAATAGTCGGTTATCGTGGCGCGATAACGGTCGCCATTGACGGTTACGTTCTCACCGGCATCATTTTTGAAGAAATATGGACCTATGATTCCAAACCGTTGTTTTTGTACGAAAGGTGGGTGAAAGGGCAGCTCTTGAACCTCTTCAGGTTGCTCTTCGACGTAAATGCGCCAATTTTGCTTATTTATATACCCATTAAGCCAGATATGGGCCTCATCGCTGAATAAAAATTTGTCTCGAAAACGTCGGGTCTTCTTGGAACTTTTCAGGCGTCCATAGAGCGAAGTGGTTTCGCTTCGGAAAGTCGAGCGGCTTTAGTTCTTGTACAAGCTGTATTTTGTACGCTTTTAATTTAATATTTCCACGTTAAATAAGCCAAGTCGTTCCTTGCATCAATTCGAGTTGCCGCGAACGGCGCCGAATCGATTCTCCACGGTCTTCGTGTACACTCTCAGCTACGGTCGCTATATTTGCTTCACTGCGTGCTGGACGTAGTCTATTTGGTTGAATATTATCCAATAATGAATGCTGGATCTCAAGATAGGTGATGGTGTTGCGAATAGTATGCTCAGTGGGCCGATTATGTTGACTATAAGTTGAGCGAACGTGAATTTCCGTAATAAAGTTGAATGATTTGTAAACGTTGTTCAGGCGTAAGTCTTTCCAGTATGAAGGGCCAAACAATACTGAACAAAAACTCACGCGTGATCTGTTCAAAAAAGGCTATTGAAAAAAGTATCTCTACTTGGATCACCCCTTATATGTATGTATATATTGTCACGTTGTGATTTACATGCTTATCTAAATGAAGGTAACCACCACCTTAGTTGTATCTCCAGCGATTTTCTCACATCAAAACTCGAAATTATATTTTAACTAATTTATTTCTTAATTTTTTTTTTTCAAAATCTCAATTCTCAATTATCTTAGTTATAGTATGTATATATATCTATATATTCCTAATGTCATAACTATATTTGATTATACACTACTTAGTTGCAATAGTTTACAAACTAGATTTTAAGTTAAACTTTAATTGCACACAACTAACGGTATTTGTTATTTTTTTACATTTTCATGCTGTTCAACTGACTGAATTTAGTGATCCTTCGCATTTAAATTAATTACATGCATACTCGTATGTATGTATGTACTTATGCAACTAACGTCATAATTTACAGAATATCAGTGTTTGTTACCAACTAGGCAATGCTAGTGTATAGTAACGGTAAATAATACGAGATCGTATATATAATTTTAGGTTTGTAACATTTGTATGTATGTCGGTATGTAGGTGTGTATTTTTAAAGATAATATATGCAGTTAAAAATATTTTAGTTCTTTTGTCTAGTCTAAATGCATACTAATTGTAGTCTACACCGTTACTTTACTATAGTTTATTTGAAATTGTTGTTGTTTTCTATATATATGTAAGTTATTTAAATACTAGAATTTTCATTACAGAGAATCTTATGCTTAAAAATATTTAGATTTTAGGTAAGAAATATTTGTTTGTGTGTATAAGTTTAAGTACTTCTATGTAAATATGTATATACATCTAGAGCTAAATAGTTGACATATGTATGTATGTATGCACGTATTTGTGAGTAGAATGTTATATACATAGTTATGTAACTAAACTTTCGAACCAATACTCTAAGTTATTTATTAAAAAAATAGGAAATATTAATTTTTACATTTTTATTCGCATATATATTGAATGTATATATGTCTTGTGGCTGAATTGACTAGATAATTTGAATTTCTTTATTAAAAAAATGCTTTCTGAATAAAAAAATCCAGCTAAAAGGCTACCTCTGCCTGCTTTAGTCTCATTAGCTCTTGAATATGTCCGACTGCGTCTCATTCAGACGCTTAAGCATCGCATTTCGATGCAGCCAATATGGTGGCGGATCTGGTGGTTGTCCCGGTAGCAGAGTTTTCGTTTTTAGCGTACTCGTTTTCGGATTCGTGGCGGGTGGAGTGTTCGCCGCAAGCGCTGCATTGAACATTACAGGATCGGCCAGTTGGGCTGAGTGTCCCACAGATACACGCATTGGAACCTCTTTCTTGCGTATCGTCTCGCAGGTCTCTTTCATTTTACACAGTTGATCCTGTAAGTTGCGATACTCCTCGAGAAAACGTTCCAGCTGCGCGGCATGATAATCATAGGCGGCCACTGTGGATGGGTTCGTTGTGGGATGCATTGAAGATGAGGCCGCGGCTGCTGCAATGCTAGGCGCCGGCGCCGTGCTTACGCCTGTGCGTGAGGTGAGCGTGGAGAAATCCAGTAACGGCGTTGCAGCCGAACTGAAAGAACGCTGGTGTTGATGCGCATCGTGTATCGGCGATGATGGCAAGCTGGGATTGCGTCGCACACCACTACCGCCCAACGCTGTTGCACCGTTGATGCTCATATTTAGATTTCCTTTATTGGTGCTTTGCACCAAATTGAGAAAACTATTTGAACGTTGCCCGCTGGTGTAGGTGGATGTGCCAACGTAG
The DNA here is from genome assembly GCA_030068015.2 of Neoceratitis asiatica. NCBI lineage: Eukaryota > Metazoa > Arthropoda > Insecta > Diptera > Tephritidae > Neoceratitis > Neoceratitis asiatica. Next base: position 44,820,828 of record CM061524.1, on the reverse strand, counting down.
TTGGAATATGAAGATTCCGCTGAGAAACGCCTGCCCAGCGTCAGTTCGTTTAGGAAACTGGCATCACCCAACGTACTACTGCCATATTTGCTTGAGTTGTCTGCCAATAGCGGCGATTGGCTATCCGATGAGCTTTTAAAGTATTTGCCGGTATTTTTCAATTTCCGCGGCAGCGTACAAAGCGCTGCATTTGCTGAGCTACCCACTCCTGTGCCATTGTTGTTATTTGAATTTGTCGCTTGCGCTACAGCGTATTTGGCGATGTCCAACAGGTCGGGGTAGTTACTATCGAAAAGATCATTTTCAATACCTTCACCACTACAGAATACCGAAGTGCTAACATCATCGTTGTTGTTGTAGTAGCCATTGTTGTTTGCGGCCAACGACGTTTGTCCGACCGTTCGTTTGCTATGTGGTGAGGTGATCTTCGTTGTGGCAATAGGCGTTGTGGTCCAAGTAGGCCTGTGATTGTAACCGCCCAAACGGGCCGCGGCGTCCACTTGGCTGGATATCGAGCTAGAGGCTGAGTCAGAGCTGCAAAGAGAAAAAATTCAGTTATTAGAGTGCGGATGTAGGCAATATTTCCATTTAAATGGTTTGAAGGTATTTGAGAAACTTTTGTTAAGCTTGTGGTCAATTACAGAATTATGTCAAGCCCAGGGTTGCAGTATTTTATTTAAGAAAAACTATATTTCTCTTTGATAAGTCAACGTACCATCTGCTCTGTGAGCTTTTGGTCATGGCTAAAACAAAGAAAGCTTCAGTGGAGACTCTCCGATACATTTTATGTAATAGTTGAGCTACGAGTGAGTGAATGTCAGCTTTGAAGCCAGCGGCTCGCCATGTATTGGGTTATATGAAAAGTCTTCGAGTCTTTTGTTGATACTCTTATTTCGGTCAGGACTAACCCAGTTGTGTAGCTCTGTAAATGCACATTCGCATGAAAAGATTTTCTAATTTGAGCGAAATTTCTGAAGAAATAAGTTGTAATGCTTAGTGCCTTTTTCCTATAAAAAATGTAAGCGCTGCCAAAGTCTGGACCCCGGTTTGACACATAGATGGCGCTACTTAAAAACATATTATTGTTAGTTAGCCTTAACCTTCGAACGACGTGCGCGTAAATTTGACAGCTGTCGGATCATTAGTTTATGAATTATAGCTTTTTAATGTAAGCAACCTAGTTTTTGTGAAAAAATTTATAGAAAGGAACATTGCGTGTTAATAAAATATTACTTTTCGAAGAGAAACGATATGGCTGAAGCAAAAACTTGGCCAGCTGACGAGTTTCCGGACACTGTCACAGAAAAATCGGGCAACAATGGTTAGTATACAAAGTTTAGAAGTGGTCAAATGAGCACCGGAGACGGAGAACGAAGTGAACGCCCAAAAGAGTTTGTTACCAACGAAAACATTAAAAAAAATCCCCAAAATTATTTTGAATGACCATAAATTGAAATTGAATTGAAGAGCAGGCACTTTAAGGATATCAACTGATCATATATATTATGTCATTCACTAATATTTTGGTATGAGAAAGTTCTGTGCAAAGTTGGTGCCGCCCGAGCTCACTTTTGACCAAAAACAAAAGCAGTGGTTGGACATGGTCAATCATAATAAACCCGAGATTTTGGGTCGATATGTTACAACAGATAAAACATGGTTGCATCATTTCACTCCGAAGTCCTATCGATATTTATCCGCGTGGACTGCACACGATAAACAACAGTCGGCTGACAAGGTTGTGGCGTCTGTATATTGAGATGAGCATGGAATAATTTGCATTGATTACCTTCAAAGGAAAGAAGGATCAACAGTCCCTGTTGTATAAATAGCGTTATTGGACCGCTTGAAGGACGAAATCGCCGAAAATCGGCAAAAATCCATGAATTGGGCTTCGAATTGCATCCACATCTACCGAATGCTCCAGATCTAGCCCCCTCGCGACTATTTCCTTTTCAAATGAATGTTATCTATAAAGAAATTTTCGTCGAATGAAGAGGTGATCGCCAAAACTGAGGCCAATTTGGAAGCAAAGGACAAATCGTACTACGAAAATGGTATCGAAAAGTTTGAGGCTCACTATAATCAATGTATCGTCATTAAAGGGAACTATGTTGAAAAAAAAATATGAATTCAGCCAAAAATATGTGTTTTACTATGGTAGGTCGGGGACTTTTCAATTGACCTTCTGTGGTTTACGGTGAGAATGCTTTAAGATATTCGTTCCAGAATTTTTTGTGTACCTTCTGCTCGTCGCTGAATCACTTAAAATGCCGAGGCTACTCAAATGAGGTTTGAGTGTCACATGAATTAGCGCAAAAAAAATTTTATTGACCGAAATACCGAACACTGAAACGCGACAAATCGAGCAATTTTTGCCGATACACATGACGACCGATCCGATGAAAAATGAGTTAAATAAAAGAATAACAAAAGGTCATAGATATATTCAATATTCATGGGTAGCCATCAAAAGGAGAATCTCTCATACGAGGCATTATTTGACTATTCATTGGAGTAGGATTTTCAAGAGGTTGGTCCCAAACCCTACCCACAACCATGAAGAGGGTTCGCCATTTCACTTTAGCTTACCTCCAAATGAATATGAATATTTCCGAGATTGACAGTCAGAAACTTTCCTCACTTGAGTGATCACACATTTTTCCATCCTTCAATAGTCAATATGGGCTTGATTAAAATTGATTTGTAACAATGAAAATAAACAAAAAAGCCAAAGACTTTTTACATAAAAAATAAATGTGTTCCATTTAATACCCTTCCCCTGTTCAATAGAGGTAGAGTGCTAGGGTTTAGGGTCTACCCCACATAGAAACCAGCTCTAATAAAAATGTGCGCTGCCCTCGTATTGGCTTCAAAATCGTGCTTTGCGATTTCAACGTCGGGGTAGGTATATTTGGCGTTCATCCTTTACTGGGCTCATCGATTCGAAATATGTAATATCAGATGCCTACACAAAACATTTATCAACTACATGGTTGTTATCAATCATGTTGGGATGGACAGAAAACAGGTTTCTAGTATATTTGATATAGTCACTCTCCGGTATCCCAAAATATACCACTATCTTGTAGCAATCAATATATGCATCTTGATCTGAGCAGTCAAGAACGCGCGACAACAAGTATAAATAGTTTTCGACTCGCCTTGTAGCCTTTATCATTGAGAACAACTCTATATAAGGAACTGTGAGGGAGAATTTCAAGCTCCCTATAGCTGTAGGCGAAACTATTGGTTTTCTATAAAGTCAAAAAATAAAAATAAAAATAAAAAAACAGCAAGTAAGGTAAAAAGGTATGAGAAATATACTGCGAGTCAGGGAAGCGAGACGCATTTGTAAACAGAACAAGAAGCAAGTACTGTCGATGGCCAAGCCGAGGTATTCATACCTTAAATAAATCTGATCAATGATTTTCGGTGTCAATATTTCTATAAATTTACGTGTGTATGTTAGAAATAATACGAAATTTGACGTTTTTTGATGCTGTTTCAAGAATTTTTCTCCAGAACAGAATATCTGAGCAAATCGCTGTTTGTTTTCTTTTCATTCTGGTACTTTTACATTTCGTTCCAAAGTTATTACAAAAGAGATGTAAACGAATAGTCCTGAAGTGTGTGAGCATGCTCAAAAAATCCACGAAAGAATGGTACTACGTTTCAGATCTCTGCCAAGAGGAAATAGATAATCAAAAATTTGAGTATTTTATTTGCTTAGGACTTATTTCCAAGGATAAATAGGATGTTTTCCAGCAGGGTTCTTTCATATTTTGTAATTGCCTTTATGTATATTCACAGAGCCGAGTGTGAGTGTGTGAGTGTTGCCCTAATGATGGCTCGAATTAGTGGCTATACTTGACACATGGCTGTCGAGATTCTCAAGTGATAAACGCAAGAAAATAACACGTGCTAATGATGTGCAAAATATGCTCGCTACTTCGTAATGAATGAACGGCTATAGTGTGTCGCAAACTGCGTTCATCATTCCTTGAAACATATTCACTTAGAAGACACACACACAACTACAAATATTTCACTTTGAATAGCTACATATCTCTTTGAAACCGCCAAACTCACTTCAGTGCTATAGCCGAACTGGCGTGTAACATTAACACACACACATACACCTATGTTTTTATGTATCCTGTTTCATTGCTTACATTTCTATTATTAACTGTTGCATGAGTTGGTTTCGGCTCCACAGTTGGCTGCAGGCATTTTGCCAAATTGGTTAGCTACTCGCTTGCATTTTATCACATCTATGGTCTAAATATAATCCATTCCCATTCACTCTTCGCTACACTACTTGAGATTTTCTTTTCTTGCACTCCTTCATTTATTCTTATACATCACATCCTTTATCTCTTGGATCGCAAACTTTTCACTAGAGTGTTTTGTTTTCACTAATTTTGTTGCAACTCTTCGTGCGCTTTTGTTGATTTACTTTACTTTCAACTATTCTTTGTTTCGCACACACACGTATTTGAGCTTCTAAAGGGTGTTTTTTATAGAGGTATAGAACTTTAAGTTGGCATTACTTTTCAAGATGGTGACCGATTTAACAGCTGTCAAGTGATTTATTCTCAGTTTGGTTTGGCAATTCATCATGAATAGACTCACGCCTAAACAACGCTTGCAAATAGTGCAATTTTATTTCGATAATAATGGTTCTGTGCGGAAAACGTATCGCGCACTACGTCTACGAATTTTGTTTAGCGATGAAGCGCACTTCTGGTTGAATGGCTACGTCAACAAACAAAACTGCCGCATTTGGAGTGAAGGTAATCCTCAAGTGTATGTTGAAACACCGTTACATCCAGAAAAACTGACTGTTTGGTGCACTTTATGGGCTGGTGGAATCATTGGTCCGTACTTTTTCAAAAACGATGGTGGCCAGAACGTTACAGTCAATGGTGATCGGTATAGAGCCATGATTAGTAACTTTTTCATTCCTGAATTGAATAACCATGATGTCCAGGAGATGTGCTTTCAACAAGACGGCGCAAAATGTCACACAGTTCGTGCCACAATAGATTTATTGAAAGACACGTTTGGTGACCGCCTAATTTAACGTTTTGGACCTGTGAATTGGCCTCCAAGATCTTGTGATTTAACACCGCTAAACTACTTTCTGTGGGCCTATGTAAAGTCATTGGTCTATGCGGATAAGCCACAAACGCTTGACCGTGTTATTGCCGATATACGGCCACAAATGTTGGAAAAAGTCATCGAAAATTGGACGTCCAGATTGGACTACATCCGCGCCATCCGTGGCGGTCTTATGCCAGAAATCATATTTAAAATGTAATGCCACAATATTGTCTTTCGGATAAATTCATGTCAATCGAAAAACCCATCGTTGTTTTATTGCAACTTAAAGTTCTATACCCCTATAAAAACACCCTTTACCTATATACAACTTTTGTAATTCCGTTATAGTTGCTTGTAATATGTGTACTATTGTCATGCTTCTCGCCCACTTCAGCTGCTGTGTTCGGCCCCATTGTTACCACGCCACTTCGTGTTGCAGTCTCTCAATATACCAACTTCAACAAAGAAAAGCGTTTCCAACTCAACCATACCCACACACATATACAGACACCTACCCTTCTCTTATCTAAGACAATGTCCATCTAACTTTCCGGCGTGCATATTTCATATCATTCATTAATTTGAAGATGCAATTTAAGAAAGTTTCAACTTTCATCTAAGATATTTTGTGGCTTTGTTGTCCATGCACAGTGGGAAGGAAGTGATCTTATTAAATTTCATTAAAACGAAAGTTGATTAATTAAAACTCGCTAAGCACATTCGGAGAATCGAAAATTTGAGGAAAATTTTTAATCTTAAATTTAAATTTGTTGGATTTTAAAGCAAAATATTTATCTATGTACGTCTTGTGGTAATTTTTCATACAACCAATATATGTTTATATGGAAATGAACGCAGTAACCAGAAATTCAGAGTGTGCACAAAAGGTTTCTTCGGCAAAACGGTCGGAAAGTTCAGACTCTGTAATGAAAGATCACTAAATGGGGTGAGGCTGATCGACTTCGATCAATCATGTTGTAGTTTTGGGCCTATAACACTATTCGTGCTGTGTGACTTAATTATTATTCCATCGTTAAAGTAATCCGAGCGCGCGTTGGAAAACTACTGTTCTTGAGCGTCCTTTTCAGTATATGTCCATCATTAAAAGCGTAAACAACAATAAATTTTTCCACGGACAAAGGCATATTAAAGGGTGATCCAAGTAACGGTACTTTTTTCACAAGCCTTTCTTTGACAGATCACGCGTGAGTCGTGTCAAGCTGTCATGTTATTTTTGCTCAGTATTGTAGTATTGAAAAGAATTTATTTCACACGCTTCCACTTATGACCAACATAATCGGCCTACTGAGCGTACTATTCGCAACACCATCACCATTCTTGAGACCCAGCATTCATTATTGTAATAAAGTATGATAATACTCTACCGAATAGACCACGTTCAGCACGTAGTGAAGAAAAGTCGATTCGACGCCGTTCGCAGCAACTCGGACTGACAAATGGAACGGCTTGGCGCATTTTACGTCGAGATTTTAAATTAAAAGCGTACAAAATATAGCTTGTGCAAGAACTGGAGCCTCCCAATCTTCCCAAGCGAAATCGCTTCGCTCCATGAGCTCTTGAAAAGTTCCAAGAAGATCCGACGTTTTCGAGCGAAATTTTGTGCAGCGATGATGCCCCTTTCTGGCTCAATGGGTATGTAAACAAACAAACTTGCTGACTAGATTTATATCGGAACGAATTTCCGTCATCCCTTGTCAAATTTGGTTCAGTAACACACCGGTTTCGGCAAACCGCCATCTTCAGTGTTTGGTTTCGTTCTCACTGAAGATGGCGGTTTGCCGAAACCGGTGTGTTACTAAACCAAATTTGACAAGGGATGACGGAAATTCGTTCCGATATAAATCTAGTATCCACCCTGTCGGAAAAACACAAAACCAAATCAACTCAAACTTGCTGACCGTTATCGTGCCATGATAACCGACTATTGGATACCCGAAATTGAAGATCGTGATCTCCGCTACATTTGGTTTCAACAAGACGGCGCCACTTCTCACACATCGCACCAATCAATGGATTTATTGAGGGAACACTTCGGCGAGCAGATAATTTCACGTTTTGGGCCGGTCGATTTGCCACCAAGACCGTGTGATATCACACCGTAAGACCTTTTCCTGTGGGGCTATGTTGAGTCTAAAATCTATGCGGACAATCCCGCTTCGATTCAGACCTTGGAGCAAAATATCGCCCATGTCATTCGCCAGTTTCCAGTCGAAACTGTCGAACGAGTAATTGGAAATTGGACTCAACGGATGGACTAACGTGGAAATTTATGGTGAGCTTGCTCTAACGAAAGCGAATTCGTCAAAAGCGGCTTGCACAATTTAAAAGTGATGATTTTGTCTTGGAAGACGAAGAACGTCTTGAGCAGCTAAACAAAATTTGAAAATGAAGAACTGGAAGCATCAGTCGATGAAGATTGTTACGAACTACAAGAAGAGCTTCCACAAACTTTGGAAGACACTCAATTAGTCATTTGAAAACATTTACAAGCAGCCGGATACATAACAAAGCAAGGAGGTTTGGTACCAAGAGACATTGAAAGACGACTTACACGTCAAAACTTCTTGAACGATACATATGGAGGTCGGTTTTGGTTAAGATTGTGTCTGGTGAAGAAAAATGGACCCAAAAGGACAACAGGAAAGAATTGTATGCGATGCCTGGCGAATCAGCCAAATCAACTACAAACCCTAATAGCCGTGGAATCAAGAAAATGCTCTATAAATGGGAGGTTCACAAGGGCGTTCTGTTTTTTAAGCTTATAAAAACGCATGAAACCCCTAATGAGGAGCGATACCGATCACAAATCATTATACTAAAGTGAGCTAATGTCGAAAAATCGACTGGAATTTGGGACTAAACGCAAGACAATAATTTTCCATTATGACAAAGCTCACTCTGTCATACCAGTTAACAACTATTTGTGAAACAGAGTCTGAGAAGTTTTCCTCGGCTGCCTTACATCCCAGACCAATACACTGGATTACGGTTCACATTAGAACAAGGTTTAAAAATTGGTTAGATTCATTTTAAATCGGCTCAGTTTTTCTGGGATGAGATCCACAAATTTCCCGAAAGAAGGGAAATGTTATAGTTTCGGATAAGCAATATTTTGTGTAATACTAATGTATATGTTTGTCTTAAATAAACGTTAGAATTTTGGAAAAAAGAATTAGACACTGTTTTATATATCAGCAAAGAAGGTTCCTCTTCGAAAAGGTATAAGTATAATCACAAAGACAGCCCACCGGCTTGGTGCTCTCTGTGATCACTGTTCACTAACTCCATATAGGGAAACTATGGAATGGTATTTCAAGCTCTCTAAGTGTTGCCGCTACAAAAAACTTGGAGGAAAAGCTGGTACTGTGGAATGTTGAACGGCAACCGATCGTCACCTGTGCTGAGTAGGCATTTTAACCGCTGAAGCGATTTTTGGAAGAGTTCCTCTTCTAATTTTTTGTCTTGCGTCTTGGTGTTTTTAATAACAAATTGGCGGGACCTACAGTTTATTCTATGCCGCCTCCGAACGGCCTATGTATTTTTATGAGGAGCTTTTATATTATGTCAAGAATACACTCGGAGGGCTTGACATTCTGAGTTTTGGGTGCTGGTCGAATTCTGGCTCGAACTCAGGCCTTCCAAATTTCAGTACGCAAAAGTAACCATTCGCTTATCGTGGCCGTGTCTATAGAAATTACTAGCTAAAATACTGCAGCTAGAGCTCTATTATAAGAGTGTACAATTGCTGTCGTATGTCGATGAAATTGATTTAATTGACCCTGCCATAAGTTCTATTTTCTTCATGATAGATAAAAAAATACAAAGCGAATTAATCTCGTGAGGAATGAGAAGAAGACAAACACTTATTATCAGAAAAAAAATCTCAGTCCTGAAATCCAAAGAAAAATCACTCTTATATACAGCTGCTACTTTGGACCGAGTTGGCAGCTGGAAAAGGAAACCTCAACGAACAGAGATCAAACTCTTCAAGGCGCGTTTGGTCGCCTCCCTACTTTATGATGCAAAACCATGGATAGACACAAGAGAGTTAGAGGAACAATCCACTGCGCGAACTTATTTAGTTCGAAAGGATGTATAATGCAATATGTACAGCAATGAAATTCCGTACTTTTAATCTACAAAAAAAAAAAAAAATTTAACTGGTTTCATAAAGAGCTCATTCTTGTTCAAAATACGATAACACATTTTATTTATTTAATTTAATCAAAAGGTAAGATTTTCAATTTAACTTACCCTCCAATTTCAATGAGTCTTGGTATGTGCAAATCCGACTGCTGCGGCCCCACATCATCTTCGTATTCACCATTACCACTAACTTTTCGTTTAAGCTCCTGTGGGCTCGCACGTATTCCCGCTACGTTACCACCACTACCACCCAAACCCGTTCTCCAGCGAGTGGCCACTGATATCTGATTTGCGTGTTTGCCACCCGCATAACTGGTTTTCGTAGTCTGGTAGTTGGCATCCAAGCCATCCTCCTCATCATCACAGTGTGTGGGTATATTACGATAATCGCCGTTACGTTTTGCACTGCCACCGCTTGGGTTCACAATCGCCACGCCAGTATCGCCACCATCATCTGAGCCACAGTTGAGAGGGGTTGTGGCCGTATGCAGGTAATCGTTGTCGTCGTTCGGAAATAAACCACCACCGCCGCCGCCGCTCCCACCGCCACCGTTAGTATTGCAAAAACTGCCAGTTACATCCGCGCCACCACCCGTAGAACCGCCACCCAAATCTGGCTTACGATTTCCCAATACACCGCCGCCACTGCTACCATTTGGCGGGCCATTTCCGCTACCACTGCCGCAGACACGTGATGTCATCTCGATTTTTTCATAACTCTCTGTACGCGCTGGTGGTACTGAGTTCCACAGACGCATTTTGCGCTTGCGACGTAACGAACAAAAGCAAATGGCAGCAAATGAAGAGCCGACTACAAATAGCAATGCTATGAGGATGCACAAAAGCACAATTTTTGCACCCAACGGCGCTTCAGGTGGACGCCGTGAAACAGCTAACGTTACGGACGCCTCCACCTTGCCGGCTTTGTTTTCAGCTGCGCAGGTATAAATGCCCGCATCCTGCATATCCGCGGTGAGTATGGTTAGGTTGGAGGCATTTCGTAACATGTTCACCACATACGTCTTGCGCCCTTGAGTCGCGGCCGCAGTACGCGGACTGGCGGATGGATCACCTGACGCCGTTAAGTTCGCAATCACACGGTTTTTCACCATCCAACGCACCGATGGTTCTGGTACGCCCTCCACGAAACACGTCATCGTCACATTACGTCCCTCCACGCCATGCGCCGTTGTGTCGGTGGCAATTATCTGTGGCACGCAAGCAAAGTCATCCAGGTCGATTTTATCCCACGTTTTGCCCGCCAGACGAGCTGGCGCACGACACAGTGGTGGTATGCCATATGGTATATTCTCGCGCAACATCCAAGCACGCAGTGGTCGCAGCGCACAAGAGCAATTCCACTGATTGCGTGCCAACTCGATACCGTGCAAATTTGTGAGCGATGTTATCGTACCCGAACGCACCTCACTCAATTTGTTGCCATCTAATTTTAGCCATTCCAGCGTAGTCTCCAGACCGGCAAAAGCGCGCACCTCCACCGTCGTCAACTTACAGTCGGACAACTCCACACGCACCAGCTGCGGCACATGGCCGAAGGCGTCGTCTTGTACATGCGAAATGGGATTACCATTGAGTTTGATTTCGCGCAATTCCGTTATGAATTCGAACGACTCTGTGGGTATGCTGCTTAGCAGATTATAGCTCAGATCCAGTTCGACCAGATTGATGAGCTTGCGAAAGGCAAAACGTTCGATCACACGCAAATGACATTTGGCCAGATAGACCTTCTGTAGATTGAGCAAATTGACCGCAGCAAAAGTGTCATGCGGTATGTTGGCGATATCATTGCCAGTCAAGTCCAGAACCTGTGTACCGGCATCCAGCGGTACCGGGATATGTGTTAGATTCGCATTAAGGCACAATACTGACTCTTTGCCGCTCTTCCATTTGCACTCACACATGCTGGGACAATCGGCCAACGTCGGATGCGCCAAACTCAAACAGCAGAGCAGCCAGAGGAGTTGCGCTAGCGGGATTGTGAGTAGGTTATGTAGAGATATCTTAAATGCGGGTAGTAACAGTTGAAAACTGTGCGGAAACTGACGCCGCCTCGTTGGTGGTTGCCGCGGTTTTCGACGCACCTTCGTCGCCAACGTTATCTGACAAGCGCTGCTGCGACTAACGCTGCAACCGTTGCAATTCCTTTGCTCGCCTCTATACAGTCGCACTCCAGCTGACCGATCGCAGTCGAAATATTGATTGCAGCGCACACGATTGCATTGTTGTGTGGTTCGTTTGTGGCGGGCCATGGCATTTCCGGTTGGTGTTGTGTAAGAACTTTGACTTGCAGCTATGCCACATTGAGGCGATTGTATAGTGATGGGAGATCGACTTGGAGCATAAGACTGAAGTGTATGTACCTGTATTGAGACAGTGTCTATGGAATGCAAGTTGGCAAGTGTGAAATTGGCATTCGAAGTATTGAGGAATTATGTATTTAAATTTTGATTTTTGCACTGCCATGCCAGCTGGCATTAGTCTCTGCAGTGGTGGAATAAGTGTGGTCAGAGCGTAAACGTTGGGTGAACCGGTTAAGCATTTCCTCAAACGTTTGTGGCGATAAATGTTGATGGTCCTGCAAAGAGAACAAACAAACAAAAACGGTTAATTTTACTGGGTTAAAATATGAATTATTCATAATACGCTTCATACACAGTTATGAGTCCATATACTACAATACAATATAAACATATGTATACACACACATATATAATGGCCACAGTGCCTAAAAGTGAAATTATGCGCTTTCGCTGATAATTTATTTTACTGCATATTTCTACCAGTTTCAGCTCAGCCGAGCCAGGCCTAGTCTAAATGCATTTCCATTCAACCCACTCTAGCTCCTTACCCTCAATTATAAGCGTACTACTCTTCACCTTCTTTCTTTTACTACACTTTAGCTGCTTTAGCTTTTTGTTATGCCTCAAGCACAGCCACAACATAATCTAAACAGTGCAGCTGCAATAAACTGTAAATATTTGACATTTTAATAATGTGCTTAAGTGGTAAAACTAAAGTATGTACTTGCCATTAACTGACAGCGGTGGCGTTGTTGTTGTTATTGCTTATGGCGAGTGCGCAAAAAGTGCAACAGTTATTGTTTAGTGTTTTTTTATCTTCTTTCCTTTCTAACTCCACGAAAGCCTCACTTTGCTGTAAATACTTTTTCGCTTTTCGCTATTTGTTAGTGTTTGTATAAGTTTATTAATGCTGTCGGGTGTATGCATGTACGTGTGTATGTATGCGTTTAGTTCTGTGGTGTTGTGTATGGTGGTAAAGCCATAACTGTCACTTGGTGTTAGCGCGATTTCTTGCCGTGTTACCGCCAAAGGCTTGACACTTTACTACAACTTGGCACTTTTTGCTTTGCCACACTTTGCCAAAGCCTTGCAGTGGCAGTGCAATATATGGTTTTAATATATGTTTTTAAATATATATATTTTTGTATATTAAGGCCGAACAATTGTTTAGAAAATTTTTTTTCCGAAATGACTCAGAATTCATGGGGATTACAAACTTTAAAAAAGCGGTGAAGGTTTTTATTGGTGAAAATGAGATATTAAAAATTTCTTATTTGAAATCTCTGCGACAAGGATATTTACATCGCTTAATAATTCAAAAAAAAAAAAATCAATCAAGATCGACTTGCATATTATTCAGAAACATGGTTTAAAGTTTTTAAAATGGTCTATTATTTCGAGGTCTAATAAGATTTACTATTGAATCAAATTTATGAGTCCATAAACAACTGCTTTGGCTGCTACTATTTTTTGTTGATTAAACCTTACACGCACATAGTTTTTTGGAAAACAAAACACAGTTTTATTTTATTCATAATGGTTTATTAGGGTAAACTTTTTCATAAATTATAAGATAATATAAATTTTTAATTATACACGAAATGGTATATTTGCGTTGGTCCGAAGTAATTATGAACCAGCAGTAGATGAGATAGGCCCACCAAAATTTATACCGAAATTATCAGAATGACGAGATGTCTGCCTGTCTGTCTAAATATAAAGTATTCCCTCAATTTTTGAGATAATTCCACCAAACTTGGTAGAAAGATGCATCTATATATACGACAAATTTTTCAGGTTTAAAATTTTGGGTTATAAGCCCGTCCAAAAAGTACCCAGGATCGTGAAATTTGGTGTACTACACATACATACAAAAATTGCATATTGGTTCGGAAAATCAGCGAAATCGGACGAATATAACATATAGCTCCCACACAACCGATTTGTTCAGATGTGAGGTTTTGAGAAAAACTCAGTCAAAAAAGCATTTAGGAGCATGAAATTCGGTATAATCAACAAATATTATGAATTTCATATTAATTTCTTAACATTATATTAAAAAAGCATCTAGTATCGTGAAATTTGATATGTTCATGAAAGGTGTAACGCCCGAAGACAGCCGTTCCTAGATTTTTATGTTTTTCAACACGAGACAAATATGTCGCAGTATACGCCCAAAGTTGTATACCAGGTGTGTTCAAAATAAAAGGTGAATTTTGAAGCTTTTTGTTATATTTATTAATCAATATATATTTTGTGCCCTTTAAAGTAATCCTCCTCCGATATAATACCCTTGTGACACTTTTTCTAATCCTCGAAGCACTTCTGATGTGCGCTTTTCGCTATGGCCATCAGCTCTGTTTTCGATTCTGACTTGACCTCATCAATTGTGGCAATGCACTTTCCTTTCATTTGTTTACTTAGTTTTGAGAACAGGAAAAAGTCGAAGCGTGGGCGTGGCATAACTATGGTTTTTTTTTTTTTGGACAGAAAATCACGAATAAGCATTGAGATGTGAGCTGGTGCATTATCGTGAAGCAGAATGCCCGATTTGTTTTTCCACAATTCCGATCGTTTGAGCCGCATTGCTTTACGCAAACTTTCCATAACTTCCCTGTAGTATTCCTTATTAACTGTACGCCCTTTCGGCAGGTACTCACCACATTATTATAATCAAAGAAAACTGCAAGCAAAACTTTCACCTTTTCCTTTTAACAGACCTCGTAAAGCATTACTATGAAATGGCTTTCTGAGATCAATCTTACAAATTATCGTTTCACTTCATAAGGAATATAAAATTATGATCCAAATTGAAAAAAAAATGTAATGATATTCAGGTAAACAATTTCTTACTGACGGAAAACAAAAGTGAGTATAGGAGATAAGAATTTGGTCAACATAAAAACATCTTTATTGTCCATGTATTTTATGAAAGAAATATCTTTGGGCAGGTTCTTTCTCTTCGAATGAACTGCTCCGCAAGATCTTATATTCGTTTAGGTTAATTAATGCTGCAGGTTTGAAGAATTAGAAATATTTTTAAATGAAAATTCGCATCCTAGTAGAAGGTCCCTTGTTATTTGCAAACCACTATCTCGCTAAAATGTAAGTTTCTTCGTATTTCTTCAAATTTTTTGAACGACATTTCACTCGCTGAAAGGAACTTAAAACCAATTGTTTCGAAATGATAACAAAAACCGTTTCCTCCATACTAGTGATGGTGACGGGCAATGAATATCGTTTCGATGTTTCGGTATGATAATGGTATCAACTAAACATCACAATTTGCCACTGGGAATGGAAAATGTTAATTGGGAACTCAAAGTTGCTTTAAAAAGTTTAGATCTATCAGATCTCTTTGCTAACCGCTAAGGAATTATAAATCATCTTTTTCATATAAGTGGCTTTTTGAATTTGTCTCGCGGTTACTGTAATCACAACACTGCTCGAATTTTTGTTCTGTTTTGTTACCGTAGACAAAAGATGGCTCCTGTGGGTGTCTCTAGGTGAACGTATACCAAAAAAAGCCAAGGTTTTTCTGTCGGTCAACAAGGTCATGGTCACAGTTTTTTGGCATGTACGATACCCTTCATACCGATTACCCTGAAAGGGGTAAAACAATAACCGACGAATATTATGCAGAATTTTTGTACGGATTCGATATTGATTTGAAGTAGAACCGAGCATACTTGGCGGAAAAGGTTCTGTTCCATCAGAACAATGCTTGGATGCACACCTGTGTATTAATCATAGCAAAAACTCATAAATTGGGCTATGAACTTCACCCCATCAAGCATATTTTCCAAACTTAGCAACCTACGACTTTGTCTCGTTTCTAAACTTATAATAGTGGCTAAGTAAGAGAGTCGGGTCGAATGAAAATATCATCACTTCAACAAACGCATTTTCTGAGGGCCTTGAATAAATCTATTATTTGGAAGGAATACAAAAATGGGAAACAAAAATCGCTGAACTAAATATATACTTGTAGATGTAAACTGATATCGAACTTCGTCGAAATCGACTACGTATACAAGTTCGATGCTTGAGGCTTCAAACAACTTTAGACTACTTTATTTCAAATCTGGAGAAAATAATACGAGATGGATAGTTTTGGTAGTGACCAAGGGCAAGTGAAAATATCTTCCATCTCCAAACTAACGGTCAGCGCACTCGCATATTGGTTGCCACGTCTTAGTTAACAGTTAGTACTTTGAAGTCGTAGAAAGTCTTGACTATTTAGGAAGCAGTAAATACCAATAAAAATGTCAGTCTGGAAGCCAAACGCACATATTCCAAGAGATGCTGATTTGGAATGAATATGCAATTGAAAATTCAAATCCTCTCTTGACGAACAAAAACCAAACTTCCATCCCGAGCTGCTGTATGACGCATAACCGTGAAGTATGTCAATATCTGATAAGTCGCCTTTAAAAGTTTTTAAATTTTTTTTTATAAATGAAAATGTAAATGTCCTTTGCGCATTTGCAGCGACGATTGTAGACGATTAAATGTTGAGCTGGATGAAATATTCGGCGCATCCAGAAACAGCGGCTACGCTGGTGAGGTCATGTTTTGCGATTGGATGAAAGTACTACAGATTTCAGGGTTCGATACAGCACCTGCCGATGTAAGTAGTGTGCGTCTTCCTGTGTTTGCCAACAAATGGAGGGACCTAAGTTGCCCAAGAACGGCAAATGGGCTTTCATGAGAAGCTTTTTTTCATGTCAGAACTACACGCAAAGCTAACCACTCAAGTTGCTGTAGTCACAGCATGTAGTATTATTATAAATTATGTTAATAATTGTATAAAGGGTGTATTTTGTGTTAGAACTACTTTGAAAAAGACTTGAATTTATTATGAAGCAACATTACATGAGCTGGAGTATATTAAAATAACAATAATAGATATGCGCCATATCCAATATCAATACTCCTTAATTCTGCATTTTTTTCTTCTTAATAATTTTTTTTTATAAAATAATAATAATCCTAATGGATTCAGTAGACCGGTTTCATTCATAGTTCTTCTTCTGCTTCTAGTTCGCTTTATGCGTTATTGGCAGAGTTCATGCATAAAACAAAAACAGACATCACTCTACTCCAATTGCATATTCTGATAAAAATACAAAAAAAAAACAGTAAATTTTTAGCTAATAAAAGCGACTGTAGCATGTGCCACCAGCTAGCTATCAAGTGCACCAACAACAATGCCCCAATTTATATATTTAATAATAGTGTTGTCGAAAAGTTGACTAATATGTTACACGAGCGTGCCCTGTGTGTTGGCTTCTAAGCAAATTCCACGTAAAAATATAATAGCATTGCATGTGAAGGGGCGTATAGGCAACATATTACAGCACTTCCGCGATAATTTATATTTTGTTAGAAAATTTCTTTATTTTCTTGTAGTAGAAAACACCCAGCCATTGGTGATAATCGGTTACCCCAATTACCAGCGATTGCTCAAGAAAGCATTCATTTACAGTTTGCTTGCTCATAACACTATGGTTGGTGACATTAAATTAGCTTATTGACGGTTAGTATTGTACGTAAGTGTCGTGTCAGGTTAAAAACTTAATAACTTCATTAGAGATTGTAATTACGTATTAGTGAATTGCTTATGATGCACTAAGGATAAAACACACAATCGGTGGATGCATGGGGATGGGGGGATGCGGGTTATCAGAAGCTTCTCCAGCAGCGGTTGTTGGTAGAGAGCAAAAAAAAAAAAAAAACTACAACTTAGTCAATAATTTTTAAGTATGTCCTTTTAACAAATTAACAGGCGTTTTTTGTATTTTGTATCTAAATTTAAGGGTTTTTCTATAAGTTAATTAAATTACTTGGGATTTTTCGGCTAAAATTCAAAAAGTTTTTCCACTAAAACAGGAATTTCGCGTGCTGATAAAATATTGTTTTTTGATGGGGAAAAATACAGTTGAAGCAAAAACTTAAGTTTCTGGACACTGTTTCAGAAAAATCAATCATCAAGAATTGGTACGCGATAATTAGACGTGGTGACATGAGCTCCGAAGGTAGTGGACGTATTGGACGCCCGAAAGAGGTCGTTCGCAAAGAAAACATGGAAAAATCTACAAAATTATTTTGAATGAATATTTGGGTATGAGAAAGCTCTGTGCAAAGTGGAGCTCACTTCTGACCAAAACCAACGACGAATTGATTATACGTAGCGATGGTTGAGATGTTTAAGCGTAATAAACCCGAGTTGTTGCATTGATAAGTGACAACGGATGAAACACTTCACTCCGAAGTCCAATCGACATTCATTCGAGTGGACTGAACATGATGAACCCACTTCAAAGTGTGAAAAAATGCAACAGTCGGCTGGAAATGTTATGGCGTTCGCATTTAAAGAAGAAGAAAGTACAGTTTCATCAAGACAATGCACCGTGTCACAAGTCAGTGAAATCGATGGCAAAAACCCATGAATTGGTCTTCGAATTGTTTTCGCTTTAACCGTGTTCTCCAGATTTGGCCCCCAGCGACTATTTTCTGTTCTCCGATCTCAAAAAAATGCTCGCTAGGAAGAAATTATCGTCGAATGAAGATGTAATCGCCGAAACTGAGGCCTATTTTGAAGCAAAGGACAAATCGTACTACAAAAATGTTATCGAAAAGTTGGAAGGTCACTGTAATCAATGTGTTACCCATGAAGAGAACTATGAAGAATAAAAAAGAAATAAATTTTGCAACAAAAAAATGGGTTTTACTATGGTAGGCCGAGGACCTCTCAATTGTCCTGGTAATTACTGCCCAAAAAAATCTCGTTCGCGTAATCAATTAAAAGATTTTCATCCCTCTTCAAACTGTTCTTCCTCTTATTCTTAGGTTCAAACTCAAGAACTTTTAAGTTGCAAAAAAAAAAAAAAAAACGAAGCGCTGTTTTTACTATTATATTTCCTTTATTTTCAAATATCTAAGCGTTGTGTTGCCCACATCAGTATTGTGCACACACAAATGTTTTGCTTAAAGACTAGAAGCCAATTGAGCCTAGTTCGATCGGAGCATTTCTGCATTATCTAGCAAAGCATAACGGGGGTCGTCGTAGTGAATTTACAAGTATTGTATATATATTAGTATATAACAAGCCCCCTTGGGTTGGAATAAGCCTCCTTAATATCGCTTAAAAGGTCTTAGGTGTGAAAAGTTAAAGCACGCCGTCAAGAAACTGATTGAACCTTATCAGTGTCCTTTTAGACCTAGTAAATCTAAAATTGACCAGGTATTCATCCTGCGACAAATCGTGGAGAGAGACCAGAGAGAAACGAATCGATACACACCACCATTTCATAGATCTTAATGCTGCCTCCCACAGCACGATATGGAGCTGCCCTTACGACGATGTGGCTGAACTTAATATCCCCACAAAGCTCATACGGCTATGTAAACTGACCCTGGATAATACCAGAAGCGTAGTCAGAATTGGGAACGACCTCTCCGAGTCCTTCGATACCAAACAAGGTTTCATGCAAGGAGAATATTTATCGTGTGATTTCTTTAATTTGATGCTGGAGAAAATAATACATGCTGCAAAGCTTAGAAAGGGGGATTTCTCATCCGAGGCCTTTGTTGATTTTTCATTGGAGTATAGTTTTTATGTGGTGGGTCGCAAACCCTACCCACAACCGCAGGAATTCACCTTCTCACTTTAGCCCTCCTCCAATTGGATGTTTGTTGGCTGCCCAGAAGACACTTGGTCTATGACCGTAAGTCGTGAACTGCTTGTACCATATGTAAAAGAATCGTTTCTGGACACTCCCAGGTGAATGGTAGTCAGATTTTTTCCTCACTTGCGTGAACTTCTATCATTGGCCATAATATCAGCACCGTTAGTTCTGATTTCTGCAAATCAGACGAAGAAGCGAAGATATTGGGTCTGGTAGTGAACGAGGACAATATGAAATACCTCCTGTCATCAAATAAACAGTCATCGCGTTCGCGACTCGGCTGCCACGTCACTGGTGCCAGTCATACTATTAAAGTCGTAGAAAATTGCGTCTGCGAAAGAGATGTGACTATTTGAAAGTTGGCAACGCCGAATATGCAGATAAATGAAAGATGACCTGTACGAGCTATACAACGACATTGACATAGTTCAGCGAATAAAAAGGCAGCAGCTACGCTGTCTAGGTCATAATACCCAGTGGTGGAAGCAGCGAACAGAAGGAACAGAAGGAACGGGTGTAACGGGCCATAAACACTCTGATAATTCATAGTATTAACCAAAATCGACCCTGTGCGGGAACTGTTCTAGTAGCACTGGACCTATCGAAAGTGCTACTATCGAACGTTGTGGACTCCTCATTTCCGCCTAGGTTGCAGAGGTGTACCATTCGCCCTTCGGACCATGACGGGAAACCCCTGATGACGCCGAAGCACCACTTACACAGTGAAACAACTGCGCTGCCAGTTAATGAGCATAATGTTATGCTGTGTATGCAATACCTCTGGGATGCTACCGTAGGGATCATCCCAACAGACACTTATTGGAAGTTGAACCATCACCTAGGCACATCAGGAAGGAAATACTTGACAGCTACGACTCCATACAGCAATACAGAGAAGACCCGTTGGACAAGACGGCGTACAGACAGGCAATAAGCACCATTCAGCTAGCGTCCAGTAACACCTTTGTGAACACTCCTCCTGTGAATGTTGTCCTCGGAGTTTAATCACCACCCATAACAGAACAAGAGCTCGAGCTGACTCGAGAGACCCGCGCAACACTGGCACAATTAAGGTCTGGATATTGTAGTAAGCTCAACTACGGCTTATCCAGACTCAACCCTGACATACCCAACCCATGTCCCCCATGGAACGAGTCCCCGCACGACTCTCAACCACTTCTTTGCATGCCCACTTAACTCGACTCATCTAATACCCCTCTTTCTCTGGTCCGAATACGTTGAAACAGCAAGTTTCTTGGGCCTCCCGTTAGATGACCTCGATGGCGAGGACTGGGCTTAGCTGTCCCTAGGAAGCGTTGGCTAGATGCTAAAACATCAACAACAATGGGTCGCGCGCTATTATCAATTCGGCTATAATCGCGTAAGAGATTCCTACATCAAAGAAGGAGAAGAAGTATTCATAAATCCATGTAGTTGATCGTGGTGAAGAAAGGAGGATACTCCATATAAAGCTAATAAATTCTGCAAACAGAAGTGAATGGTTGTTTCGCTTTTTTTGCAAGAGATCTCTCGTTATATTCGAAACGATTGATCCTCATTTTTCTATTCAACTTTATATTAGAAGCTAATTTTTTATCCACAAGGTTTAATGTCTACGAGGTATGTTCAAAGGAAAGGGTGAATATTTTGCTCACTGTTTTCTTCGATTATAATGGTGTCATGCATCATGAGTTCCTGCCAAACGGTCGTACAGTTAATAAGGAATACTACAAGTTATGCAACGTTTGCGTGAAGCAATGCGGCTCAAACGATCGGAATTGTGGAAAAAAAATCGTGGATTCTGCATCACGATAACGCACCAGCTGACACATCAATGCTTATGTGTGATTCTTTGGCTAAAAACAAAACCGTAATCATGCCTCGACCACCATATATACCAGATTTGGCTCCCTTCGACTTTTTCTTATTCCCAAAACTAAAGAAACCAATGAAATTATTTTGAAGGGGACAAAATCGCTATTGATGAATAAATAATTATATAAAAAATATAAAAAAATTCAAATTTCACCTTATCCTTTGAACACACCTCGTATGTGGACTGTCTGGCAATAAATTCAAATGTGGTTTACTTTAAAATTTCTGCTTTAAATTAGCCCACGAGTGCGTGTTTAGTTTTCATAATTAGAATTATGTTTAGCGAAAGACATTATTATAATCGCCAACAGCTAAAAACTAAGCGAATGGCACACTCTCTCTCCATCCTCTCTATGCGAGTGCAATGTGCCAGAGTTACACATTACTGAACAAGTTGAGTCATATTTATATATATAGTAGATACATACATATATACGAGTACACATATATACTTATATGTATGATGATGGCTCCAGCAAGTGCTGAACGCCAACACATTCTCATAAAAAGTGCAAAATTATACGTTTATAAATTACGAACGCCGCGGGTTGTGAACTTAAAGAGCATTTTCATACGCATATATATAAACTTGTATGCGTGTATTTATATATGCAAGTATGTGTTGTTATTGCATATGATTTTTAAAAGAAAAAAAGGCATTAAAAATTTTACCAAAGGCTTTGGCATAACATAAAAATATATCAAAGTTAGTACAAAAGCATATACACACACAGGAATGAGCATAATAGCAACGGGAAGCAAATGACTCCTACACCACCATTTGAGTTCGTGCAGACTAATGACAACTTTACTTGTAGTAAAATAATGCTTGCAGTAAAGTTTTAGCGGTTTAGCGTTTTGAAACCACGTAAATGAACGTGTTGATTTACAAGTGGCGATAAGCGATAACATGTTGCAAAACACCCGACAGTCTCTACCTCGCTCCTACAATGGAGGTCCGTCTGCCTACGACGAGATGTATGTAAGGCGAAAAGGCTTTATCAATGTCACTAGGAGCGGAAAGCTGTAATTATGTGAATTCCTACAAGTGAAAGGAGTTTACTATTTACATAAAATTTAAATATATGTATTTATGCTCGCGACATGTTGCACGTTGCAAATTAAATTAGAAAAAATTAGCTTACAGATAAGATAAAAACACTAACGAACTTGTTGTGGGTCTGCGGTTCGCATATGAGTTGGATGGAGCAGAGGCATTTACGTACTAAACATACGCAACTTACATATATATTACTTATATGTAGTATTTATGCTAAATTACTAACTTTAGCGTGTTTTTGAAGAAAGCAATAAAGGTCCAAGGACGATAAGTACTTATATAGTGAATCGGCCCCAGAAAGCCAATTGCGATTAGTAGTTTCTTTTTGACAACAGAAGAGGTTAGTCACGTTTTTGTGTGCTCTTCGAATTTTGAAAGAAATGGACCAAAGAATTTGTATTAAATTTTGCAATAAAAATGGAATAAAGAGCTTCAAGTCGCTTGAAATGTTGACTGTGGCATACAGTGATTCCATTTTGTCTCAAAAAAGTGTTTATAAGTGATACAAGCGAGAAGATGTTGATGACGATGAGCGTCCTGTATTACGACCACGTCGAAACAATGAATAATATAGTTTTTGAAAATCTTCGAATCTTTATTAGGAAAGTTGCAGAGGATCTTGGCATATCAATCGGCTAATGCCATTCAATTTTCTCAAATGTTTTGGGCATTAAACGAGTGAAAGCGAAGTTTATTCCGAAATTGCTAAATTTTGAGCAAAAGTAATGTCGCATTAGTATCGCTCAGAAGTTGTTGAATGACGTCAACGACGATCCGGGTTTACTCAAACGGGTTATAACTGGTGACAAAACGTGGGCATATGGTTATGACGACGGAACCAAGGCCCAATCATACCAACAGAAGCTGCCAGATGAACCAAGACCGAAAAAGTCACGCCAAGTTCGATAAAATGTGAAGGTTTTGCTGACTGTTTTCTTTGATTACAATGGTGTGGTACATCATGAGTTCCTGTCAGAAGGAATACTACAAGGAAGTTATGCAACGTTTGTGTGAAGCAATACGGCTCAAACGACCGGAAATGTCGTAAAACAAGTCGTGGATTCTGCATCACGATAGTGCACCGGCTCACACATCAATGCTTATTCGTGATCAACCAACGTATTCACCAGATTTGGCTCCCTGCGACTTTTTCCTATTCCAAAAACTAAAGACACCGATAAAAGGAAAGCGTTTTGCCATTGACGAGATTAGGGGGATTACTTTGAAGGGGATAAAATTGATATTGATGAGTATATAAGTACTTTTCAAAAATTTTAAAATTCACCTTTTTATGAACACACCACATAATATAAGCTTAAGCTTTCTATTTATTACCACTTACGAAAAAATTAAAGTTTTGCACACATCAATAAGCTTTTTTCTCAAGGTCTTCTGAAGCGATTTATCTGAATTTTGGACACGTTATAGGTAATACTAATAGCTTTTAAGAAAAAAATTTAGAACTACATATATCGGTACAAAATATTTTTCAAAAAACCAGTGTTACGTTCAAGATTTGTGTAATTTGAATTTTAAAACAAAATTTCCTGAGATGATGAGGCCAAGTCGCTATATTTATCATCCCATGGCCTTTAAACTTATTGCAAAAATTTTAATTTAGTTCCAACTAAAAATATGCATATTTATTTAAAAAAAAATTGCTATTTACATTATCTGAAGAGTTCCATGCAATGATAAATAAATGCCTATAGTGGTTGAGAGATGTACCATCAGTACAGCTGCATATCGCTGCTTTCTCCGAGTTTTATATGCCCGCAAAATATTCATGGTGATGCTTGAATACTCCAGAAGCTCTCTCAGACTATGCAAAGTCCTCTCAGAGCCGCTCAATAGTTAACATTATTGCACGCAACGTTACTCTTTACCATATGTGTGATATAATATAGCGCCAAAAAAAAAAAATAATAATAATTTGAGCAGCTAAATAGAAGACTGGTTAAGCAACTCTCTGGGTAAGCTGCTCTCTCGAAGCAGCTAATCATTCTCGCTCTATCATGTGGTCTAGAAACTTGAGCTATAAAAACAGCCGATGAATGAACATTAGTAGTCTTTTGCGGAATATTAATGATAGCTTCTGCATATTTCCTAAATATTTCATTTTTCAATCGATAATTAATATTTTATGCATATAAGAGAAAATAATTGAAGATTTCATTATCAGGTTCAAATATTTTTGACAATCTATATATATAAAAATCAATGAAAATTTTTTATGAACGCTTATAACTTAAGAACTACCAAAACAAATTGCACCAAATATTTAGGATTTATAAAGGGATATTAGGACAATGTTCCCTAGAGAAAATTTTCAAGCAACAGTAGTTATAACTTCCATTAAAGTTGGTTGACGCTGAACTTCAAAAACTATGTTCATGGGTGGACCATCGTTTGCTTTTCAAACTATGGCTTATTTGAATTGTGCAATCCTCGGTTAACGAATGGTTAATCTTGCGTATGAAAAAAATTATAAAATAAACTAGAAATGGAAGAAAAATTTGAAAATATTGAAAACAAAAATCCAAATTAAAAAATAATACAAAAATCTTAACCTTGAACAGCGACTGTAAGAAAATTAAACAAGATATTCCGACGAAATAGCTTGCCTTCCAGATATTTTATGAATTAATTACTGCAGAGGATTCGAAAAACTGTTTCTTTATCGAACAAACCAACTCCGATACGTGCTCGTTCAGTACATTTAGAGAAAAATTGCTCAAAATGTGCTCGAACAGTAATCATCATCAACTCGGCACTGTGCTGAAGATCGCTTGGCCGAAAATGAGCTTTTTTTGTCCAAATAATCATCTTTTCCAATTAACTGTCTTCGAAAATCGCATTATTAGCCGAAATAGCGATGTCAACTGACAGCCTCGCAGCTGCGAGTTGACTACATTGTCCGTTGGACTTTTTCTTTTTTTCTTTGGGGGAATCGATACATGAGAATTTATAAAACAAGAAATTGTAGGCGCTACACCAGATATAGAAGTTCATATAATCGAAAATGTCTTGAAAAATTGGGTCGACAGAATGAATTGCAATTACATATTCATAGACTACCGAATGAAGAATATGTGGAGTGAAAATATCAGAAGGGCTTGGCACCACTTAATTTTTAAGCAAAAAGCATATGTCAGAAACGGTCTATTAAAAAGATGAATTAAATATGACTGCTACAACTACACCTTTGTCCCACTTGAAATATTTAAGGCATTAAATAACAGAACTTAAATAAAAATAAACCTACCTACCACATACCCGACCTTATATTTTTGATCTCTCTTGGGACTTAACACCCATTCGATTTAAACCTTCCTACCTTGTATTTTTGATATATTTTATATAAATACAAAGCTTGTTTCTTACTTCTTGTTAAATTTCTTTTAAATACACATATACAAATAATTTCTTAAAGTTCCTTCTAGAATGTTTCCAATTTATTAAAGCATAGAGTTTAAATTAAATGATATCAAATAATGAATAAATAAAAAATTCTTAAAAAAAAAAATTAAAAAGCCAAAAAATTACCATAAATTTATGTTTTTTCTTAATACTTGCTCCACATTTTTATAAGAAAAAATAGTTTCATCTAAAATTATAAAAAGTTAAATTTTCTAATTGCGGTCGCCTCTCGGCAGGGAGTGTCAATCCCTTCAGCCGTTCAGAGGCGTAAAACATCAACGCGCACACTGAAATATAGAGCTGGAGCTTGCCCGAAAATCACTTCAGCGGTTGCAAAGCCCAAACTATATATATATATATTCATATATAATAAAAATTTTAAGAAATTTTTTTCAAACTGTAGCCAAAAGGTGAGACATTAATTTATCAATTATTAATATAATTCCATTATTTTTTACAAAATAATATATTTATTATTGAAAATTTATATCTGAATTTTGATATCAAAAATTATAAATCATTTTTTCAATTATTCGACATTATATACTTGAAAACAATCGGATTTCTCCAGTATCTCCTATTGCGAAAGAAAGATGCTCTGACTTATTATTGTGGACTCGGCTATATATACAGTGGCGGCACAGAAGTCTACAAACACCGCCTGTAATCGTTGTGTAGAAAGTACTATCGCTTTGCTGTACGTATACAGTGTTATTGTAAATACTTTTCTAATCACATCTATTAAAACAAACCCATTCTCTAACATAAAATAAGGCAATTATGATGATAAAACGCAAAAACGTCCTTGACAAAAGTCTACAAACATCACGGCTACTAGCAGTTATGTCAATATACTGTGTTTTTATGGTCGTTAGATAACCTTTTTTATTTTTTTTTTAAATTATGCTTTCTAATTTGCTAGTACTGAATTTAGTTGTGGTTTAAACACATTAGAATCAACAATGGCTCTTCGGAAAGAAAAATCCATTGACGTAAGAAACTTGGCTATTCAGCATAAAAAAGAGAAAAAATCGTATGGTGAAATTGAAAAAACTTTAATCTGAAGTCCACCAAAAGTACGGACCCTTGTAAAAAACTTCAAAAAAAATGGATCCACCGAAAAAAAGACGAGTGTTGGCCGTCCGAAGAAGCTAACTTGAAGAGATATCAGTGAACGATGATTCTATAGTTACTGCTCCAAAATTAATCGAAAACATCGCAAACTCATCAAGAAAGTGTGTGCATTTAAGAGCAGTTCGAAGAGCCCTGAACGATAACGGCTTCCACAGTAGAATGCCACGTAAAAAGCTTCTTATTTCTAAAAAAAAATCGTAAACTTAGCTTGGAGTTCGCTAAAGCAAATTTAGAAAAGGAAATGGATTTTCGGCAAAAAGCCTTGTTTACAGACAAATCGAATTTCAATATATTCGGCAGCGATGGAAGAGCAAAAATTTGGAGAAAAGAAAATACTGCACTTAACGCCAAAAATATAGTACCAGCAGGGAAGCTGGTGTCGGCAACGTAATAATTTGGGGAGCGGTGGCGGTATCTGGAGTTGGAAAGCTTGTTTTTATTGAGGGTTATATGGATCGCTTGAAATATAAGTCATTGTTGGAAGCTTTTTTGAAGCCTTCGGTGGACAGTTAGGAGTTTGGCGCAGGCTGGATCTTTGGTCCATATTGTTAAGGATTGGTTGCTTTATCATGCTCCAAGGCACGCACACACCACCTGAAAGCCCAGATGTTGAATGTTATTGACTATGTCTTGGAGATTTTTGAGCGAATACTTAGAAAAAATTAGATTTCCAGCTCAGAATTGCTCAAAGAACGTTTCATTAAAGTTTTTGCGCGAAAATAAGTTATGCGTGTAGACTTTTGTCATTGTTGGATTTACGCATTTTTTGTCATAGCTTTACTATTTTATGATAAAAAATTATTTTTGTTGGTTTTTTGTGATAAGCGAAAATGGTTAAATTTTCCAATAAACCTTTTGGACTTTCAATTCAACGAAAACAGGGGGTGTTTGTAGACTCCGAGATGTCAAAGTTTTTTACTTATACATGTACACATGTAATAATTCATATCGCAGAGTATTTTCTTTGAATCAAGTTAATAACATTACTATCAAAAGGTAAACGAATCAAAGACGAACAAAATATCTGACGGCAATTAATCTGATTCTTAATCTCACAAACAGCTTTGAGCTAGGATAAACCACAAAAAAAAACTAAATCCCTGTTGTAAATACTAACAAGATTAAACAAAAAAGAAATCATAAAAATATTTTGTACGTATAAGTGCTGCAACACCATTACACAAATGCAATTTGACCACGAAGCATAGTTTGTGCCCCAAGCAGAAAGCGTTTTTTGAATAAAACTATATCAGTGCCAAAATTAATATTTTTGTAAATAAAAAATGTAGTTGCACTGAATCCACAACACAACGTTGCACCAGCATTTACATAACCGGCGGTGTGTGTGCTCATTCATCATATTACACGTGAGTATACAAATATTATCTATTCCACCTTCTGTTTGTGGCTTAAATACCTAAACACTGACTTCTTTAGAGCTACTTATGGATTTGTATATATATATATACACTTATGCAATTCTATGTAAGAGTGAGTTTTCCTGCATATTGTATATCATAAGCTTAGGGAAAGCAGCTTAAAGGCTCTGCTACTAAAGAGGTTGCTTGCCACTACTGCTGCTGCTGTTGCTACTACTGCATCTTCGGGTGAGACACACACAGCTGTCAAGAAACAAGTATGCAGCGGAAAACGGTATTCATGTTCGTCGCCGGTAGTCGTCCAGCGGTCGCTTGCGATGCCATAACATTTGTGAGCTAATAATAATGCAAAAATATGCACAGACCTTTTTTTTTTGACTTTTGTATTTCAATATACGCAAAGCCCTAAACATGACAACGTAGCTGGTTGCAGCTTATTACCAAGCTAAGTCAAGCCAAACCAAGCCAAGCCAAGCGCTCTGCTGGAAGCACCACATTTTTGAACTGCTTCCGTTGGTAACGTTGCTGCGCTGCATATAACTTTGGATTTTGTCGTAATATTTTCCATATGTTGCATGTGACGCTTATGTATTTGTAGGTGTGTGTGTGTGTGCGTGTAAACATCAAACGTTTAACTCAATGTGTTTGCATGGTTGTGCTTGTTTGCTAGCCGTACATTTGTCGTCTTATTTGTAACAACCAAACTTTTAGTGCTATTTGTTGCTGTTTTTTTTTTTGTTGCTCCACACAAGAAACAAATGAAATTATTAACCTCGCTTGTATGCAACATAAATAGGATTAGTGCCACAGCTCACCAACTCCAGGCAGCACTGTCAAGCGTTCAGCGTATAGCAAAACACCACTTCCGCTTTTTCTTTAGCAGCATGTTGTATGGCATCACGTTCATACATACACACACTGTCATATATGAGCATAAATAAATACTTACATTTTATATAAACGAATGAACGAATATGAAATAAAATGGTTATGCCACCGACCGCAATGCTCTAACGCTATGAGATCTATTGAGGGAGAGGAGTAGGGGAAAAGGAAAATGGTAATGTTGCATGCAGGTGAAGGGTTGTATTGTTATTGTTACTGTTGTTTAAAAAGGGTAGAGTGTGAAAGTATTTCACATGCAAGGACTTCATTTGCCTGCGGCTACAGTCATAAACAATCAGATATATTTATTTATTCCCACAAATGTGCATAAACATAAAAGTATGAATGAATAAATTTTGTGGTGTGGTATGGTAGCTACGAAGCTCATCGAACCAAATTGAATTTACTAAAAAATAAACTAAAATCAAATAAAAGAACAAAAAATTATATTTAAAAATATAAATAAATTATATAAAAATATTAATATATAATAAAAAATGTAGTAAATAACATTAGAAAAATATATAATAAATTAACAAATTAATAAAAATAAAAAATTATTAATTTAAACGAAATTAAAATAAAGTAAATTTACAAATAAAAAATGAAATAAAGGAAAACAAAATAAATTAAAAATTATTAATTTAAGTTAGTACAAGTTAAATTTAATTTAATTAAGTAAAATAAAATAAACTAGAAAAAAAACAAAACCTAAATAAAATAAAATGAAACAAAATAAAATAAATGTAATCGCAAATAAATAAAAACAAATTTAAATTATTAGGAAAATAAAAATAAATAAAATAAAATAAAATATATTAAATTAAATTAAAATAAATTGAATTAAGTAAAATGAATTAAATTAAATTAAATTAATTTATTTCATTATATCATTAAATAAAACAAAATCAAGTTAAATTATATAAAATTAAATTAAATAAATTAAAATAAAATAAATATAATTATAAATAAATTAATTTTAAAAAAATAAGAAAAAATAAAGAAAATAAAAAATAAATAAAAATAAAATACAGAATAATTAAAAATAAAATAAAATAAAATAATTTAAATAAATAAATTAAACTAAATTAATTAAAATAAAATAAATTAAAACAACACAAAAAATAAACAAAATTAAATTAAATTGAATTAAATTAGATAAAATAAATTAAATTAAATTAAGTGAAATAGAATAAATTAAAAAAATTATAAAAAAATTAATATAATTATAAATAAATAAATTAAAAAGTTAAATTAATTAAAAAATAAAGTAGAAAAATAATAAAAAATAAAAAATTAAATTTAAAAAAATTAAAAAAATTAGTGAAAAAAAATTATGGCTACTTTTCACTTACAGCAGCGATATTTAAAATGAAACAAGTAAAACGATGATGCACAGGCTTTAAAGTATCTGTAACCGATCCAGTCTCTTCAAAATTCTTTAAAATTTCACCAAGCTCTTGAGTAGTTGGTCGATTACGTGCGCCATAATCTATTCTTGAAGCACGAAATGTGGCCTCTTTTGAAACACCAGTTTTGTAGTAGGAGCCATACATATTAATAAATGTCTGACTTTTAACTAAAACAAGATATGGTTGGATTGAAAGATGCCAAAATACATGTCTGTATTTTCGAAACCACTTACCGGATAACGCTATATATATAGGAAGATTAAAGGTCTCACGATCTCTTTTCCAAATTTGGCAACACAGAAACCATCTACACATGATTGATGGGTGAAAACGTTCGTGAATTATAAGATAACAACAAAAACGTGAACTTATTTTTGTCTAAGGATAGAGGTGCCACATACTTTTTCCAAATGGCAAACTTCGCGTAAACCATCTAAGTATTAGCCCAAATGTTCTTAGTATATTTATTGAATTCGGTGAACCAATTTAATTAAATTAAGGTAAACAAATTGAAACGAAATGAAAAAGAACAAATTTAAACATAAAAATATTGATCTCGTGTGATATTCTCAACATTTGGCTAGGTGATCTTTTGTCAGGAAATTGATTGCAGCTATCTTTTTTGATCAAAGTCAGGTTTTGGTATTCTCTTAATTACACTGCTTGAAGGTAACAATTTTTTTAATCCCTTAATTAGAGCATTAAAAAATGTCGATTCTGTAACTGAATCCACTTCGGAAATGTTTTCGAGTTTAGAATTTTTTTTTAAATATATATTTGTTCGTCCGATAGTGAACAGAAATGAGCTCATGACTTAGTAGAGACAACCAAGCCAACCTTTAACTATCGGTTAATATTTCGACTATGGTGATGGTGTTTGCTGGGTATGCAAAGCAAACGTAAATAAGTGAATAAACACGGTTGTTTAACCACCCCGCGCCATGTCCTTTGTTTATATACACAATATTTTTGTAACTTGTTCTGGCTTCCTGTTTCATTTTTACTGCAACAAATAGCTATTTCCAACGCTTAAGTCCAGCCACTGGTTGGCAAAGTAGCATCGCATGGGTGCGGGTGGCAGAAGTTAAAGAGTTAAAAAAACCGCAACACATGCGGCGACTATATGTGTTATTGCAACAATAACAACAACAACAATAAACAAATACGACCATAGTTCCTTTGTTGCATGCATAAAATATAACTGTAGTTACTTATGCAGCCCCGGCAGTGAGTTGAGTGTTGCACCACTGCACCTACTGACCCACGCGCAGAGATCTCGCCAACAGTCGTCATTACAATGTGGCACAACGTTGATTTAAACGAAAAGTTTTACAAAGTTTTTAACTGTTTCAATGCTTTTATCTGGTGATTTTCTAGCTTATAAGAATTACCTTGAAAGAGGAGTGGAGATAATAAAAGCAAATATTAAACGAAACGAACTGTTAAAACATAAAAGAGCAATAACCAAAGAGACAAAACAAATCAGTTGAAAAGTACTCTCACGGCTTACGGTGTTGTAAAAGAGGGAGAAAATAAAATAAACAATGGTTTTACTTAGTCAAATAAAAATGTATAAAAACTTGACTCATAATCAAAAGGATTTCGGATTTTTAACCGCAAAGCTCTGAAAAAATGTACGCAAGGGAAACATTACAGCAACCGATCGTCGCTTATCGCATTTAGCCAAGTGTGGCATAAGTAAACAGTGTGGTGGTGCTATGAGCGAGAGTGGCATGAATGAGCGGAGAATTTCTTTCACTCAATGTGAGAAGAGTACGATATGCATTTGGGTAGGTGTATAGTAATAGCAGGTAGTAATACACCCGAATGGTCCGTTTAAGTACTAGTTACTAGTTACTAAAACCAGGATTTCTCGGCAGAAATAATACTAGTCAAAAAATTACCTAACTGGTAGCAGTTCTGAAACTATTATATATATATTTTTAATTCTTATAAATTATAAAAAATAGTTTACTTTAAATTATTTGCTGTATATATATTCCGTTGATAATAAAATAGATAAATCGACATACATTAAAATTTCCAATGATGGATCAAAGTACCATTTATTCATCAATATCTGTTTCGTCCCTTCAAAGTAATCGTCCTCGGATATAATACACTTGTTACAATGCCTTTTCCAATCCTCGAAGCACTTCTGAAATGCGCTTTCCTCGATCTGGACTTGATCTCATAAATTGTCGCAAAACGCCTTCCTTTAATTGGTTTCTTTAGTTTGGGAATAGAAAAAATTGAAGCGAGCCAAATTTGGCGACTACGGTGATTGAGGCATGATTACGACCTTTTTTTTGCCAAAAAATCACGAATAAGCATTGATATGAGAGCTGGTGCATTATCATGATGCAGAATCTACTATTTGTTTTTCCACAATTCCGATCGTTTGAGCCGTATTGCTTCAAGTAAACGTTGCATAGCTTCTTTGTAGTATTTCTTATTAACTGTACGACCTTTTGGCAGGAACTCATGATGCACCACAACATTGTTATCACATTTGATCGAACTTGGCATGCCTTTTTCGGTCTTGGCTCATCTGGCAGCTTCCATTGGGTTGATTGGGCCTTGGTGTCGACGTTAAAACCATATACCCACGTTTCGTCACCAGTTATGACACGTTTGAGCAACCTGGATCGTTGTTGAAGTCATTCAGCAACTCCTGAGCAATACTAACGAGACATTGCTTTGCTCAAAATTTAGCAATTTCGAAACAAACTTCGCTGCCCAAAACATTCGAGTTAATTTAATGGCATGAGCAAATTCATATGCCAACACCCTCTGAACTTCCCTCATATTGATTCGACGATTTTCAAAAAAAAATTTTTTTTCACTGTTTATATGTTTTCTCGTTTGTGTACGTGATCCAACCTCCAGGACGCTAATTGTCATCAACATCTTCTCGGCCTTCTGTAAAGCGCTTGTACCACTTATAAACGCTTTTTTGAGACAAAGTGGACTCACCGAATACCACAGTAAGCATTTCAAGTACCTTGGATAACTTTATTCTACCATCTTCTGTTGTCAAAAATAAACTACTAATTGGAATTGGCTCCTAAGGCACATGATAAACATATGTGTTCGATTATAATAAAAACAAAATATCGCTAATCGAATGAACACAGTCCGAGAAAAATCACAATTCATATTTTACTTTGAACACATCTCGTGTATTGTTTTCGAAGTAGTTTTTAACTAGTTAATTTCACTATAGAGTACTTAGTAATACGATTTCTACTCTAAGCTGTTACCTCATATCGTTCGTCTACACAATATGCCGTTATAAATCATATTCCTACTTCATATTCATATTTTTACTTGATATGTACACAGTATCGTAGCTTTTCGTTGTTATATAAAATTGTAACCACAAAACTTTGTAGTGGTTTAAATAGGATTTTATTTATTTATTAAAAATGATAAGCTAAGCTATGTACACATTAACAAATTTTTAAGAAAATTAATAATACAAAGGATTTTCAGTAGCAAATTAATTACATAAAAGGAATGCAATTATTAATTATTGTTCTAACGACTATCTAAGCCATGGAGGCCTTAGGTATAAACTGATATGACTAGGAGGTGAATGTTTCTGTATGAATATAGAAAATCTAAAGAAACCCTTTGAGCAGTATATACGTTGAATAGATTATGTTAGTTTGAAGTGACTGGCGGGAATTGGCACACTTAGGCAGGTCTTTTGAGCTATTCGAACATATATGTAGTGTTAAGCAGTTGGTGTATCTTTGTATTCGTTCTTCCTGTTCTCTCCACCTTCTGTGCAGGTCATTTCATTGTACGCCCAGACTCTCTGCGTGCTTGTCTAAAATAAGATATCCTTTAAGAATTATCATGTATAAATCTTTTCTTTTTCGTCCCTCTTTTATTCCAAGTCGGCCACATTATGGTAGTCACATTGCCGTAATTGATACCTTTCCATCTTGAGTTGGTATCAGCGATTGATGGCTCTCATATAATGAGATTAAGAGTAGAGAGCGGCATGCTCATACTACTCCATGATGACAAAAGTGGAAGCAAAATGCTTCTACTTACTCCTTCCACCGTCTGATTACCTGGTATACCACTCTGTCCTGGTACCCATACTATGTTCAAACAGAACTGCATGACCATCACATTTAGTAACAGCTTTCTACAGCCTCGGATTTTATTTTAAGAGCTTCCAGGGCTTTTAGCGTCCCCTAGTACCATTCAACCCAAACATTTTACAGTCTCCTGAATGACCACCAGCTCCACGTGAAAAAACTACAGTGAGCCAGTGATCGAAATGACTTGTTAATTCCAAGTTTTGAATAAATTCCACTAACTAGTTGTAACTCATCCGGATAAAAATGATTCGATGCTGCATTTGTGGAACACCAAATCCCATTGGTTTCTATCTGGAATAACCATCTCATATTGTTACCTAAAGTCAGTGAAAGTTATCCAGTAATCCATCCTATCAGCTTGACTCTCCTTAATATATATGGGTATGACCGCTGCATAGCAACTTCCATTCAGACACTTTCTGCAGTCTGACCACAGCAGAGCTCCATTTTGCATCCCCATTTTGTCGTTGTGGAGACATTCATAGCCTGTGGTACACAGTGCTTCACAAATATATTTATGAGAGTTGCCTCCAGTACTATATAGAGCTTACAATTAGTTGTTATATTCTTGAGTGCTGGTCACCAGACCAGATCGCAATGTAAAGTCAATGCATTACCTTGATATAGCAATAGATGCTCTGCGCATCCGTTTATCTGAGTTTCGTTACCAGCTTAGTTTCCTGCCCAAAATAAATCCCAAGTATATGTTGAGTAACTCAGCTAGAGAGATAACATAATTAATGAGCTAGAGTAATCACAACGAAAAACACATGGATCTTTCGAAGCAGTTTGAACTCTTCATCTAGATAGCAAGAACGACAAGCAGAAACAAACTTTCAGATCAACATAATGGTGTTACAATGTACCTACTCTGCCACAGGTATATTGATGTTCGCACATCGAGAGCCACTAATTTTTAACCTAACCGAAGTAAAATTTGCAAAATTTCATAAGATATTGTTTTTTGAAACCTCTTTTACCGCCGTTCGCAGCACCTCGGAATGACGTATGGAACGACTTGCTGCATTTTGCGTCGAGATTTTAAATTGAAAGCGTAGGAAATACAGCTCGTGCAAGAACCGAAGCCGATCGACCTTCCCAAGCGACATCGCTTCGCTCTATGGGCTCTTGAAAAGTTTCAAGAAGATCCGACGTTTTCGAGCCAAATTTTGTTCAGCTATGAGGCTCACTTCTGGCTCATTGGTGCATGAGCAAGCATAGTTGCCACATACTGGACGAAGAGAAACCTGAAGAGATTTAAGAGCTGCCATTTTGTCCAGAAAAAACAACGGTTTGATATGGTTTGTGGGCCGATGTAATAATC
The DNA here is from genome assembly GCA_030068015.2 of Neoceratitis asiatica. Classification (NCBI taxonomy): domain Eukaryota; kingdom Metazoa; phylum Arthropoda; class Insecta; order Diptera; family Tephritidae; genus Neoceratitis; species Neoceratitis asiatica. Next base: position 44,784,936 of record CM061524.1, on the reverse strand, counting down.
GGTCCATATTTCTTCAAAAATTATGCCGGTGAGAACGTAACCATCAGTACGTAACCATCAACCATGATAACCGACTATTTGATGCCTCAAATTAAAGCTCGTGATCTCCGCGACATTTGGTTTCAACAAGAGGACGACTTCCCACACATCACATCAATTAATAGATTTATTGAGAGAACGCTTCGGTGAGCAGATAATTTCACACTTTGGCCACCAAGATCTTGTGATATCACCCCGTTAAACTTTTTCCATTGGAGATATATAAAATCTAAACTCTATGCGAACAATCCCGCTTCGATTCGGGCCTTGGAGCAAAACATCACGCGTGTCATTCGCCAGTTACTATTCGAAATGCTCGAACGAGTCATAGAAATTTGAACGCAACGGATGGACCATATGGAGACGTAGCCGCATGCAACATTTGAAAGAGAGAACCTTACAAAAATAGATGCGAAAGAATCTTTCTTCGAATGCTAATAAACATTCCCCTTTAAATTTGAATTTGCTGTATTTTTTTTGTTTTAAAAATGTAGGAAACCTCGAAATGGATCACTCATTAGAAAAACACATAAAAAAATGAAAAAAAAAAAATTGTTTTGAAACACGCTGAACCATTCCCAAGCTTCCAAGAATAACTTTAACGTGAATGGGTTTGACAAAAGAGATATCATCGGTATAGAAACGAAGTAAGCGAACAGAAACTCATATGGGTAAGTTCTTTCTTACTTCTAAGTAAATCTCTGTATCGTATGTACATATATCCCTTTGAGAGGAGGCTTTCAGTTGTTCCAGAAATTAAAATACATGAGAATATTTTTAGATGGAAACTCTTCTGAAAGGCAAGCTTCAAGGAGAGGAATAATAAAGCCACGGTTTTTTATATATTGATAGATTTTGAAAGAGGTAAACAGATACGACCTAAGGCTCATTTATTGTAAGTTCCGAAGTTGTAAATGGATGTTTGTCCTCTCTGTCTATGGCGCCGATTTGTTATAGAATTGAAATCAGATGAATACTATATGGCATTCAACCTTTTTTTAATATCACAGGAAGCAGAAATAGAACTGGCGGTATGCTTTGGAACTGTAGGATATTTAAACAGCTCAGTGAGGGCTAAATTAGCATCTCAACACCAGATCCTTCTAGATCATATGCGTACAGTACAAGGTTAGTGGCAGCTTGGTCAAGCATTGTCTGAAAAGAATTTGTCCCGTAAGCTTTGAGATCTTTCCGGTAATCCTATATAATAGTCCTTAGAAAGCAGAGAAACTGAACATTCCAAGATAATACACAATTTTGAAATTCTAAGATTTAAAGTTTCAGTCTCATTAAGCGGGCTTAAAAAAAAAATTCCCAAAAAAAAAAAATATTTTGTCGATATAACGGTGCTTTCGTCGTCATAAAGCGCATACACATTTTCTAATCTTTAAGTTTACGCTTGAATACACCAACATTTTTGGCGCCGCAAAATGTCCTTTTTATAAATAAACAACAGAAAAACGTAAAAGCTTATAACTTTCCTCACACTCGCACATACACACACTCACAAATATACACCCACAACATACTCGTATATGCGAGCTGGTGAGTGTATGAGCATATTCATCATTGAGTGAAGCGAAAAAGTCTATCTCTAATACAAAACAATGAATTTTAGATGGATGAATATGCAGAAAAAACGCACTAACAGTAAGGCAAAATATTTTCCCAAATACATACAAATATCTGAAAATGCATTGTTTTCAATTTCAATTTATAAAACTATTTTTTTCTCAATTTACAAATCAACAAACCAGCGGAAAGTAAATAGCGAGTGCTAGGCTAACAATATTTGTAAAAATAAAAAATAAAAATTTTACGGACTCGCATGCATGCATGTTTTTGTTAAGTCTTTTTATTGAATTTAGAAAAACTTAAAAAAATTATGTCATTTTGTAAAAATAAAATAAAATTTTTTATTTATACAAATGTATAAGTATATGTATGTATAACTAACTATTTATAAACGCTGGAACGATTTTCAACCGATAAGCAAAAAAGAATGTGAAAACATGTCATTTTTATCAATTGGGTGACATACATACAAGTACATATATATTATTTTGTGAAAATATGTTATTCACAAAATTAGCTCAAGGATTTTTCTTTTTCATGTGTATAATACGTAAATAAGCCTTTACACGCACAAATAAACACACATTTGGTTCTGTATTAAGCGCATGAATAGACGAAAATTCATTTAGTCTCACTTAAATATGCATATTTATCAATGTATGTATTTATATGCTGTTTACGCGCTTGTAATATTTCCATTAACGTAAAATATTTTTATCTTAACGAGCCTTTAAAAATAATTTGTGACACATAACCGCAGCACGTACTTTATACTGAATTACTGTGAAGTGCATTTCATGTCAATATAGAATTCAAAAATTAGTGCTTTGGATGTCAGCACAGTTATTTTTGGGGGCGAGAAAATATTTATTTATATATATAATTAGGTAAAAGGATAAAAGTTATAAAAAATTAGTTAAGTTAAGCTAAAGTTAGCATTTAAAGAAAGTAAAGAGTTATACTTCTGATGTTTTTGAAAGTGTAGGGCTGTATTTTGACATCTAGCAAACTTAACTGTCAAACCAAAAAAAATTTTTTTTAGTGAACGCACAAAATTGTTGAAACCTACTACAAACATTGTGATTCAAATGTGGCCACGTTTCGTGCTTTAAGAGGAGATTATGCTGCACATAATCGTCCAATTACTCAATCAATTTTCCAAAGTTTTAAGAAGCAAATATGAGGCCTGTGCATCATCGTCTTTCTCGTTCCGCCCTTAAATATCGCTGCCGTAAACGTACATAAATTCCAGCTAACACAATGACTGAAGCCAACTGACCACTCACAATTCCTTAGCTAGGTCGATTGGGTGCTTGAATAACAAACTGTGGACCGCGATTTATCCAACACAATTTTCTTCAGCGACGAGGCACATTTCTTACTCGATGGATACGCATTTAAGACTCCTAGAATCCTCAAATAATTGCCTATACATTCAAAAACACTTACTTTCTGGTGCTCACTTTGGTCCGGAGGTGTGATTGGATCATACTTCTTTGAAAACGATAACGGTGAGACTGTCACTGTCGATTCGGAGCGTTATAATCGAATGATAATCGACTTTTTTTAGCCTGCAATTGAAGAACACGACTTGGACAATATGTGGTTCCAACAAGAATGTGTCACATGCCACACAACAAGAGCGAATACGGCTTTTTTGCGAGAGAAATTTCCTGGCCATATAATCTCTCATCGTGACGATATCAATTGGCCACCGAGATCGACCGATTTGACACCGTTGGTTTTTTTTCTTTTCTTTTTTTTTGGAGGAACTACGCGAAAGATCGTGTTTACGCGAACAAACTTTTAACTCCTGAGTACATGAAAGTAAAAATTGGTAAATTTATAGCTGAGAAATCACCCAATATGTGCCAAAAAGTGGTCAAAAATTATCTCAAACAGATCGAATTTTGCAAAAAATCGGGAGGTGTTATTGGAGTAACTAAAGGATAACTATTATGGAAAAGTTATCAAGTTAAGCTACGTTGGTATTTAAAGAATGTATAATTGGTCACTGTTGTAGCACTGCCAAAAATTATTTTTTAGCAACCTTTAAAAATCTTTTAATTTTTACGCTTGAATATTTAAATATATATAAATATCTTTTAAGGCAGATATAGTTAAAACAGAAAAAAAATATTTCTGGAGTGTACTGCTCAAGATCGTTTTTGAAATGAGAATATTATAAAAATATTTAAATTAAACTTTCGATTTTTTTAACCATTTTTGGTAACTACTATAAATAAATCTCCCTCCAAACATTCTTTTAGAACTTTAATTTCAAGCGTTCAAAAGTATGCCGGATTGCAAGAAAATTGTTTTTCAGGACCTCTTTGTATGTATATCAAATATCAGTGTTATAATGCCAAAGTATGTAGCAGTAGCCATCGAGGCTCTCCAAATTGATATTTTTTCATCAGAGGAGACTGGTCCAATAAAGACCCTTTTTTCCTCTCTTATTTTAATGCCTGAGACGTAAGAAATATAGTAATTCGTAGCAGCTGCTGTTATTATATAAGTCCATTCTTTCATGGCAGCCGCAATAGCCGAGTAATTAGAATTGCGTAACACAATTCGGACGGCCTGGATTCGAGCCCAGGTAATTTTTTGTATTTGCGTCGCTACTTGACAAGAAATGTCAAACCCAGAGTGGGTGTATTTCTGCAATGAAATAAAAAATCTCCTTATAAAAATCCATCGGCCTTTGGGAGGCGACTTAGATGTATGTCCCACCATGTTATGGTAAAAACATCAAGACGCAAAATCACAAATTGGAGGGGGAGCATGACCAAAAATCGCTTCAGCGGTTACAAAATAGCCAAATATACTTTAAATATAATCTTTCATGTTTTTCTCATAGTTAACCTCTGCTCTGAAGTTTGTAACTTTACGTCTGCGTTAAATAATTTTTCATCATTGAAAAATCAAGTGACTGATGCGATTTCTGGCCGAGCTCCTTATCCAATTTGTGGTATGCGTCTTCCAAACCTATGAATCTAAAGTTTACTTTGAGCCGCCTTCGAATGGCTAATTGATTTTTATGAGAAGCTTTTGTTTTATGACAGAAATACATGTGAAGTGCTTGACACTCCTTGGCGTGGAGCGACCGCAATTAGAGAAATTAACTAAATTCTTTTGTTTAAAATAGATTCGGATGTTGGTTGGAGCTGGACTTAAATCCTGATCTCCCATATATTAATATCTCGGCTACTGCAGCTATCGATATGCTTATGGTATAATCTGTATCTACAGTACCATTTAAAGTCTATAATTTGCGAAATTTCTGGCTTTCACGTAGTTTTTAAAAACTAATTGGAAATACAGATAATGTCAATTGTGGCAGAGACTAAATCTATCTTTTACTAAAATATAGCAAAGAGCTAAAACAACAAATTGCGACAAATTGCTGAAGATTATATTAGTTTTCTATGCTCAAATTAATTAATTATTAAATTAAAACTTAACATATTTAAAATTTCGAATGCTTTGAAGATAAACTTAAGCTCACAGCATTCTTTAAAAAAAATTTCGTATTCACTTTCATAGCTGTTTTCTGTGGTATATGCTAAAGTGGTCCGATTTCTCTGAAATACCAGCCTGCTTCTAAACGTGTAAACATACGGACTAGCAGACAAACGGGCACAGCCAAGCCAATTTTTGTATTTATCTTCGTCTTCTAATACAAAAATTTGTATTCTTGAGTAGGGATTCCTATATTGTCTCATTTATATTTCATTTCGTTAGTTTATTTTGAATTTTTCACACCTATGCACCTATATTTTAAGGAAAAATCAATTTTAAGTAGGTACCATAAGTCGAGAATAATAACTCAGATTTAAGAAAAAGTGATAGGGACGTCTTTATAGAAAATTTAATTCACTAAGAAAAATCCCTATCTTATGACCTTAGTTTGTACACACTCAGTTGTAAATAATATTAATGCGTCAGAAATATACATTAAATATTGTATTTTCTTCGCTTATAAGGACTATCAAAAAAAAAAAAAAAAAAAATTATTTTCATTGGTTTTTGTAATGGCAATGAAATTACCCTATTGTATACTTGGTTTAACATAGCCGTCGCCGTGAATATTTTGTATAAAAGCCATTGCGTGGTATGTTCGAAGGAAAAGGTGAATTTTGAACTTTCGCGGGCTGCGTACATTCGATTATGGATATTTTGTTTTTGTTATAATCGGACACATATGCTTATCATGTGCGTGCATTAGGAGCCAACTCCGATTAGTAGTTTGCTTTTGACAACAGAAGAGGTTAGTCACGTTTTTGTGTGCTCTTCGATTTGTGACTTTTGAAAGAAACGGATCAAAGAGTATGTACTAAATTTTGCGTTAAAATGGACACAGGCACTTGAAATGTTGACTGTGACATTCGATGAGTTCACTTTTTCTCAAAATAGTGTTTATAAATGGTACAAGCGCTTTACAGAAGACTGAGAAGATGTCGATGACGTCCTGGGGTTGTGACACCAAACAAATAAAATTTCGAATCTGTGAAAAAATTGTTATTGAAGATCGTCAAATTCCTATTTGAAAAGTTGCAGAGGATGTTGGCATATTAATCGGTATATGCCATTCAATTTTCTCGAACGTCTTAAGCATGCAACATGTGGCAGCGAAGTTTGTTCCGAAATTGCTAAACTTTGAGCAAAAGAAATGTCGGGTCAAACGAGTCAGAACTGCTGACGAAACGTAGGTATAAGGTTATGATGCCAAAATCCAGGTCCAAACATCTTAATGGAAGCTGCCAGATGAGCCAAGACCGAAAAAGGCATGCCAAGTTCGATCAAATGTGAAGGTTTTTCTCACTTTTTTCTTTTATTTTAATGATCTGGCGCATCATGAGTTTCTGCCAAAAGGTCATACAGTTAATAAGAAATACTACAAGGAATTTATGCGACGTTTGCGTGAAGCAATACGGACGATTGGAATTATGGAAAAACAAATCGTGGATTTTGCATCACGATAATGCACTAGCTTTCATATCAATGCTTATTCGTGAGCTTTTGACCAAAAATAAAACCGTATTCTTATTCACCGTATTCACAACATTTGGCTGCCTGCAATTTTTTTCTATTCGCAAAACTAAAGAAACCATTGAAAGGAAAGCGTTTTGCCAATATTGGTAAGGTCTAGTCCGAATAGTAGAAAGAGCTGATGGTCATACCGAAAAGCGCATATCAGAAGTGCTTTGAGGTTTGGAAAAAGCATTGGCACAAGTACATTATATCCGAAGGGGATTACTTTGGAGGTGACAAAATAGATAGTAATGAATAAATAAGTACTTTTCAAAAAATTCTAATTTCACCTTTTCCTTAGAAGACACCTCATGTATCAGGAAATGTTAGTTTCAATAAAATAATTCGATTTACCAAAATTATTTTTGATATATTACAATATATCAAGTGAATTGAAGATGTTTTCTCTAAATCTGTTTATGACAATAAATCGATGTTGTAAATTTTTAGTTATGCCATTTTTGTATTTATTAGTCTAAATTTATATTTTAAGATCTTTGAAGTTTTTTATAATTTTAAAGTTTATCTTTATTTTCTGCTCTCTGCTATCTCTATTTAATAGCCTTTATGGCTTGTAGACAATATCCAGTATCCCTTTTTATCTGTCTGAGTAGTTTGCTTAACTTTCAACTAAAAATTTGTTAAGTTTGCCATAAAATCTACTTTTACAACGATTGATTTCAACTACTTGAATTTCAATTGAACGAACATATTTTATCGTATATACTTATGTACATGTGTGTGTGTGCGTATGTGTGCATGTATTTGCTTTTATTATGGATTTTATTGTTTTCATCGCCTTTGACTTAACTGTCTTTTATCCGCTTTGTGAAGAAAGTTTTGTGCAAGTGACTGAGTACTTGCATCTTGTTAACCTCGTAACAAAGGATAGTCCTTGTGTAGTTTTGTATGTATATATGCATGCATCAGAACGTATGCGTGTATGCATACTCGTACGCAAGTCAAAACTTAAAACTCAAACACTCAGCGGCCTCTAGTTGTCGGTTGATTCAGCGTGTAATAGACACGATGATAACAAAGAGACGCTTAAGCGTGCTTTTGTAAAATCTTAGCGAAGCAAAAGTCAAATTGAAACGTCGCTGCTAGCACAAGCAGATTTTTAAATGCAGTACAAACGGCGTATGAGAAATCAATATCTTTAAAGGCGGCGCTTGCACTCAAAAGCGCCGAAACGAGAAGCTACAGCTTGTAATTATTTACTGATTTTAGATTTTTTATTTCTTTTTTTTCATTTGAATTGTTCTTATTTTTAATTTTTTAATTTTTTAAATTTTATTTTTATTTTATTTTTATTTTATATTTGATTTGATTTGATTTTTTTATTATTAAATTTTTTTTTATATATAATTCGTAGTTTCAAGTGCATTTGTGAAGAATTTTCCGCTCGTACGCATTCTGTCTGTAGATTTTATCTATTTGCTTTTGATAGTACATTCTTCTTTGGCAATGACAACAAATCAAAACTTAATTTTTAATAACAACAAATATGTGCTTTACAATTTAATACGATGCAATGAAGCGTAAATGCAAAAAATAAAAATAAAAAAATTAAAAACCGTAAACTGCCCAAACTGCATTGTGATTGATATCTATACAATAGCTAAGAAGAAATAAAATACTGCCACCCGCATTGCATTTCCAAAAACCACAAGAAGTGATGTAAAAAGGAAAATGAATATCTGAATGAATATGATTTATTTCACATATTCCTTAATACGAGTATATACACATTTATTCATATTGAATGTAGATACCATCTAAATTTTTCTTCTCTTGCATGGAGAAAATTGCTACATCGATGAGCTATGATGAAGTGGATAAGATATCAATTACTTAGTTTGACAATTGTCAGAAAATTTTGCCTTTTTTTTCTAAGCTTCTAATATTCCTTATATCAGATTTTAGTTAACAGGAAAACGCTGCCATAAAGATAAAGGATATGCTGAATACAGACGAAAAGATTTCATAATTTGGCAAAATGAGATCTAGAAGCGACCCGTGAAAACTATTGTCAGTAGTAAATACTACACAGGCCAGAATAATTACTACTAATAAGTGGTAATTAAAGATTCTAGGATTAAACTCAGTTCTGCTCCAGGGTATGCAAGAGTGTATTTAAAATTTTTATATCTGAAGTCGCCCCTCGGCAGGGAAAGTCAAGCCTTCCAAGTGTATTTCTGACACGTAATAAAAGCTCCTCCTAAAAATCCATCGGCCGCTCGGAGGCGGCTTAGAATACTTTGTATGTCTCTCCATTTGTTGGTAAAAACATTAAGACGCAACATCGCAAATTGGATTAGGAGCTCGGCTGAAAATCTCTTCAGCGGTCACACATCCATTTAGAGTCTTTTGTGGAGTCGCTCCCAAATATTCAGTTTAAGGTGTCGCTGAAGTCTTACTGTAGCGTCGGTTCACCAAATCTGCGACTATGAGCAGGCGCCGGCCTTCAAACTATAAAATTATAAAAAAAAACATTGCACTGTGAGGTTGTGTGCTGAGTTCGGGGATAGCCACGTAGAAATCAGTTCCAATAAAAAGGTTAATGAAGCTTAGGATGAGAAACTCCAATTACTATGACGATCATAGCGATATGAGAGCATACGAGATATGTTCAAAGGAATAGGTAAAGGTTTTGCTCACTGTTGTCTTTGATTTTAATAATGTGGTGCATCATGAGTTCCTGCAAGAAGGTCGTACAGTTCATAAAGAATACTACAAGAAAGTTACGCAACATTTGCGTGAAGCAATATGGCTTATAAAATCGGCACTGTGGAAACACAAATCGTGGATTCTGCATCACTATAATGCACTAGCTGACACTTCAATGCTTATTCTTGGTTTTTTGGATGAGAACGAAACTGTAATCATGCATCAATCACCGTATTCACCATATATGGCTCCCTTCGAGTTTTTACTACTCCCAAAACTAAAGAAACCAATGGGAGGAAAGTATTTTGTCACAATTGATGAGATCAAGTCAAAATCGAAGCAAGAGCTGATGGCTATACCGAAAAGCGCATTTCAGAAGTGCTTCGGGGATTGGAGAAAGCATTGGCACAAGTGTGTTATATCCGAGAGGCTTACTTTGAAGGGGACAAATATGATATTGATGATATAATAAGTACTTCTCAAAAAATTCAAAATTCACCGTTTCCTTTGAACCATTGATGTCCCCGCTAAAATTAAGCTTGTCTGGACAGAATAGGGAAGAAGGAGAGAGATCCCGAAACCGTACCACCTGGAAGACGAACATCATGTCACAATATGCATTACAACAGAAAAGCACTCTTAATATACTTTCTATGAAAAAAATGAACGCACCCACGGACGCTGTCCGTACCTCGACAACAGAATTACATACAGCGGTTTTATTTCCGCACTGAGCGTAACAGCCCGAAAATTTAGCTTCCATGACGAAACATCCCCAAATGCATTAAAACTGATCGATTTCACTCGGTTCCGAAATAGGGCTATCTTGCATACTCAATTCCAGCATAAGAGAATTCATCAAGCTACAAGGCTATCTCCGAATCGAAAAAAACACACCAGATCGACTATATTGTAATAGACTGAATATATGTGTCCAGCCTTCCAGATGTTAGTGCAAAACACTCACAGATTTTGAACTCGAAACACCAATCAACGGCAATGAAATAGACATTAAAGCATCCGCCATCACCTTGCAGTTGGCCGGCTGAACGGCATTAAAATAGCGATTGCCAAAGTGTGGTTTAGCGTCCGAGCTATTCAAAAATCGCGACGGGTAACTGATAAGCAGTACGTATTAATTAGCTTCGAACTGAGTGCACGCATGACGGTTGCAAACTATGTGAGCTCTGCCCAGTCGAGTTCAATTACAAAAAATCGAAGCCCGTGGACAACGAAGGGATTGTACCTTATCAATATGGCTTCAGAACTGTTAACAAGGGTTCTACAGCAAAGGTAGTGACTTTCATAATGATGAAGAGGTTCGACTTTAGCCCACATCTATATTTTGTCAAGCGATATACCTTTTCAACTGCTCTCTACATCATAGATCCGTCCTTTAGTACCCAGAGGCCCAACTCTGATGAATTTATTCGTTTTGCTAAGCTATTTTCTATGACAAAGTTGACTTTAAAGTCATTTAAGTAATTTTCCCTTCTCTTTTCGTTCCTCCATTGTCTTCAATTCCCTTCATTTCCTTTCTCTTCCCTTCCCTTGCTTTCAATTCCCTTTCCTCTCCTTCCCTTATCTTTCCTTCTCTTTCCTTCTATTTATTTCTCTTTCCTTCCCTTTCCCTCCATTCCCTAACTTTCCCTTCCCATCTCTTCCCTTCCCTTTCGTTCCCTTCCCTTCCCTTGGGTGACTACGATAAATTATTGAGTCAAATCTATAAAATGTCCCTGAAGAATTCCCTTACCTTGATAACAAAGTGTGCCTCGTTTAAAAGCCTTTATTGAAACAACAACAAGGTTTCCGTTCCACCACCCACCGATAGCATAAGCGAGCAGAATGAATATTACTAGGAGCGATACATTCAGAATGTATATTGAACCAGGGAGGAATGAGTCGTCGGAATAAATGCTTTACTTCTGTTCGACCTTCTCGACAACACGTCTAAGATATCTAGTACTTTACTGCCAACTGGACAAGAAAACTCGATAAAAACATTGTCAGGCCGTGGTTAATAAATGTTAAGTTCTTTTTAAATTTCCTTGGCCTTCTGAAATTTGGCTTACAAATCTTTAACTTGGCTCTTTCACTATATTACAAAGTAGGCAAAAAAAAAAAAACACAATGAAATCAAAATTTACAATAAAAAGTCGTTAGATATATCATATCATTAATGCTACTGTACGTATATATATATATATATCTATATACGTCTTGCAAGTTTGAATATTTGGTAAATCACATTTCCGCTTGTTTCCTTTTGTTACCGGCAAAGACGTGTTTTTATTTCTTTCTTCTTCCTGCACTTTTGCTATTGACGTTAAATGAAAAATCGTTTAGAAGGACGACAGCCGGTTGCTGACTGTAATGTCGTACTATAGATATGTACATCGTACATAAAAATATGGCAAGAGCAGTTGGAAGCCAGAAAGAAATCCGTTTAGTAGATTTTATAACGAAAATATTTTTTTGTTATTGTTAGAAATGACAGCGCCTCGTGCAGAAGAGACACTTTTTCCAGGCAATGATAGCAATTTTGGTTTACAGTGGTTTTGAATTAAAAAAAAATTAGATATAGATAGTAGAATTTGAAGAAACTGCAAAATTAGAATTTCAAAGCAATAATAATTTGTGTATGAAACCTTTTAAAACCTTTTCTTCGTACCCAGTCCTGCTGAGCTGCGATTTCGAAGACTTTTTTATAACTAATTTAACCACAACTGAATAACTTTTGACTCATTAAAGCAAAGACCATAATTACATGCTATAATTTCGAGAAAATACGATCATCCTGTTATTGCCTGACGGTGACTAAGTTAGCTTGGAAGTAATTTTATCAGAAAATCTTAAAGAAATAAGTGAGAACTAAAACTCAGACGATGAAGGCAGTAACAAATAATAAATATCTCTTATTAATATACTCAAAAACAAAATATATATATATATACACAAGAGAAAAATCAAAAAGCTGCTCACATCCGATAGTTACTCCAGAGTTTTCAGCATATGCAATTAATTTTAACGAATAAACCAAGAAGAAGGATATTTTGCCTGATTTTAAGTGAAGTGGCAATAAGCCCATCTGAGTCAATACTCCACGAGTATTATTTCTTGTTTTTGAGAAGTGGTGCTCCAAATATGCTGGAAGGAGAAAATGAGGTGAAATTGACTCCTGGCTGTGTGATTTGGGAAATTCTGGCAATTTCTTTCTTTCTTATTTTTTTTAGTTTCACTTTTTTTTGAGATATTTTTTTTTCATCCTGCTTGCAATGAAAATTTGGAAAAAGCTTAGAGTATAGTGAATTTTTTTTTAACCGAATGAAGCAAAAAATTGGAAACAAACACTAAATTGTACAGTTTTTGCGGGTACTTTGAACACTTAGGTTAGTTAAGATCAGTTACACTGGCCTTGAGGTAAAGTTATCGTTGTGAAGAAAGCTAACGCTTTATAGCCCCTGATAGCATCCGAACAGAGAACAAGACATCTATGACGTGTTCTATATATGCCTGACTTCTTACATCTCCTGTATATGCCACTGCTAGTAATGTCTATTCTGCTGAAGCCTGATGTGAACGACGTCATTTCGAGACAGCTTAAGCAAAAAGTGCTTTAATTTTCAGCCATTACAAAAGCATTTAATGATATTGAATGAAGTCAAGACATTCCATCTTATCCTGATCCGCCTTCCAGCTCTCCAGGAAGTTTCTTTGTACAGAGTTTTTCGTATTTCAATTATTGGCTAGACGGATGACACTTTTGACAATCTCATCAACTATTTTAGTCTCTAAAAGTATCTTATGGTTGGCAAGCCATACACTGTGTCCTTGCTTCTGCGAACATTTTATGACGTTATATGATGTGAGATTATTGCCTTAATTGATCTGTTGATGTTTGTGATGTTAGAAGCTTTACCTCTAGCAAAAAATTCCGCTGATGAATGCAAAGGAAAACTTAAATTGGATACTTTCTCAATAACCCTGATCATAGGTATAATTTTCCAAAAAGTTTACAGCCCTAAACGAAAAATTTACCTTCCAAAAAAGAGATAAAATAGTTCCCTCTTACAGAGAACTTATTTGGGTTTCCAAAAACCAGAAATCGACTGTGGTTGTAAAACTATCAAAAGACTGGCTGTGAAAGGAAAGGTTCACATATATTCTGAATCAAGGCATATTGGTATAGTGCTAGATTGGAATCTGTATAAAGGAATTTACATCAGAAGACGCATAAGAATTTCCCTCCTTATAAAAGCCAATTTAGGCTTACTAATTTCCCTTCACTCAATAGTAGAGCTCCAGATAACCTATGTTCGCTCAATACTCGCTCATTAAAATTAATAAGAAAAGTTTTGAGAAAAAAGGTCAAGGTGTTTGTCAAAATACTCGAAATGCCCATGCTCGGCTCGAAACATTTTCGAGTAATGAGCAATGAGCAGATATACGAACGATCGTTGCTCAAATGCTCACACCGCTCGAAAATGTTTGAGCAAAATATGGAGCTCTAGTCCATAGTCGGAGAGAGATGCTTGGAGTTTAGTTTTTAACTAAGGTTAACTTAACTTTAGCGTCCCTTTAAGGCAGTCTTAATACTTTAGGTCCCTTTCCTTGCCTTTAAGAAAAAAAATTTGAAATTCACAACCAATTCAGATATTTGTTTAACGATCTTAATTCTCATTACGCCAGTTTGATTCTTCTGACTAACTTTTTTGTGTAAAAAAATATTTACTGATAGTTTTAAATTTATTAACAGCGTTTCTGAATCGTAAATTATAGCAAATTATGAGCAAAACTGTAGCTGCTCAGTGTAACCACGACCTTCGCCGATTGGTTTCGGATTCAGTGCAGCCTGGGTTATACCAGGTTTTCGGTCGCCGGTCTGTTGGATTTTACGTTTATCCATCAGGCGCACCCCACGGTTGGATGGAGGGGAAAAAGATATAGCAGATGAACTGGCTAAGAGGTGTTTCCTTTCAGAAATTTTTCGAACAAGACTTAACTAAGGCCTTTCGATACAAAACTTAATCATTCAGAGAAGTGAGAAACGCACTAGAAGGGATATTATTTCATCAAGCGCACAGTATGAAAAACCAGCAAATGATGTGAAAGCGACACTTAATTCTTAGAAACGAAGAAAAGGGCACGCTTCATGCTGAAATATTGTTTGTTTACATCAACTTAGCTCTGGTAGAGGACGACAAGTGAAACAGAAACAGAAAATCTGCAGCAGCTTCAGTCGGCAATGAGTAAAGTACCAAAACGAATTACTTCGGTTTGCGAAGAAAATAACTAATTTTTTTATCGTAGGGGCCGCTTACGTGATTAAAGCTGCAGAGAACAGCAATATTCGACGCACTAGATACTCAACACTGAATATAGTAGTACAACTCTTTTCGTATTTATCTGTATATGTCGTAACACTGTGTACATGGTATCGTCTATGTGAAACTTGTTAAAGTCAACCAATTCAGGCTAACCCAACCTAGCCTGAAATTTGTACGAAATTCGTTGCTTACCCTTTCATGTGTCAAACTTCTGTTGTAAATGGATTAAGTCTAATAGCGTCTAATTAACACAAGAAGTGATTATTTTTGAATTTAATTTTACCGTTAGTTTTTGAAAAATATATTGTTCTCATACTAAAGGGTGATCCATTTTTAAATTCCCTTCCTAAAAAAAAAAACAAACAAAAAATTCAAATTTTATGTGCAATGATTATCATTATTCGAAAGAACATTCTTTGGATTTTTTTTTTTTTTTTTTTTGAAGATTATCTCTTTTAAATGTTGGCCGCGGCTCCGTCTCAGATGGTCCATCCGTTGAGTCCAATTTTCGATGACTCATTCGAGCATTTCGACTGATAACTGGCGAACGACATGCATAATGTATTGCTTTAAGGTCTGAATCGAAGCGGGATTGTCCGCATACACTTTAGACTTGACATATCCTCACACAAAAAAAGTGTAACGGTGTGAAATGTGAAATTATCTGCTCACCGAAGTGTCCTCTCAATAAATCCATCGACTGATCGTATGTGTGGGAAGTGAAGCCGAATGGTTGAAACACAATGTCGCGGAAATCACGAGCTTCAATTTCGGGCATCAAATAGTCGGTAGTCATGGCGGGATAACGGCCGACATTGACGGTTACGTTCTTACCGGCATCATTTTTGCAGAAATATGGACCGATGATGCCACCGACCCAAAAAATACACTAAAACGTTGTTTTTCTAAATGAAATGGCAGCTCTTGAATCCCCTCAGCTAGCTCTTCATCCCAAATGCGGCAATTTGCTTGCTCACATACCCATCGAGCCAGAAATGGCCCGCATCGCTGAACTAAATTTGACTTGAAAACGTCGGATTTTCTTGGAACTTTTCAAGAGCGATCGCGATGTCGATTGCGAAGGTCGAGCGGCTTCAGGTCTTGCACAAGCTGTATTTTTTATGCTTCCAAATTTAAGATCCCGACGTAAAATGCGAAAAGTCGTTCTATACATCTGTCCGAGTTGCTGCGAACGGAGTCGAATCAACTCTCCATGGTCTTCATGTACACCCTTAGCTACGGCCGCTATATTTTCTTCCCTGCATGCTGGACATTGTCTATTCGGCCGAATATTATCCAATAATGAATTATGAGTCTCAAGATGGGTGCTGGAGTTGCGAATAGTATGCTCAGTATGCCGGTTATTGTGAGCATAAGATGAGCGAAATGCGCGATTCTTTACGGAACGTGAATTTTCGTACTAAAGTTGAATGAATGATTTGTAAACCCTGTTCAGATATAAGTGTTTCCATGATAAAATGCCAAACAATATTGGACAAAAATAACATGACAGCTTGACGCGACTCACGCGTGATCTGGCAAAAAAAAAAAGGCTATTGAAAAAAGGACCTCTACTTAGATCACCCTTTATATGGCGTATATAGGGTTAAAGGTTTTATAAAATGAATTTATATAAATAAAAATATTTTTTTTTACAAAGTTATGGAGAAAAAATTCTTGCTGAGAGATAAACCGATTTGAGAGAGAAAAACAGCTTTTAACGAGATGTATAAAGCATGCAACAAACTCGTGAAAAGGGTTAAAAAAAGTATTCGCCTTCTAGTTTGAAATCTAGAAACTTCTGACTTCATATTGTATTTGCTGTAATCATCGAAATATTCCCAATTTTTTTATTTTAAATAAATGAATGAAATTCGTTAAAGCGAGTGTGTTATGCATCTTGATATCTTTAGTGTAAGTGGAAGGAATCTTTTAATTTCATGTCAGAAATGCACACGAAGTAACTGACATTTTTTGAATGGGAATGACTTGTAGTACGAAGTCTAGATTAAATTTCTTTCTACGTTTGCGGAATACCATTTTCACTTATTTCAGTATTTAAAATATCACCATAAAGGAGTGCTAAGTTTTTCCAAATATTTTTTTGCATTTTATACCACTATGCCATGACAACAACGACGGCAGCGTCGTGTGGCAAAGCAAAGTAAATTGTATTATTGAGTTGAGACGCGGCAAGCGACAGCTGAAAGTGTGAGAAACAAGTTTGAAAATTGAAGAAAAGTAGCAGAAGCCAAAAAAGATGAAAAGGAAGCACGAGCTATAGTAAGAAGAAGGAGTGATGAAAAAGTTACACGAGTATATGGCGATACACACAGACAAGGCAAGACTTTACAATATTTTCTACTTTCTATGGAGGTAGCAAGCTCCTACTTCTAAGTTGGCAGAAAGAATATTGTTTCAATTTCCTCACTTCACTTCTTCTTACGTTGAACAAAATGGCATAAAGAAGAGGCACGTCTTCAATACTTGTGGATGTATATACATATATTCTTCGATGCGCACACTGTGGCTGCCAAAAGACACAGCAAGTTGTAGTCGACTATTTCGACGCATACATACTTACAGATATATGTATATATGTTTAGTTAGAACTACAACGTTGCACATATTTCTATCATTTGACTGCTCTTGGCACTGCTGACTGTGCACGCCACATGCTTTTATCACTGTGGTCTCACATTGAGTATGCGGGCGTTGTGGCTGCTGACTATATAGACAGACACCTCTCGCAGTTACTCCAAAATGAAAATATTTTACAGTGTCGATTCACATCGGGCCACTAAAGTCACATAAGTTGGCAATTTTGTATTTTATATACAAACGAATATACAACGACCAAAATATTACACACACATACACTACAGCTACAAGTCGCCATACAATGTAATGAGCGGGTTCATAGTGTTACGAGACATTTTAACATAAAGTATCGAGAAAAGCACACAAATTTGTGTGTGTGTGTGCGCACGTGTATACATACGAGTGTGTGAGTACATGTCCCAATGGGAGGTGCTTTGTTTTTAATTTTAGCGTATACATTATTACTTTCACATTTTAAAGTGTAAATAAATGGCACAAGTACCATGTACATACATAACTACTTATAAACTCATAGACACACACAAACATACACACACGCGTGCATACTTCCTTTTGTGTACTTTTCTATATGTGGCGGTTGGCAAATTTTAATTAAATTTTGCATTTTTAATGCATATTTAGTTCTAAGGAAAGCTGCAGTTTGCTGTGATCCCCGCCCCCTCCTCCTCGTTGTTACACGTAAAGTTACTCATACGCACTGGGGTGTCACTTAGGCAGTTATTCGTGTAGGTAGGTTTTAACTTCTGCTACAAATTAAAGTCTACTTGATGGAATTTGTCGTGGTTTAAGTAGATTACATAGTGATTTTGTATGTCAGTCTGCTCGGCTTAGAAGGTGGGTAATTAAAGGTGTAAATTTCTAAGAAATTTTAACTTCTGCAACCAAGCATTAAATACTGAGTGCACTTCAAGGGTATGCTGGTATATGTGATTTGTTTTTTTATAGTTAAGTAATCATATGCTCTTTGTGGAAGCATTTTTGTTACAGATCATCTAAATGAAATTAGTTAATTTCGAAATGTCGTGATTTAACGTGCTCAAAATCAAAAATTACGATAAAAAAGGAGATCCAAGTAGAAGTACTTTTTCAATAGCCCTTTTTTGACAGATCACGCGCAAGTCATGTCAAGTTGTCATGTCGTTTTTGTTCAGTATTGTTTGGAATTTCATCATGGAAAGACTTACGCCTAAACAACGTTTACAAATCATTCAACTTTATTACGAAAACTCAAGTTCTGTTAAGAATATATTTCGCGCGCTTCGCTCAACTTATGGTCAACATAATCTGCCTACTGAGCATACTATTCGCAACATCATCACACATCTTGAGACCCATCTCGCAGTCAAGAAAATATAGCGGCCGTAGTTGAGAGCGTACAGGAAGACCGTGGAGAGTCGATTCGGCGCCGTTCGCAGCAACTCAGACTGACGTAAGGAACGACTTGGCGCATTTTACATCGAGATCTTAAATTTAAAGCATACCAAATACAGTTTGTGCAAGGACTGAAGCCCCACTACCCTTCCAAATGTGATCGATTCCCTCTATTTGCTCTTGAAAAGTTCCAAGAAGAACTGACGTTTTCCAGCCAAATTTTGTTCAGCGATGAGGCCTATTTCTGGCTCAATGTAAACAAGCAAACTTTTGCGATTGGGACAAAGAGCAACCTGAAGAGATTCAAGAGCTGCCCTTTTATACAGAAAAAACGACGATTCGGTGTGGTTTGTGGGCCGGTGGAATTATCGGTCCATATTTCTTAAAAAATAATGCCGGTGAGAACGTAACCGTCGATGACAACCGTTATCGCGCCATCATAACCGACTATTTGATGCCTGAAAATGAAGCTCGTGATCTCCGCGACTTTTGGTGTTAATAAGACGGCGCCGCTTTCCAGACATCGCGTCAAATCGATCATTGCATTTATTAAGAGAACACTTCGGTGAGCAGATAATTTCACGTTTTGCGCTGGTCGACTGGCCACCAAGATCGTATGATATCACATCTTTAGAGTTTTTTCCTGTGGATATATGTAAAGTTTGAAGTATACAATCCTGCTTCGAGTCAAGCCTTGAAGCAAAACATCCCGCGTGTCATTCGCCAGTTACCAGCCAAAATGCTCGAAGGAGTCAGCTAAAATTAGACACAATGGATGAACCATATGAGGCGTAGCGGCGGCCAACATTTGAATGAGGTAATCATTAAAAAAAAAAAAATTCCAAAGCATGTTCTTTCGAATAATATTAAAAATTCTCCTTTGAATTTGAATTTTCTGTTTTTCTTTTTTTTTTTTCTTTAAAAAAGTAAGGAACATCGAACGCGGTCACCCTTTATGTTGCAAAGGCTTAAATAAAAAATTACAAAAAAAAATAAAGCTTTGTTTTAAAAATTATTGATTTTTGGCCTTAATTTTCATCACTTTATTAAGTTTTCATTAATGTTATTTGACGTGGAATTTTTTTAATGGTAATGAGTAAAACACATACAACGAATAATTTTTAGGAATTCACATGTGTGCTATATTAAAATATATTATTAATAAATACTATGATTTAAATATTTATATTTTACCTGGAAATTTATATTTGGAATTCCGTAGGTAAATTATTTCATACTAAATTCTCCTTAAGTAGGTTTGAAGTTAAAATTCATTGTAGTCGCAACTGTTTTGTGAATTCCGCACTGATTGCATGTAACTGAAAATAAAAAATTGTAGTTTACATATTTATCTATTTGAAATTTATGATGAATCAAATAATTCACTTTCAAAAAGCTTAAATATACTTTGATTTCACCAATGTAAACTTTTAGCGCAAAAAAGTTGTTCAAGTGTTAGTTACTTAATTAAATATCAAATTTACAATTAAAAATAATTAAGTTATTTACTATTAATTTACAATTTTAATTTACCACAAGTATGTACTCACGTACCCGAAATTCGAAACATTTAATTTAAACAAATACTATAAATATTTAAATTCAAAGTAAATACCAATATCCACTTTAATTCATTTAATAAATACATACATTCTTTTAGTGCTGCGGCTTATTTTTACCGTTAAAATATTTTTCCACATATTGCACCAAATATTTTCTAACCACAATCAATTCAATACATATCAATATCAGATAAATACCAATTTTTGTGTATTTTAATCTGGCAATGCTTATGGCAGTTTATTCAGCACAAAAAGGTTTATTTATTGATGCATTCATATGTGTATGAGTAACAAAAAATATTTGAAATACGCGCTGAATCTATCATTTAATACGAATAATTGATTACTAAGTACTTATATATATGTACACGTATATATTTACACATGTGAAACTGACAATTTGATTTTGGAAATATACAAGCTAGTGTTTAATGTGTAAAAAAGCAGAAAATGAGTACTGCAGAGCCGAGAATAAAATAATATTTTTTTGAAGTAAATATTTTAGAAATTCCATATTTTAGGACAAGGATTTTTCTGAATTTTCGTTATAAAATATTTGTTTACCAATATGTTGATTTATACATACAGTGGCGGACAAAAGTCTACATACACCGCCTGAATTCGTTGTGTAGAAAGTACTATTGCTTTGCTGAAATTTAAAGGTATACAGTTTTATTTTAAATCCTCTTCTAATCACATGTATTGAAGCAAATCCATTCCCTGACATAAAATAAAACAATTATGGTGAAAAAACGCAAAAATATCCTTGACAAACATTTTCATACACCACGGGTTTACTAGCAGTTATGTCGATGCTGTGTTGTCATGGCGATTCCCTTGACGTAAGAACAGAAAAGAAAAGAAATCGTATGGTGAAATTCTAAAAATTTTAAACTTAAGTCCGCCAAAGATACAAACCATTGTAAAAAACTTTGAAAAAAATGGATCCACCGAAAAAAATCTGCGTGTTTGCCGCTCGAAGAAGCTAAGTTGTAGAGATATTAGCTTGATTCTGAAGGAAGTGATTGATGATCCTAAAGTTACTGCTCCAAATTTAACCGAAAATATGGCACACTCATCAAGAAAGTGTGTCCATCCAAGAACAATTCGAAGAGCTCTGAACGATAACGACTTCCACTGTAGAATGCCTCTTATTTCTAAAAAAAATCGAAAATTTCGCTTGGAGTTCGCTAAAGAACATTTAGACAAAGGAATGGACTTTTGACAAGAATTCTTGTTTACAGACAAATCGAAGTTCAATATATTCGGCAGCGATCGAAGAGCAAAATTTGTAGAAAAGAAAACACTGCACTTAACTCCAAAAATATATTTAGTACCAACAGTGATGCAAGGTGGTAGCAACGTAATACTTTGGGGAGCGGTTGCGGCATCTGGAGTTGGAAAGCTTGTTTTTATTGAGGGTAATATGGATTGGTTGAAATATAAGTCATTGCCTACGGTGGACAGTTAGGAGCCTCCAAAGCATACGGTACATATTGTTAAGGATTGGTTTCTTTATCATGCTCCAAGGCGCGCACACACCACCTGAAAGCCAAGATTTGAATGTTATTTATTATTCCTGGGAGGCATTTTAGCGAAAAATTAGAAAAAAATTAGATTTCCAGCTTAGCATTACTCAAAGAACGTCTTATTGAAGCTTGTGACAGTATTACTCCCTCAGAATTGACAAATTTAGTAGCTTCGATGCCGCGATGGCTTCAAGCTGTTATCGATACGATCGGTGGACCAACTAAATACTAAAAATATCAGGTTACCTGATATTAATCAAAGTTTATGCGCTAAGATAAGATATGTATGTACTGTATGTAGATTTTTGTCAATGTTGGATTTACGTTTTTTTGTCATAGCTTTACTTTTTCATATTATAAAATATTTTTGTTTTTGTTTTTTTTAAGATAAGAGAAAATAATTGAAATAAACTGTATCGTTAAATTTTCCAATAAATTTTTTGAACTTTCAATTCAACTAAAATAAGGGGTGTATGTAGACTTTTGTCCGCCACTGTATATCTCTACTTCGATAAAAAAAAAACCTTCTACCATAAGCTAAACGTATTGTGAATAATAAAATCTAAAATCACAAACAACAAAAAATAATTATAGTATTTGTGAAAAATGCCACTCACTCAATATTCAATATTTCTATTACACATTCCACTACATTTGCACACACACAATCGTGAACTGAATTAAAAATGTTATCCGGTGGAGTAATAATGTTAGTTAATTTTTTACCATTTAATCTCTAGAGTTCAAATGCTTTACATGAATAATAGAACGAGAGCTTAAAAAATAAGCTCTGGATGAGTGTTAAATAAATATTTGATTGTGTTAACTATGCGCGCAATTAACACAAAAAAAGCATTAAGGACTAAAATATATACACACATATGTGTTATTCACATGTAAGTAAATATACACGAAAGGCGTAAATGTCGGGGATTTGTTAGGGTCAGAAAAAAGTCGAAAAGAAAAATTTGCACAAAATATTAAAACAAATGATTATAAATAATAAATAGAAAATTAAAATAAAACAAAATATATCAAATTAAAATAGACTGTTTCGAATAGAACAAAAAAAGGTTGAAGAAAATGAAATAACACAAAAAACACAATAGAAAGGAACAATGAAATAAAATAAAATAATACAGAATAAAACAAATTCAATAATACAGAAATAAAACAACTAAAGTAAAATAGACTAATATAGCGTTTTGACTGGTAACTGGTGAATTCCACGCATGATGTTTTACTCCAAGGCTTGAATCGAAGCGGGATTACATATTCCCACGGAAAAAAGTCTAGCGGTGTGGTATCACACGATCGTTATGGGCAATGGACCGGCCAAAAACGTGAAATTATCTGCTCACCGAAGTGTTTTCTCAATAAATCCATTGAATGATGCGATGTGTGGGAAGTGGCGCCATCTTGTTGAAACCAAATATCGCGGATAACTTCAATTTTAGGCGTAAAATGTCTTACCCATGGAGCCAGAAATGGACATCATCGCAGAACAAAATTTGACTCGAAAACGTCGGACCTTCTTGGAACTTTTCGAGCGGCTTCAGTTCTTGCACAAGCTGTATTTTGTACGCTTTCAATTTAAGATCTCGACGAAAAATGCGCCAAGTCATTCCATACGTCAGTCTGAGTTGCTGCGAACGACGCCGAATCGGCTGCTTTATTATCTTCACTACGTGTTGGACGTGGTCTATTCGGTCGAATATTATCCAATAATGAATGCTGGGTCTCAAGGTTGGTGATGGTATTGTGAATAGTATGCTCAGTAGATCGATTATGTTGACCATAAGTTGAGCGAAGCGCGCGAAACACATTCTTTACAGAACGTGAATTTTCGTAATAAATTTGAAGGATTTGCAAACATTATTCAGGCGTAAGTATTTCCTTGATGAAATGCCAAACAATACTGAACAAATATAAGATAACAGCTTGACACGACTCTCACGTGATCTGTCAAAGGAAGGCTATAAAGAAAGTACCTCTGCTTGGATCACACTTTAAAAAGCCCTATAAATTTATATTAAGCCGCCTCCAAACGGCTGATCAGTTTTTAACAGAACCTTCTATTTTGATGTTAGGACTATACGACGGTGAAGATTTCATGGTGGGGTCGACATTCTCTGCCAAGGAGCGATGACAATTAGTACAAGAAAAATTGTTATCTTCGGCCATGCCGAAGTCTTTATACCTTTTGTGTATAAGTATATATAAAATTTGTTGCAAATTGCAAAACTCAACTTCATTGATTATCAGTGCCGATTTGATGTTCATTATATGTGCGTATCATATCAAATTTAAAGATTGTAGATGGTTTTTTGACGGATTTTCGACTCAAACCCTCATATTTGAACAAGTCGGTTTTATGGGGTCCAATATTTGCTTGAAATTATTTGTGTAGAATATTAAATTTCATGCACTTATATGCTTTTTGATGGATTTATGGCACATAAATCGGTCGTTAATAAGGTGGAATATGTCCGGTTCTGACAAATCTACGTACAAATGTAGCAGTTCATCTGGCTAAATGAACTCAATTCGTCATTCTGCTACGATCGGTAAAAAAAAATTTACAAGGGCTGTTTGTGACGTTCTGAATTTGCCACGCAGTTACTGTAAATACAGCACTTCTCCCATCAACTGTTATCGATTAATAAACTGTTGTAAAATTTTGTGCAAACTGCGCCATTTAGTTTGTGTTTGACAGCCATTGAAAGCAAACGAACGAAACGAATTTTAACGAGAAAGGAAAAATGTGAATTCCGTATGTATTACGTCCCTGATTATTAAGACGTATCTTCAATTCAAAGAGTTTATTTAAATTCAAATATATACAAATATAAACGCATTAAGTGCAAAAATAGATGATTATTACTAAGATACAAAAGTTCGTGATTTTACTTAGTTAGCAACTGTCAATCGAATGACCAGTCATGTGCATTTGTGTATTTGACATTTATAATATTCTAGGGTTGCCAACAGTATGGATGGAAACCACGGAAGGACTCGATAAATACTATAAGGACTCCGGGACCATCACTGCCAATGGTTAAGGAATGGGTTACTGAGTTTTGTTGTCGACGTACCAGAGCAAGTGACGCCGAAGGTTCAGGTCGCCTAAAAGAGATTGTCAGGCCAGAAATCGTTAATAAAATCCATGAAATAGTATTGGATTATCGACTGAGGCTTTAGACATGTGAATTGAGCAGGTACATCACATTTAACACGAATATTGGGACAGGAAAAAGCTATCTTCGTGATGGATGCCCACACACGATTATAAGCGTAACCATGTAACCACGTCAAATAAGTGTTTGGATCATCACATCATACCAGAGACCAAAGGATAACCAAGGCAGTGAATTACTCCGGATGAGCGTACATCAAAGAAGGCCAAGGTAGGTCTTTCGACCAACAAGGTCATGGCCCCAGTTTTTTGGGTTTCACGAGATGTCGTTTACATAGAACAACTTGAAAGGGTATTACTTAGAGCTTCTGGACAGATTCGATATTGATTTGAAGCAGAAACGACCGCAGTTGATGAAAAAAAGAGCTATTCCATCAGGACAATGCACGCGAGAAGAGTTAACTCTTGCATAACTTTAGGCATTGGCTAATTGCTTGCTGTCATTTGAGTTTTTTGCATTCTGGCATATATGTGTGTAAATATTGTAACGAATTTGCTAAATTCGCCTCGATGATTTTCCAAATCCTTCGAGTCCGATCACTGGATTGCTAAACAAAACTCCCAAGATTTATTTGTTCGGCTTCTTAACCGTCAGGAATTTATTTGTACAATTTTGTTTTTAGCCAGCGGCTTATTTTACAATTATTTATACACACTTATTATCTGCTTCACTCAGCTCATCCGTTTCTAAGACACACACAGCTCACAGCAGTGTTAACTCCACTAAGGTTGTCTACTCGTCTCTTCATGTGATAGCCTCTCTTTTTATACCTGTAGATGACCCAACCATCCTGTTAAAGCGCTTAAGGACAGGCTGATTATTCGTTTGCCTGCGGTAGCTGCAGCTACTTCGTTCATCCTTAACGACGTGGAATTTCCTTTAATCTGTCTACCCTTTTCTTTGTATTTGGTATGGGTAATTTGCATTATACGGCCGCTTCTTTATTATCTGTCCTTCCGGGAAATTGCATTTACATTGTCAACAGTTTTGTTTGTCCTTCGTATGGGATTTTCGTCACAATATTTAGGTTCATGCATATACGCAAGAATGCAATTCTCAAGTGGTCAGTAAAGTGATACGCCTAAAGTGCTTATTGTTTGTAATGGAAATCTTCATCCAATGATCCAGATCAGATATCCGATTATCTAATCTGTTTTTTGCATATTCCTATTCCGGATCATTGGGTTTTTTCTAAACTATCATGGTGCTCAATAAATAAATTCAAACATTCTTCTTTGTTCATGGCAAAAATTCATCAATTGGGCTACGAACTGCTACCAGGTCATCACAGAAGGAAACACTTATTTTGAGAGCATTGAAAAAAGCTAATATTTGGAAAGAATGTAAAAATTGGAAAAAACGCTGGACTAACTGTATAGGTATTCTTTTAGTTTTAGTAGTAGAAAAAAAAATATATTTTTTTTTTCAAAAACTCATTGGCTTAGTAATTC
The DNA here is from genome assembly GCA_030068015.2 of Neoceratitis asiatica. Taxonomy (NCBI): domain Eukaryota; kingdom Metazoa; phylum Arthropoda; class Insecta; order Diptera; family Tephritidae; genus Neoceratitis; species Neoceratitis asiatica. The sequence goes on along the minus strand of CM061524.1, from coordinate 44,758,559 downwards.
ACACTCGTACCTCGGACCAAAGTAAATGTATCACTTCATGTAAATAACAGATATAAAAATTAAGTAAATTATTTGTTTAAATTAATTTTCTTTAATTTTGGATGTTGGCAAGACCATGAGGACGAAGAATAATAAAATAGGGAAAAAAAATTTAAAAAACTGATTGCAATAAAATAAAATAAAATAAATTTATGTTAAATAAATTTAAATAAGAAATAAAATTATTTTAAATAAAACATATTTAAATATAAAATAATATTATTTAAATTTATTTTATTTAAATTTATTTTATTTTTTTTATATTCGTTATTTTCTTTTATTTTTTTTTATATTATTTTCTATTTTTTTATTTAATGAAATTAAATTTAAATTAAATTAAATAACATGTGAGCTGCCATTACCTGTCATCTTTCAATATTTCTCTCACCGGATACATACTCAAGTAAAAACTCTGAACACATCGAAATGGATTTTTTAATAATATTTTTGCATATTAAATTTAAAATTTAATCGCTTTGAAAATATAATTAAAGTAAACACAAACGATGAACATTGTTCTCTATAGATATTTTTCACATATTTACATACTTATACAATAAAAGCAAAAAAAAAAATTTCAATTCAACTGTCTATTAGTGAAATTATTTACGAAATTCTACATGGTAAAATAAAATAAAAAATTAATTTTTTCATGAATATTTTTAACTATACGCTTATTTTAATTAAAATTGTTTACGCATAGAGATGAAGTGAAAACAATAATTTAATTGGCTCTACGGAAAAATGTTTATTAATCTTTATTGCCAGACGAACTGACATATTAAGTCTCATTTCTTGTAATTCAATTTATGCCAATTTATTATTTTCGATTATACGAAGCAATGGGCTGACAGCCCAAAATGTGTGGCCCTCTTTTTTGAACGCACGAAAAGAAATTAGGGATAAAGAAAAAGTTTAGTCGACTAGGCATAAAAAGCCACTTAGATTCGCATCATTTACAGCAGTCAGCAGATAGAGGCACTTCTACCAACGAACTGCTTTACCAGCTGCTATATCAACGTAAGCTCCACCCACACAATCTGCTGGCCCCACCCTATAACTCTAATACCGTACCGTATGTATGCCTACTTTAGACGAAGGCTGAAGGCATTATTTTCACATTTAAATGCACATTTTCCCAGAATTTTTCCATTTATTATTGTTGAATATTTTTCAGATTTGGCATTTTACAGATTTCGTTCCATTCACTCATACGCTGTTTCCTTCCTTATTTTCTTAGTAATTTTTTCGTCTTAGCCTTAACGCTGTATATTCTAACTTCACACACATACACATACATACTCGCACGCAAAGTTCTCGAACTGAAAGTGACAGTAAACAGACGTTATGGCACAAATCACGGTGCAAAAGTGTTAGTGGGCGTAAATGCCAAGCCAAAGTAGCCAAAAAAAAAGGGATGTGTGTGTGAAAAAGTTTGAATGTGAACCGTAAAACGTGCCAAATGTTCATTTGAGGTTGTAAAATATCTGCAAAAGAATTGCCGCTCATTTGTTGCTGTCCCAAACCCTTTTCATAGTGCTTTTGGATGCCGATCTGCACTTCCTCTTACAAATACACTACGCTTTTGGTTAGGTTTGGTTGCGGTTCATTGACTTTCAAATTTATTGGGTTTCATGTAAAAATATTTTAGTTTTTCGCATTTTTGCATTTTTCAACCAAACAAAAGTTTTTCATTTCCGTTCATTCGGGCATTTTTTTACTAATTCTGAGTTTTATTTTCGTAACTCTTTTACGTTAAATCACATGAATGTTTTGATTTCGGTTAGAGGAGTGCTGATGCGTTGCGCCATTTGGTGTTGACAGCAACTTTTATTGAATCACTGCCAAAACTTATTCTCCTCTTCCCCTCCTCTCACACCATCCCGCTACTTGTTTCCTGTATTTTGTATGAGTTTTGATAATATCAATAAAAGTTTATATGAAACAATGCAATGCGCTTTTTGTTGAAAAGTTTCAAATGCAAATTATCCTTGTTGCTCATGGCCAAATTTGTATGAATATTTTAAGTCGTGTATGTGAAATGACTGTCAAAATTTAGAAAATTCATATTTTTTGTATTTTTAGAGAACTAAATGCAGATTTAGATGCGGTTGGGAAAGGTGGTTGATAAAGGTGTAGTTCTATTAGATATAAAACTGAAAGAATTGCGGTATATTTCGAACATAAAAATTATAGCTACTATTCTTCTTCTTCTTCTTCTTGTTTGACATAGGCACCGCGATTATAGCCGCATAAACAATAGCGCACTACTCATTCCTTCTCTTCACTGTTTGGTGCCAGTTGGTAATACCAAGTGAAACCATTTCGCTTTCCACATGATCCTTACAACGAGTGGAGGTTTTCCTCTTCCTATACTACCATCAGCGGATACTCAATCGAATACTTTCAAAGCTGGAACGCTTTTATCAATTCGGACGACATGACCTAGCCAGCGTAGCCGCTGTCCCCTGATTCACTGAACTATGTCAATGTCGATGCTTTTACAGCATCCTATCATCGTCTGCGGTATTCGCCGTTGCCAACGCGCAAAGGACTATAAATATTTCGCAAAAATTTTCTCTCGAAAACTCCTAAAGCCGACTCATCCGATGTGGGAATCGTCGAATCTTCTGCGCCATATGTCAGATCGGGAATGATGAGAGACTTGTAGAGTTTAGTTTAGGTTCGTCGAGAGAAGACTTTACTTTTCAGTGGAAAGTAGCGTCCGTTAGAGAGACATTGTTGGTGTTTATGTTGGTTCCTAGATTATCTACGAGTACGAAGATATGACTGTCAACAGTGACATTGATTGTTGCTGGCGACAGTATATATTTTGTCCTCATTCACCATGAGAACCATTCGCTTCGCTTATATCGTATAACCTGAAGAAAGCAGAACTAACGAGTTAGTTTTTATGGCCAATGATATATATATCATCGGCATAAGTCAACAATTGTACAATCTTGTAGAACTAACTTCTACAAGATTGTACCTAGTCTATTTATCTCTGCAGCTCGTATTATTTTCTCCAGCATCCTAGTCTGAAATCTTTTTTGGTATCCCAATTCTGACTGCGCTTCTCGTATTATACGGGGTCAGTTTACAGACATAGCGATATAGAGGCAGTTCCTTATCGTGCTGTGATGATAGGGTGATGGGTATCGTCTCTTTTCTCTCTGGTCTTCTCAAAGATTTTCCGCGTTGTGAATATCTGGTCAATGGAGAATTCGCGGTGAGTTTTAATCTTTCACACAATACGCTAGTTAGGGTTTATATGCTATACGATATTGAGGAGACTTATCCTACGATAATTAGCACAGACCGTAGGGTTCCCATTTTTTTTATGGTGCAGTGCATACTTAGATTTCATTCGACGGGTAAAAAAACCATTCCCCAAACTTTGAGAGCATTGTCGTGTAAGCATTTAAGTTAAAAGTTTTTCTGATCACTGAAACCGACCACATGGTTTTCCTATATACAGAACATACCCGTTGGTTGTAGTTTCCAGTGGTGAATTGTTGCTTCGCGTAATCCTCTTGATTATTTTCAGCAACTTTGGATTCACTGTGGTTTTCCATCTCGCTTCAACCAAAGTGTGTGGAATAGCGGTAATCCGAATTTTTATTTAACCAAAGATTTAAAGGGTCAAATTGATAGACCCTGGAGCCGCTGAGATGTCTCAACCGTCGACGAAAACCCACGTAACAGTACGAAGTAAAATAAAATAATATAAAAAAAAAATTATGAAATATATTTAACTAAAAAAAATAAATCTTAAAAAAAAAAAAAAAAAAACACATTTAATCAAAATATCTGTATTTAAGTTAAAAAATAAAATAACTCAAAAAAATTAAGGGACCTGGTGGTCCCTTCAGGAACCTCAACTTTAGAGACTTGTTTTTCAAAACTGTTACATTTTTTGCGCAAAGTTTATTCAGCAAATATTCTCTTTATAATGTATGCCATCTAGCGGAAAAGAAAATCATATGCTTTTCGGTGCTGAACACCTGATTTTTGACGTTTATCAGAAAAACACACAAAAGCTTCAAAGTGAACAAATCGTGCTTTTTCAAATTGATTGAAATCAAAACTTTTGCTCCAAAAGAACCAAATAAAATTTCTTTTTTATTATTTGTGCACTATATTCAAACCATGTAAGTATCTTTTTAGCAATATAAATTTTGTTTGTTTGTGTTTTTCGTGTAAAAGTTCAAACGGTCCTTCAAAGAACCAGTAGGCACTCATTAGAGAAGTGAAATTCGTTAGTGCTTTAGCGTCTTTTTCTAATTTTAGTGTAAATTTTTAATTTTTCATAGAAAAATGCCACGTAAATACAAAGATTTTACCACGGATGAAGATTTTGAAGCATTCGTCAATGATTTTGAATGGTCAGCAAAAGAAATTGGCGATATATCAGATTTTGACGACGACAGTCTAGACGATCCCGATTTCAATATAGTGACAAATGATGATGCGAATATCACTGATCAGTTGGAGGATGATGTGTTCGAAAATGTGAACGAATTAGATGCTGAACAAGTTGTGAGTGTGGAACCAACTGCTGATGAGAGTGTTCAAAATGAAGATATTGTTGTTACTGGAGATAGCACACGCTGGCATCAATATGCAACATTTTACAAAGATATCACAATTGACAAGGACTCTTCCGAGTTTAAAAAATGTATCTGGAAGAAAAAAACATATGCAGAATCATGCAAGTTGGGTTCAGTTTGGCAGCGATTCTGAATTGACAACAGAAATAATGGCACTAGATACACCTTTCAAATTTTTTTCTTACTTTGTAAATGACGATATAATTTCTAATATTGTAGACCAAAGCAATTTGTACGCAATTCAAAAGGATTCATCGAAACCTCTAAATACAACGCCAGACGAAATAAAACGCTTTTTTGCCATTACATATTTTATGTCCGTCTTCAAGTACCCAAGTATCAGGACGTATTGGGGTGAATTTGGCATACCGGCTATTATGAATACCATGACGAGAAATCGATATGACAAGGTACGCCAGTTTTTGCATCTAAATGACAACAGTAAGATGCCACGTCCGTCAGCTCAAGAACCAGCTCCTTCACGTCGACGAGGATTGCGTCCACAAAACACTGGTTCATCAAACATTGATCGTTTATATAAAATTCGTCCGCTTATTGATGCCCTAAATCGAAACTTTGACTCTGTTCCAAAAAGCAGTCGTTTGTGTGTGGATGAACAAATTTGTGCGACAAAAATTAAGCACTATTTGAAACAATACTTGCCAGACAAGCCTCACTCGTGGGGCAATAAGTTATTTTTGATGTGTGACGATATGGGATTCTGCTATAATTTTGAAATTTATTCTGGCAATGAAGACCATGTTTTGGACAATGAACCAGACTTGGGAGCAGCAGCAAATGTTGTGGTGCGGCTTGCTCGTAAAGTTCCGCGTTTCAAGAACTACAGAATTTTCTTCGATAACTATTACACAACTATTCCTTTATTGGCTTATTTACGCACCCAGGGAATCTATGGGCTTGGAACAGTTCGACGTAACCGAATTCCTGGCTGCAAATTGCCAGAAAAATTACCCAATCGAGGAGACTGCGAAGAATATATGACCAGTATTCATGGTATAGATATAACTACTATAGCATGGAGGGACAACAAAGTTGTAAATATGGCATCGACTTTGCTTGGCATCAAGCAATTGAAATCGACAAATGCAAACGAAACTGATGACGCGCCTACGATTGCCAGGTATTTTATACTTTCAACAAATACTTACTGAATATAATTTTTTTATTTTCTTTAGATTTGACAAAAAAAATAAGTGTACCGTAAATATTCAGTGCCCTGCGATAATCCACGAGTACAACAAGTACATGGGAGGTGTTGATCTTATGGATTCGTGCTTTGGTAGAAGCCGCATAAGAATAAAGTCACGCAAATGGACAAATCGTCTTATATACCATATGATGGACATGGCCATGATAAATGCATGGATTTTATATAAACGCCAATTCTCTTCATCTCCTCGTACAGATAAAATGTGACTTTGCACGAATTTATCGTAGACGTCAGCAAAGTTTTAGTAAAATCTGGCACACAATCCATAAGGAAAGGACGTCCAAGAAGCACTGGAGGATGTGAGACCCCTGAAAATGTGCCAAAACGAGTTCGGGTAGTAATGCCGCCTAGTGACGTGCGGTTTGATAATGTTGGGCACTTCCCGAAATACCTAACAACAGGCAAACCTCGTTGTAAAATGCCCAATTGCACATCTAGAACAACAGTGTATTGCATTAAATGTGAGGTAGAATTATGTTTCCAATCCACAAAAAACTGCTTTCTAGAATATCATACAAAACATTGAATAAATGAACTGAAATATATATAATTTAAATGAAAATAAAAAAAATTTCATATATAAACCATATGCATTTTACTTGTCAAAGGAGTGCCTGGTGGTTCTTCAAAGAACCAACACACAAAACCTCCCCTAAAATGTCCAAAACTCAAAATTGTGAAAAGTCGTAGAACAAACGTTGTTAAGGGTGCTAAAATACAACATATAAAATTTTTTCATTGAAAAAAAAAAGTCAGGCTATTAAGGGTTAAGAAAAAATTTTCAAAAAATATATAAAATAATAAAATAACTATAAAAAAAATAATAAAAAAAACATAATAAAAAATAAATGAAATATTAAAAAAATAAAGTCATTAAATAAAAAAAGTTGAACAAATTTTGAGACATATAAAATAAAATAAACAGAAATTAAAAAAAATAAAAAGAAATAAAATTAAATTAAACTTAATTAAAAGTAATTTGATTTAATTTAATTTAATTTATGAAATTAAATAATATAAATTGAAAACATAATATAATAAATTAAAATAATATGAAAAAAAAATTAATTTAATTAAAATAATAAAATCAGTTAAAAATTAAAATAATTAAAAACACCAATTTAAAATAAAATATACATTTATTATACATAAATAAATAATAAGCAAATCACATAATATATATAATATAAAATGAAATAAGATAAGGAAAAATAAAATAAAATAAATTTTAAAAATGTAAAATAAAATTAAATAAAATAAAAAAAGAGCAAATAAAAAATAAAGATAAAAAAATAAAAAAAAATAAAAAAAAATTTTAATATAAAAAAATATAATATAATAAAATAAAATAATCTAAATTAAAATAAAATAAAATTAAATTAAACATATATAAAAAATTTAAAAATTTAAAAATTAATAAAACACTAAAATAATATGAAACAAAACAAAATAAAATAAAATGAAAAAAGTTTAATATTCGCTACGTGTAAGTTAATTTCCACCAGCACTGACACATTTCGCGAGAGTAAACGTATGCCCTAATTTCTCAGAACCAACAGTCTAGTCGAATTTTCTCACACATTTTTCAAAGTACATACAAAGAAGCAAAGAAACAAAAAATAAACAAACCGACTTCTACCTGGTAAATTTTTTTGAAAACGGCAGCAGATCAGGAACCTTAATAAAAATGTGTACACATACAATGTGTGTTCATATGTTGCAACGCTTTGAAAAAAAAAAAAACAATTTTAAACTGTACCATAAACGTAGACAAACAACATTTCAATTTTGAATCGTACTGCTCTTTGATGGAGGAAAAGTGAATTTTATCCAAACTTTTTTTTTTCATTTTATTTTTTATTTTTTACCAGCATCGGGTTACATACGCCTTCAGCAGTTAGTAGTTTTTTACATTGGTACCTTTGAAACGTCGCAACAAACCAAAACGCACAATGCGATTGAAAGAGTTTCCTACTGAAATATGTAGATGCATGTAGAAGTACATAGTATATGCGTATGTATGTAAGCGAACGAAGGAGCAATGGTAACAATTAAAATTTGTGCACGGATCCGTTTGATTAGTAACCTAAAATGTGAAGGCTTTGCTCTCTTTCGACAAAGCAAACAACAGAAAATTTAGAATTTTTTTCGGATATAGTATAAATACAACAAAAAAAGGATTTAAAAAAACACACTACGTTAAAAAAAAAAAATGTTGGCAGAAAAGCCCAAATGTTGAAAAAGTTTAAGAAAAATGGGAAATGGGAACAATTAATTAAAGTTCTATTGAGAATTACGGTTTTACAATCGATTACGAGTGGATTGGTATTTATTGAACTGAAACAATTTAATTTTAACAGATCTGAATGAACTTACCTCCGAAATAAATGTTTCAACTGAAATGAAAATGAAAAATGAACTGGAAAGTTATTTCTAATACGTTTGGATACCAAGATCAAAAATTTAGAAGTTAAATAATAATTTAACGGGTGATCCATCAGTTGAGTCCAATTTTCGCTGACTCGTTCGAGCATTTCAACTGGTAAGTGGCGAATGACACGCGTGATGTTTTGCTCCAAGGACTGAATCGAAGCAGGATTGTCCGCATAGACTTTAGACTTTACATATCCGCACAGAAACACTCTAAAGGTGTGATATCACACGATCTTGGTGGCCAATCGACCGATCACCGAAGTGTTCTCTCTAGAAATCGATTTATTGATGCGATTTGTGGGAAGTGGCACCATCTTGTTGAAACCAAATGTCGCGGAGATCACGAACTTCAATTTCAGGCATCAAATAGTCGGTTATCATGTCGCGACAACGGTCGCCATTGACAGTTACGTTCTCGCCGACATCATTTTTGGCGAAATATGGACCAATGATTCCACCGGCCTACAAACCACACCAAACCGTTGTTGTTTCTGGATAAAATGACAGCTCTCGAATCTCTTACATACCCATTGAGCCAGAAATGGGCCTCATCGCTGAACGAATTTTGGCTCGAAAACGTCGGATCTTCTTGGAACTTTTCAAAAGCCAATAGAACGAAGCGATGTCAGTTGGTAAGGTCGAGCGGATTTAGTACTTGCACAAGCTGTATTTTTTACGCTTTCAAAGATATCGACGTAAAATGCGCCAAGTCGTTCGATACGTCAGTCCGAGTTGCTGCGATCTGCGCCAAACCGACTCTTCACGGTCTTCGTGTAAACTCTCAGCTACGGCCGCTCGCTATATTATCTTCACTGGTCTATTTGGTCGGATATTATCCAGTAATGAATGCTGAGTCTCAAGATGGGTGGTGGTGTTGCGAATGGTATGCTCAGTAGGCCGATTATGTTGACCTTAAGTTGAGCGAAGCGAGCGAAACACATTCTTTACAGAACTTGAATTTTCGCAATAAAGTTGAATGATTTGTAAGAGTTGTTCAGGCGCAAGTCTTTCCATGATGAAATGCTCAACAATACTGAACGAAAATAACATGACAGCTTGTCATGACTCACGCGGGATCTGTCAAAAAAAAGGCTATTGAAAAAAGTACCTCTAGTTGGATTACTCTTTGCTTTTGATCAATTTTTATTGCAACAAATGCGCTTTTAAATTATTATTATTATTTTTTAATCACACTCAAATCTAATGATATATATTTGAGTATACATAACTTTAAAGAATTGCTAAGATTAAATTATATCCATCTGACTATATAAATATCAAATTATACATAATCTCTATTGGATTTGAATTGGGTATTGAAAAAATCTATTAATAAAAACAAGAGCAAACGGCAAGAGGTGACTTAATTTATCCATGTTTACTTATGCATACAAGTAAACCTTCAAATAGCATTTTATATTTATGCTTTTGATCCCTTTTTTCCTGTTATTATATGCTTGAAATGGGTTATGTGAACTTTATATGGCTTATGAGGCATTTAGAAGAGTGCTTACTATGCACATGATCATGTTGTATGTAAATTACATAAATACATATAAAGTCACAAATGACAATTTATGCCAAACCGAATTCAATTCGATTTACGCCGAAAATAGGATTTGCAATCGAAATTTTTTTCCCTCTTCAATGAGAATTATTTTGTTATGCATGAAATTTTTATGATTTTTACCATTTGACATTACGACAACAATGCCTGTGGGTAGAAAGAAAGAGGTGGCATCCTGTAAAAGCAAATAGACTAAAATAGAAAATATTTGCATGAGTGTAATATATGTAAGTATAAATGGATGAATGCTAGTATTATGGAGAAATCCACTGAATGCTGAGCAAGTATACAAAGCACCTGAGATTTATACATATACGAGTTGCGGGCGTTAAATTGTTCAAATGATGATGGCAAAGGAATTGATTTTGATTGATCTATTATTTGAAAGTATCTTAAATGAGATAGAAGCATTTTGTGCTTCCCTGTAAATATAGGTTTAAAAATAATTTAAAGTTTTTATATGAACACATACTAAATTTTTCATACCTTTCATGTAAAGGGTGTTTTTATAGAGGTATAGAACTTTAAGTTGGCATTACTTTTCAAGATGGCGACCGGTTTAACAGCTGTCAAGTGATTTATTCTCAGTTTGGTTTGGCAATTCATCATGAATAGACTCACGCCTGAACAACGCTTGCAAATAGTGCAATTTTGTTTCGAAAATAATGGAAATAAATCACTTGACAGCTGTTAAATCGATCACCATCTTGAAAAGTAACGCCAACCTAAAGTTCTATACCTCTATAAAAAAAACACCCTATATATTAACATGGGTTCGAAGTATGTAAGTACCAAAAGCAGAAGAGATATACGAAGCAAAGCTTATATCGATCGTATCAGAATCACGCGCTGAGTTGATTTAGCCATGTCCGTCTGTCCATCTGTGTCCGCCTGTCTGTTTGAACGCAAACAAGTCCCTGAAACTTACCCCTCCTACAACCTTGGTAAGAAGATGCACCTATATGTTTAAGAGATCTTTTGTCGGAACCGTCTAGATCGGACCACTATACATATATATTTAGTTTACTATACATACAAAACGAATTGCAAATTGGTTCTGAAAATCATCGAAATCGGACAAATATAACATATATTTTCAGATGCGCACCGATATTTTCAAATTTGAGGTTTTGATCAAAATTTAGTGAAAAAAGTTTTAGAAGCACGTAGCATGAAGCATCGGTATTATCCCCAAATATTATAAATCGAAAATTGGACTGAAAATCCTACTGCTCCCATACAACCGATTTGTTCAGACACGAGGTTTTGGGTCAAAAGTCCGCCAAACAAATATCGAGGAGCGCGAAAATTGGTTTAATGCACACATCAAAATGAATTCGATATTGGTCAAATACGTTCTCATCGTATTGACCCCATGCAACTTATTTGTTCAGATGAGAGTTATTAGGACAAAAATTCTTCAAAAAAGCATCAAGAAGCGCGAAATGTGGTATCCTACATACGTAAATTCAAGTTGATATTGACACTGAAAACCATCAAAATCGAATCTTGCAATGTGCAGCAAATTTAATATGTTCATGAAAGGTATAAAGTAAAGACTTCGACATGACCGAACACAGGCTTTTTTCTTGTTTTTAAATACAATATATTTTTTTCCGATGCCCCGAAAAATGTTTGAGGTAATTTTTCATTTCGTTTCATTTTCATTTCGATCGGATTTTCAGTTGCTTAACCAACTAATTTATGATACTTATAAAGGGTTTATTGAAAATTGAATGGGAACTTAAAAAAATGTAGTCTCAAATTGTAAAGGGTTATCCATTTAGTAGTTTAGAAATTGCAGAGCTCTATCTAGACATTTGTCAAACTTAACTGTCAAACCAAACATATTTTGTTTTTGCACTTGGACTTACACCTACATTCAAATTAAGTCTACCTCACACAAAAACTGAAATCAGATGACCATTCACAGCGCCATAGAAACGTCTATTTGGAGCTTTAACAACAACAAAATTTCAGCGAGAAGGCACAAAAAAACTTTTTGTGCGGCAGTGTGACTATATATCTTTGAAAACGATAACGGCGAGACTATCACTGTTAATACAGAGCATTACGACTTTGGCCTGCAACTGAAGAATACAACTTGGACAATATGTAGTTCCAACAAGATGGTGCCATATACTACACAACACGAGCGAATATTTTTTTATGGCTAGAGAAATATCCCGTCCTATGGATAGCAATTGGCCACCGATGTCGTGCGATTTGACACCGTTGGACTATTCTGTGGGACGACGCGAAAAATTGTGTTTATACGGATAAACCTTCAACTCTTGAGCACTTTAAAACCACCATTCGCCAAGTTAGGGATGATACACTGACTATTATGTGCCAAAAAGTGGTGGAAAATTACCTCAAATAGATCGAAGTTTGCAAAAATTCACTGGATGTTCATTTAAATGATGTAGCATTCTAAATTTAAGGCCAATATCCAAACTTTGTAATAAAAAACGAATTTAAAATGCATTTTATTTACGTTTAGTTAGTAAAAAATTTTAATTTTTTCATAAATAGTAAAAGATACAGACCTGAAACGTGGAGTACCGATTACAGTTTTGGTAGCACTACGATCAAAGATCAAACAGCTAACAAATTTTTTAAAATGTAGTGCGTTTTTTTGAAATTACGCCAGAAGTATATTAAATTATTCCAAGTGAAAACAAAATGTTTGTAAACTAGCCTTGCCGGCGAAAGAACATGAAACCAATGCACAAACAAATAGTTTAAAATATTGTATTATATAAAACATTGGTTTTGCGCATTTTATGAGGCAATTTTATTTAACAAATAGTAGTAAATAGTTAAATAGTTACGAAAAACATTGATTCAAACACAAACACTCTAATCATGTAAGAACATCAACATTATTTGGGGGATTCGCCATGTGTAGGAAATGCATACTATGCAAATATTTCCTATGGAATTGTGCTAGATATCGAGAGCACCCCCGTTGCAAAATTGTGACATATTCATGTGAAACAATAACAACCACATAGGCACAGAGTTGCTTTTTCCTTCACAGGGATGCATACATAGGTTTTAGTATAGGATATGGATATACTAAGATAAATTTTTTTTGCATTCGTTTTGTTGTTGTGCATGCATTTCCTAGACTTAGAAAATACCCTATATTATTTTATTTAGGTAATTCAATGTGGGTACGTCATATTAATAATACATATGTAAGTATTTCTATTAATTTATAAATTAACTAGCGCGATCAAATATCTAGTAATTTGCTTAATATCGAACTTTTAAAATATGCTACGTAAATTAAATAACTGGCTAAGAGCGTGGACAGTATTTCCCAATTTTTGATACAATTACACCCAACTGTAATTTATCCGTAGTGGCATCGTTGAAAAATGTTATACAAAATACACATTTTTCGACGATCTCACGAGTTAAAGAGTTTCGTATCATATTATCTTTGCTACGACGTGCTCTCAATTTCACATTTCATATTCTGTGAATTTGAATTGGTGTACTCTCTATTCTACAATTTTATTATCGATAAATTACTATTCTTACCTAATTATGAACAGCTGATAATTATCTCATGAAAAAGCTGTTGACTTCAAGCATTGTTGCCATGGTTCTACCATTTTGAATTTCATGGCTTTTATTTTAAATTACTTATATATAGTTCCTACATACCTTTATAGTGCTTCATTTCAGTTTAATAAAAAAATTCAGTTTTACAAACATAATGGACAAATTCACATTTTCTTCTTCTTCTTCTTTGGCGTAGGCACCACTTACGCGATTATAGCCTCGTCAACAATAGCGCGCCACTCGTTTCTACTTTTTGCTGTTTGGTGCCAGTTAGAAATACCAAGTGATACCAGGTCGCCCTCCACCTGATCTTTCCAACGGAGTGGAGGTCTTCCTCTTCCTTTGCTTCCGCCAGCGGGTACTCCATCGAATACTTTCAAAGCTGGAGCGCTTTCATTCATTCAGACGGCATGACCTAGCCAGCGTAGCCGCTGTCTCTTTATTCGCTGAGCTATGTCAATGTCGTCGTATAGCTCGTACAGCTCATCGTTCCATCGTCTGCGGTATTCACCGTTGCCAACGCGCAAAGGACCATAAATCTTCCGCAAAATTTTTCTCTCGAAAACTCCTAAAGCCGACTCATCGGATGTAGACAGCGTCCAGGCTTCTGCACTATATGTCAGGACAGGAATGATGAGCGACTTGTAGAATCTGGTTTTGGTTCATCGAGAAAGGACTTTACTCTTCAATTGCCTACTCAGTCCAAAGTAGCACCTGTTGGCAACAGTGATTCTGTGTTGGATTTCAAGGCTGACATTGTTGGTGTTGTTAATGCTAGTTCCCAGATAGACGGAATTATCTACGACTTCGAAGGTGTGACTGTCAACAGTGACGTGGGAGCCAAGTAGCGAATGCGATGATTGTTTATTTGATGACAGGAGATATTACCTCTTGCCCTCCTTCACAACCACACCATTCTCTTCGCTTCTTTGTCTAATCTGGAGAACGCAAAATTTACGTTGCTGGTATTATGACCAACTATATCAATATCATCAGCATACACCGATAATTGCACACTCTTGTAGAATATTCTGCCTGGTCTGTTTAGCTCTGCAGCTCGTATTATTTTCTCCAGCATCAAATTAAAGAAATCACACGATAAAGAGTCTCCTTGTTTTAAACCTCATTTGGTATCGAATCGCTCGGAGAGGTCCTTCCCAATTCTGACTGCGCTTCTGGTATTATCCAGGATCAGTTCACATATCCTTATGAGTTTTGTTGGGATATCGAATTCAGACATAGTGGCGTAGAGGCATTTCTTTATCGTGCTGTCGAAGGCGGCTTTAAATCGATAAGAAGGTGGTGTGTATCGAATCTTTTCTCTCAGGTCTTCTTCAAGATTTGGCGCATGGTGAATGTCTGGTCAATTGTGGATTTGCCAGGTCTAAAGCCACACTGATAAGGTCCGATCAGTTTGTTGGCGGTTGGCCTTAGTCTTCTACACAATACGCTAGATAAGATCTTATATGCGATATTAAGGAGACTTATCTCACGATAATTGCCGCAGACCATAGGGTCCCCCTTTTTTTGGATTGGGCAGAGCACACTTAGGTTCCATTTGCCAGGCATGTTTTCGTCTGACCATATTCTGCAAAGAAGCTGATGCATGCTCCTTGCCAGCTCCTCGCCGCCGTATTTGAATAGTTCTGCTGGTAAGCCATCGGCTCCCGCCGCTTTGTTATTTTTTAAGCGGGCAATCGCTGTTCGAACTTCTTCATAGTCGGTGATGGAACGTCTACACTACCGTCAGCGGTTAGAGTTTCGGGTTCGCCATCTCCGGGGTTTTCATTTTCACTGCCATTGAGCAGGTTGGAGAAGTGTTCCCTCCATACACTAAGTATACTCTGCACATCTGTTACCAGGTTACCTCCATGGTCCCTACATGAGTTTGCTCCGGTCAAAATGTTATATGTTCCTTGTACGACTTTGTACGATACCTTTTAGAGATTTCTACAAAGGCTTTAGTTCAGAATCTTAGATCATTAAAAACTTAATTTTTTATAATTGTTGTAATAATTATAATCATGGGTCTTTTGAACCGATGACGTTCATTGTTCTTATTCCGAAAAATGGAGCGACTTACAGTGTATACAAAGCCGCCTCCAGACAACTGATGGATTTCTATGGTTGCTAGATACCAAGACTCGAACCCATGGTTTCCGCATGGTAGCATATATACTTTAGTCGGTGTTTTAAGTTGCGATAAGCTTCCAAGTTGATTAACTTATTTACTTCCAATAACGAAACTGAGACGTAAACAAATTTTCATTTCCATCTAATTTAAGATTTGTTAGATTCATAACTTTTTCTTCATACAAAAGTCCGCTTTAAACACTTGTGACCACAAAAAAATCGCCGGTTTCCTATTTACTTTGGCACCCTTGACTCTTTCATTGTTGCTTTGCCTATTCTCTATTTATTCTTCACTTATCACTTTGTACGGCTCGGTTGTATGCCGAGAGTATATGGCACAGGTATCTTTACAAAATATAACCACACTAAACGCTACTAACCCCATTTTTATGCATCACTTTCCTTTATTCCCCCCTCACCTAAACAACAAACTTGTTAAACAGCTGCTGCTGCTGCTGTTGCGGCTGCTGCCCTTTTGCTACCTGCAACTTGACTGACTACCAAACTCTTCAAGCAAATGAGTTTGTTTGCTGCCCTAAAGTTGAGGCTACATTGAAAGAGAAGAAGAAGAAGAAGAGGGATAGGTAAACACTGGGGAGAAAACACTGCAGTGCTAGCGGCGACAAAAACAACAATAACAACAACATCTACGGTACACTATGATAGTAAACATAAATAGAGAATAAACAAAAAGACAATAAACAAACAACAATGAATAAAAAAGCAACAAAACCAAGTTTAAATGCAAGAACTAAAAGTAAATCAACAAAGGATGATTTTTACTTTTGAATAAAATATGAAGTGAAGCAAAGAAACACTGGTAAGAGATGGATTGTTTGTTATAGTAGTTCCGTTGGTTTTTGGCGTCTTCTGTATTACAAGAAAAAATTCATTGTATAGTTTTGGAGAACCTTTTTTTCTCTTCTGTGCAACTACAAATATTTCTAATTAACTCGTTGTTGGAGATCGAAAGGCTTCTTCCTCAAGATGATTTTCTGAAAAAATATGTATAGTTCTTTACGGAAATATGCTTAGATCTTTCCCTTATATATATAAACGATAAGATATAACATAGGTTAAGAAAGACAAAGTTACTTGTTCTTAAATTCTGAACTTACTCACTTTTTTTTTTAAATATATAAAGCTTGAAATCAAGTTAGGCCATTTCCGACATATAGATTCAGATACCTATATGTTCAGTTCCATACCATATAAATACTTAAAACAGTTCTAATGTAGGATCACTGCTTCTGAAGAGAATTTCAATATCAACAAATGTTTCTCTGATATCAAAATAGTGCAGTATAGTTTCTTGATTACTTATGTTAGCCATATAAATATAACTAAAACCTGCCATACAAGATCTGTTCAATGGAGCAGAGGCATTTACGTACTAAACATACGCAACTTACATATATATTACTTATATGTAGTATTTATGCTAAATTACTAACTTTAGCGTGTTTTTGAAGAAAGCAATAAAGGTCCAAGGACGATACGTATAGTGAATCGGCCCCAGAAAGCCAATTTCAATTAGTTAGCGATGAGCGTCCTGGTAGTACGACCACGTCAACAAGCGAAGAAAACATCGAAACAATGAATAATATTGTTCTTGAAAATCGTCGAATCTTTATTAGGAAAGTTGCAGAGGATGTTGGCATATCAATCGGCTAATGCCATTCAATTTTCTCGAATGTTTTGGGCATTAAACGTGTGGCAGCGAAGTTTTTTCCGAAATTGCCCGATATTGAGCAAAAGTAATGTCGCATTAGTATCGCTCAGAAGTTGTTGAATGACGTCAACGACGATCCGGGTTTACTCAAACGGGTTATAACTGGTGACAAAACGTGGGCATCTGTTTATGACGACGAAACCAAGGCCCAATCATACCAACAGAAGCTGTCAGATGAACCAAGGCCGAAACAGTCACGCCAAGTTCGATAAAATGTGAAGGTTCCGCTCACTGTTTTCTTTGATTACAATGGTGTGGTACATAATGAGTTCCTGTCAGAATGAGTACTACAAGGAAGTTATGCAACGTTTGTGTGAAGCAATACGGCTCAAACGACCGGAAATGTGGTAAAACAAGTCGTGGATTCTGCATCACGATAACGCACACATCAATGCTTATGCGTGATTTGTTTGGCCAAAAACGAAGCTGTAATCATACCTAAACCACCGTTTTCACCATATTGGGCTCCCTGCGACTTTTCCTATTCCCAAAACTAAAGAAACCAATGAAAGGAATGCGTTTTGCCACAATTGATGAGATCAAGTCAGAATCGAAGAAAGAGCTGATGGCCATACCGAAAAGCGCATTTCAGAAGTGCTTCGAGGATTGAAAGAAGCGTTGGCACAAGTGTATTATATCCGAGGGGAATTACTTTGGAGGAGACAAAATATATATTGATGAATAAATAAGTACTTTTCAAAAAATTTCAAAATTCACCTTTTCCTTTCAACCATCTCGTATTCAAGCGCCACTGCACTTAGGGAAATCAACTTAGGAGAACAACGTCGCATTATTGCTCTCCCTATCGTTATCTTCTAGCTCTTGTGTATTATTATTATCGAGTTATTGTCAGTCATTAGTTCGTTCAATGGAAAGAGTAGTAAAATTAGAAATGATTTGGTTTTATCTCCAATCTGGATACATTTATTGGATCTGTTTTAAAAATCAGTAAAATAGTTGAAATTTTTCATCTTTAGCCTTAAAATTTATCAAAATTTTCCTCCTCTTAACCTATTTTGAAAGTCTACTTATGCTCTTACTGTTTTCTTCATAGTCGATGGGAGTCGCGGGAATGTATATAGATATATAGTTCAGATTTCTGGAGACTTTAACACTTTGAACTAGCTTAGAGGTTGGATTTCTTTTTACATTATGTCGAACGTGAGAATCCATATTTTGTCTGTAGGGGCAATCTGGGTCTGGTTAAACTCCACATTAATCCGGAAATTTATTTAGCCGTATGCAATCGGTGTATTCTACGAAGCGGGTAATCATCTTGAACTGATTATTTTCATGAATGATTTATGATTTAGAATTCACCAGATGATGATATTCGATACTTTAAACAATGCAAACAATGGTTTCTTCTTCAGATCTAATCCTTCACTATACGTTTTCTTTTTATTTTTTATGAGGCGAGGCGAGTCGATAAGATGTTGCCTTAACATTTCGTCTACAGCGTTGTTCGTTTTCAATGAAATAGTGTCCATGTTTATATACCTCAAACAATGAGAGACACATAGAATCAAAGGGCACTGTCAAGTAAAAAAAAAACTAAAATTGCCTAAATTTCATATTTTTTGAACTAAAAACCTTATCTAAAGATGTAGATTGCACTCGCTGTATGCCAAATATCTACTGGTTGAGATCAATAGCAAACCTAACTGAAAAGTTTACATTGAAAAACGAATAAAGAAGAATTATTACAGCTCCAAGAAAATACTAGGCAGGAGCTGGGGCATTAACTCGAATATAGTAATCGGATGTATATGGCTTTCAGACTGTTGGTATGAATGAATTAAAAATTATTTTAAAATAATTTTTTTCACTTGCAATTACCCCCGCCAGAAAATTCCACCCATCGGATCTCAAATAAAATACAAATCTTTTCGCGAAGCAAAAATTCCGAAACTCTTCACTTCTTACAGAAAAATTAAGGCACGAGGAACTCGGTCGAAAATCCACTTCAGTGGTGCCTTTGATATACATATATCCTCCCAATAGTTGATTCCAAAAGTTTCTTTTAGGTGAGGAATCACTTTAGATGTGAGATAGTTGGGAAGGAAGATATCAACTCAATATACAACGACAGGACTCAAGTGGACTGTGGAATATGGGCTGGATTATAGTCTTAGCATTTTAGTATTTCCCTCTCTCTGTGTTTGCTAAATTCAGCAAGTATCTTCTAAGCAGAATAAGAGAGAGTAAAGAAAGCAAGCATGTATTCGGACAGTCAGGCGGCACTTCTGGCTTCAGCCATGCTACTGGCACTGTCGTCAGCGATTATGTGAAATAAAAAATTCATTTTCTGAAAATTCTAGAGTGGCCTAACCCCTTAAAATCCTTCGAAAAGCACTCCCATCTAATATGCCTATGCGAAAGTACACCGTTAATTAAATTTGTTTTGTTTTTGCAAGTCAATAATTCTTCAACAACTCCTCTATTTAAAGCAGGATAATTATTAACCTCATTTAGCCATTTCTGAGAGATTATTTTTATTTTTTAGCTGTAACAAACTTCATGGTGAAAATATCAAAAAATATCTGCATGGCTAAGCTAACTGATATTCGGATTTATTGAATAACTTCTCTCAGACATAGCAATTTCCATAACCCTCACAATATCCCTACTTTTTTCACTACCAAAAGATCAACTCATTCTCAACATTAACGATTTTAGCGCCAGCCATCGAAATAACACCAGTCTAAATTCTCCAAACCATAATATGTTTCAAATAAAACCGCTTACGGTACTTAACTTCAGTATTAAGAAAAACAAGAAAAAATCCTTCCTCACATAAAATAAAAAATCTCTAAATTATACATTTGACATATACTGACACTGACAAGGGCAGCGTCAACTGCAATGTTCTAGAGCAAACTGTAGCAAAAATGTCCGTTAGTTAGCCAGTCCCAGTCGTAATCACGAGTTTTTTATTTTTTCTTTCTTTATTTTCCCCTCTATGTTTTTACTTTTTGCCCACTTTCCTACTTGATTGTTGCTGTCAGAAGAATGACGTTGACATTAATGTCATTGTGGGGGGGCGCAACGGTTTATTCGCACTGCCTTTGCGGGACAATGGGTCAAGTGAATTGTGTTTTTAGTAAACTACCAAAGCATACTTTTCGGTGCAACAAAACGATTGTATTTATTTGCCATGCAATGAGCGAATGATGGGATTGACTTTCGTTTTTAGGCCAAGTAAATAGTTAAATAGTTTTATTATTAAACAAATTTTGTGTAAAATGGTTATTATTTGGGTACAAAACACGCTAAAATTGGCAAATTTGCAAAGTAGAGTGAATTTATTGTTTTAAAGTTTTTAAAGTAAATAAGGGACACAAGTTTCAGTTGCAAGGGAATTTTGTTATATTAAATACTTCAAGTTTTTAAACTACTTCAATGTTTGTTTGAGAGCAATTTCAATGATTGCGGATAACCGCAGTGTGTGTTCCAAGTCAGTCCTGACGTTTGCGGAGTCAGAATGAGGGAATTTTTAAATTTCGTAGGTTTTCGTAGTAAGATTGTTAAATATAATATTTATTACGTTGGTATATATGTATGCCCCTGAAGTATTAAACACATTTTTTTATATTCAACATAGTTCCCGTCAAGTGTGATGCACTGATTGTAGCGACCCTTCAACTTTTCGATACCATTTTTATAGTACGATTTGCCCTTTACTTCAATGTTGGCCTCAGTTTCGACGATCAACGCTGCATTTGTCGAAAATTTCTTCCCAGCGAGCATTCTTTTGAAACCTGAGAACAGAAAATAGTCGCAGTGGGCCAGATATGGAGAACACGGTGGATGCAGAAGCAATTCGTAGCCCAATTCATGGATTTTTGCCATCAATTTCACTGATTTGTAACACAGTGCATTGTCTTGTCGAAAAAACATTTTCTTTTTCATCAAACGCTGCCATTTATCAGCGATTTCGTCCTTCATATGGTCTAATAAAGCTATATGATAGTCACCATTGAGGGTCCTTCCTTTTTCAAGGCAATTAAAGAAAATTATCCCATGCACATACCAAAATACAGACACCATAACCCTGCGGCCGACTGTCTCGCTTTTCTAGGCTTTGGAGCGGGTTAATCGTGTGCAGTCCACTTGAATGATTGTCGATTAGACTTTGAAGTAAAATGGGGGAGCCAATTTTCATCCGTTGTAACATATTAACGTAAAAACTCGAGTTTATTATTCTTGTACAGCTCCAAACACTGCTCCGAATCAACAACTCGTCACTGTTTTTGGTGAAAAGTGAGCTCGCGCGACATCCACTTTGAACAGAGCTTTTTTATACCCAAATATTCGTGCATGATATGACGTACATGTTCACTTGATATCTTTAGAATCCCTGCTATTTTATTCAATTTCAATTTACGGTCACTCAAAATCATTTTATGGATTTTTCTGTTGTTTTCGTCGGTAACAACCTTATTTGGGTGTCCACTACGTTCACCGTATTCAGAGTTCAATTCACCACGTCTAAACTTAGCATACAAATCCTTGATGATTAATTTTCCTGTAGCAGTGTCCGAAAACTCGTCATCTAGCTAAGTTTTTGCTTCAACTGTATTTTTTTCCCTTCAAAAAGCAATATATTATCAACACGCGAAGTTCCTTTTTATCCATTTTGTTTCACAATAATTAAAGTTCGTTCACTCAAAATTATATTATTCACAAACTAATGATCCGACAGTTGTCAAATTTATATACGCGTCTTTTATAGGTTAGGGCTAACTAACAATCATATGGATTTAATTCTGGCAGTGCCATCTGTGTTTCAGGTCGGGGACTTTCCAATTGACCTTTTACTATAGTGGTCGTATCTGTTCGATTCCGACAAATGATTGTATAAATGTAAAATTACATATGTCTACCGCATTTGGTTGGATTATCTGAAAAACTGAAGGACTAGTTTGCGTTGGAAAAGACGGACAGACGAACAGACGAACATAAGGACGGAGCTAAATTAACTCAGCTCGTAATTTTGATACGAATGGTACACATTTTAATGGGCTTATCTCTTCTCCTTTTGATATTTACATACATGAAGGGTATGAATGAACGAAAACTGAGAGTAAAAGAAAGGACCGGCCTCGTTCTCGTCCCCATTCCGTGGTATTTGCTGGTTTATTTATCTGGCGGTATAACTGATCATTTGATATTTGTATATATATTGCTGTAGAATAATTTAAATTGAGAAATAAAATATAATTAAAGTAAATTGTAATTATAAACCATAAAAGAAAGCTTATTTCGGTAAGCAAATTTATACCAAATTTCAAGTAAATCGAACCACAAACATGATCTTTGAAACAAAATGATCCCTGCTCCACTTCGCGGAATGAAATAAGGGTTTGTATTAAGCTAAGCGAAAAGCTACATATGTACCAAAATTCAAGTAAATTGAGCAGTAAATATGATTTGTTTAATTGCTCAGAACCTGGTCCACGGAATGAAAAATATATAAAAATTCCATAAAAAATGATTCCCGTGGTACGGGAATTTTATATATTAGATGGGAGCGACGAACAAGAAGAGCGGCTACACAAAGATCTGGTCAACATCGAAAGTCGATACTATGGATTTTGGGTTGATGGCATGACGAGCGACTACTGCTGAACTCTAATACGTGAAACAGATCCCAAGCATTACACAAGACTCTACTTCACTTTTCTACATTTCTGATTTGTAACTTTTAATTTAATAAAGAGACTATTAATTGTCGAAAATCAGAAAAACTAAGTTTTTAGGTATATAAATAACTAGAACTAATCACGAAATCACGGATTAAGGGTCCTAAATTACCATAAAAACAGCTTTTGGTGGCCTAGGTCCAAAACCGTATAAACTAGCGAAATTATTTTTTTCCTAAAATGAAAGAAAAATTTTTCATTTACCATATATATTTCATCTGTGTTACATTATCCTTACTTCCGTAATGTTTGTAGGTTTTTGTTTTCAGAATATTCATGTGTTTGTATTGTAATTTTCACACCTCCTACCTTGCGCTGCTGACATTTTATTGTTATAATATTCGCTTTTATAGTTATTTTTTTTCCTACATTTCCATTAAAGCTTTTCACAACACGCAAACTATTGCACTTGCAGCTTTGTTGGTAGCCCTACACGCATCGCTCACCCGCCGTGTTTCCGTGGAATCTATGTATGAGCAAGTACATTGCTCAGTTTAATGCCGCATAAAAATACGCAAACGGATGCTTAGATAAGTTGGTGGTCCATATCCAGCCAAGTAGAATTATGCTATGATTTTTTATTTTTTATTTTATTTTTTTTTTTGCTTTTATATTTAGATTTTACGTGATTATTTTTCTTACATTTGTGTATATTATTTTTATTTTAATATTATTTTTTCCTCATTTATTTTTCTTTCCTATAACAATAAACAAAACAGTAATTTCGCTCACCGCTTCTAAGGCGATGGATGCTTCTTACTTTTGCTTGTTTATTTTATTTTATTTTAATAACAACTTCCTCAAATTCGTATACATTGTAGCTGAACAACCGACCGACCGACGAACCAACCGTCTTCTTCTCCGCTTGTTTCTCTCATTTTCTACTTCGAAGTAGAATTCAGCTTAGTTTCGCTTGCGTGTGTCTATGAAGATGTATGTATGTACACTTACTATTGTTTTAATATATTGTTTTCTCTTGCTTCTGGTTGTTGCTGTTATACGTATTTTCGCAGCAACTTGAGGTCAACATACAAAATTTTAATTTTTCATCTGTGAGGGTGGCATAATGACCCACAAAAAAGATGAAAAAACTGTAACAGTTGAAAATGAAGGACTGAAATGAAAAAAATACTAAAAAAAAGAAACAAAAGAAAAGGAATCATAAGAGCAAAAAGTAGAACGACAACGGCGACCAAGTGGTTAGTCGGCAACAATAAGAAATTATTGAAGTTGCGTTCCTCTGTTAGCCTGTTAGCGAGCGGGCGATTGAGGTGGTATCGGGCACTTTTTCAAAACTGGCGAAATGGTACTTTCCAAGTAGGAAACCGGGTTGACGTTGTTTTATTGTCACTGAATTGTTTGTGCTTTGTTGCCGGTTGTTACGACTGGGGTGTCCTCCCTGCGCCATGCTTGCTGAACTAAAGGTCCTCCTTTAACTCTCTGACTCTCTCCCCCTTTCATTTTTCTCTCTCTCTCTCTCTCTCCCTCACTGCCTCTCTATCTCAACCTCTCTCTCTCTCTAAAACACTTCAAACTCCATTTCAGCAAGAGAGGCTGCAAATCTTAAACAATACCTTAGCAGCCCGACATTGCTGCTGAACTGCACGCATTGTTTCAGCGCTACCAATGACCCGGGAGCGGGAACAGCGTATAAATAGAAATATGACTACACATTACTTTTAAGCATATATATAAAATATATACATATAATATTTGAAATTATTTTCTTATGCTGTCTATACAGGTCACCAATGTGGACAAGTGGCAGGCCAAGTAGAGCCGATTGCAGCCAAGTAGACCAGAGTGAACTGGGATGTTGGTGGGTAATTGTAAGTATCAAACCAACAACTTTTGTGAACTATCAAAAAGTGGTAATTAAAATACTCATTGTTGCAGCTCAGACAGTGCAAAGGGGAAATGTTGGTGGACGGTGTAAGCAAAACAGGAAACGGGGTAAGTTAAAAGAAACCGTAAATATTTTGTTGCTTTGTTATTTTGTTTGTTGTTCTGTTATTGTTGTAACAGAAGTAATTTTCTTCAAAAACAATGCTGCTCGCAACAAAATTACTTTTCTTCTTGATTTTTCATTTGCTGGAATTGCATTCCGTGGGAAAATGTTATGGAATGCAATGTAAAAAAAAAAAAAATATGGAAAAAACTTGTTAAATTAATTGAATTGTTTAAAGAGTTAACGATGCAAGTGAAATATATTATACAAAGTACAACTCCACACAGAATAAAGGATAATTATTATCGCAGAAATTAAGTGTGTGTAGTGACCTCGCTCCCATTAAAAAAAGCATTTCTTTTGGAATAAAAAATTTTGGTAGCCATTCTGGCCAATTGGGTAGCAGTGCATGCTATTATGAGGAGAGTCAGGAATACTGGCCAAACATACAAAAAAAGCTTCTAACTACGATTGACCCTCGGCAGAGGAAGACACATCACATGCCTTTCATAGTGTAATGTCTTACTGTTGCTGTTTCCCAAAATAGCGATTTGGAGCAAGCGACTCACTATAGGAAAGTATTTTTTCTTTTTAAATATGCCTCCTCGCTTAGAATGGGCTTTGGACTCGTCGTTTAGGAATCAGGTACGATGGAAAATAAAAAAGTAATGCCTCGAATGAATACTTCCAATTTTTATGACGACCACGACAAACGTGTAAAAAATTTTGAGTTTATGCATCTGAACCTTACGGTGCCATCATTGGGATAATGCCATTAGTAAAATGAAAAGACGGAAAAGACTAATCCCTTGTCACATATACAATAGCGGGCAGATAAGAACAGATACAGAATCGCAAATTGTGTGTTCGACTTTTGCTAGTAGAAAGACTGCATGGCAGAGTATCAGCGTTTACCCGATACACGAGCATTTTACGACAAACCGCATTAAAGCAAGATTTTTTAATATATCGCTGAAATGCGCAAACGGAGGCTTATAAAAGCCATGTCTTGTTCTGATAGAGAGATAAGTTCTAGATGTGCATATGTTCCAAGGCACATTGGCAGGGACTAATACTTCAGACGAGGGAATGATGAGATGTAAGAGATTTACGACAACATTAACGTACATAAAGGGGAAATCCATTTCGAGGTTCCCTATTTTTTTTAAAGAAAAAACACAGAAAATTCAAATTTAATGGGGAATCATTTGAAAGAACATTTTTTGGCATTTATTTTTTGAAGATTATCTGTTTTAAATATTGGTCGCATTTACGTCTCAGATGGTCCATCCGTGGTGTCCAAATTTCCATGACTCGTTCGAGCATTTCGACTGGTAACATAACCTCACAGGAAAAAGTCTAACGGTATGATATCACATGATCTTGATGACCAATCGACCTCCCCAAAACGTGAAATTATCTGCTCACCGAAACGTTCTCTCAATGAATCCATTGACTGATGCGATATGTGGAAAGTATCGCCGTCTTGTTGAAACCAATTGCCGCGGAGATCAAGAGCTTCAATTACAGGTATCAAATAGTCGGTTATCATGGTGCGATAACGTTCACCATTGACTGTTTCGTTCTCACCGGCATCATTTTTGAGGGAAAATGAACCGATGATTCCACCGGCCCACAAACCACACCAAACTAAACGTCAGATATTCTTGGAACTTTTCAAGAGCCCTTAGAGCGAAGCAATATCACTTGAGAAGGCCGAGCGGCTTCAGTTCTCGCACAAGCTGTATTTTGTATGCTTTCAATTTAAGATATCTAATTAAAATACTAAATCGTTCCTTACGTCAGTCCGAGTTGCTGCGAACGGCGTCGAATCGGCTCCCCACGGTCTTCGTGTACACTCTCAGCTACGGCCGCTATATTTTGTTCACTGCTTCCTGGACGTCCATTCGGTCGAATATTATCCAATAATGAATGCTGGGTCTCAAGATGGGCGATGGTATTGCGAATAGTATGCGCAGTAGGCCGATTATGTTGACCATAAGTTGAGCGAAGTGCTCGAAACAAATTCTTTGCATAACTTGAATTTTCGTAATAAATTTAAATGATTTGTAAACGTTGTTCAGGCGTAAAAATTTTCATGATGAAATACCAAACAATACTGAATAAACGTAATATGACAGCTTGACACGACTCACTTCTGATCTGTCAAATAAGGCTATTGAAAAAAGTATATCTACTTGGATCACCTTTTATATACATATATATACGAATATTTATCAGTTTGTAACCGCTGAAGGGATTTTCGGCAGAGCTCTCCTCCATTTTGTAGTTTTTGCATCTTAATGCTTTTGTAGAGGGATTAGCGATTTTTTTCTAAGCCACCTCTGAACGGCCGATGGATGGATAAGGAGCTATTATTTCATGTCAGGAACGTGAGGGGCGACGGCAATTAGAAAAATTACTTTTCTAAAATTTTGAATGTTGTTTGAATCTGGGCTTGAAACCTGGTCTTCCGAATTATAGTACGCAATGCTAACCACTTGGCTATTGCGGGCACTATTAAGAGAATTTATGGTTTAGCGAATAAAGAGACAACACAACGGGTAAATCATGTTGTCCGAATGAGTGAGAGCACTCATGCTTTGAAAGTATTCGATGCCGTACTGACGTTATAAGCAGAGGAAGATCTCCACTCCGTTGGAGAGATCAGGTGGAGAGGAATTTGGGTATTGTATTTGACCTTAGAAATGACTAGAGCGTTGTTGTGAAGAAGATGTAGGCGGCTTAAGATTATAGGACCCACCATTTGTTGGAAAAACATTAACTAACATATAGCCTATTGGAAACAAACGAAATACACTTCAGCGGTTCTGAATCCCTTTGTATTTTTTTTTCTGACAATTAAAACAGCATAGACTTTTCTGCAATTTGGAGTATCTAGTAAATAAAACCTTTAATGCATTTTTGAAAAATAATTCGAATTACTTTTTTATAATCTTCCAAAGATTTTATGTTCTGATGTAAGTTGTTCCCAAAACTCGAAAAAAAAATTGTTGTAATACATAACTAAGAGAAAAAAGGATTCGTAGATAATTTCAACCCATTTGCACATGAAAAATAAACTGAAATGGAACAAAGTTGATGTTGCGATGAATGAATATCCAAAATCCATTCTGAGAATTTACTCGAACAAATATTATTTCATTTGCCTTTTTTTTTTTTGTAAGAACGAGCTTCGTTCTTCGTTATCTCCCACTATTACCACATTTTCTCAAAGCTGACAGGCTAAATTACATAAATATGAGTACTAAAAACTTTCAACATTGTAATTAAAACATATCACTTTTTTCTCCATTATTAAAATACACAACGTAAGCAATGTAGAAAAAAAATAAGCACAAAAATGAGAGTTCGTGCATGTAAACGACGTAATTGGCTTTCCGTGGAAACACCGTTTCAAATTAAAATTATTATTTTATTATGTTTCCCTGACGAAAAAGTCTGAAACAAATATATAAAAAGGGTTTCAAGCCGAATACAGGGTATGATTAAACTGTCCATATGGTGATAATTAGCCTTCCTTATCAACTCTAAGGTGTCGTACGTTTAAGTGGTCATTGTTTAACTAACAGTCGATGGTCTCAGACTGTATTATCCGAGAGTAACGGTAGGTGGACCCTAAGAACGGGAATAAACATGAGTTAAAACAATCCAGCCTGCGATCTCTACACTGTTAAAAATGCTGTTGTTAGACACGGCGATACAAAATCATAAATTTTGAGAAACCGCGTCGATGGAGCTGGTATGGCTTATAAGCCGCACTTTTTCTAAGCCCCTCTAGCCTTTAAGACCCATAGGTACCAGTGTTAAGCTCCAGCAGAGCAAGCAACCACTACAAGAAAGAATAAAGCCTATGTTCCTGGAGGGAAAGAACAAACCACAAGTATGGTCAGGTTAGATCCGCCTTAGTAGGGCTGAGCGCATAAACTAAACCCAGCACGGGACGGAACCACCACTGCGCCATCCGTCATCTGTCTGAAGCAGCAGGTGCAAAAGACAAAGATCATCGGCCCTGCTGTTTCGAAACCAGTGGGCCCTCCGTTAGAGTTCAAAGGAACCATCGGGTAGCCTCCAATGATTTCGAGATGTAGCCTACCTTTATAACAGCCTACGGAAGAGCAAAAAATCAGCCTTAAATAGCCCAAACACACCATCAATGCCCGGATCGGATCTTAAGTAAAAGCATTCATATCTCGCAACCTCCCTCAACAACTAAAATAGCAGGTTCTTTGGAAGCGAGTGGATCCAAGAGACACAAGCCCTCAACAGTATCCCATCACAATATGGTGGTCCAAGATGAAGAAGAAGTTTTCAAGATGGCGACCGATTTAACAGCTGTCAAGTGATTTATTCTCAGTTTGGTTTGGCAATTCATCATGAATTGACTCACGATCACCAAGTAAGGCGTAGATTCGTCGAATGAGCCCAAAACGAGATTACCGTTGTTCCCGATTTTCACAAGCGAATTTTGTTTAGCGATGAAACGCACTTCTGGTTGAATGGCAAGACGGCGCAACATGTCACACAGCTCGTGCCACAATAGATTTATTGAAAGACACGTTTGGTGACCGCCTAATTTCACGTTTCGGGCCTGTGAATTGGCCTCCAAGATCTTGTGATTTAACACCGCTAGACTACTTTCTGTGGGGCTATGTAAAGTCATTGGTCTTTGCGGATAATCCACAAACTCTTGACCATTTGGAAGACAACATTCGCCGTGTTATTGCCGATATACGGCCACAAATGTTGGAAAAAGTAATCGAAAATTGGACGTCCAAAAGTCATACTTAAAATGTAATGCCACAAGATTACCTTTCGGATAAATAAAATTCATGTCAATCGAATAATCCATCGTTGTTTTATTGCAACTTAAAGTTCTATACCTCTATAAAAACACCCTTTACATATGCAAATGCATATGTGCTTGCTTTTATGTACGAACATTTCTATGACAGCTTGTTACATACAAAAGACGATTTTCGGATTTGCCCTAATTCTTTGACGCTCTACATGGCCTGCTTTTATGGTAAATATCCTTAAGGAATCTACTCTACCAGCAATTCTTTTCTCTGGCATAAAAAAAAAATAAAGGATACAGTGAAAGTGGAGAGCTATGAAGGAAAGTAGAAAATGATGCTCAAAGGCTGACACGTAGCCTTATAGATGTGCTCGTGCATAGATAAGCGGAAATTAAAGTAGAAATACGAGCAAACATACATAAGTATTTATGTGAAAAGTACATGTGTGCATGCGTTTGGTTTTATTTTTTTATTTTATTTTTTTTTTGCCGTTCATCTATTGGTCGTAAAACAGTTCATTTACAGTTAAAAGTAGATTTAGTTCTTAACACAACTTACACCACTTCCTTCACTTATCGAAAGCCATAGGCATGAAATTGTAAGAAAATTTCCATTGAATCGGCCACAAACGGAAGAGCTCAGATGTGTGATTAGAGAAGTTGTAAAATTCCATGAAAAGCAATAAAGCGATTTGGTAAAATAACGAAAAGGAAGAGAGTCATTGACTATGAGCGAAGCAGGAAATTGATGGAGAAAAAAATTGAAAACACGTAGACATATGCATATTGCCATTGGCGGAAAAAAATTCAAATAAAATTTTGATTTAGGCGCACGTATATACGCATTAATATGTATGTTGCAAATGTGTATATAAAAAAAGGAAAAAATTGCAAATCTCTTACAGTTGTGTAACATTTTGGTTGCACTTGAGTGAGTTACTTTTTGAGTTAATGCTTATAGCGTTTAAAACGTAACTGTATTCTAATTGAATGTATTTATCTTTTTTTTTTTAGAATATTAAAGCTTTAGCCAGTCGATTACTATCTTACTATGCAGAAGTTTTCGATAACTTCAAACTAAGGAAAATTAAAGAAACATATCTTATACGTAAATATGATATTTTTAAGAGAAAAATATATGATGACGACCGTGGTCTTCGAAAGATCTTAAACGCTTAAGGAATTTAAAGATTAAGTTTTTTAAAAAGCATAAGCTGTCTAATAACAAACATTTTCGGGAACGCTACGTATATTATAGAGCTGAGTTTAATAAGCTCAATAGAGTGCTGTATCGTCGATATATTGGTAGGATCGAAAGTAACATTAAATGTAATCCAAAATCCTTTTGGAGTTACATAAAGTCTAAGAAAAAATATTCGGATATACATACATCGGTCCAGCTTAGAGGGATTTCAGCTAACTCTTTATCCGAAGCAGCTAATCTGTTTGCTGATTTCTTTTCCTCAAATTTCATTTCAGATAACCGTAGTGATAGTACTTCTGATGTTGTTTTGTCGAGCTTTGATACTTCCGTCAATTTCGGAAAGTTAAGCTTGTCGCAACTGGACATTATCAATGGCATAAATCAGCTAAAGATGTCAACTACAACTGACGCCGATGGCCTCTCAGCTATTTTATTGAAAAATTGTTCATCACTGATTGCTCCTTTACTGCTTATTTTTAACAAGTCGCTGTCCTCCGGTATCTTTTAGATGTTTGGAAGCTAACTTTTATTACGCCTATTCTTAAGAGCGGTAATAAAAATGACATTGAGAATTATAGGCCGATTTCCAAACTAACTACTGTGTCGAAATTGTTTGAATGGATAGTAAAGGATAAAATATACTTTTCCGTAAAGCATCTAATCTGTCCCCAACAGCATGGGTTTGTTCCGGGTAGATCTACCTTAACCAATTTAACTGTGTTTACTGAGGACTGTCTGGGATCATTTCAAAAAGGATTCCAGGTTGATGCAGTTTATACAGATTTTTCCAAAGCATTCGACAGAGTGTCCCATAGAATTCTCTTAGCTAAACTTCAGTGCTTGGTATTTCACTCGGAATTATTAAAGTGGATATCATCCTATTTGCAAAACAGACGTTGTGTCGTTCGCCTTGAGGGGATGTCTTCTTTTTCTTTTGTAGCCCCCTCTGGGGTTCCCCAGGGAAGCGTCCTCGGACCTTTACTGTTTATACTGTTTATTAATGATATATCAACATGCTTTTCTAAATGTAATTTTCTTCTCCATCCAGATGATTTGAAAATTTACTATGAAATTAAAAGCCTAGAAGATTCCTTCAATTTACAGAGCGAACTTGATAACCTGTATCAGTGGTGTGAACGTAATTACTTATTTCTTAATATCGGTAAATGCCACTATGCCTCTTATGCTAGAGTTGTATCTAGTACTCCCTCGTCGTACTGTTTTTCGAATCTTGCGCTAAAAAAGATAAACGAATTTAAAGACTTGGGTGTTTACTTTGACCCCAAGCTCAGCTTTACCACTCATATAAATTTTATTGTTTCCAAGGCGTATGCGCTGTTGGCTTTTATTCGACGTAATTGTTCATAATTTTCAGACCCTTATACCCTAAAACTATTGTACTCGTCTTTAGTGCGATCGAACCTGGAATATGCGGCTTTTATCTGGAGGCCCTATCATGCCGTGTATATGAATAGATTGGAGTCTGTCCAGAGCGCTTTTGTACGCTTCGCCGGATGAGTTTTGTAGACCCAATACCGTACTATCATTCCCTTTGTTTGCTTATAAATCTCATGTCAACAGAGTCGAGGAGAACTCTGTTGTCGATGTGCGTTGTCTATGATATCATTACTGGCTCTATTGATTGCTCATAGTTCCTGATGAAAATTCGTTATAATGTACCCTCTCGCATTCTTCGGTGTAACGAGATGTTTCTTGTGGGTGTTGCTAGAACTGTTTACGCAATGAACGCTCCTCTAAAGAGAACACTCTCTCAATTAAATGAAATTTCTTTCTCTCTGGGATTTGATTTTTGCTATACCAAGTTTACTTTTAAGAACCTGTTGATAAGACACTTATCATAGCTTTTATTTTATATTTTTATATATAGGTTATGTAACCATATTCTTATTTTTTAGTCTGTAAGCATCTTGTTTCTTGATTTGTTCAAATAAATAAATAAATAAATAAATAAATACTGGCGTCCGGTCATGATATCGATCAGCTCAGAAGTACACTGACTTTTCTCTCCGACGTTTCCCAATTCTTCACGACATGGCATCTACAATTATCAGCAGCAAAATTCACGGTGACCCTTCTCAGCAGCTGGACGACAACAAAAGTTGATGCGAGTAACAACGTCAACGGAAGCCTTCAACAAAAAACAACAAAAATCCAAAAGTATCTCACCAACAGCACCTGGGGAAAAGAAAAAGGAACTAGGGGAGTTCCCGTAGTTATTAATGTCATGCCCCCAACAATATATTTGCGGAAGCGCAACTCTGATTTGCTTATCTTTGACTGAGCGAAAACTATAGGCACAAACAATTATCACATTTTACCTTACGTTACACAACGAAAAACACTTTCGAGATGACGTTATATTTCTATCAACGAACAAAAGAATTTATCACTCTTATCAGTAGAAAAGCGCCAAATGGTTTTCATAAAAGGAATCGAAGTGAGGTAAAACAAGCTCTGGAAGAGCAAGGATTGCTGTAATATATAAATTGTCAGGCATTTTGGCAGACCAAATCATACTATACTTTATGTACTACCTGTATAGCATATGGTGAGCTTCAACATTCTAGTAAATGTTCTTTAAATAAAACCAATTCAACTCAAAAAAGTAGTTGTGTTAGTTTAAATCAAAACTTAGTCATGTTTTTCAAGCAAAACGTAACCAACTTCCACAAATTATACCTGATATGGCCTCTTACAAGACTACCTAACCCAAACACTGTTCAAATGACCTAGCGTATTAAAATGAAGTGAACAGGACCCATCCGTTAATTCATTTGGTAATGGATGATGCTCAATCTGACTCAGTTAATCACGCAATTTTTGCCAACCATGTAAAGTCCAAGACATAATTAAGGCGCAAAAGCAAATGACTCAAGCCTGGTAACCCTGAAAATGAATAAACTTAGGTACAGTGGAACAAGTACATCATATAACTAGTGAAATAAGAAAAGCTTTAAACTCAGAGAGTACTGATTAAGTTTTTTTTTTTTTTGATGCAGCTCAAATATTTGAAAAGGATGATCAGTTAAGCAAGAGTAGTGTCATTATTGTATATACTGTTTACCGCAGATATCCTAACAAAGTCAACTTTTGCGGATGATATTGCTATAATAAGTCGGCATAAATGTCTTATGGCAGCCACAGAAGTATAAGAGCAGCTCTTTAAACTAATTGAAGAATGACTAGCAAAATGACGCATAAAAGTCAATGAAAGTAAAAGCAAATACATCCCTTTCACATTAAAGACAAAAATGTGCTGTACTGTCAAGCTCAACAATGTAACTTTCCCTCAACTTGACGAAATCACATATCTCGGCATTCACCTGGATAGTAATTAACTTGGAGGCGACATTTCTCCGCCAAAAATATACAGCCGAAGCTTAAATTTGCCAATTTGTATTGGCTTTTAAGCAATAAATCTGAGTTCAGCCTTGAATGTACTCCATTTATGGGATACAGCTTGCGAGTTAACAGCTCAGCTGAAAAGTCCGTGGCCTGACACAGAGATGGCGCTACCAGAATTAATCCATATGATTTTTAGTTAGCCCAAATATTCAAAGATGCGTGTATAAGTTTGACAGCTGTCGGATCATTAAGTTGTGAATTGTAACATTTTGAGTGAACGAACTTTAATTATTGTGAAAAAAAAATGGATAAAAATAAATCTCGCGTTTTGATAAAATATTGCTTTTTGAAAGTGGAAAAATTTAGTTGAAGTAAAAACTTGGCTTGATGATGAGTTTCTGCACATTGTCCCAGAAAATTCAAACGTCAAGCATTGGTATGGCAAGTTTAGACGTGGTGAAATGAGCATCGAAAACGGGGAACACAGTGCACGCCCAAAAGAGATTGTTACCGATGAAAACATCAAAAGCACTCTAAAGATATCAACTCAACGCGTAAATCATATCATTCACGAATATTTGAGCACAAGAGAGCTCTGCGCAAAGTGGGGGCTGCGCGAGCTCACCTTTATGCACCGTGTTACAATTCAGTGAAATCGATGTCAAACAACCATGAATTGGGCTTCGAATTGCTTCCGCATCCAAAATCGTACAACAAAAATTTTATAGAAAAATTTGAGGGTCGCCATTACCAATGTATCACCCCTGAGTGGAACTATGTTGAATAAAAAAGAGTGAATTTTGAAAAAAAAAAATTTTACTATGGCAGCGCGGGGACTTTTTAATTGATCTGTTGACTGAGTAAAACATCTATACGATTTTTGGTCTCAACTTTTCTTTATTGATAATACTGAACTGACCCTTAAATTTATCACTACGTAGTGTTTTCAGAAAGTAACAAGCGACTGAAACTGCTGATTTTGCTTAATCAATACTTATCCATCACAGTTGTTTATGCTTTCATTTTGTTTTTCTTGTATTGGCCTTTTTAATTCTAAATGTTAATCCTGAGGTGTTGTTGGAGATTCGGGTGCTGCCGTTGCTGATGGCGCATGATGATACATACGTACTGAAAATAGAGATCTATCAAAGAAGAAATCTTAATCATAACACAAAAATAGTTAGCAAAACTGCACAACCATCTAAACCATTTTTCGAAAACCTTGTCATCTGCAACAAGTCATATGCGCAGGAGGAGGAGGGATTTGTCAGCCTTTTAAGAACCAACGTCGAGCCCGCAACCCATTCCCGTTAATGGGCTATTATATTTTAACCTAGATTTTGAAGATTTAATTACTTATTCCAAAGCTTTCGACGTCGAAGCAGATTCAGTACATAAGCACAAATGTTAAAAAAAGCGTTGATAGCGACATACAAGTCTACCCACTGGCCTCTTCAACTGCATTGGGCGGTTCTTAAGCGTTCCATTGTCATAAATGCCTGATTTTTAACTAAAACAAAACATGTTTAGTTTGATAGTTAAGCTTGACAAATATGCCATTTTCACTTTCGAAACCACTAAATAGATAACTCTTAATCAATGCGGTAGCCGGGGGGTTAAAGGTATTTTCATTTTTGCTGAAGTAGATATTTAACCCTCATAAATGAACTAGTATTTCACTAGTATTTAGCTG